>CM028130.1:754562500-755162500 GCA_016271365.2 Neoceratodus forsteri | reverse complement strand
CTTGTTATGTACTCCATTGTAGTTTAGTTTGTCATTTAAAAATTCACCCTGCAGTGTCACTTACAGTTCTTGCTTCTCAGTAACTTAAGCATCGTGGTCCCATTTTCAAAGCCTGGGGGACTGCTGGTGCATCTATATGCACCATCCAAATAAATGGTATATTCAAACGAGATGCACAATTGTGTATCTCGTTTGAATATAGCAATGCCAGCAGGCAGCGTAAATGGGGGCCACTGACAATGCAACAGCACATCCTGGGGGACTGCCTGAATACCTGGAATGGGGTGCGCTGGATCTGAATTCTAGATATTCAGCCAGGAATATGAAAACGTGGCCATTAGGCATGCAAGGCACAAATGGGCCATTTGCATGCCATTTTGGCCATATTTACATACCATCTGCAGGGATGGACCAGGCAGGATGTGCCGGGTGGCCTGCCACCACCCCGCCCAGTCACATTGAACCGTAAACCCATATTCATCCCAAACTCCATTTGAATACAATAAAATTATATCTCTGACCCATTTTCCATAGTGTAGTGTTTCCCCCTCCCCACCCCGAGCCCCATTCAATTAATAAGTAATAACAGCCCTGTCCCTTTTTCTGTAGTGTAGTGTAGTGACCACCCCTCCCTGTCCTGATCCCCATTCAATTAATGCATAATAACATCCCTGCCCCTTTTTCCAGAATATAGTGGACCCTTCACCCACCCACCAACCCACCGAGTCCCCCACATCCCACCCCGCTCCCCCATCCCAGCATGTCCAGTCAACCTGCAAGCAGCACAGCACTCTATGCACCTCCACGGCTGCCTGCTGACTTAACTGTTAATGACTGACAGCTTACTGTAAGCGCTACAAGCCCATTAGTTGACACTGTCAACCAATGGGCTTGCAGTGTGTACTGTTAGCTGTCATTCACAACTTTGTGTCATTCACAAATAGCAAATGTGAATAGTAAATGTCTTCCTGAGCACTCTTGGGTGTAAACCATCAAGGCTAGGGGCCTTGTTGGGTCTGATGTCTGAAAGGCCCTTCCAGCACCAGGAATACAATTTAAAAATGGGGAACAACAGGATCTCACTGAAAATGAGTTGCTGTATTGGATCTCATCCAGACTCTTCTTGGCAAACACTGTGTAAATATGGGTAAAAGCAGAAACCCTCTAAAGATTAAATATTACAACTCAAGTGGGTTATCCTATGGAACTACAGTGTAAAAACTGGTAAAGGCATGACCCTATTAAAAAAAGAGATGACAATCTTAGCTAAACTACTCTGAAAATGCTATGTAAAATGGATGAAAGCAGGACCCCCATGAAAACATGATATGGCATCTCAACTGTGCTATCCTGGATAACTATATTATAAAAATATGTGTAAGTAGGACCGCACTAAAAATATAATATTGCACCTTATCTTGGCTGGCTAACCTGGGTAAATATCGTGTACAAATTGGTAAAAGTAGGACCCCACTAAAAAACACAGTATGTTTTGCATCTCTGATAGGCTATTCAGGGTAGATACAGTGTGCAAATAAGGAAAAGTTGGACCTCACTGAAAATTAGGTATTATCTCTTAGCAGGGATATCCAGACTAAATACAGAATGACACAATGGTAAAAGCAGGACCCCTCTGAAAATGACATATTTCATGTCAGCTGGTCCTTGGATAAATACATTGTGAAAATCTGTGAATTCTGGATCCCACTGAAAATGAGATGTTGTGTTGGAGGTTGGCTATTATTCATGAAATCATTTTCAAAATAGGCAAAAGCAGGAGCTCACTGAAAACAAGGCAGCTTAAAAGCAACCATTAACAGTTGCCAACTCATAATTTTACTACTTTTAAGATTACTTCTTGCACTTTTTCTCCTCTGTACTAGATGCAGCTGTAAACAAGACCTGTGCTCAACTTGCTTTCCAAGTAATTGATTAAAACTGAATTACAACCAAAGCTCTTGCCTCTGCCTTTTGGAGCAGCAGATGAATCTCTGTAGAGTTTTTAATTAATTTAGGTGTATAGATTCTCATTCCTAACTCTTTAGCTTTTAAAAACCTAGTAATTCCTGCTTCCGAGCTGCTGAAACTAACCTCTTTCCACCATCTCGATATGTATTATACTTTTAACCGATATACTGTATATCTTGCCACCACCAGCTGAAAATGGAGTTCATTCCAAATTCCAAAAATAAGTGTCCTTTAAAAGATCACTTTTATGGCTGCATAGCAAGAACTATGCTGACATCTTGCTTTTTATGGTAAGTTTCAACCCCTGTTTTTTTTTTTTGGTGAAAGAATGGGGAAGCAGCTAATTAACTATAAGATATAAAGTAAACAAAAGGATAATAACAGTTGAGTATCTAGGTGTGGAATGAGGGTACCCCAAAATGAGAAACATGATCAGAAAAATAGGCAACAAAATGAAAGCTTTCTGACAGAAAAGAGGTGTAGGAATTGAAAAGTTGGGAAAACAGAAAAAAACAGCAAATACACCAGGGGCCAGAAATTCAAAAGTGCGCCTTAAACGTGCACAATGGGACGTGCCGCACAACTCAACCCAGGTGAGCCATAGGAAAATGATGCAGAAATGTGCCTGTGCAAAACACACTGAATATAGCACAAAAGCACCATTGTGCAACCAAACATGCACCAGAGCAACCTGAACTGTACAGGATCAACTGTGCATGCTGACAATAGCAGGTACAGCATGGCGCACTATGCACAAGGGAACACAGGCAGGGCTGCACAAGGGCACAGTGGCAAAGCAGGGGTGGCAGGGGTGAACCACAAGGGGACAATGGGCATGAAGCACAGGACAGGCACAGGGCCCAAGTGCCATGGACAATGCCCAGTGTCCCACACAGATCCAGGTGACCAATGTGACAAAGCATGGAACACCCATGGAACAGATGGCTGCAGGGCCTGGGCATCCCATGACCATGGTCCCAACAGCCAACATGGGACGGGAAAATGCCACAGCCACTGTGTGAATGCACTATGCATGTACAGTGTGCTACAGCCACACAGTCACACAGGCGCCAGGCTGCATGTCGCACACGACACACAGACATGCATGGGGACAGGACACAGCATCGCACAGCACAGTGGCACCGGGATAGACATCATGGCTGGGGATGTACAGACCAGCACAGGCAGACTGGGACACATGGCACCATACCAAGCACAGTGGAGATGCACTGCCCACACCCAAGGAACTGTGTAACAGAGGGACATGGCACCCAACAGAACCACACTGCAGGGACAGCATGTGCACAGACAGGGACCTGCCCAACCACAGCAATGAACAACAGCAGCACAGTGCAGCAGCATGCATGCAGAGACACAGACACTCAAGCATATGGTAGAAAACTCTTTACTAGAAAATGTAGAACAAAACAACAGAATCAGAAACAGGGGTGCCAACAGGGCAAACACAGCAACAGGTAATGGGTCCACACACTAGGCAACAGAAATAGGGGTACCAAACAGGATAGGCAGGGGGCAGTGTAGGGTGTACAGGGGAACAAAACCAACAGTCCTGGTGGGTTGTGGACAGGGGAGGAAGAAATGGGTGGTGAATGTTCAATGTCCAGTGGCTATAGCCGTAGCCACCGCAAGGCCATACGCATCCTAGGTACCTCCATTACCAGCTCCCTCATAGCCACCAGCTGTTGCCAGCTGAGCCAGATGTGCACTGCTGTGTGGGAAATGAGCCACAGTGTCAGTTGCTGCAACTGGAGCATACCTCCACTGAGGATGCCAACAAACACCATCCACCACCTGGCCCAGGACAACTTATGAAAGGGAAACTCAGAACAGTCATAAAGTGACAGGCCCCATACAGCTGAAGGCCCCCCCAAGGGATGTGTGTGCATAGGACAGCTGTGGTGTCCTCACATGGATGATGCCACCAACAGCATGTGCACAGCAGTCAACCACAGCAGACCTGGTCAGCGTCCCACATACATACTGGGTGGCATGCCATAGAGTGCCATGCACCCACCCCTGTGCACAGGCGCCCCACAGTGTGGGAGCAATGCCCAAATGGGCAAGAGAAGATCTGCCCACCAGCAGCATGCACACACCATGGAACACACACACATATGTATGCCCCACCAGTGACAGCAACAGGATGCCACCACACAGAGGCCACGTGCATGTCCATGCCATCCACGCTGCTGACCAAGACAGGCAGTGGTGCCGTGCACCAACACATGCCATAGCTCTGCTTGGCAGCAGTGCCCTGGAGATGTACTGGCCTCACCCATTCCAGGCCCTGCAAAGCTGTCTGATCCAGGCCACACACACTCACCTGCCACCCATTGCTCTGGCTGTGCTGCAGCAACAATATCTTGGTGCTGGTCCCCATGAGCGGCAGCCTCCCTGACTCTCTTGTGTGTCTCCGACGCTGTGGATGAAACACAGACTTAAAGGAACATGAGTGGCATGCCATGAACAGACACCCCCCCTTACAGGTGGGACACAGCGCACAGTGCCACCGCAGCCCATGCAGTGTCCCCGTCCCATGTGCAGGATATGGAGTCGGGGCCTCTGGTGCTATGCAACACAGGCATGCAGTACCACACCACTGGACACACACCCCCACCAGTGCCAGGCTAGGGTAGGGAGAAGTACAGTAAACTTTTTTTCAAACTCAGCCTGTATGTGTGTGTCTGCATGGGAGAGGGTTACCATGACAACCAGTTTCTGTCATAGGGCTCTTGTAGGGCAAAAATCTATAGCTCAAAAAAAAAATTCATTGTAATACAGGTGGAGGGACTATTTTATTATAAATCTTATTTTAAACTAATTTTCTGTCAAATTATTTTTACTAAGCTGAATTTTTTTAACAGTGTCCATTTCCTAAGTGCAATAATACCCTCCAGGGTGGGCGGCATTGGGAAATACCGGACCACCCAGGGGCTATAAGGTCCTCCGCCTGCAGCGTTGAGCCTCATTACACCCCTGGGCAGTCCGGTATTTTCCTGTCGGGTTTTATGCTTACATACTGCACATGTGCTATGCCAAAAGTACGGGTGGGAGATTGTGGTCACATCTGCGACCTGCATACGTGTATGCCATCAGAGCCGCCATACAGTGAAGGGCATGCGGCGCCACACAAGTCGCATGTCAATAGCACAGTGACCACTCATGCATGGTCACTGGCATTGCACTTCAGGGCCAGTTGCACAGTCCATCACAACAGCTCATCTGCCTACAGATGAATACACGACAGGACAGGACAGGCATGCGTGCGCAATCAGCTGTGCTATATGTGACACAGGACAGTGGCCTGCCACTGTCATGCATGGCAGGTGCTCATATGTGCCTCACTTATGCACCAGAAGTGCACCTGCAGGTTGCTCCGGTGCATTCATGTTGTGCATGACACAGTCTGTTGTGCAAGGTGCAATTCTACAGTATTCAGCCACCATATGCAAGTAGCCTCATGAGGCAATGCCAGGTGCAATTGCTCACATTAACATCTTATTATCAGTTGCGCACAGCCTCATTTGCATGAGTCGAGCCATATAAGCGTCACAACACAGCACTGGTCACTGGCAGGTATTGCAGCCATTAAGGTAAGACTGTCCACAGTGTGTTGGTTACTGTTACTGCTATGCTGGGGGTCAATGTTGCACTGTGTCGTGGACTGCTACCATGCTGCTCATCGGTGCACTGTCTGACTGTTCACAGGTCGCAATATGTCGGAGTTGGAGGGAGCAGAGGAGCAGGTGCCTGCAAGGAAGCACAGGTCAAACTTCAGGAAGGATGAGCAGCAGGCCCTGTTTCAGTCCTACCTGGAGAGGGAGGATCTATTGATTGGAGCCACTAGGACCATGCAGGACTGTGCCACTGGGTGGGAGGAGGTGGCAACATATGTCAATGCCAGTGGCTGCCACAACTGCTGTGCGCAGGAGTGCAAAAAGAAGATGGGCACTGACAGGAGGCGCATCAAGAAAAAGGTTGCTGCCATCAGGGCATCCCGCAATAGGATGGGTGGTGGCCCGGCTATGGCACACATCCTGTCAGTGGGGGAGGAGCTTGTTGCAGCCACCATCAGCCAGGCAGCCATTTAGCGTGTTCTGGGTGGAGGATTCCAGACAGGTGGCAGCCCGTCACAGCACTGTGAGTATGATGGTGGGTGCTGTGGGGTGGGGGCGTGTGCATGCCGCTGGCATGCTTGGTTCACTGTGGGTGTGCTGCATACACATGACCAGTGTGGCATGGTGTGGTGCACACCATGCATGGGCACAGCGTGCATATCCCTATCCAACAAGATAACCTGGGAGAGGATCCCTGCCACCACATACCAGGAAGTGGCCCCAGCATGAGTGGCACCACAGGAGAGAGCACCCGGCAGACAGGGAGAGGTCCATTGGTGGAGAAGAGGACCAGGACATCACAGATGGACCCAGCCTGAGGGAGGAACTGGAGTTCACCAGACCCTACTTTTCAAACAACCGTTTTGCTCCCATTACACTCCCAGAGCCCACTGTGCAGACTGAGATGCCGAGCATCACAGACCAGGTCACCAAGGTAAGAGCGAACTCCCCACCTGCGACACAGCCTCCAATCTGAGAGGTTGCTGTGACCTATGGGCCCAAACTCCAGCCAGAGGATGATGGAGAGGCCATAGGCCCTGAAGATGACAGTGCCAGCTGGATAACATTCAACTAGCAAAGAGACTGTACCATGGTCCTACAAGCAACTCCAGCACTAGACCCACTGGGCTGAGTTGGCCCTCAGTGAGATAAGTGACATTTTGGCTTGAGTGGTGGGGCTTATATAGTGAGGTGTACATAGGGAAGGGAGTCATAGAGGAAGGGGGTAAAATTAACATTACCCCCCTTTAACAGGGATGTCCCCTATGTTAGGCCTCCCACTTGGAGACCCACCTTGTTTCCCTCCTTATGCATACTGTAAGGGCGGGTGACATACTCCTGTACCCCCCTTCACTGGTAGCTGTAAGCCACAAGACACTGTTTCAATTCAGAAAGGGTCAACAAAAATAAGGATATGGGCCCCTACGCATCAGTGGACAGGAAGTATGCACCGGAGGCGCGTATCCCACCTGCATAGGTCTGCACCTACGGACAAGTGTGCACATGCCAGTATTCACAACCAGTGGAAACCTGTCCATGGCTCAGCACCCACAGCACACATGGCTACGCTGGGTAGCTGGGGTGGGGTTGTGGACCCATGCTGGCATCCAGTTGGGTGCCCAGAATAGGTCCCACAGTGGATCCCTTTTGTAGCACAGCATGGGTCCAGATGTGTGAATGCCTACCTCACAACTCTAGAGTGTTTATAGGTTAAATGTCATCAATGTTTTCACAATGACTAATGATGCTAGTTATTCTAGGTAGAGGAAACACAACCTGGCTCAGTTCTAACCTGGTACAGGGTAAGAAGACAAACAGCTCATAACAGGTGGAGGTGCCAGAACAAGAGGAATATAGCATAAAGCAACTGGCATAAGGCACGATAGCAGACCGCTATGAATCACCCCCCCAAAACCCCCTCCCAGTGCTATACATGGTCAATCTGAAGGGTCCATAAGTGCCCTCTGGTGAAGTGATTACAATCTAGCACCACTCCCAGTTAAGTACTTCACCAGCTGGACCCCCAACTCCAAGGGTTGACTGATAATAGAACAATTCAGGTTAAAGTACTGACCCCGTAGGAAGATGCTGGATATGACACCCTTATAGTTAGAACTAGTAGGAGTGGGGCAGAAATAACTCCCCCCCACACATGAGTAGAGTAACCCCCCGATGGAACCAGTCACTGAAATGTTAGGCCCCAGATTTTTAATTTTTATTTATTTAGATTTTGTTGACTGGGTAAGTGCACTAGACAAATCCTGCTTATTTTCAGGCATGACCCGGGGAAGGGGGATACAGATGAATGCCAACTGACCTTGAACCAGATTAAGCTGTTGGTGGTATTTTTAGTGAATGAGGGAAATTTGGCCAGGACATCGGGAAAATTCCCCTACTCTTTTCGATAAGTGCCATGGGATCTTTAACATCCACCTGAATTACCACCAATCCAGGCAGATGGGACCTCGGTTTAATGTCTCATCCAAAAGACGGCACCTCAGAAGTGCAGCATCCCTCTCATGCTGCACTACAGTGTCAGTACTGGGATATTAACCCAAGTGTCAGGTGTGGGAACTGAACCCACAGCCCTCTGATCTCCCGGCCTCAGAGGCGAGTGTGCTACCTACTGAGCCACTGACACTGCAACTGATTTGCAGAGGCCTGTACCAGCCCAGCATATCCTCCACTGACAAAGACACCTTGGCAGGTCACCGTCATAAGGATGGGTACCACAGTGAGTGAGCAGAATGCTAGACCCCCACATGACCCCTTCAATAGCCCTAGAAAGCTTGGTGGACTGATGCACTGCCCTTGGAGACAAGATTATCATCAAGAGGCAACCCCTACAGTCTGCATAGGCTGCTGCAAGCTGTCCCACCACACTGGAAGCTAACAGGTCACAGTATATGAATGACAATGCATTTTGCAACTCCAAAAAGGCCAGGTGGGCCTATGGGCAATGTAGGTTGCCAGCCAAGAACCTGATTGCCTCCCAAAGACTGTTTTTAGTTAGATTGTTTGTAAATAGTTCACTGTGTTTATGTTTGTGTTAACAATGTTTCTGACTGTGTGTTTAAGGAAAGGGCAATTAGCCCTTATAGATGGTATTGAGAGAGAGTCTCAACATGCTAACAGTTTACAAGCAGCAAAAGAGGGTATGGAGAGATGGCTGTTTACAAAGGTCTATAATGTAGAGTACCCTGAGTTGCCTTGGTCCACCCAGAGGATCAGCCATGACCTCAGCAATTTATTATTTTGGCTTAAGCCCACTTTGTACACTAGACCCCCATAGAAGGACCATTGATGAAATAATATGCCATACAGTAGTAGCCACAGACACAATCAGATATTTCCAGATATTTCTTGGAATTTCTAAAGAGTTTCTCTCTGCTGCCCCTACTGTGAAAATGCAGAAAGCATGAGATTTCTCTAGAAATATCACAGAAATTTCAGGAAATATCTGGCCATGTCTTTGGCTGTGACTGTACATGGAATGTTAGGGGGCTTAACACCCCCATTTAAAGGAAAAAGGGCATCTCTCATTTTAAAAAGGTGAGGTGTAAGATGGCTTTTCTGCAGGAGACCAAGTTGACTCATAAAGACCATTTGTTCTTAGTGAAAGACTGGGTAGGCCAGGAGGTTCATGCATCTGCCCACAAGAAAATGAGGCATAGCCATCCTCCTCCATAAGACTCTTAAGTGGACCATATCAGGGACCATAGCTGACCCGGTAGCCCAATAAGTGATAATTACCATCACCACACCAAGGGGGGCCACTAGTTCTATGCAACATCTATGGCCCAAACCAAGATGACTGGAGGTTCTTTCATGAATTGGACAGGACCCTGAATACTAGCTTGCCCCTGAACACTCATGTACTGTTGGGAGGTGACTTCAACCTCAGCCTGGTCCCACAGATGGACAGAAGTACATCTAGCAAAGAAACACACATGAGAAGTAGTAAGGCTCTGTACCAACTTATGGCAGACCTGGAACTCACCAATAATTGGAGACTGTTCCACCCCCCATACTAGAGAGTATTCATTTCACTCTGGGGTGCATGCCTCCTTTAGTAGATTGGATTTTTGACTCTCATCCCCCCTCCTGATGCAAAACACATTAGATGTGGAGATATTGTCCATAGTAGTCTATGATCATGCCCCAGTGCAGCTGCAGTTCTCCAGGGGACCCTCCCCCACTACCTCCAATTCCTGGAGATTAGACCCACCTCTCCCTTCAGAATCCTGAATTCATCCCATGAGCTCAGAAGGAAACTACACTCTTTCTCCATAACAACCCCACTTCTGACATAAGCCAAGGGAACACATGGGAGGCCTACACAGCCACCATGAGGGGCAACATTATGAGTTATGCCTCGGCCAGAAGAAAAGAGAGGGAGCAATGGTTGATGACCCTAGAAACCAAATTGCCATTTCAGTTTGATTCATCATTTAGTTGGGGCAGGACTGAAGGATTCTAACTGGTGAGTTTGTGACTGTCTGCTTGTAATTTAATTTGAGGTATTTTCTTAACTGCCATTTCTGTGTGCTTTTCTATGTAGTTTGGACAGGATTGAGAGGTTCTAGCTAATAAGTTTGTGACTGTGTGTTTGTAATTGGATGTGTCTGAACTTTAAATGCAGGCATCATATTACATGGATTAGTGTAGTTTGAATGTGAGGTCTTAACTGCCATTTCAGTTTGATTCTTCATTTAGTTGGAGCAGGACTGAGGGATTCTAGCTGATAAGTTTGTGACTGTGTGTTTGTAATTGTCTGTGTCTGGACCACAGTGAGTGGAGCGATGAGCCACTGCCAGAGGACTCATTGGCTGATTGTTTTAGACACAGCCTGCGGTGTAGTCCCCCTGCCACCCTCCCACCCCATAACCCACCCACTCCAGGGCTCACCTTACATTTATAGGGTGGGTTCCATAGGGCCTTGCAACATTCTGCATCCATACAGGAAGTAGTGAAGAGAGAAAGCATAATAAAAAACAAACAAAAAAAAATTTGGGAGATAACAAATAGCTGTCTTAAGCAGGCAACTGATTGAGGAGGGAAACAGACATGATGGGAGTGATGCAATGCAATGGCTGTGAAGCAGCTGTTTTAGGGAGACATTATGGAGGCTGTGATTGTGCTCTATCTGCAGACACCTCTCTAGGCTGAGGGAGGAGGTTACCTGTCTCTGAACAGAGTTGGCCAAGCTGAGGGTGGCATCCACTCCCACCCAGAGACCACTGGGTAGGCAACCTGTACCTCTAAGGATGCCAGGGAAGAGGAGTAATTGGACTATGGTGGGCTCAGAAAGGGTGAGGGAGGGGGGTCAAAAGCACATCCCCAACTGATCCTGCTTAGTAACTCCTACACTGTTTTGGAGGAACAGGAAAGCCCCATTCAGGAACCCGAGGCTGGGACCAGGGAGGATGGGAGGTTCCTCCAGGATGGAGCTCAAGGGAAGGGAGGCAGGGGACCACAGAGGAGGGGGAGGCTTCTCCTAGTGGGGGCATCTATTGTCTGGAGAGTGGAGTTAAGGACATCTAGTAGGGGGGAGAGAAGGAGGTCAAGTGATTCCTAGGAAGTGCTGTGTGGAGGGATGGGAAGCAAGTCCATAGGATCACTACAGCAATAGCTAGGAGGGAGGGAGCAACTGGATGTCATTGTCTATCTGGGGACAAATGACCTGGCCAGGAGAATAGTTGAGTTATCAGAGTCCAGGAGGATTTCAGGAAGCTGGGTGGAAACCTGAAACAGATAGCATGCTCCATCTCACTCTTGGAGGTGCTACCTGTTCAGGGCACTGGGGAAGCTAGGGCACTAAACATCCAAACCTTCAACTCTTGGTTGAATGATTAGTGTGCAAGGGAGAGTTTTGGCTTCATAGGAGACTGCGGCCTGAACTGGGCAGATGCAAGCTTATTTAAGGAGGACGGCCTGCATCTGTCCAAGAAGGGGACCTTCATGCTTTGTAAGAAATTTAAATTCTTCAGCTGTGAGCATTTGAACTGGCCAAGGGGGAAGAGCCAGGACAGTCAAGAGGCTTAAGAACACCCCTCCATGGGAACATGCAGGAACATACAGTAAGTTGACTACAGGAACAGCTAAAGCAGGCAGGGAGGAGCAGGCAGGTGAAGAATGTATAACAAGTGATACGGGGGGGCAAGAACACATAGGAAAGTAAACCAGGGTGGGGAAAGATGCTGGAGAGGGAGAACAAGAGCAGAGGGAGGGCAGACTGTAAAACATGGAAGGTCATGCCAACGAATGCCCGTAGCCTAGGAAATAAAGTTCCAGGCCTGGAGGCCTCATTGGCAGTTGCAAACCTTGACATAGGAGCAATAACAGAGATGTGGTACACTGCTAATCATGGCTGGAAAGTCAGTGTACCAGGCCATACACTGTTTAGGAGGGACAGAAAGGGTAAAAAGGGTGGGGGGTAGCCCTGTACATCAAAGATTGGTATAAAGGCTACAGAAGTTCAGGGAAGACAGGGGGAGGCTGAGGTAATGTGGGTCACCCTGGAGCCAGGGAATGGAAGAGCAATATGCACAGGGTGATCTACAGACCTTCAGCACAGATGGAGGAAGTAGACAGGGAACTAGTGGAGAACATACATGACATGGCAGCTAAAGACGAAATCCTTATTACTGGAGGATTTCAGTATGCTAGACGAGGAATGGGCCACCCAGGTGGCTGCTTCATCCAGAAGTACAGCCAACCTGGAATCCCTGCAAGGGGTTGGACTCAGGCAGCTTGTGCATGAGCCAACCAGCGACAAGTCAATTCTGGACCTGGTATGGACCAATGGGAACAGAGTCAAAGAAATACAGGTGGAAGTGCAGCTGGGGTCCAGTGACAACCACATGGTGTGGTTCAGCATGGAGACATGGACTCAATTAAGCCACACAAGGTCAAGAGTATTAGATTTCAGGAGGATGGATTTTACTGAAATGGGTAGATATATTGAAGCAGTCCTGGAGAAGGAAGGGGTAATGAAGGGGTGGAAGAAGAATGGGAGAAACTGAAAGGAGCCATAGTGGATAACAAACCAATGCATTAGGATAGTGGCCAAATGGAAAAAAGAAGGAAACCACTATGATTCTCCAAAGAGGAGGGGAACAAAGTCAGGGCTAAAAGGCTGAGTTTCAGGAAATATAATGGGAGCCAAAGGGAGGGGGGGCAGTGAGGTGTACCTTGAATGTCTAAAGGAAGCAGGGGAGGCTGTTAGGAGAGTGAAGGTGTATACGGAAGAGGGCTTAGCTAGGTCTGTAAACAAAGGGGATAAGTAATTTTATAGGTACAACAGTGAAAGGAGGAAAAATGGAGGGATTGTGATGCTCAAAGGAGAGAAGGAAGAGTGTAAGGGGGGGTTCTAGACAAGGCAGAAATACTGAACAAATACTTCTGCTCAGTATTAACTAAGGAGAGGGAGGGTCAAGGTCCACCATTGGGTTGCAGAGGCAAAGGAGGGGAGTGGACACCAGTCCATTCACAGTGGAGGGAGTTCTGGAATAACTCACAAAGCTGAAGGTGGATAAGGCTATGGGGCCAGACAGCATCCACCTGAGGATATTAAAGGAGCTGTGAAGTGAACTAGCAGTGCATCTGGTGGCCCTGTTCACAGAGTCACTCAACACAGGTGTCATTCCAGAGGACTAAAGCAGGGCACATGTAGGCCCACTGTACAAAAGTGGCAGTAGGGAGGAGGCAGGAAATTACAGGACAGTCAGCCTCACCTCAGTGGTGGAAAAGATTGTGGAGACACTGCTGATAGAAAGGATAGTGGTACATATGGAATCCAGCAGTGCTCAGGATCTGAGGCAACGTGGATTCTTAGCAGGAAGGTCATGTCAAATGGATCTAATAGATTTTTTTGATTGGGTGACTAGGGAAATAAACCAGGGAGGGGCGGTAGACATCACCTTCCTAGATTTCACAAAGCCTTCAACACCATCCCACATAGAAGGCTGATTAACAAGATGGGTAGTCTGGACATGGGAGAAAAGGTGGTGAACTGGGTTAGAAACTGGTTAATGAACAGGAGACAGAGGGTGGTAGTAAATGGGGTACAATCTGGGGAAGGGGGAGTGACCAGCGGGTTACCACAGGGATCAGTACTAGGACGAGTCCTATTCAATGTCTTCATTAGTGACATTGCAAAGGGGCTGGAAGGAAAGGTCTGCCTATTTGCAGATAACACCAAGATCTGCAACAGGGTGGATACTCACAGAAAATGAAGAGGGACCTGGAGAAGCTTGAAAGATAATCGGAGATGTGGCAACTGAGATTCAGTGCAAAGAAGTGCAAAATAATGCACCTGGGTAGAGGAAACCCTGGAGAGAGCTACAGAATGGGGGGCAGGGCTGACTGTCACCAAAGATGAAAGGTAATTAGAGGTTATCATCCCTGATGACCTTAAGGTATCAAAGCAGTGCACAAAGGTGGCAGGGAGAGCCAGTGGCATGCTGGGGTGCATAGGCAGGGGCATCACTAGCAGGAGGTGGGAGGTGGTGATGCCATTGTATAAAACATTGGTAAAGCCTTATCTGGAGTACTACAAGCAGTTCTGGAGGCCACACCTGTGCAAGGACATAGATAATGTGGGGACTGTCCAGAGAAGAGCAGCAAAGATGGTTCAGGGCTTGCGCTACAAAACATATGAGGAGAGACTGAGGGACCTCAATGTGTACTCACTGAAGGAGAGGAGACAGTAGGGGACATGATTGAAACTTTCAAGTACCTCATGGGCATAAGCAAGGTGCAGGTGGGGGACATTTTCTAATGTAGAAAATGTACTAAAACAAGGGGGCACAATCTGAAATTGGAAGGGGGTAGATTTAAGAGTTTGTGTGAGGAAGTTTTTCTGCACAGAAAAGGTAGTCAATGCTTGAAATAGTCTGCCAGAGGAGGTAGTGGGGCAAGCACAGTGGTGGGATTTAAGCATGCCTGGGACAGGCTCAAAGGAAGTTTGAGAGAGGAGGGAGTGATGAAAAGCCATTGATCACATAGAGTCAGTGGCCACATAGACTGTATAGGGCCTACGGGCAGACTGGATGGGCCTAGCATTCCTTATCTACCAACAATTTCTATGTTTCTATGTAAACTAAACAGTGCTGAAGCAGCATTCAAGGTCCTCCCACACCTCTCCCCCCCCTGGGGTGGGAGGTATTGGGGCTCAGGATGGAAAGCAATCAGCTCCTGGAAAGGAAAGCAGAAGTCATAATTCTGAGACTCTGCCACAGATACTGGAAGGAAGGGGATAAGGGAGGCAAAGTGCTTGCCTGCCAATTAAGAAAACAGATGCCAGAAAGCTAGATAGCAAGGCTAGAGAGGCTGGATGGACTAGTGAAAAGTAACCCCCAAGACATTAATGACATAATGGTAGCCTTCTATGCCAGACTCTACACATCCACGCATTCCACTCCCCTACAGGGGACCCAACAGTTCATAGAACAACTCACTCTCCCCAGGCTGTCACAAGACCAAACCCAGACACTAGATGCCCCTATCTCAGATAAAGAAGTAAGATGGGCTATCCTTGTGATCCAAGCTGACAAATCCCATGGTGGGGATGGCTACCCTGTAGACATTTTTCAAGCAATTGCTGATCTGATAACCCCCCATGACCAAAGTATATCAGGAAGCAGAGACACAAGGATGTCTCTCCCCTACTCTCAGAGAAGCTGTTATAACAGTTATACCTCAAAAAGGGAAGGACACAGCAAAAGCAGCAAGCTATAGACCCATATTCCTTATTAATGTGGACAGTTAGATCTATGCCAAAATGCTTGCCAATGGACTGTGCCCTCTACTTGCAGGGTTAATTCACCATGCACAAGTGGGCTTCATTCCAGGGAGGAATAGCTCCCACCACATTCAAACCCTTCTCAACTTCATACATGTGGTAAAAGACACCCCCACCCTGGGTGCAGCTATTACAGTCAACTTTGAGAAGGTATTCAACTCCCTGGAATGGGATTATCTTTACCTGGTTCTCTCCCACTTGGGGACTGGGGCAGTTCAGAGCATGGATCCAGGCTATATACTACTCCCCAACAGCCAAGGTCACCACAAGCCAGTTACTGTAGCCCCCCATTCTTGCTGGGTTGAGGCACCTGTCAGGGTTGCCCTCTTCCCCCCTCCTTTTCATCCTCACAATAGAAACCCTTGATGCCTCAATTTGACAGCACCCATATATGCATGGCCTAGAAAATGCAGGCAGATGCTACTGTTGTACCTAGGTTATGCCCCCCTATCATCCCACATACACCTTACACTGTATTCCTGGTCTATTATACTGTGGTATTGCTATTTTGAACTAACATGAAGGTTTAGGCACCCATCATATAACCATGAGTGCCAGGAATGTGCTTTGCTGATAATATATGCTAATGTTTACATCCTTTATAGGATTATATCATGCATGACTATTATACCTCACTATAATGCATTATGTCTGTCTTTTACATATATTCCATATATAATATACCTAATTACTGATATGATGACTCTGGGGATCATCAGTGATTACTTTATACAATATATATTATATATATATATATATATATATATATATATATATATATATATACAGTCAAAGTCGCTTATAACGGGTACATCTGTGTAAGCAGATTCTGCCCATTGTAAGGACTGGTCACTGTAACCAAAAATGATTATTTTTACACCCACTGTCTGAGATCTTACAGAGAAAATCACATGTTCTGTTAATTTGCTGCGCTCACCTTCCTCGTATCCACTAACCGTGTTCCTGTCTGAGATGTTCCTGTGCTTCTGCCACTACCGCTTAATAAAGCGCTACAGAGGAAATCACAGCAGCGTTCACAGGATGGATCCTCTCTTCCCATAACTGCCATGACATAACAACACAGCAGCACATGGGGGGGCCTTCTTTTAGTCAGATCCCTTTTTCCATTCACTATCACAAGGAGTAAGACAGTTCTCTTCCCGTAACTGCCACGGCATAAAGGGCCTCAGGAAAGCCCTTTCAGAGGACAACACAGCACCACATGGGGGTCTTCTTTTAATCAGAGCAGCAAACTAACAGAATCAGACCCCTTTTCCCTTCTTTTGAACAGACTGCTTCTTCCGTTCACTGCCACTACATTAAGCTGGGACCAATTAGCGGTTAGTTGGTGCTCTATGCCAGCCTTCTATTTTGGTAAGATTAGCTGTTAGAAAGTTAATTCACACTTGACTTCAGCATGTTGAATTTTAGCAGCTAATCTGCCCGAAATAGAAGGCGGGCATAGATTGCTATAACCAGCGATTTTTACATTGCAGTCAATATAGTGGGTAAGTGGAAACAGGAGTTTGCCCGCCATGAGCGAATGCCCGCATAAAGCGCAGGTGCTATAAGTGGTGGAGACTATATATATATATATATACCTATATAATCATATGTAGTAGTGGCCAGTCAGCACTACTCTTTGCCTAAGCAAGCTGACAGAGAGAAAGACTTTATTATGTCATGTACGTAGGCAATACATACCATGTGCAGTTTGAACCTGTCAGCATTTCTTTTGTCCAAGCTTCATGCTAACAGAAGTATATTCTTTGCCTCACATTATACTCATAAGTAATTCTGTCTCCTAAGTCATTATCCAATGGAGAATGTCTTATACAATCTTGTTTATAGTATAAGAACCAATATAGCATGTTCTTTATATCTACTGTCTGATGTTATCTGTAGTATATAGCCTTGTGCAACCCAGCTCTGCATGGAGATCTTAGAAATTTGGGAGATTATGTACATTCTTCAGGAGGTGGTGAGAAACCCATCTCCCTTGTGATTTTCTCTGTCACATGCTTTGCATAAGTATTATAATAAACTATTATCACTCATGGTTGTGTACAATGTTTCTTGGCTAACACTGAAGACATACAAGAATCTGTATTATTATTACTATTATTATTTACTCTAGAACAGATATCTAGATAACAAAATGGTGACTATTTGGAGGTGTTTGGGTGACAGCCAAAGTTACATTTTTAATTTCCTCTGTAAATTAAAACATTGGGTGAGAAATTCCCAGTGACAAGCAGCTGAGAGCGACTTCTGTTTAAATCTCTTCAGTCTGTTGTATGTTCCCCAGTGCAGACAAAACAAGCTCTTGCCAGATATTCAAACTTTGTGTAATGAGATTGTTTTATTTTTGTTTTGTTTTTTTCCCTCTTCTTTCTCTGTGGGAACACCCAGCTGTAAAGGGATCTGAGCAGACAGATAGACTGCTTTCATTTGTGGTTTCAAATCCTAGTGGGTCTATACTCATCTAGGAATCCACATATGCCAAATGCTGTTTGTGTTCTGTCATGAACTTTGGTGGAAAACAAGGTTTTTGATCCACAGACAGCTAAAGGTTCCTCATTTTCTATGACGTGTCTAAAAAAATCAGTACTTAGTTGAGGCTAGATGCCTCAACATACCAAACTGCCTACGGTGGCTGGAATGATTTTGTTGATGTAGCAAAATCAAGTGATAGTCCTGTCAGGGATATCATTGATTTTTATAGTGAATTGAAACATGGTACCAAAAGAGATAATCCTGATGGATTACTAATTGCAACATTGTTTACATGCTTTGATGCAGTTCTAAATGAACTATCTGTTTTGAAATCTGAGAATTGTCAGGAGGTCTAAAGCCTCACTCTCAGAATCTTTGCAATATTGGGAATGTGAGGAATCACAAACACATTGCGAAAGAGTAATACACTTGTTTATTACTGCCAAAGGATAAATCACAGTTGCCCTAAGCAGTTCTTACCAATACGAACCGGGAGCCAGTGCTAAGCATTCCCTATACCTCGAGGTTTCCTCATGTCTTTTGGGGTCTCAGAGGTATAAGACTCAGTGTCTCACATTATATACCAATGATAATTGCTGTGGTTACTGTAAGATAGAAACATTTCTAGTTACAGAGATGAGCCCTATTGGATAAATTAGAGGTGGCTCCAGGGTCCAAGATAACATTATACAATTTTGTATTAGTCATCAGTTTGTAAAACAAAAGAGTACAGTGTACAGTCTTACACAAATCAGTGTAATAGTGCAAATCACCAAAAGGTGGCAATGCCGACTCATATATCATAATTATTCCAAGGACACAGATGTCCTAACATCTTATGAGTAAGAAATACACAGAAAATACATAAAAAATATATATGTATTAGGAAGCAAGGTGTATAACAATAATATGCATACATATCCTGACATCTACTCTTATATGGTAGATGCTCTTAGCACTATATGTTAGTTTAACATATATCAAAGCACTAGCTGTCTACGGTGTACCTCTGGAGGTACCAATAAGGGTGCAGGGACTTTGTGTAACACTTTCCTGTTTGGTGGTTACCCTGCTAATTGGTATGTAGCTCTTTCAATGCCCTCTTTTATTTTTGCCCACAGGTCCTTGACTACTCCTTGTCTCCCTATCCCTGCTAGGGCATCCCTGAGGCATTCTCTCATTGTCTTGAAATCAGCCTTTCTGAAGTCCATGACTCTTGTCCTTGTGTGGTTCAGTGCAAACCCAGTTTTTATATCAAATTGCACCATTTAATGATCACTGGTCACTAGGTGATCTGCCACCATGATGGCAGGAACACTATCCCTGTTTGTCAGCACTAGGTCCAGTAATGCTCCCTCATGAGTGAGTTCTGTTACCAGTTGACTGAGGAAGGCCTCTTGCAAGGAGTCCAGGGTGTCCCTGTTCCTGTAGTAGTCATCAGTTTGTGAAACAAAAGAGTACATTATACAGAGTCTTACGTAACTCAGTGTAGTAGTATAAATCACCAAAAGGTGGCAATGCTGACTTATATATCATAATTATTATAAGGACACAGATGTCCTAGCATCTTGTGAGTAAGAAATACACAGAAAGTACATAGAAAATATATGTGTACAGTATTAAGAAGCAAAGTGTATTACAATAATATGCATACATATCCTTTCATCTACTCTTATACGGTAGATGTCCTTAGCCCTATATGTTAGTATATCATATGCCTAAGCACTAGCTGTCTATGGTGTACCTCTGCAGTACCAATAAGGGTGCAGGGACCTCGTGTAACATTCCCCCCTTGTTGCCTCCAAGGACAACATAGACAAATCTAGGAAAAGGTCAGGAAGCAGGGGCCATTTACAAACCTGACACGCAAGCCTTGTAAAGGAACTCCAGCTGCTCCTGGTGTTGGCGCAGTGCGTGCCATAGGCAGCATAGCATAACGATCAAGAAAAATATTAAAAATGGTTGTATTATAACAAAACCTTTAAAAGTTATCTCTAACCAAGTGTTAGTCAATGCATCATTCATATCACCATAATTAATCAATGAGAGGATAGCTTCATTGGTCTTAGTCATATTATTGCTGATGTGGATGAGGTGTGTGTCTTCCCTGTCTAAAAGTGATTTTAATGTAAGTGGCAGTGGATTTATGTGTACCTTAAAATATGGTAAATTTTCAGAAAGTGTTAGTAGATAATCGGGGTTACCATCAATGATGTCCACATCCATAAGAGGGATGGGGGTAATAACGGTATGTCCAATGACAGACTTCTGATTTGGGGACAAAACAGAAGTTAGGGGAATCATAACACATGCATCAGTTCCGTATGTATATGGCTTGAAATTTGTGACGACACAGTACTTGCTGTCAGAGTTATACTGCATCTTAACAGTAGGAAGGCATCACTTTTGCAACTGCACCTGGCAGGTGTAGGTCGTCTTGGAAATCCATGTTGACAGGCAATGAACCTCCTCATGATAAGATTGATAAAGTTTATCTGGAGCCAGTGTTGAGTCTGGAAAATCTGTGCCATTTGTGCTGATGTCATCGTCCATGGAAAAAGTTCAGTCTATGCTATCTGGAGAATAACCACATACAGGTTTAATAACATCAAATACATCACATCGACACAAGTAAATATACTGTTTCTTCACACAGCAGTCTGTGTGCAGAGTGACCCAGGTGTCCAGGAAAGGATGGAAAACCAGTAGAGGAGGCAAATCCATGTGTTCTCTGTAGCTGTCTTCATCAAGGTGCCCAATCGAGTGTACAGCAGCAAGCTTGTTGAACAAAGCTGTAGTGGGATCAAAGTGTGGTAAAGAGACAGGAAAAGAAATAAACATTCTATCTCTGATGGAACATTTCATAGAAGTAAAACATGGACCAGTATTAGGGTCTCTGGTCACAAAACCCAAATTTCTAGCTGTAGAGAGAGGAATAGTTAGAGATTGTTGCATACACATAGCAATACAGTCAGGGGTTTTACATTGTGGACAATACCATTTGGAAATACATCTGTCATGTATTATATCAGGGATCCTTTCAGATTCTAGATCATGGAATAGGTTGGTGATGGTAGTGATAATGTATGAGCCATAAGCTGAGCATAGTATTTCTCTAGCAATGTATTGTTTATCTGCTTCTTTGTTATGCTGTGCAATGAGTGTGTTAATCTTCTCTTTAGAGTCTGTAAATGCCTTAGCAACATCATTCATATTGTATACAGTGTATTTTTCTTCCTGACTAAGGCCATCCACACCATGCAGTAATGGGTATAGTATGTTATTCACCAAACCAGTCTGAAATTTGTCTGAATGAGATTTGATAGCAGCAATGTCTGCCTTATTCAAAATAGATGTAGGCATACCAAAGAGACCTGTGACAGTGCCTGTTGCACCAGTGACATCAGAACTGTCAACCTGACATGTATTATGTTTGTGACTCTGATCATCAGGATTGGGTTTTCTCCTGAAGTTGCCTCTTTGTTCAGTAGTATGTACCCCGGCAATAGGGTTTTGAATACAAATCTGAAATGCAGCTAGACTATCAAGCAATGAGGTACTATAAAATGCTGAATTGTTAGTATTGTGACACATACCAAATTCTTTCATATTCCAGTAAGTAAGATTAAACAACACAGGTATGTGTATAAATTGTAAGTTGTTAATCAATGAACCAGGTAAAGCAGTAGCGGTGAGCCCACTGCGGGGACCAGGGGTGTGCTTTGGACTTTCCAAAAGCTGTTTGTCAGTGGGTGGTAACACAAAAAGATACATGGCAGCAGAGGCCATGTTGTGTACAGCACAACATTTTCGAGCAGAGTCCTTAGACAAAGAATTACAATATGATGGATCAATTAAGGCAGTGATATTGTATAAACCAGAATGTCTAAGAGCAGTTTGTAGCAAGGACAGAGAACCATTTGGGGATAATTTAGCATTTGGCCAACCCTGGAATGTTCCCTTGGAGAGTTTAGCCACAGGGAGAATTTGTCCTTGCGATGTGGTTTGCCACTCAATTTGTAGTGTAGATTTGTAAGGAACAACAACCGAGGCAGTGAGGTAAGCATCAGAACCTTCCTGGACAGTAATCAAACTATGGGGTATTTTGATGGATACTCCCTCTGGAGCAGATGCTGGATAATCAAGGTGTGGTAGGAGGTTTGGTACCATGCCTTGGATGCAGGGGAGAACTCCTGAGATGAGGAGAAAATGGAACAAGATAGCCATCTTGTCAGTATATCTGAAAAGCAAAAGCAAACATTAGTAGGTTAGTACTGTTCCACCCAATGGGGTGAGGAAAAGTAATTAAGCTCCTTTATACAGTTTCAGTTGGTTTTCCTGTAACCATTTGTCAGTCAATTTGTTGTGCAGGGGACTAACTTGATAGACTGCCGGACTGAGCTTGTTGACAAAGGGGTATGGCTTTCCCACTTATTGGAGAAGGAGTGTGTGTGATGGGCAAATCAGAGGGCCATTACCTGATCTCCAACCTGCCAATCCACTTCTTGTGCGTGCTTGTCAAACTGTATTTTGGACTGTTGCTGGGCCTTGCCCATGCAACTTGTGGCATATAAATGTGTGTGTGTATGAGGTCTTTTCTGACTTTTTCCACATACTGATCTATAAACACACACTCTGCAGTGGGAGCGTGCAGGTCAAAAAAGAGGTGTTCAGGTAACCTCATCTGTCTTCCAGTCATCACCTCGAAGGGTGTCAGCTGGGTAGTGGCTGAGGGTGTGCCCCAATTGTCATAAGGAGTAATGGCAATAGGGAATTCCAAGTTTTGGGATTATCCTCAATGAATTTGGAAAGCATTTGCTTAATCCATCTGTTGGCTTTTTCTATTTGACCTGAAGATTGAGGGTGGTAGGGTATGTGGAGCTTCTGTTGAACTCCAAGGAGTTCAAGGGATTCTTTCATGAACTCACCTGTAAAACTGGTTCCTTTGTCTGAGTCTACCTTAAGAGGTAGGCCCCACCTGGAGAAAATTTGTTCCACCAGGATTTTGGCAGTAGTTTTAGCAGTGCAAGTTTTAGTGGGAAAAGCTTCAACCCACTTGGAGAAGAGATCAGTTACCACAAGAGCAAACTTGTTGTTTCTGCTGGTATTGGTCAGGGGACCAATAAAATCAATCTGTATGGCATGCCATGGGCCAGAGTGTCATTGTGGTAAGAGTTTGGCATTTTGTTTGGTGGGAATGGGGTTGTTCTGCACACAAACAAGGTAGTTATCTATGTACCGTTTGACATCTTTGGTGACACCAGGCCACCAGGCAGTGGTCTTGAGCCTCTGGAGGGTGTTTTCCACTCCCTGGTGTCAACCAGTGGGTGTATCATGCACTTGGTGCAAGAATTCAGACCTAAGTTGTCTGGGGACCACCCACAACTTGGTGGTGGAATCATCTGGTTGATACCAGATGAGCTTGTCATCTGGTGACAAGTGTAACTTACCTTCATGCCTCCGATAGGGGTTGTGTGTGGGATGTTTTTCTTTGGTACTCTTGTCAAGGAATCTGAACACTTCCTTGAATTCAGTGTCAGCATGTTGGGCTGCTGAGAGGTCCAAGAGGGAAAAGGGTTCAAGTTTTTTCCTGACTGCTGCAATATGTACAGCCGCATTGGACTCTGGATGATCCATCATCCATGTGTCCCCCCCTCGGGCCCCTTCCTTGGCAAGGGTGTCTGCTGTATCATTGAAAGCATGGTAGGTGTCATTTAGGGAATGAGCCTTAATTTTGTGTACATAGAGTTTGTGTGCAAATCTCTGAGCCAGTGAATGTATGTATATTACCAGTTCTTTATACTTCGCTGGACTGCTATCGGAAGAAAGGAAGGAGTTCTTCTGCCAGAAAGGAAGAAATTCTGTAAGAGAACAACAAACCCAGTTAGAGTCTATAAAAATGATGGTATCCTTGGTCCCATGCTGGATGAACTCGAGGGCACAGGCCACCGCTGCAATCTCGGCATAATGTGAGGATGCAACGCTTAGAGATTTTAACAGTGTTACCATAGGTCTAAATCACTAAGACACTCATGCCTGCAATTTGTCCTCCCTGATAGTAGGAAGCTGAACCATCTGTAAAAATATGACACAAAGAGGTTTTCTCAAGTTTTTGTGGCATGGCAGGGAGGAAAGGACCTGGATCTGGAAGATCAGGTGACTGCAGTGTACAGTCATGGGGTTCTCCTTGAAAAAGGAGTCCATGAGCCAGCATAGATGGAAGTTTGGTTGGGTGTACCTGTATGTCTCTATCCTGGAGAAGAAGTGACCAGTGTGTCAGCCTGGTATTAGAGTCTGACCCATCCTTCACTCTGTCTGAGAGCAGAAAGGTAGTTGGGGTGCGGTTGGTGTTAATAATCAGTGGAGATTACCCAATGATATACAGAAAGTGCTTGACAGCCCAGTAGGTAGCCAGAAGGTTCCTTTCACAAAGGCTGTACTTCTGTTCCACTGAGGTCAAGAGCTGTAATGCATATGTAATAGGTCTCAAGGTACCATGAACCTTCTGGGCCAGCACTGCTGACATGGCAATGTCAGAGGTGGCACACAACAGATGGAATGGTAGTGCTGGATTGGGGTTGACCAGTGCTGGGGCGGAGGCCAGGTCCTGCTTTAGTGACGTCACAGCCTGAGTGTGCATGGGACCCCAAGTCCAAGGTATGTCCTTTTTCAGTAGCTCATACAGAGGAGCAGCCTTCTGAGCAAAATCACAGATAAATCTCTGGAATAGTTCACCATACCCAGAAACCTTTTAAGAGCTGCCACGCTTGTGGGCAATGGCAAGTCTTGCAATCCTTGTATTTTCTTTCAGGTAGGGCTTTGGCCTTGGTCAGTTATCTTTAGACCCAGAATGAGTACCTCTTTCTGATATAGCTATGCTTTTGCTGGATTGCATCTGAGGCCTGCTTTCTGGATGAGAGTCAATAGTTCATCCAAGAAATCCAAATGTTGCTCCAGTTGCCAACAGCAGGTTGTCCATATATTGCAAGAGACTCTGGGGAGTAGAGAAACTGTCAATGGCATCCATCATGTGCAGATGAAACAGGGACAGGCTTTTATGGAATTCCTGTGGTAAGCAAGTCCATGTGTACTGTTTACCTTCAAAGATGAAGGTGAACGTGAACTTATATTGACTTTTGGGGGCCTATGGCAGTGACCAGAAACCATTGGAGATATCCAGGGCACTAAACCATTTCAGGTCAGAGGTTAAAATTCATAGCACATCAGGTGGGGATGCCATGGTTGGAGCACAACTGGGGGTGACCTGGTTCAGTTTCCTGTGGTCAATAGTAAGTCTCCAGGTGCCTGTGGGTTTTTTCAAGGGACGCACTAGGGAGTTGGCAGTAGAAACACATGTTCTGATTGCCCCTTGATTGAGGAGTGATTTTATTGTTTCTCTGAGAGAAGGCAAGGCCTCAGATGGAAAAAGATATTGCCTTTGCCTCACGTGGGCTGGGCCTAGCACTTTGATGACAGTGTGCATTCTGCCACAGTCATGTTTGTTGACTACAAATGCTTCCAAATGCTTCTGCAAGATGGGAAGGAGCTTTGGAAAAATCTCATGGTTCTTGAACAAATTTATGATGTCATAATCCTTGTTGTTAGCAGATATCGTTGCCACAATGTGTGAGTCAGGGATCAAGATAGTATGATATTGACCATGAATTTGTATCAATAGCATGTTAGCTAGATCCACCACACAGCCATGTTGTGCAAGGAAATAAATTCCTATGATACTAGGATGATCATGCAATACCATCAAGTAGATGGTGTGTGAGGCCTTTAAGTGACCCAACTCTACTGGTAGAGGTAGAGAGTGATATGCAGGCAACCTAGTACAGTCCACTCCTGACATATTGGTCCTCCGTCTGGTCACCAATTGTCAGGAGGTCTAAAGCCTCACTCTCAGGTTCTTGGCAATATAGGGATTGCAAGGACTCACAAACACATTGCATAAGAATAACAAACTTGTTTATTACTGCCAAAGGATAAATCACAGTTTCCCTAAGCAGTTCTTACCAATACAAACCAGGAGCTAATGCTAAGCGTACCCTATACCTTGAGGTTTCTTCGTGTCTTTTGGGGTCTCCGAGGTATAGGACTCAGTGTCTCACATTACATACCTATGATAATTGCTATGGTTACTGTAAGATAGAAACATTTCTAGTTACAGAGATGAGCCCTATTGGCTAAATTAGAGGTGGCTTCATGGTCCAAGATAACATTATACAATTTTGTAGTAGTCATCAGTTTGTGAAACAAAAGAGTACATTATACCAAGTCTTACATAACTCAGTGTAGTAGTATAAATCACCAAAAGGTGGCAATGCTGACTTATATATCATAATTATTCCAAGGACACCAATGTCCTAGCATCTTGTGAGTAAGAAATACACAGAAAATACATAGAAAATATATATGTATTAAAAAGCAAAGTGTATTACAATAATATATATACATATCCTGACATCTACTATTGTATGGTAGATGTCCTTAGCACAGTATGTTAGTATATCATATGCCTAAGCACTAGCTGTCTACGGTTTACCTCTGGTACACCAATAAGGGTGCAGGGACCTTGTGCAACAGAATGTTGCTTGCAAAATGGAGAATGCTGCTTGCAAGCAGGAATTCAGCCTGAAAAAGGCTTCTCATAAAGAAAGGATAGAAGGACTGCAGTGTCAGCTGCAATCCCTCCATCAAGAAAATGAGTTTCTCTTTAATGACATAAGCAGCCAAGAACTGCATGCTTTTCAGAGATAACTGTGAAAAGGCAAAACTTTTTAGAAAAAAAAGTTTTTCAAACGAATGGTGTTCTGGCTAATACCAGTGATTCCTTCTGTGTTAAAAATGAGGAACTTAGTGATGTTAAGTCTGAAGTAATTGCTGATAGAGTTAACATTCTGGTATTTCAACACCAGACCTTGACTGAGCAGCATCATTCATTATGTTTTGATTATGGCAGACTTGAGTTGAATGCTTTGAATATAAACTGTGATTAGAGATGCAGCGAATTTAAATTTTGCTGGCGAAGTGCCTGCGAAGTCGGCACTTCACATTGTCACTCTGCTATGCAGAGTGGCCAATGCAAAAGGCTCACTTCTCCTTGTGATTATTACTTTGTGTTGTCGTTCCACCTTAATGTAAAGTAAGGTGAAGTGACAACAATATTGGCAGCCCTTCACACATACAGTCACAAGAATTTAATGTGAATCACCAAAATGCTTATGTCTTGTGCCCAGAAAACTCCCCAGTGCTGACAGTGATGAAGTGAAATGAAAGCACAAGAAATGCAAGGTCTCCCAGAATTAATGGTGCACTCAGTCATGCATGCAGTGCTCACACACAGTCACCAGAATTAATTTGCTTCCCCAAAATGCTACTGCCTTGTGTCCAGAAAATTCCCCAGTGCTAACGAAGTGAAATGAGAGCGTAACAAGAAATGCAAAGTCTCCCAGAATTAATGGTGCACTCAGTCATGCATGCAGTGCTCACACACAGTTACCAGAATTAATTTGCATCCCCAAAATGCTACTGTCTTGTGTCCAGGAAATTCCCCAGTGCTAACGAAGTGAAATGAGAGCGTAACAAGAAATGCAAAGTCTCCCAGAATTAATGATGCACTCTGTCATGCAGGCAGTGGTCACACACAGTCACCAGAATTAATTTTCATCCCCAAAATGCTATTGTCTTGTGTCCAGAAAATTCCCCAGTGCTGACGAAGTGGAATGAAAGTGTAACAAGAAATGCAAAGTCTCCCAGAATTAATGGTGTACTGCAAACACACAGACAGATTAAGATTGCCCTGCACATTCAAGAGATGCAGATGCAAAGGCACAGCAACACCTAACCAGTGCTCACAAGTCACAAATCCAAATCTGGAAAAGAATACCTCTTGCTGGTTGGAGGGGGTAGTGCACGGCAGTAACAGTCCACTACCAGTAAAGATGCCACAAAGCAGTATAAACAATTCATGCAGGTGCAGTGAATAGCAGATTCACACTGCTGTAATTACTCTGTGGCACAAATAAAAGGTGTCTGATTTAATGGCATGCATCACACACACACACACACACACACACACACACACACACACACTACAAGTAATGCATAGCAAATTGAAAATATTTAGTAACATAACCAAATGTTTTAAACACACTAAAATTATACACTGCTGCACCACAACAATCAGAAAAATACTTTCAAGAATTACTAAAAATATTACTGTGTGTACATTAACACAGTTATACAAGAAAAATATAACCAAAACCGAAAGACTGCCTTTTTTCTCCCAGTTAATCTACTACATCACAGATATGCCCTTCCCCCAAAGTACACTTCACAGTAAACAGACTGACTGTTATAAATTAAGGATTCAAAATCCACACACAAACAATAAACACTCAATGATATAAGCACAGAAGGGTTTCCTACAATCGATATACTAAATTGTGAGCAAAAAAAAATAGCTCAAAAAGGCTTTTTTAACAGATTTTAAAGGATTTGAATCGCAGAGCTCTGACAGTAAACTGTCTCCATCTTCCACAACACATACACTACACATAACTGAGTCTGTGCAGAACAATCTAGAGCTCATGTGACCTGCAATCCCATGAAGCACTGCAAAATTCAACTTTGGAGCTCAAAAACAAGGCAAAGTGATGCGAAGTACATTGATTTCAATGTACTTTGCCTTAAAATTGGTGGAGAAGTGGTTTGGGGAAGGTGGAATAACACAAAGTCATTGTTTTCAATGTACTTTTCATTCCCCATTATAATACAAAGTACTCCACTTCACATTGCAGGTACTTCACAGATTCCGCATTACTCCGCGAATCACTTCGCGGAGTGAATTTCAGCCACTACGCCCACCACTAACTGTGATAGAGCTTTTCTAGATAACAGGCAAGTTTTACACAGAGTGGATGTCTTGCAATCTGAAAATAAGGTACCTCACAGCATGCTAACTCATGTATCTGAGCAGTTAGACTGTAGGAGTAAAAAGTCAGATGTGGCGAACTTGCGCCATCAGCCAGAGATATTGGCAGGGCATACCACCTTAATGCCCATAGACCTTGCCTCTTCTGATGTTGAAGAGTTTGATTTTGAACACTCACAGTATGCTGTGGGGTGGACTAGAACAAATGCTAGCCACTTGTTTTTCTGTGATTCACAAAATGGAGAATTGCTACAGTCTCAAAATGGTGGATGCACATGTCATCACGTTGCATCCCCATGCCATCCCCAAGATGGCCGCTCATGGTCATGTGATGATGGTCTTAACACAGTAACCCTAGATGCCCATGAGGTAGTACAAAATGGCTGACCACCACATCATGGAGGTTGGATCATGCAATTACAGTGAACTGTGATTGCTGCCATAACCAAGCAAAACATACTGGAGGTTTTTGGCATGATTCATAATGTTATCAGTAAGGCTAGTGTTTCTGAGGGACAGAAGATTCTCATTAAAAATGATGTTGATGTACTTTTGAATGAGGCTGGAATGCAGCCTAATGTCACGAAATCAGTGTCTGATGCTGCAGCAGCAGTTACTGTTAGCAATGTTTACTATGCTTGAACAACCTTGGTTAAGGAACACATTGATGTTAATTATGTGAAATGTTATGATTCGTCCTATGTAATTTAACATCAACTCTCCCTGAGAAGACTGGATGTCCTATTTTTCCTAATGCTAACAGCATTGGGCACATACAGTGCACTAATAACTTGAGCTTTAACCTTAAAATCAATGTTGCTACCATCCAGCAACCTTCTGGTAGGGAAACTCACTTTACATTTGATGGGGGAGAGGACAACCCTGATTCTGAAGCCCCATGGCTGTGATATTTTCAGCATCACAGGCCACATTGGGGGGGAGGGTTACAGGTTTATTTTCTGAACCTGGGCTGACAGCTGTTCCAGTACTACTTTCTCCATGCCAGATGGCTACTGAACCACAATCCTTAACTGGAGTACGTGCAACTTGCACACCACTTTTCCCCATTGTGCAGGCACCCCTGACAGTGCCAGCACTGCCCGCACATGATGCAGAACCCCCTCCACCAATAACACATGGATCATCCTATACTGTGGCTGCAATAGCACTCACAAGCCAAGAACAGTCTGGGTTATTCCTGGCACAGACAATAGCAGGCACTTCTGGCAAGAAGCTACAAGAGATTGTAATGTTGATATTGTTGTCTTTTCTTCTAAGATCACTGATCATGGCCCCAGCATTGGTTAATCCTAACCCAGCTTTAGGATATTATTCTGAAACTGCTACGTTAGATATAGCAATCTCAGCAGTTTTAGCCCAAACATACAATGGACACCTTGGATCCATTGCTTATGCATCCCAGATACTCTCCCCAATGGAGCTGAAATACATTCTTTGTGAAAGGAATCTTTTGTCTACATACTGGGCAGTGAGATATTTTATGTACATCATTTGATATGCACCCATTGTGCTACATTCCAATAATTTGCCAAATTAACTTTCTGTTGTCAGACAGAGTAAAAGATGACTCTGTATCCAATGCCAGACTTACACATTGGTCTCTCATTTTACAGGATCATAACATCACTGTCCTTCCTATAAAAATTCCATCCTTGTTGGCCCATGGCCTACAATTTACAGGAGAGACCCATGATTTTTCACTCCAACCCCCTGACCTACAGTAGTAGCCATAGACACTGCCAGCTATTTCCCAAAATGTCTGTGATATTTGTAGATAAATCTCCTGTTTTCTACATTACCACAGTAGGGGCAGCAGAGAGAAACTCTTTAGACATTTTGTGAAATATCTGGAAATGGCTGGCAATGTCTGTGGCTACTACTGTACCTTTCCCAGGGCCCTTCCTGACAAAACCTCAGAAAGTGTTAGACACTGCTGTGTATCATATTTTGACTGATGACTCAGCCACACATATCAAAGAGGGTCAGATAGCAGGGTTTGGAATTAGTTTACAGTCTGATGATGACAGAGTGAGCATTGCTAGTAACTGCATCATTGTGTATGTACGATTCACAGGCATTGTTAAAACACACCTGGCAAGAAAAAAATGAAAAGCAGGGAGGTGAGGAGTCTCTGTATAATTACCACAAATGCTTGTGGAAGGCTAGTAAGTCCTTGAGTGAAACAGGTTGTGGTAATAATAAGGAATAAAAAGATTTTTGCCTTACATAACATGATATCAGCATTCCATGAGAGGGTTAAGTCCTGCAAGGTTTGGGAAACAGCCTTGATCTAATTGCAAAAGACTACAGCCACTTTCTTTTGATTACACATTCTAATTGGGTCTATTCCTCTCTGAATGAATTTCTTTGGAAGAAAACAAACTTCCAATACTCTAATAGTACCCCTGTGAAATACAGAGACTTGTTTGTGTACATTACAACACTAACCAGTTTAAATACAAACCACATTCATAAGGTTTGAGCATATCATAAATGTGAACTTTATACTCCAAAAGAAGGACCCTCATTTGAGAGCAGTGTATAATTTTCTTAATAAAGGAAATGAGGAATGACTTCCAGAAATAAGCCCTTATAAGAAAGTGAAAATGACCTTCACCTATCCAGTGATGGCCTACTCATTTGTTTCACTGCCGTAAAACTCCTGAAAAGTTATGGATAGTACATGAACACCTGAGGGTAGATTTTATCGACTGTACCAAGTACATGACACTCTAACTAGTGGACACCAGTGAGTCAATAAAACCCTACATAGAATGAAATTCTTTGACTGGTGGCCACTCATAAGAAATTATATAGAAGACTACATTAGTAACTGTTTGATCTGTGCACAAAACAATCCTATACCAGCTAAGAAAAATGCATTGTTACCCCAGAGACAATCAGGGCCCTGGAACAGCATCTAGATTGACTACATTGGCCATATGCCAACCACTAAGAACAACAATAAGTTTGCACTAGTGATTACCAACCTATGTTCCAAATGTGTTCAAGCTATCCCAGCACAAAGCAACACAGCCAAAGTGAGTGCAAATGTCTTGGTAAATCAGCTATTTACCAGGTGGGGTTTACCTCTAAAGGTAGATTCTGATTACAGGGAGCTGGCTTTATAGCCAAAATAATGCAGAAAATTCTGGATTTGTTATGGGTAAAACAACATTTTCATATCCCTTACCACCCACAGTCATCAGGACAGGGAGGATCGGCTAACAGGCAGATCAAACTTATGTTATCCAAATCTGTTCAGGGAAACCCCAAAGAATGGGATTCATTATTGCCATTGCTCCTTATGGCAATAAGAGGGACATCCTCTGCAGGTACACAGTGTACCCCATTTTTGAAATCATGACCGGACAGTCCATGAGACTCCCAGAACATTTACTTCTGGACCTGTGTACTGCCACTGCAGTAGATAAATATGTTAAATAACTCTAACAAGACATCCAAAAGGTACACTTGTTTGCTGCACAATGTATGGGCAAGGCCCAAAAACAGGTCCTATCCCATTGTAAACAAACTCAGTCCAGTAGTCTACCAAGTTAGACTGCCTCACAATAAGAGTAATTGATAAATGGCTATATGCCAATCAAATGAACCTGATTAAAGGTGATTAAATTACTTTTCCATACCCCAATGGGCGGAATAATACGAAACTAAGTTTTTCATTTCTCTTTCCTTTTAGGTTCCAGAGAGAGAGAGAGAGAGAGTGCTTGCTTTTATGCTTATTATTTTTTTTTAAAGTATGGGTCTTCGTACAAGCCCAAACTACACATCATACTTTAGATAAGAACCTGTGACCTAAACCTAAACAGCTTGTTGGGGCAAAGTACTCACAAGCCCACATGAATCTAATTGCATCCTGTGGAATTCACACTACTGTCCTAAAAGACGTGTTCATCATCCAGAGGGGTAGTGAGGCCCTACTGAATGTTATGATCATTGCTTCAGATCAATCCTAGCAGCTAGAACTGATCTGGATCCCTGTTTACATTTTATTGATAATCAGGAATTTTTCATCTAAAATGTACATGTCAGTAAAAGCCATTAAACCTTAAGGTTTTACCCTATGATGCCCCATAATTTGTGACACTTAATATTGATGGCCCAAAACAGAACCCTAGTCCACCCAGTGGTCTAATAGCCACTTCCAAACCAGGTACCCTAGTTAATAATGTGCAGTTTAACACATCCAAGTGATTTTAAATCTTACCCTTTAAAACTTGGAATGATTTATTTTATATTTCACAGCAATCATTTCCCTTTTTTTAATGATGATGTGATTGGGTGCCCTGGCAGTATACCAGGTACTCATTAATGACCCCCTATACAGGGACTGATAGCACCACACACACACACACACACACACACACAGGATTTTCACATCCTGACCACTAGTGGTACATCTTATAATAGTAAATCTACCCAAACACACTTTTAGACTCAAGCCTATTTGGCTCTGATATATCTATTTGAAAATAGGGCTGACATAGCCATTATTCAAGCACATATGTTAAAGGTTCATGATAGTATGAAATATAATATCATACCTGTCCTACTGCATGGTATACATGATCTTGCTCTCAAAAAGCTATTTAGATTTATAATATTAAGGATATTGTGAAGGGGTTTGACCTGACTAATGTTAATGAATGAATTTTAGCTTATATTCAGGAAGCAGACATGCAGCATATAGCTAGAAAAGCCCTTTGCACTGCCCACAGCTATTATGTTCTTGCAACCATTTGGTTATCTTTTCCAGGGTCTGGAATTAGGACATATTCTTGATCTCATACATGACAGACATATGGGCCAGTGGTATTGCCACATTATGCACTTCTATTGCATGTGTTAAACGTTTATTTGAATCTAGCACTATTCCCTTGTCAATGGCAAGGAATCTTAGGTATGTCACCACACATACCAGTATTGCTCCATGTTTCAAAACTTATTCCTGCACAATCCAGGAAGCCATGTTTGTGACTCTCACAGTGTGATTGCTGTGTTTTCATCCGGCAACATCCATCTCTGATCGTCTGCCAACCATCCATTACATTGATCATCTTAATGGAACTTTTATCATGAAAGGTTGAAACTACCTCATTTGTTTGTTTACCATGAGGTCATGGAATCATGACTGACTCCAAACTTTGGTTATCATACCTGAAAGGATCACCACCTTTTATGCAGATGTGACATCTTCCAACTTGTCTTACCAACTTGTGAATACTGGCCTAATGATTGAAATTAGGCTTCAGCTTGTGAACTCTCAAATAAACTGTATTCAGTCCAGGCAATTTAGATTCTACAATCAAGCTCATTGTTATGCATACTATGAAGCAAGCCTGGGGTGGGGCAATCCCCTAACTGCAGCAAGAAGACTCTACTTCATTTGATCTACAATCAAGAAATCCATTTTCTTCACTGCTTGTTTACCAAATCTGGCTGGCACCTCATACAAACTGAGTACTGTCATAAACTTTTACACTTTGTGCAGCCGTGTGATCATCTTCAACTGAACACTGTTGCTATTCCAATGTAAAACTCAATGTGCAATCTAATGCCCCCCTGCTGAGGCCTCTGTAAATACTGCAGCCTCCTGAGCATTTGGATCTACTTTTGGAAAATATAAATGCATCCAATCTGAACTATGCATCTTCATCTAACACTTGAAGTAACCCTGTATTTATCCCTGGAATTGTTCATAGTTTATGGCTTGTGGACATTGACATTTTGTGTCATGTTCGACTTTCTGACTGATAAATGCCATCTTCCAAGGTGGTATAGTCTGCTGATGTGGAACACCAGCCATATATTCTTCTGATATGGACTAAAGTTATGCAAAGAGAACTTTTCTAACTTATATTTTTACTCCTTAAACAGGTAATAGGTTATACGGTAATCACATCTGTTCCCATCCCAGAACCAGATACCATTAAGTCTAGTCTCAACTATCTTGATGCTTTATCTCAATTTTTACTTATTTTTAATATCCATACAGGCAACTTAAGTTTGTCTCTCCAGTCTCTTCCCAGTAGGACAGATACTCACCTGATATATATATCAGTAATGATATTGTTTTGCTATTGGAAAATCCCATTGTGAAGTTACATTCTAAACTTTTATAGTAATACAAGGATTACTAACATTTTCCCTTATAGTTACATTTTGTTTTTTAAGGAAAACCCTAAAACACCACAGTGACCAGTTAAACTTCCTTTATCAGGCTCGTGCCTTGGGCTTGTAGACAAATGATGCCTAACCATCATCTTTTTGTTGTTTTGCCACTTTGGCAATTAGGGCAACAAAGAGGGGACTGTTGCACCTGGGTTATGCCCCCTATCATCCCACATACACTATACACTGTTTTCCTGGTCTATTATACTGTGATACTGCTATTTTGCACTAACATGTAGATTTAGGCACCCATCACATAACCATGAGTGCCAGGAATGTGCTTTGCTGCTAGTATATGCTAATGTTTACATCCATTATAGGATTATATCATGCATCATTATTATACCTCACTATAATGCATTATGTTTGTCTTTTACACATATTCCATATATAATCTACCTAATTACTGATATTATGACTCTGAGGGATCATCAGTGATTACTTTATATACTATATATATATATATATATATATATATATATATATTCTCATATAATCATATGTAGTAGTGGCCAGTCAGCACTTCTCTTTGTCTAAGCAAGCTGACAGAGAGAAAGACTTTGTTATGTCTTGTACATAGGCAAGAAATGCCACGTGTAGTTTGGGCCTGTCAGCAGTTCTTTTGTCCAAGCTCCATGCTAACAGAAGCATATTCTTTGTCTCACATTATACTCATTAGTAATTTTGTCTCCTAAGTCATTACCCAATGGAGAATGTCTTATACAATCTTGTTTATAGTGTAAGAACCAATATAGCATGTTCTTTATATCTACTGTCTGATGTTATCTGTTGTATATAGCCTTGTGCAACCCAGCTCTGCACAGACATCTTAGAAATTCTGGAGATTATGTATATTAATCAGGAGAGTGATGAGAAACCCATCTCCCTTGCAATTTTCTCTGTCACATGCTTGGTGTAAGTATTATAATAAACAATTATTATCACTCATGCTTGTGTACAATATTGTGTACAATATTTCTTGGCTAACACCAAAGACATACAATAATCTGTATTATTATTATTATTTACTCTAGAACTGGTATCTAGATAACACTACCCAACCCTTCTTTATGCAGATGACTGCCTTATCCCACTGAAAAATGGCCCAGCTGCCCTTCGACCACTATTAGAGCTCCTTGAATCCTTTACAGGTCACTCCAAACTCTGTTTGAACCAGACTAAAACTGAACTGATGCCCCTGAACCAAAACTGTCCTCAAACTCTAGCAAGTAATTCAGGTCTGATATGGGCACCACAGGGCATAACGTACCACGGGATAAAAATTACTTCCAACCCAGAAAACCTATGGGACATAAGCCTCCAACCCCTCCTACAAGCTTTTAAAATAGAGTTTGATAAGTGAACACTTTTCTGCCTTAAGCTGGCGGGTAAAGTTGTGGCTGTAAAAATAGTCACTGTCCCCAAGCTTTTCAACATACTTACCCACATCCCCACCCTTCTCCCACAAAAATGGCTGCTAAAGGTGGATGGGTTGGTGGGGGACATTCTCTAGGAAGTGAAAAAAACAAGATTCAGCCATAACAAGGTAAAAGCACACTGGAAAGAGGGGGGCTGAAACTTGCTATGGTTGGAAGGATACAAACTCACATTCCAGACAGTGCAGACAGTGCACTGGTTGCAACCACAGTCAGAACAGTCCTCCCAATGGGTAGATATTGAGGGGGCCCTAGGTGGGATATGCACATCAGCAGCTCTTTTATACAAAGTCAGAGGAGTAGCCAGAGCCCAACACCCAACACTCAACAATGTATCCATCTGTAAAGTACTGGAACGCAGTACATTGGAAGCTAGGCCTATCCCCTATCCCTATATCATACATGCCCCTATGGGACAATCCCCACATCCTTATAGATAAAAAGTCATGTAATTGGCCCCAGTGGTCTGCTAAAGGTATCCATTATATCCCATATAATCTTGACCACCCATCCCCCGGAGTAGCCATATACAAAACACTCAAGGACACAAGGGGACTGAAGGAAAAATATTTCTGGAGATACTGCCAAATAAGAGAAGCAGTGAAACAACTACTAACTGAAAGACAGGTAACTTGAAAGGGCAATGCAGTTAAGACCTGGCTGGCCACCACAAAGGGCCTAGCAGGGAAAATCTACTCTAAGCTCAGGGACACCCTGCCATCCCAATCACATGACTAAAAAGCTAAATGGGAGAAGTTCTTAGCCACCCCAATATCAGAGCTTCAATGGACTCAAGTCTGGAAGGATGGACACATCTGATTCAGGGAAGCCCATAGCCAGCTTATGCAGAACAAAATCCTCCATGCATGGTATAGAACCCCAACAGCCCTATATAAGGTGAAACTCTTAGACAATGACAGGTGTTGGAGACGCCAACAAAATGGAAGGGACCTATACCATATACTTTGGTCATGTCTGGAAATCAGGCCCCCTCTGACAACACATTGCTCAGATAGGCTCCAAGGTACTTAAGAGGCCCATTCCCTCCTCCGCCCCTCACTTCCTGCTAGGCATAAGAGATGGGAATCTGAATTTACTACCTCATGAATACGTATGGCTAGCATTGCTGGCAGTTCAGGCCAAGAGATCCATCCTGTGCAACTGGTGGACAATGCAAGTCCCAACTACAGGTGAAGTCACAGGTGCACTCATAGCAACAGCTGAGCTGGATAGGTTCTCGCACTCTCAGGCAAATCAGATGGGCAAGTACTACACCTTCTGGGTCCCTATATGGCTTTCACAAGCCCCTCCATGGGCATTAGTTAACTCTGCCCAGAGGTCTGAGGCAACAGGCCTCTCCACCCTTCAGTAACATCCATAACCTACGAGTATGAAAGTCAAGAAGTCCCCCCCCCAGTTCATAGACACCCAACTGGAAAGTCCCCAATATTATCCTTATGAAGTTGACATTCATCACTACACTGACATGTTCTCTCTCTCTCTCTCTCTCTCTCTTTCTCTCTCCATAGGTCCAGCACTACTCCTCATGGTATAAAGCAGCTTATGTAAATAGTTCTTGGTTAGTATGTGCAAGGTATTCTTTGTTTTGTCTCATATGTTTCAGAGGACCATAGGATTACCAAAGCAGCTGATCTGGAGGCATTGGCTAGAGATCCTACCAGAGGCCCTGATGGTACAAGATCAAGTCACCCCTAAAAACTCAGAGTCCCTCCATCAAACACTGGAGTCAGACACATGAGAAAGTACCTCTCTAACTCCATAATTATGATATCCTGACTAGTTGAATCAGCCACTTACCCCAGACCTAGGTCTCTAGCATCACCCAACCTCACACTGGGAGCAATCTCTGTATAACTTGGACTATATTCAGTATGTATTCTCAGGTTAATACTCCTATGATGATTCCCTGCACTCTGTAACCATTCACAGGAAATGCTATTGTCTTTGGCATCAAACCATCCATTTCTGGTACGTATTGTCTGTATGATTGAAATGCCAATAAAATGCTAAACTAAAAAAAAATAAGGCAGTATTCTTTTTTTTAATTCTGTTTAAAGTGCACCAGGAAGATGCACTTATGTGGGGTGTTTCTGTCCCAATCTGATCATCTTGCAGGAGTTTGGTTGAGGCAGAGCAGCTTCTGTATAGTTCAAAGTAAAACTTTCAGCCACTCGGCTTGTTCTGCACCAGAGAGGAAGAGTGTGTGAGAGAGAGAGAGAGAGAGAGAGAGGAGTCTACGTATTCCTAGTTCTCTGATAAAATGATTTTCCCTCTCTTCTCTAATGGGCATAATACTATTTTTTTCTTTGGGCACCAGAGGGAAAAACAGGGCTTCCAAGTCAGAATTTATGTGTCCCTGCTCAAAGAATCCTGGAACAGATACTCCTCCCTCAATGAAATTAGTGTTTTGTAATTTGTTAGGTTGGCTCTACAGGTAGTATTTTAACCCACTCGTGCATGTGGCGGTAATATAGTAGTCTTGAAGTACTTCATGCAGTATAGACATTTCATTCATAACTTTTGACACAGTGTTTGTGCACCACACTGAATGGTTGTCTCCTCAACTATGGGGTAACCATTCTTTTAAACAACTAACTACCCCTTTCAGTTGCTTTTGCTAGCACAGGAACAAGAAACAATATTAAAATATAAAATGGCTTGCTTGCCATTCAGCCACACATCGCTTTATTAGTTCAACAGGGCAGCAGTTTCTCTTGCAGACAGATGGCTTCAGGCAGACTATACTAACAGTCTGTTTATTCACATAATGCTGTGCATTAGTATTATACAGCTACTTTTTGTTTGAACCTAACAAACGGAAGGGGAGGGGAAAAATAGAAACAACAGATCAAGAAAAGTTGTAATGCTGGTGTCCAATCTGACAGCAGAAAATAAAGATTAAATATAGAGAAAGTCATAGAGAGGTACTGTTGCAACAGGCTTGGGAGAAGGGGGTTAAAATAACCAAAAAAATTATTGGTCCTTAATTCATCAGATAGGGCTTCTCTATCACACATCCCCCACCTATGAGAAAAACAGTTCAAACAGTTTTTCACCTTCCAAAATACCCTGGAATGGTTGGAGTTTCCACCCACCCTCTGCAGAAACTCCACAACAGGTACCCTTTCAAAATTATGCCATTAGAGTGTCAACTCTGCTTAAACAGATAACATGACATTATACATTTTCCCTGGGGTTAACTAGAACTATCTAGTACAATATTTGTTCATTCAACCATATATATTTTCTTCAGGTTCTATTTCTGCCCCACAGCATGACAAGAAGTCTGCATTTTTGTGTTGGGACCCTGCTTGATGGGTCATTAAAAACCTATAAAGTTGTAGAGCTAGACACCAACACATAATCCTGGCATTCTTATGCTTCATGTGATTTATCTAACATAAAGGATTGTGATCGGTGACCACAATGAACTCAGATCCCCACAGATGATACTTCAAGGCCTTAATGGCTCAATGCATGGCCAAACATTTTGTTTCAATTGTACTATGCCTCTGTTCCTGCTCACATACATTTCTGCTGATATAAATCACAGGATGCTCCTCCCAATCTGCCGTCTGTGATAATACAGCCATAGGGGCATCTGTGTTTGCAAGGCATCTGTGTGGACTTCAAAAGGTAGATGTAAATCAGGACTGAGCAACACAGGGGTAAGACAAAGGATAGCTTTAATCTTCCTGAATGCCTCATTGCATACTAGGAACCATTGAACTTTACTGGCATACCTATTCTTTGTCAGGTCAGTAAGGTTACTAGCAATGGTGGAAAAGTTTGGGATGAACCAGCGATAATAACTGGCTAGTCCTAATAAGAATCTCACGTTTATTTGTGAGGGGTTTAGGGCTGTTAGCTACAGCTTCCACCTTCCTTACATCTGGCTTCACTCTGTCATTCCCCAAAATGAAACCCAGATACTTAATCTCTGTCCTGGCAATTGCACATTTGGCTGGGTTAATGGTTAATCCTGCATCTGTAATGGACAGGAGAACAGCAGTCAGGTGTTTTATATGGGACTCTCAGTCAGGACTGTAAATGCTATGTCATCTAGATATGCTGCTGAATATGCTGCATTGGATCTTAATATCCTGTCCATATACCTCTGGAAGGTAGCAGGGGCTGCATGAAGGCCAAATGGCATGGTGTTAAGCTGGTACAGACCTATAGTGGTACAAAAAGCCATTTTGTCTAGGGAATCTGGGGCCAATGGTATTTTCCAGTACCCTTTTGTAAGGTCCTAAGTTGTAATATATTGTGCCATTCCTAGTTTGTTCAGAATGTCATCAATCTTGGCCATTTGGTACCCATCGAATTCTGATATTGTGTTAACTTTCCGGAAATTCAGACACAATCTGATCCCCCCCTTCCTTTTTGTCTACAGCCATTATAGGGGATCGGCAGGCACTGTTGGAAGGTATGATAATGCCCATCTGTTCCATTTTTTTTTGTACCTCCTGTCTAACCCTTTCTAGTAGTCTGTAAGGCTTTAAGTGTATGGGTCCCCCATGTGTTATAGTAATGGAGTGCTCAACTTATTTAGCTCTCCCTAGTGTATTGGTGAAAACATTCTGAAAGTTCTGCAACATAGTTTGTAATTCATACAACTGCTTAGGGTTCAGATCAGGGTTTATCTGAAGTTCCCACAATTCTCTTGACTTCTCCAATCTTTTGTATGCTACCTCCAACTCTGTTTCACCTTGATCTAGATGTACATACCATGATGGGGTCGGTGTCACATGTCACTTACTTAGCAAGTTGGCATGGTATACTTTTTAAGGGGCCTTTTCCCTGCCACTTTCTACCTCAAAATACACCAGTCCTGTCTGTCTTAGTATTGTGTAAGTCACTTGCCAACTCATCAGTAGTTTGTTGTTTGAGGAAGGCAACAAAAGTAAAACTTTCTCCCCAGGCTGGAATATCTTACCCTGGAGTCTTTTGTCATACCTTTGTTTCTGTTCTCCCTGACTTTGACTGCTGTTCTGATGGGCAGTTTCTACATATCTCACCAGTCATTTCCTTAACTTGGCCATATAGTCAAGGACATTGATATGCACTACACCCTTTCCTTTCTCCCAATGCTCCTTCATGGCATTTAATGGCTCTCTGGGATTTCTTCCGTATAGCAGAGTAAAGGGAGACAACCTTTTAGATGCCTGTGGCACCTTCCAGTAGGCAAACAATAAGTATGGTAAAAACAAGCCCCATTTCTGCCCTCCTCCTGCACAAACTTTTTCAACATTTGCTTTAATGTTGTTGAACCTTTCCACAAGTCCGTCTGTCTGTGGGTGGTAGGGAGACGTTCAAACCGCTGACACATCCAACAGATTATACAACTCTTTTAACATCAGTGCATTAAAATTACTGCCCTGGTCTGTCAGGATTTCTTGTGGGATCTCCATTATGCTAAATATTTAGCTAGCTCTTCTGCAATTCTAGGGACAGTGGCCATGCATAGAGGAATAGCCTCAGGGTATCAGGTAGCATAATCACATAGCACCAATATAAATCTATTCCCCCTTAGAAAATTTCTCAAGTGGGCACACAATGTTCATACTAAGGTTCATACTAAGGTTGGAGTTTGGAACAAAAATGCCTGTGAGCCAATTAATGCTCCATTCTTTATACAAAGTACCTTAAGTTTCCTCCAGCTAGTATAGGTTTGTCTAAGTTTGACTTGAAAGCTTTCTTACTGTTTGACAGAATTACTTCATGAGGAAGCATATTCTATAAATTTACAATTCCATTTGTGAAAAAGTATTTCCTGGTATTAGTACAGACTTTTTTTTCTTTAATCTGTAAGGGATGACCTCTTGTCTTAATTCCTATATCCTTAAATTCAATTTCTAAGTCACAACAGTTTGGAGTCTTGTATGAAATAATACATAAACAATAAATCTCCATGAGCTTGAAGTGTTTCAAGGGTCATGAAATTAAACTATTTTAACCTGTTCTCATGTGATTTTTCTTTGTGATCTTTTACCATATTCATGAACCTTCATTTCACTCTTGCCAATTTTTTCCTCACTCCTAACTTGTATGGGTTCCATATTTGTGAACAATATTCCAGGTGTGGGCATATATATGATCTGCACAGTGGCATCAAAACATCACTTGACCTAGATACAGTATTAATTTTTATTGACTATATTATTTTGTTTGCTTGATGTGTTGCATCCATTATTTGTTCTGAGGAACCCATATCCTTCATAATAGTAATTCCCAGATATCTTTCACATTCTGTGTTTTCAAGAAGATGTCCATCAATCATATAGTCATACCCTTTGTTTTTTTCTACATAAATGCTTAACTTTGCATTTATTTAGGTTTAATGTCATATCCCATTTCTTAGTCCATTCCACTACTTTTTCCAAATCATGTTGTATTCTAATTTATAATCATCTCTGGTGTTACACGGGCTACCAATTTTGGTATCATCTGCATATTTGATGTTCCATGAATTAAAGTTCAAAGCTATATCAGAAATAAAGATGCGAAAGAGAACCAGGCCCAGGACGGCTCCCTGGGGCACACCACTTAGACCATTCCCAACCATAGAAATATGACCATTCACTGCCACACTCTGCTTTCTATTAGTTAGCCCATCTATAATCCAGTGAAGTAGAGACTTATCAATTTTATGAAGTTGCAGTTTTTCAGTTATAGCTCAGTGTGGAGTAAGGTCAAAGGCCTTGGCAAAATCCAAATAGATATTGTCACAGGGGATATTTCTGTCTAGGTGATGACTGACCTTTTCATAGAAGGTTAACACATTAGTGGAGCAACTTCTACCTTTTGTGAAACCATGCTGCAAGGGATCCATATCACTTAGTGATATTAACCCTTAGGCTGTCAGAAGATTTACAACATACCCTGTATATGTTTTTAGGACGTGTATACAAATCGGTGGCACAGCAAGGGTTAATATGCTGTCCTTTATTATACTTTCTAATATTTTGCCTATTACACTGGTAAGGCTGATTGGATGATAATTCTGCATTTGATCTTTATTTCCTTTTTTGAATATCATTACTGTATGTGACAATTTCCAGTCATCAAGCACTGTAGCTATCCTAACCAAATGCTCAAATAAGAGCTTTAGGGGTAACAATAATGGGATGACATGATCTGTAATAGTCTGGGTGAGATTTTATCTGGTCGTGGAAATACATTTCTTTTTAATTTACTATCTTTTCATTGATTTTCTCTGTTGTTATTTTAAATTTGATAATCAGAATTAACCTTTTCCCATTTGATTTATTTCTTACCCTCTTTATAAACACTACAAAAATATTTATTAAAAGCTTCTGCCATTTGTTTGTTATCAGTTATTGTGGCCGAGTTGTGATTAATAGGACCAACTTCATTTGCTGTTTTATTTAGGGAATGCATGACATTGCTTGTAAATTGTTTTATTTGAATTAATAGCCAGGTTTATTTTAGCATGCCTCTTGGCCTTCCTGATTTTAGCTTTGGATTGTTTTTGTACTGTTTCATAAGCCTCTACTGCAAAGTTAGTACCAGTTCTCATGTACCTTTTATGTAGTCTTTTTTTTTTTTCTTAATCAGCCTATTTTTTCCTCTGTTCATCCATTTAGGCCTTTTTGGATTCTTGACTTTTTCAATTATAGGGATATTCTCTTTTGCTGTAGTATGTATAATATTTGTAATAATTTCCCTCATCTCTTCTGTAATTTTATTATCTAACAATTCTTCCCATGGAATATTTTCCATGGTGTTATTAATCCTGTCATAATTGGTTTTGCTAAAGAGATATATTGTGGTACTACTTTTTCTAAGGTTATATGGGTAATTAGCAGAAAATCTAACGGTATTATCACTGGGACCTATATCACTCTTGTTAATAGAAACAGAATAGAAACCATAACTAAATCCAAAATCTCCTGACCTTTTGTTGGTTCTTTGACAAGTTGATTTAAATTCACCTCATTACAGGTGCCAAGAAGTAATGTACCCAACCTGGTATTTGAATGATTTTCTATCCATTTTATATCAGGGATGTTAAAGTCACCCATTGTAATGATGATGTCCCCCATTTCACCTGCAGAACGTATCTCTTCCATTATTTGTTTTGTAAATTCCATTGAACTGTCTAGTGGTCTGTATATACATCCAGCTATTACAGCCTTACCGATACCCCCAATTATTTGAACCCATAATGATTCAATACCAGCATTAGTTTTGATTTTATCAGTAATATTGATTGATATAATGTCTTGTTTTATATATAATGCAACTCCCCCACCTTTTTTTAAGTTGTCTATTTGTTTCATAGAGCATGTAACCATCAATATGTTTTCCCTATGAGCCTCAATCATCTTTTCTCCATGTCTCAGTGACAGCTATTATATTATTAGGGGTCATATCTAGGTAGGCTATTAAATCATTCATTTTATTATTTAGACTGTGTGCATTAAACATTAGTATTCTTAATTTGTCTCTATGTGTAACACATTTCTTTGTAGTCTTAATATGTGGGTTGTGATAGCTACCGCCCCATCTGTTAATTTAAAGTATTAGGTTGCATTGCTTTCTTATTGTTTGTAGGTAACAACCGTGCCCCATTTTTATTTAAATAAGGTCCATCTTTCTCATATAAATTTCTTTATTATAGACTGTAGGCCAGTTATCTCTAAGTGCAGTCCCACTGTCCTTACATAAGTTTGATAGTTTGGCATTGACCCTTTGAACTGTTAAGTTCTTTGCACTTAGTACTCTTGGAATGGGTAAGATGTTAGATATAATTACCTTATGTCGATTATTTTTTAATGCAATCCCCAATTCTGTTAATTAATTGCATATATCTTTTTCATGTTCCTTTCCTATGTCATTTGTCCCAACGTGAAGGGTAATAGTGGAGCCACATGGGATGTTAACTTTTGCTAGGCATTCTTTAATGTCCTTAATACATGCACCAGGGTAGCATGATACCATTGTGTGTTCCTTGTATCTTCCACAAATATAGGTATCAGTGAATCTTTTAATGGAATCCCTGAGTATTAGTTTATATGAATTTTAACCAATTCAGTTGGAATGCATGCTTTGGGGATTAGGGTTTCTCTGAGATGTGTTAGTGGGTCCTGAATTATCCCTCCTCAAATTTTGATACATTTAGTGTGCTAGTGGGTTGCTCATTAGTGTGTTGGTCATAGCTCAGGTTGTTACTACTGCAAGGCTGCTCATCATTTTGAAGGGGCAAAAATTTATTAGCTGTATCGATGGTAAAATATTCCTTCACCCTGTTCCCTTTTGATTTCAGTCTTCTCCTTACAGTGACCTGTGGTCTGACCAATGGGGGATTGTTGGAGGTATCTTCTCAAATATTCTTAGTTTGAGGTGCATACTCATTTGAATCACCTGGACTGATATAATTTTCTTGTGCCCTTTTTTTACTAATATGATTTTCACTTTCCTGTTCGATAGTGTCAATACAAGCTTGTATTTTTGTGATTTCCCTCAGATCATTTAATTCATTCTTTAATTTCTGATTCTGTTTGGACTATACACAGAAGTTCACATTTAGGACACATAAAGTCCAAAGTATTTCTTTCTCCATAGTTATTGTTCAAGTACGTACCACGGAGATTACATAACAAGAGAAAGCCATCCTTTTGAAAGGCAGTTAATATACCCTCCATAGTACTACATGGGTCACTTTCTCACATTTGTTTTTTTGGTTTTGTTTTCCCTCCTCTCTCACTATGTCTAAATGTCTACCACAGCAGAAGGAGGACACTAACTAATAGACCAGCAGTTATTCAATATGTAAAAGGACCATGCTTTTCAACAATTATTGGATTAATAACTGACTACCACAACTAGAATAATTTCCTTAACCTATTTATACAATATCTTGTATAAATAGTAATCAGTGAGTATATATGACCAGGTTGAATCTCTTTTACAACAGTGAAGCTCAGATTTGGTTCACCCCAAATTCAGCTTTCAAATTAAGTGGAGTACAAGTATCCTACCTTTTTTGTAAATGCAAACTTTTTGGCCCTCATCTCTCCATTCATGCCAGACACATTTACGCTTATCTTGGCACGTGGCTCCATATGCATGCTACACACATGCTCTCTCCACTCACATGGAGCACTATTTGACTGAGTGATCCTGGAAGTAGCAATAGGATCACATGACTCTGCCTCCTAGCAACCCCTCACAAAAACCCTTTCACAGGAATAGCAGTTTTATAGTCAGGCAGCCTAATCTGTGTTTCATTTTCTTTTTTTATATTTTTTTATGGGTCCATCCTACTGCCAGGCATCTGCCCAGTCATGGACCCCCTCAGCTGTGGCTCCCTCACATCAGTCACCCTCCCAGGACCCGCTGGATTGTCCCTCAGGGTAGGGCCATGACACCCAGCCTGAGGTGCCATGAATGATCAGATAGGGTGGGAGTTGGCCTGAGGCAGCTGATTACAGCCGGGGAGCAGACTTCATAGAGGTAGTAGGCAGGATCTTTTTTCCCTGTTTGTGGGGGATGGGACCATGCAATGACACCAGTGTCTGTCCCACCCCTTCTATCCTTGCTGGCACCATCTGCTGTGGAACCCCTGGCCTCTGCCAGGGGTGTCCCATGCACCATCAACACCCCACACCCTTCCCCCAGAGAAGGAGAGCAGTCCATGGGATGCTCAATCCAACTCTCCCTGGCCATCCTTCTGATAACCCAGGTCCATTCCTGAACTCAGGTCACTGGCATCATGAGCAGAATTCCAACCACTGCGCTGATGTACTGGCCTGGGTTTCATTTTCTAAAGCACACTGCTGCTTAAAATCAAAGTTAAAAATCCCCCACTGAACAGAGTGGTAGTACATGACATGCTCCAATGGACTACAGGTTCCTACCCCCCTCCTTCCTGGTTTGCTTTCTGTCTGTAGACCCTGCAAAGGCACTCTAGTATCTGCCCCAAACACTTCCAACAATTACAAGCACAGACTAAATGGGATTCAGCTGCTAGCTCCGAGGATGCTGTCCCATAGCATGAAGTTGTCTCACAGAATATAGCCCTCAGAATTCTTTCCACTCTTTCAAAGGGGGGTAGTAACAACAGGTATGGGCTGTAAGGGGACTCAATCTCTTTTCCTTCCTTCCTTAAGCTAGATTTTGACAGTTAGAACTGGTGTGGCAATATTCAGCCACATGATCATGCACAGTGGGCTAGTAGAACCTAGTTAGCAGTCAATTCAAGGTTTGGTCCCTACCTTCATGACCTGCCATAGGGATATCATGGACCAGATAAATCAATTGATCCCTATATTCCGGGGCACTACCAGATGATCTACCACATCACCTGTCTTAGGGTTGGTACACTCTCAATATAATAAGCCACCCTTAAGCCTATATTGGGGGTACCTTGTTTTACACCCTATCCCACCTGTGAAAATAAAAGGGTTAATGTGGTATCCACTTTTTGTTCATTATACAGATCACACCATTTTAAAACAGTCACAAAGTCTGGTAGTATGTCTACATGTATGTCAGCACACTGTTTCTTCAGTTTTCTTTTCTCCATCTTTGTTCTTCTTTGCATGCCTGTTTCCCCATACAGTTCATGTTCAAAAGAGAACACAGTGGGGAATTGTTCTCTTTGTGCCTGGGCCCTAGTAATTTCAGCCACAAAAGGTTACTTGGCATGAGCGGTTTTAAGCAGTCTCTCAAATCCTGGATGATCCTGCCCAATAATGATTGGCACGGGGAACCTGGGTTCAAGGCCCACTGTTTGTCTCTTGCTTCACTGTTGTTTGTAAAGATGTAGTTGGATATTTATAGACATCCCCATGTACACAAATAACAACAGTGTCATGGCCTTTCGGTTGGGTACCATCCATTATGTCTGCTCAGACCAGGGTCTAGCAACTCCCAGAATCTACCAGCCCCATCATCTGCTTGGTACCAGTTTCTATGGCTACTGTATATTCCATGTTGGTCAATGCAAAATTTGCCAGTTCCTTCCTTTTGCTAGGACACGTTCTGACAATATGTCCATTCCCATTACAATAATGGTATATAGCATCTGCTGAATATACTTTTCCCCCTCTATCAGGCCTCCATTCTGGCCTAGCAGTATTTAGATTAGCAGTTCTAGAAAAAGGAGGGTTTATTACCTGACCAGCTGCATTGGGGTTGGTTCCTTTGTGCCCCTAGGCTTGGATGGTCAAGAAGCCATGTAGTCCTCTGCGAGGGTAAGTGTTCTATCTGCTGAATCTGGCTTATGTTCTTTCACCCAAATCTGTATTTCTTTGGGAAGGATTTGAATAAACTGTTCATTAATTACCAGTTCCACAATCTGGTCTACAGTCTTGATACTAGGCTATAGCCATTTGTGACACAGTTCTTTTAATCTGGCATATGCCTCCCTTGGGGTGTCCATCAATTGCAATTTCAGGGACCAGCATCTTTGACAGTATGTCTCGGTATTATATCATATCAGTGTTGAATTTCTTCTTTAACCTGATCAAAGTTTTCAGCATCTCATCCACTCAAATGACTGTAGACCAACTGGGCCCTCTCAATCAATAAGATGCCAACCTTATTACCCATTGGTCTCTGGGCCATGCACATGTCCTGGAGACACGTTCAAAGGTTGTAATGTATGCCTCTATAGCATCAATCTCGGTAAGCTTTGTCAGCTTAATATCTTTTGGGGCATCATGATCAGCATGCCTGCAATCTATAGCTTGGTTAGCTCACAAAGTGTCTGCCCACTTTGCATCCTGTCTTCTCTAATCCTCATCCCTCTGTCTCTCCATTTCCAGCTGTTTGACACACAGCCACCTCTGGAGCTCTCTGACATCTTCTGGTGGTGTAATCATGATATTATCTCCAGTCTCATGCATGCTGTCCTCAAACTCTGGTTTGGTTTTGCTCCTGGCTCCTAGGGTCAGTCCTGGAAGAGGTTTTTATTGGTGTCCTGTTATAATAGTGAGTAAAAAATCACAAATCAAAAATAGCAGGTCAAAGATGGCAACATACAAATTAGCGACCATAGCAAAATAGCATGAGCACATAAAAGTGAATTTAGCAGTCACGAAATAGTGACTGTTAAAATCGCATCCACAAACTACTAAATAAAAGCAGCACCACCAAAAACAGCTAATACAAAACAGATCAGTCAAATACAGCAAGTTTTGTTTCTGCAGGGGTTAAGCCCCCCACACCACTGCTTGTGGGGGCTCAGGAAGGGGGGCAATTTTCAGTTACTGTATTTGACATAGCTGTTTTGACTTAGCTGTTTTTACTAAGCTGTTTTTACTAAGCAGTTTCTACTGGCCACCATTCAACATAGTTGCTTACTACGTGTGATCCACAATGCATCTTGTGACTAGCTGCTCCAGCAATCAGTCCACATTCAACATCCATGTAATGTTTACTACTTGAAAACTGTTTTATTACTGCTTTATTATCGCTGAACTGTACAATCAAAAGACAATAATTATTCACAGAGTTTGACAGTCTCAGTAGCATGTAAACTGGCAACAGTCATGAGAAACTTAATTTTTGAATAAGCCCATTGCTGATTGGAATCGGAAAACCTGCTCCATGTCTGAAATCAGATACATTTGACAGTATATGTCTGGTGATTTGACTTTAAGAATATAAATTGACAAGCCTGTGATGTCTGAAATTGGATGCACCACTGCTATGTTCAATCAAGGCTGCCACTTACAGCTCTTGCTTCTCAGTCATCATAACTTCCTGCTTCCTGCATCGTTCCTCCTTCTGCATTAAAGGAAAACTACACCCAAAACTTGAAAAAATATATGTTGTGCAGAGTGTTTTAATTTGTATGTGAAGTTCTAGTGTTTCCTTCCCTCTGACTGGTATTAGGAGTTTTTCCTAAATTAGCCTGCTAGCTTTAGGGTAGTTTTACGACCCCTGGATATCTCCATATCAAATAGGTTTATTGCATTTCTTTGTCCTACAATGCACCTTGTTTCATGTAATGGTGATGTAGCAGAGCCCATAAATCCAGCAGAAAGCATTGCATTACAATCAGTTCACAACAACAGAGATGGCTATATTTTAAAAACTGTAGAATTCAGCTTGGTGACCACCCTCATCCTAAAGGTTTTACCGTCCTGAAAAACATTGCTGCTGGTAATTTTTGTGCAGCTTGTAAAGCTTCCAAGATATTTAGTTTGTTTGCATTTGTGTGCTGAATGTTGGGTCTCTCTTACATCACATTCACTTGAGACAAGATGAACTGTGGGAACAAGAAATACAATTATACTATCAGGTATGAAGATCCCAAGGGGTCTTAAAACTAGCATAAAGCTAGCAAGCTAATTTGGGAAAAACTCCTAATAGAAGTCAGAGGGAAGGAAACACTAGAACTTCACATACAAATTAAAACACTCTGCACAGCATATATTTTTTCAAGTTTTGGGTGTAGTTTTCCTTTAAATGAATGTGAATACAATTTTACCTATCTCCATGGCATAACAGAGTAAGCAAATATGTTTGTTAGGGTGGATTTTTTAATTGTTTTAAGGGGTTATGAGTATGAGGCTTAACTTTTTTTTCATCACAATGTCACCAGCATGTACATTTAGAAAAGAGTGTGAACCCTGAAAGGCCATCCTTATTATTTTTCTGTTAGTAATGTTAGAACTGATTGGTGAGTTTTATAATAAGTTCTATTTTCTCTGATCACAGTCAGATTACTATATTTACTTTGGCATTTTTGTGCTTGCACTAATTTTGCAGTCGCTGTAATGTACTTGCTATAAAAGCAATCACTATTTTGTTTTCATGATTTTCACATGGAACCATTTTTTGCCTGTCTTCTCTGCCATTGCCCTGGTCAGGACATGTGATCTATAAATCACACATTCATCTTGCTGCTGTGGTTCTTCTTGTGACATCTGCCTGGCTATCAGGTCAATATGCCCTGGTAATGTCCCTCTCCCAGCCTAGACATACCAGTATCCCACTGCTGACACCAGAGGTAAAGGTTAGTTGGAAGACAGATGCAATAAATACAGTTAAAAGGCGTAGAATGTACTTTGCTATATTTATTTCCAAAACACAAATGTACAGAAAGGAAATAGGTGTTTGTCCTTCAGTTCAAAACAGTCCACAATTTCTCTAAGTGCACAATTTGCAGGCTTAATTCCAGCCAATCAGATTTATAATACATGAAAACTTGCATGCACTTTGAGATGCTTCCTTAACGACAGTCAGATCTCCACTGACTAACTCATCTGTTTTGAATCTCAGGAGGTAGGCTTACAGTATATACCTACCTACTGATGATGTCAGCATCATGTAACCTGTCTGATTCCCAATTCTCTAAATAAACACAGACAGGCTGATGGTTCTGACATAGGATTGTATCATTTCATTGGAAAATAGGGTATAGCATTATATACACCTAAAATATTACAATACCTCCATCTAGTTGTCTTAAAATCAGTGTCATCATATAAATTAGCATAAGCTCATCCTACTCTGGTGGCATCATATCTTTTGGTAACAGTATACAAGAGTTGGCTTTTTGGACTGCCAGCCCCTAAAGAGGACCCCTACAGTACAAGGATGTCATTTTGGGCCCTGCTTATCCCATATCCCAAAGGAATACCAAAAGGGCTGGTAAGGAACAGTCTATAGTTATGCAGGTTTTAGTACATATTTTAATTAATGTGTAATTGGCTGTTAGAGAAGAACAGAATAAGAGGGTGCACTCCACCATTCCCTTCTTTCCACATCTCTTCCACACTATTTAAGAGAGGGCATTTTTATAGGCAAAAGGTGATTTTATAGGCTGTACAATTGCTATCTGTTACTGCAGCAACAGCAGTTCATAAATTGTTTTTATATGAGCAGCAGCCCTGGTTGCAATGCAGCTTGGTTTATTTCCTTAGCAACCATTCCCTAACCCCAGTCCTTCAAACACCAGGAACCCCTTAAGATAAGGCAGTAATCTGTTTAAGGGGCACCAGGAAGATGGACTTATGGGGAATGTCTCTGCCTCAGTCTGTTCATCTGGCAGGGATCTGGTTTGAACAGAGCAGCTTCTGCATAGTTCAAAGTAAAAGTTTCAGTGACTCCTCTTATTCTGCACCAGAGAGGAAGAGTGAGTGAGATATATATATATATATATATAGAGAGAGAGATCGTATAGTCATTTCTACATCCATAGAACATTTCCACAAATTACATGGAATAGAGCTGTTTGGCTCACTGTGTGCTGTGTCAGATTTTTTTCACTGGTTTTACATTACCAGCAGGTTTTACTGTCACTTCCTTGATTCCTTCTATTGAGAGGTTGGCCTCTTGAGTTAAGAAACTTCACAAGTGGCACAACTTTTAGATCATTACTTTTCGTTTTTGTGATTAATCAGTTATTCCTGCCATGATGACTAGAGGGAGACGATTTAGGAGTGAGCTGCTGGGCTCATTGTGTGCTGTGTTGGATTTTACACTGGTTTTACCTTAGCAACAGGTTTTAATGACACTTCCCCGATTCCTTGTATTGGGAGGTTGGTCATCTTGTTGGTGGAGACTTCATGAGTATGGTGGCTTTCAAATCGCTGCTTGAGGTTTTTTATGACTGAATCAGCTATTCATGCCATGATGTCCCGATGGATAAGATTTGGGGATGAGCTGTCAGGCTCATTGTGTGCTGTGTTGGATTTTACACTGGTTTTACCTTAGCAGGCAGTTTCACTAAAACTTCCCTGATTCTTCCCATTAGGAAGTTGGTAGTTTTGTGGGCAGACAATTCATGAGAGTTGCAGCTGTGGCTTTCAAATTGCCACTCATGGTTTTTGTGATTGAATTAGATGCTCCTGCTGTGATGTCCAGAGTGTGAAGGTCTGGAAGTGAGCTGGTGGGCTTTTAGTGTGCTGTGTTGGATTTTTTTACTGGGTTTGCCTTAGGAGCAGTACCAAGGCAGTGAGAGTGCCTTGGTACTATTGGATACAATATTTGACTGTTTGTAGGGAGAAGGAGGTGGTGAGAGCCCACCTTCATGCGGAAATTGTTTGGAGATTGCAGTCAACAACTTTGGATTTATAAAGATTTTGACTTTTGTAACTTCAAGTGGTGCAATAATATGGGATACTAGTTTGGACTTATACTTTATGTTTGAATCTTCTAGTGTTATAGTAATCTGTAAATAGTTTTTAATCTGTTATTGTACATTTTTGGTTTAGTCCTGTATTGGTAGTAAGAGTACCACAAATACTGAACAGTAAGAGTGGTAGTGAGAGCCCATCCCTGAACAAAACTTATTTACATTTATTTATTTTAAAATGGGGTTGGATGGTTTAGTAAGTGGTTTGTGTAATTTTATTATATTTTTAAGGTATTTTTGTATGTTGTTTTTAGGTAGATAACTGACTTAGTTAAGGGAGTGCTGTTTTGATACTTTAGTCACCAGAATGTGTTGGAGCCCTGCCCCATGGTTGTGCGCTACTCACCCTCTACTCTCCATGCCCTATTCCCCTTCCCCTTTGCAGTTTACAACTTACCAGCACTATAGGGCACTGGGTATTGCCTGTAAGGGGAGGAGGAGGGTGGGGGGATGTGAAAAGTGGAGAGTGAGTGAGCAGGGCTATCGTATCAGGGTTGTAGGATCCAGAAAATGCCCTGGGGGGAAATGAAATCAGGATCATGGTCTGCCATGTCTGGTTTCCATACCCAAGGGTGCTACCAATTTTGGTGGGCAGGTGGTTCGGGCAGTTCAGGAGATTCATTCAGCTCAGGCAGTGTTATGCAATGCCAGGCCTGCTAAAACCAAGATTGCAATAATTGCAGATCTTGTTGGAATGGTGGGACTGGCTTGCATCACTGAGACCTGGCTAGACAAGAACTCTGGCCGCATTCTGAAGGCTTTATCTCCAGCTGGATACTTGGTGATCCACCACCTGAGATTGGATCATGGGGGGGTTGGGGGGTTGCAGTCTGTTTCAAGACCAAGATTAACCTCACAAATGTACCAGTTGAGGAGGCTGAATCATTTGAGTGTACCATGGTAGCAGGTGTAGGTTGTAGGATCACCCTCATCTACCATCCACCTGGAGATGAAAAGCTGTTCCTTTAGGAAGTCGTGAACTTCATCATCGATACGGCATTTGAGTCACCCAGGCTGATGGTCCTGGGTGACTTCATCGCTTGGGTCAATGATGAATTCTTGCAGTTTGGACAACACTTCCTCTAGTTGATGACATCTCTGGGCCTCACACAGATAGTTATCACTGCTACCCATAAACATGTTCACTCTCTTGACCTAGTCTTCCTCCTGGGTATCGAGGCCTCTGATGTGGGAGTGGAACCAGTCAGATGGTCCAATCACTACACCGTGGGGTTTAGTTTTAGCCCCCCCATCATAGGTCTGCCCCTGTGGAGATGGTCAGGTATCACCCTTTGTGACATATAAGCTCTGAAGGCCTTGCAGCAGTACTCGACCTATCATACCTCCCAGTGGCAAGCAGTGACCCATAGACCCTTGTTGTGTCCTATAACTTGGCTGTTTCAGTGGCCCTGGATGTCTTTGCTCCTGTCCGTGTTCATCCTTTCTCCCTTCACCCTGGGTCCCCATGGTTTAATGGGACTTTGAGAGATGCATTGATCAGGATGAAGGTTAGAGGGTTGCTGGCAGAAATTCACCCTTGATGCTGACTGCCTTAGATTGATAGATCATTATCAAGTCTATCAATCTGCAATCACCCGTAAGAAGGCAGAGTTCCTGTCCGGGGAGATTGCGGCCACTCAGAATCAACCAACTCAGCTTTTTTGAATGGTAGACAGATTGTGCAACCCAGCCTGTCTACAAATTCAAAAATCCTGTTCACAAATAGAGTGTGATGAACTTGCTCGATTCTTTGTGTCTAAGGTGGCTGACATCAGGGCGGTACTCCAACCTGCACACTCTATAGGCATTGCTGTGGATCGGCTTGAGGCCACTACTTCTTAGCTTTCCTGGAGTACCTTCGACTTCATGGATGTCATGCGGATTGTCCAGGGTGCTCACCCTACATGCTGTAGTTTGGATCCAGGACCAACTTCCCTGATTTTGGGTTGCATTGATTCCATCAGTCCAGTCCTAGCACAGATAGTCTGGTGCTCCTTGGAAACAGGTGAGTTTCCTAGCTCCCTGAAGGAGGCGAGGTAACACACCTCTTAAAGAAAGTTTCTTTGGACCCAGACTGCCATGCAAACTACAGACCAATCTCCAACCTTCCCTTTTTAGGTATGGAGATTGAGAAAGTAGTGGCTGTGCAGCTGGAGAACCACTTGGCCATCCATGACATCTATGAACCCCCTCCAGTCCAGATTTCAAAAGAGGCATAGGACTGAGACAGCATTGGTTCAAGTGCTCAATGATCTTCTGATGGCTAGAGATTGGAAAAACTGCTCCATCTTGGTTCTTCTAGATCTCTCATCAGCATTTGACAGCGTGGACCTGGGGGTTCTGCTTGACTGCATGAGGTTCATCTGTGGCTTGTCAGGTACAGTCCTCAGGTGGTTTATATCTTTCCTCACTGGAAGAACTCAGAGAGTGGTATCCGGGGTTTATTCCTCGGACCCAGTTTTTCTGTTTTGTGGGGTTCCTCAGGGCTCAGTGCTGTCTCCCATGTTGTTCACAATGTACATGATGCCCCTCGGAGACATTGTAAGAAGGTATGGGCTGAGGTTTCACCACTATGCTGATGATACCTAGCTCTACCTTACTTTTACATCCTACCAAGATGGAACTCTCACAGAAATTCAGGAGTAGATGGATTCCAGGTGGCTAAAGTTGAACTCAGAAAAGACTGAGGTGTTGGTTGTGGATCAGGCATGCCAGATAGGGGGGCCAGGGGTGAGTTCACCCTCAAGGCTTTTTCTTGGGGGCATATCACTCCTGTCTCTGAATGGGTGTAAAACCTGGGGGGTAATTTCTGATGAAGGGATGACTGTGCATTTGCAGGAGTCAGCCATTGCCAAATCCTCTTTTTAGCATCTGAGGAATATCTCCAGAATTAAACACCTTGTTCCATCTTTCTAAGCTGGTCCATGCCTTTGTATCCTTGTGCCTTGATTACTGCAACTCACTTTACCTAGGGCTACCTGGGGTTGAAATCCTCTGCTTTCAGCTAGTGCAGAATGCTGCGGCTCGGTTCTTGGCAGGAACTCCTTGATCCTGTCATATTATGCCAGTGCTGCACAGACTGCACTGGGTGCCAGTACAGTGGTGGATCACCTTTAAAATCAGTCTTCTGACTTTTAAAGCCCTACATGGACTAGGCTCGGATTACCTGAAAGAGTTTTTGGTTCTCTACTGCCCTGGACAGTTGCTCCGCTCAGCTGATGAGGGGTTACTAGAGATTCCAAGGGTGTGTTTGAAATCTTCTGGGGCCTTGGCATTTATGCACGTGGCCCCAACCCTCTGGAATTCTGTATCCCGTTGGTTATGGGAGGGTACAACAATGGAGGGATTCAAGCGAGCTTTAAAAACACACTTGTGGGTTCAAGCTTTCGATGAATGAATAATTTTGTACTGGATTATCTGTTTTATATTATTGTATGACCTAGATATTTGATGTGTTTTTTAAATTTGTTAGGCGTCTTGATATTTTGAAAGGCGCCTTAAAAATAAAGTAATTATTATTATTATTATTATTTTTATTCCCTGATTCCTCTCGTTGAGAGGTTGATTGTCTTGTGAGCGTAGAGTTCCTCCCATATTTAAAGTTTCCTTACAAGTGGTGCTCCACTGCTGTACATTCACTTAAGGGCCAGAGCATAAGGCAAGTAAACAAGGGCAAGAGAAAGATAAAACCATTATGGTTCTCAAAGGAAGTGGCCAGGAAGGTGAGGGCAAAAAAGATGGCTTTCAGGAAATACAAAGCAACACAAAAGAGGATAGGGTAGTGCACCTGGATAAACAGAGGGAGGCAGGGGAAAGCAGTCAGGAGTGCACAGGTACAAATGGAGGAAAAAATAGCACAGGAGGTAAAAAAGGGGACAATACTTTTTATAGGTATATTAGTGAAATAAAAAAAAACAGGGGTGGGATTGTAAGGCTTAAGGGGAATAAAGGGGAGTATGTGGAAGAGGACCTGGAAAAAGCATGATTACTGAACAAATATTTTTGTTCTGTACTCACAGAAGAAGGAGAAGGTGAGGGACCACAGTTAGGCAAGATGAGCAAATAAGAGAGGGAGGTGGACACCAGTCCATTTATAGAAGAGAGAGCTGTAAAAGAACTCACAAAACTGAAAGTGAAAAAGGTAATGGGACCTGATGTGTCACATCCTAGAATATTAAGGGAACTATGGGAGGTGCCGGCAGCAGCACTGGCAGCCCTATTCAATGAGTCACTCGATACAAGAGTGGTACCAGTGGACTGGAGGAGGGCAAATGTAGTCCCTCTTCACAAAAGTGGGAGTAGGGAGGAGGCTGGAAACTATAGACCAGTCAGCCTCACCTCAATAGTGGGGAACATTTTGGAATCACTTCTTAAAGAAAGGATTGTGGAACATTTTGAATCCAGCAGAGCACAGGATCCGAGACAGCATGGATTCACAGTGGGAAGGTCATGACAAACAAATCTAATTGACTGCTTTGACTGGATGACTAGGAAAGTGGATCAGGGGGAGCAATGGATGTTGCCTACTTGGATTTCAGTAAGGCCTTTGATACAGTTCCACATAAAAGACGTGAACAAGCTGGGCAGCCTGGGAGTGGTTCACAAGGTGGTAAACTGGGTTAGGAACTGGTTGAGTGATAGAAGACAGAGGGTGGTGTTAAATGGAACTCAATCTAAGGAAAGGAGGGTGACCAGCGGGGTGCCTCAGGGATCAGTTCTGGGGCCATTCCTGTTCAATGTCTTGTTAAGTAACATTGTGGAGGGGCAGAATGGAAGGTGTGTTGCTTTGCAGGTGACACTAAGATCTGTGACAGGGTGGAGACTTTGGGAGGGGTGGAAAAATGAGGAGGGAGCTCCTGAGGAATGATCTAGAGTGTGTCAGCTGAGATTCAATGCAAAAAAGTGCTAAATCATGCATTTGGGGTGCAAGAACCCAGGGGAGATTACACGAAGGGGGGAGATTCTGACAGTCACCAAACAGGAAAATGATTTGGGGGTAATCATATCTGATGACCTAAAGGTGGCCAAACAATGTGCCAATGCTGTGGGGAGAGCCAGTGAGATGCTAGGGTGCATAGGGAGAGGTAACACCTGCAGAAGAAAAGAGGTCATGAGCTACTGTACAGAGCATTGGTGAGGCCTCATTTGGAGTATTGTATCCAGTTCTGGAGGCTGCATCTCTGTAAGAACATAGACACGGTGGAGGCAGTTCAAAGAAGGGCAACAAAGATGGTGCAGGGCCTGCATCAAAAGTCATATGATGAGAGACTGGGAGGCCTCAAAATGTATACCCTAGAGGAGAGGAGAGAGAGAGGGGAGGTATGGTAGAAACCTACTGATATCTAAAGGGCATACATAGGGTACTGGTGGATAGCATCTTTCAGAAAAGGAGATGATCAGAAATGAAGGGACCTGACATGAGGTTGGAAGGAGGTAGACAAAAGGGTAACATGATGATGTATTTCTTCATGTAAAGGGTGGTGGATGCATAGAATAGACTCCCAGTGGTGGTGGGGGGGGCAAACTCAGTGGCAGAATTCAAAAATACATTGAACAAGCATAGGGGAACCCTAGCGATAGGAACAAGAAGGTAAAGCTGGAGATCAAGAAGGATCTGCAGTTTTTGAAGTAGGTAGGGGAAAATGGGCAGACTGGATGGGCCTGGTGATCCTTGTCTGCCATCAGTTTCTATGTTGTATAACGGCATCATGAAGTCTGCCTGTAGTCAGTGTGAGTTGGCCATCGGCTGATCACGCTGCTCCCCTGGGCTTCCAATGTAGGCTATCCCTATTTGACTGTTATTGCTAAATTTGTAAGTGTATCTTGTTCCCACAGAGTAAACTACTTCATTAAGTTTGTAATGTAGCTATTTAGAGCCATATATACAGAGAAGGGTCTGCGGTAACACTATAGGTAGGGAAAATAGGGCAGACTAGGTGGGCCATCAGGTCCTTATTTGCCAACAGATTCTATTCTTCGTTGTTCCTGTGTTCTGTGTTTCTATGTTAGCCTCATTCCTAAATTGAATGAGTTTGTTAGGGTGTCTAGCCCTGATCAGGTTCTTGGCAATAATTAGGGAAGCAAAGAAATCACAAACAAGTTGCATATCAGTAGTAAACTTGTTTATTACTACCAAATAATATCGCAATAGTCTTGTCATTCAAAATTGGAATTGGGCACAGTGAGTTGGCATCGACCATGCCCAGTAAGCAGCCAAACTTTTACTAATTGCTACAGAGTGTAAAATAATGAGAGAGGTAGTACAGGTGTGCACACCTACTGTCCCCATAGGAAGGGAAATATTTCAAACAACAAGTGAAACTTTTCACCATCTAAATTGCCTGCACTTGGTTGCCAGTTTGTTAGGGTGTCTAGCCTTGATCAGTTTCTTGGCGATAATTAGAGATCCAAAGAAATCACAAACAAGTTGCAAATAAACTTGTTTATTACTACAAAAGGATATCACAGTTGCCCTAAGCAGTCCTTACCATAAGAAAGTGGAAGCCAGAGCTTAGCGTTCCCCAATACCCCAAGGAGTGAAGAAGGTCTCCATGGGGAAAATGTAATACATTACATTATATACTATGATAATTACCATAGTTATCAGGAGATAGAAACATTTCTAGTTACATATGATGAGCTCTATTGGCTATAAGTAAGATGGCACCACTGTTGTAGATAACATTATACAATATTTACTGGGTCAGCTATCTCTGAGAACAATAAGAATATAGTTGTTACATGAAAAACACAGGGCGTAATGTGATTATACATAAATCCAAAAGGTGGCAATGCTGACTAAAATATCAGAAGATGACAAAGACATGAATGTGTTGGCTTACTATTTGCAGTTTCCATTCATTAGAGAAAGTAAAGTGCATTACAATCTTACATATCCAGACATCTGCTCTTATACAGTAGATATCTGTGCTCTATGTGTTAGTATAGCATATGCATATGATGTGTAACATAAGAGTTGTCCAGGGTGTATGGTGGGATGCCAGTTAGGTTGTGGGGACCTCGCATAACATTCCCCCCCTTGTTGTCTTACTGAAAAGGCAACAACACTATGGGAAAGTGATGAGAAAAACTGTCATTTACAGACACAACGCATGAGCCTTGTAAAGGAATTCGAGCTGCTCTCATTGTTATTTGAGTGTACAACTTAGACAGTAAAGTGTAATTATTAAAAAGATCAGACATGCTTGAATAATAACAACATCTTTAAAAGTTGCTTCTAACCAAGTGTTCATAAGTGCACTATTGAAATCACCATCATTGATGAGGGAATTAAAGGTATCTCCAACAGTGGAGATGTTGTTACTGATGTGGATGAGATGTGTGTCCTTCCTTTCTAAAAGAGATTTGAGTGTTAAAGATAAGGGATCTATATGTCCATTAAATATGGGTAAATATTGAGATAGAGCAAGCAAATATTCAGGGTCACCGTCAATAACGTCTGGTTCCATGATGGGAACAGGAGTGATCACTGTGTGTCCTATAACAGTAGTTTGATGAGGAAAAAAACAAAAGTTAGGTTGAGTTATTTCACATACCCTCTGATCATAAGTGAAAGAGTTATGATTTGTGACAATGCAGTACTGTCCATTAGAATCATAAGTCATTTTAACAGTTGGCAATCTCCATTTTGGAAGTTGGACTGGGCAGGTGTAAGACTGATTCGATATTCTTGTAGTTAGCTGATGAACCTCCTCATTATAAGCCTTGTAGAGTTGATCATTGTTCGCAAGTGGTGGTGGTGCTGATCGTGCTTCATGGGTATCTGTGTCATTAGCAATAATGTTCTGGTCCAAAGTAAAACACCAGTCAATGCTGTCAGGCAAATTGCTGTATACTGGTTTGATAATGTCAAAAACATTATAATGACACAAATAATGATAGCCTTTTCTGGCACAGCAATCCATGTGAGGCGAGATCCATGCATCCATGATCAAGTGGAAGACCAGGAGGGATGGCAGCTAGATGCGTTCTCTGTAGATATCCTTGTTAAGATGCCCAATGGAGTGACCTGTTGCTAGTTGTGGATCAAAATGTGGTAATGAGACAGTAAAAGATATGAACATAAACCCATATATTCAGAAATGCACCAAAGCCTGGCGCAAGTCCAGAACAGCGCAAATCCAATGCACCATGGTGCCACTGGAGCCATATTCAGAGGTTGCGCAGGCTGAACTGCACCAGCGCAACCCAGCTAAATATGGCAGAGGTGCGCCACAGTGCAAACAGAGTTGCACCATGGCACAAACAGAGGTGCACCATGGCTCACACAGAGATGCTCCAGTGCACCCGTGGCAGCAGAGCAGCAGACCAACAGAGGGGGGAAGAGCACAGAGAACAGATCCAGGGACAGGGACATGCCAGCACAGTGACAGGCTACAGGAGGCCTCCACCAGCAGGGCACAGCAGGGCACACACAGGCACCCCGACACTGGACCCCAGAACACAGCAGTGGCAGGGATTGCAGGTGACAGGAGGTGCCAATGGCCAATGGAGGGCCACCAAAGGAGCTCCCCCCAGTAGGCCACTAGCCATGCTCCACTCCCTCAAGACCATAGCAGGCCACACCCAGGACCATGCAGCCGAGCACACACATGCCACACAGGCACACAGGGAGCCCACACAGTGGGCACGGAACAGGCTGGGTGGCAGGCAGCATGGCAGACCACATAGGACAGGCCACACAACACCAGGCAGAGGACCCCCAACACAGTGTGCAAACAGTACCTGACCAATGACCATGGCCATGTACCACCACCATGCACACACCCACCACACACACCCCTGACCACCACCCCATGGGCACCCCAATGCACAGCCACTGACCTAGGGGATAGACACCACCACAGTGGGATGGACCACAGCATACAGCAAGGAACCACGGAAGCACAACATGCACCCCCTTACAGGCACACAGCATGGACAGACACTGGACCACAGCAGCATGCCACCTCATGCCACCTGCAAAGCAGACACAGACACAGGCAGGTATGCCAGACAATATATATGTATGGAACAACTATGTACAGAAGCAACAGGGGATGGGTAAGAGTAGGGACAGTGAGGGAAGTTGTCAGGGAACAGGGACTGTACAGTGAAAGGGGGCGACTGTATGGAAAGGTCCAACAGGGGGATCAAGGGACACAGGGGCAACCCTAGCTATGGCTCTGGCCATCTGCTCTGGCATGCCATCCCTCTGGAGTGGTGGTGTCCATACTGTATGCTGGACACCTATAGCAAGGGACAGGACAGGTGCCAAGTGCAATGGCCCAGGGAACCGTGCCCACCCACAGTGCACATGTACATGAAAGAGAACATTCCATCATGCACATAGTGCAATGTTTCTGGCCCTGCTCATCTTGCGCTATGCCAATACATTGCACTGTTCGCGCATCTTGCATGATTGACACCACGTCAGTGCAGTGTGCATGCGCACTGCAGGCCTGAGCACTGTACATGCATGGGCATTGCACCGCCACTAGCTCTGGTGCAATACTATTGCACACAGTGCAATATCTCGATATTCAGATGCCACATGGAAATGAGCTCATCAGCCAATGCGTGGTGCAGTGGGGTGCATTAGCATAACATTACCATTGTGCATAACCTCATTTGCATGCGTTGTGCCACATAAGCTTCACTGAACAGCACAGGCCATGTACCGGGTATTGCAGCCTTGATAGGTATGGTGGATGCTGCAGCAGCACAATGGGGGCAGGTTCTTGTGGGGGACATTCAAGAAGTTCTGCTTCCATGGGAGGAACTACAGACAAATACATGGTGGCTGAGGCCATAGAACTGACTGCACAGTATTGTTTTGCTGAGTCTTTGAAGAACCTCTCGCAATAGGCAGGGTCAATTAGAGCAGTAAGATTATATAAACCTGTATGTGTTTGATTGGTTTGATGAAGAGATAAGGTACCATTTGGGGAAATCTTGGCATTTGGCCAACCATGGAAGGTTCCTTTGGACATGTGGGCCACTGGGAGAGTTTGTCCATTAAAATTTGTTTGCCATTCAATTTGTAGGGCAGATTTATCAGGGGCTACAACTGAGGCAGTGAGGTAGGTGTCTTTACCTTCCTGTACAGTAGTCAATTTGTTTGGGATTGTAATTGATACTTCTTTTAGGGTTGTAGCAGGATGATGGTCTAGATATGGAAGGATGCGATCTACCATGCCTTGGATGCAGGGAAGAGCTCTTAAGATGAGGATACTCAAATGTGAGATAACCATCTTGCAGGGATACCTGTAAAGAAAAATGAAGAGTCATTCGGTACAATTCTACCCAACAGGGTTAGGAAAAGTAATTATACTCCTTTATATAGCTTTAATTGGTCTGCATGCAACCATCTGTCAGTAAGTTTCTTGTTTTGTAGAAGTCTAACTTGATTGACAGTGGGACTCAGCTTGATGACAATGGGGTAGGGTCCTTCCCACTTATTGGAAAAGGCATGTTTAGGGTGAGCAAATCTGAATACCATTACCTGATCTCCAACTTGTCAATCCACTTCTTGTGCATGTTTGTTAAATTGGATTTTGGACTGTCGCTGGGCCTTGCCCATGCAGTGAGCAGCATACAAATGAGTCTTAATAAGGTCTTCTTTCAGTTTGGCCACATACTTGTCTACAGGCACTCTGTCTGCAGTAGGAGTGTTCAGGTCAAATAACAGATGTTCAGGTACTCTTATGGTTCTACCAGTCATCACCTGGAAGGGTGTCAGCTGGGTGGTGGTTGAAGGAGTAGCCCTGATTGCCATAAGGAGTAAAGGCAACAGGGAATCCCAATCCTTGGGATTGTCCTCAATGAATTTGGAAAGCATTTGCTTAATCTGTCTGTTGGCTCTTTCTACTTGACCTGAAGATTGGGGGTGGTAAGGTATGTGGAACTTTTGGTGTACCCCTAGAAGTTCAAGTGCTTCTTTCATCAACTCACCTATATAGCTGATTCCTTTGTCAGAGTCTACCTTCAGAGGTGGAGTCCATCTGGAGAAAATTTGTTCCGCCAGGGTTTTGACAGTATCTTTTACAGTACATGTCTTAGTGGGAAAAACTTTAACCCACTTAGAGAAAAGATCAGCAACCACAAGTGCATACTTGTTTTTCCTGCAGGCATTGGTCAAGGGATCAATAAAATCGATCTGCATGGCATGTCAAGGGCCAGAATGTATCTGTGGCAGCAACTTGGCATTACATTTGGTTGGTATTGGGTTGTTCTGAGCACAGATCAGACAGTTGTCAATGTAGTATCTAACATCTCTGGTGATGCTAGGCCACCAACCAACAGTTTTGAGTCTCTGCAGTGTGTTTTCAACTCCCTGATGTCCACCAGTAGGGGTGTCATGCACCTGGTGGAGAAATTTGCATCTCAAAGCTTGAGGGACCACCCACAATTTGTAGATTTGTGGGGTAGGTCCTCTGGTTGGTACCAGACCAGTTTGTCATCTGGTGACAAATGTAACCTTCTCATATGTCTCTTATAGGGACTATGGGTAGGTAAATCTTGTTCAGTTCCTTTGTCAAGGAATCAGAACACTCCTTTGAGTTCAGGGTCTGCATGTTGTGCAGTGGACAGGTCCAGTGGATTAAAATGTTCAGGTTTCTTCCTGATAGCTGCCACATGGACAGCTGCCAAGGCATCTGGGTGATCCGTCATCCAGGTGCCCCCCCGAGCACCCTCTTTTGCAAGAGTGTCTGCTTTGTCATTAAAGGAATGGTAGGTGTCTGTTTTAGAGTATGCTTTAACCTTGTGGATGAAGTGTTTGTGCTGAAAGAGTTGGGCCAATTCATGAATATAAATCACAAGTGCTTTATATTTCAATGAGGTGCCATCAGAAGATGCAACGGAGTTCTACCAGAATGGCAAGAATTCAGTAAGAGAGCAACAGATCCAGTTAGAGTCTACAAAAATGATGGTGTCCGCTGTACCATATTGTATGAACTCAAGGGCACAGGCCACAGCTGCCAGTTCTCCATACTGTGATAATGCCACACTGCAATTTTTGGATATTCCGATGGTGTTACCATTGTGGTACACAATAAGCACCCCAAGTCCAGCTGCCTGTTCTCCTTGGTAATATGAGGCTGAGCCATCTGTAAAGACAGGACACAGGGAAGTGACTTTAAGGAGCTTGGGAGTAGCAGGAAGAAATGGGCCTGGGTCAGGCAGGTCAGGTGGTTGCAGTGTACAGTCATGTGGTTCTCCTTGGTAAAGGAGTCCATGGGCCAGAATGGAAGGCATTTTGGCTGGGTAGACCTGGATGTCATGGTCCTGGAGAAGAAGTGACCAGTGAGTCAGTGTGGTGTTGAGTACTGATCCATCCTTCACTCTGTCTGATAGCAAAAAGTTTATAGGGGTGTGATTGGTATTGATAATGATAGGTGAGTACCAAATGATATATAAGAAATGTTAGACAGCCCAGTAGGTGGACAGAAGGTTGCTTTCACAAAGGCTGTACTTTTGTTCTACTGGTGACAACATTTGGGATGCATATGCAGCAGGTCTCAGAATACCATTGACCTTCTGAGCAAGGACAGCAGACGTAACAATGTCTGAGGTGGCTGATTCCAGATGGAAGGGCAGTGCTGGACTGGGGTTCACTAAAGCTGGAGTGGAGGCCGAGGCCTGTTTCAATGACATCACAGCTTGAGTGTGTATGGGTCCCCAAGCCCAGGGGACGTCCTTTTTCAAAAGCTCATACAGAGGAGTGACCTTCTGTGCAAAGTTACAAATAAAGTCCCTGGAATAGTTGACCATTCCCAGGAAGTGTCTAAGGGTTGCCACACTGGTGGGGAGTGGCAAGTATTGTAGGTCTTGGATCTTCTTCCAGGCCAGGCTTCTGCCTTTGTCCATTATGCGCAAGCCAAGAAAGATGACTTCTGTTTGGCAGCATTGTGCCTTGGCAGGGCTGCACTTGAGGCCTGCCCTCTGTAGGAGGTCAGTAATTTATCTGAGAGATCAAAGTGTTGTTTTAGGGTGTTTTAGCAAGGCTGTGGCAATTCCCTTCCCTGCAGTATTACCCACCGTGAAACACTCCCTCTGTCTCACAAACTCCTCCTAGCCAAGCTCACCTTAGCATACTCAACACCTCTTTTTGTTGGAGTCCTCTATGTCTCCCCCAAACCTCCTCCCTCCTCCCTTGTATCCTACACCACCACCACTACCACCCTTGCATCCGCAGGTGAATTGATCCTTCTTAGTGCTTTTAATCTGGACTGGCTCTCCCACTCATCTCAAAACTCATACCACCACATTAAATCATACCTGTCTTGACTGATCAAAGAACCAACTCGTCCCAACCCTTGCTCCCAGTCCCAAACCCTGTTTAACAGGGTGCTATCTACCCACCTGCACTGCATCAGTGCAGCTAACATTTTTCCTGACATGCTTAGTGACCACTACCCCATCTTGTCAGAAAGATACATCCTCACCAAACCCCCCAAAATATATCCAGTACCAACTCCTACCAACCAGTGCCAACCCCTCAAAATGCTTGATACAAGCAAGTTACTCCTTGACTTTGCCTTGGCAAATTGGTCACCAGTCTCCTCTACTCCCTCTGTCAATGTGGACCTCACCCATTTCACATCAGTTTTCCTTAATATTGGAATGCCCATGCCGCACTGAAAACAGCAAGGGTTAAATGCCACCACCTTCCCTGAATTTCTCCCAAAATCCTAGCTATGTGCAAAACCCATGACCTCATTTGGCACCATTTCAAGACCTCCTGTGACACAACAGGCATGCTAAATTACAGAGCCCTCTGAAATGGCTGTATAAAGACTATTTGTCAGGTGAAATCTGGCTTTTTCAAAGCCTGACTGCACCCCTCAAACAATTCTCTGTCCTCCTTGTGGAACAGCCTCCACTCGCTCCTGCTCCTCTCCTTGGAGCCTCCTTTGCCCACTCTGTGTGAGGCAGGTTCCCTTGTCTCTGACCCTCCCTTTATTGCAGCAGCCCTAAACATATTCTTTACAACATGTGCCCTCCCACAAGACCACCCCTCCTCCCCTCCCCCTCCCGCTATACTGTCTTCTGGTTTTCAACTACCCCCTGTCTCCACCTCAGAAGACCTTCTAGTACTAGGGTCCCGTAACCCTTCTACAGCAATTCCTGACAGCATCCACCCCAGACCTCTCAAAATCTCCGCTCCTTCTATTTTGATCCCTCTGACTTACCTACTTAATCTATTTTTCTCTTCATTTACCATCCCTTCAGCTTGGAAAGCTGCAACTGTCCTCCCCCTTCATAAAGGAGGTGACCCAACCACCCCTGGAAACTACCACCCCGTATCACTTCTCCCAGCACTTGCCAAGCTCCAAGAATCCCTTGTCCTCACAAGGCTAAATGACTTCCTCTCTGCCTCTAACACTCTCTTCCCTGTCCAATCTGGTTTTAAAAAATCTCACTCCACTACCTCCTCCTTTCTTCATCACACAGATACCATCTACTCCACAATGGATTTAGGGCAGATCACCTCAGCCATTTTTTTGGACCTAGCAAAGGCTTTTGATTTTATCTCCAACCACCTTCTTCTCAATTAGTCTCTCCCCGACTCTTGTCTCATGGTTTGGATCATATCTAACTGGTCACTCCCTGTCAGTAAAAGTTAACAATGCTCTATCTCCCCCCTCCCTATCCTTGCTGGTGCCCCCCAGGGATTGATTCTTGGACTTGTCCTCTTCTCACTGTACATAAATGACTTGCCTCCCTTATGCACCCATGCCCATATCCACAAATATGCAAAATATACCGTCCTCTTCCCATCTGGTCCCTCTACCCCAGACGTCCAAACCTCTCTTCAACATGACATCACTGCTGTAACAACCTGGTTCTCAGCTAATAGCCTAAAAATGAATGTCAGAAAAATTGTCTCCATGACCTTTGGCACCAAGGAGAAAATTGTCAGGTTCCACTCCCTCCCTGCTTTCTCCACCCCTGCTTGCACACCTCTCGAAGAGGTCCCTGTCTACATAAACTTTGGTGTGTGGCTTGACCCTTCACTAGACTTCTTTTTTCACTTTAATGCCCTTCATTCTAAGTTCTGTCCTAAACTGGGGCTTCTTTACCACCGTAAAGGTAGTCTTGCATTTCTAGTCTGATGTGATCTTCTTGTCACATGGAGTCTCCTAGTCTTTAACTACGCAGACATCGTATATGGCTCAGCCCCATCCACCTCCCTTGCCAAACTTAATGTCCTCTCCAACACTTTCTGCCATTTCAGCTCTAATTTTCCCCGGACTCACCACTGTGACTGCTACTCCTCCTCCTTATCTCTCCAAGCCCCCTCATAGAGTCGATTGTTCCACTGTTTGACTTTCATCTCTAAATACTGGTTTGGCACTGTCCCATCCTACCTCTCTTCCCTCCTAGTTCCAGCCACCTCTTCCCCTACCAATTCATACACAAATTTCTCTTCTCCTTTGCCCTCACATGTGCCCGCACCTCTAGGAAGCAATTTGTTTCTCTCTCAGACTCCTTTCCCTCTGAATAACCCCCCAAACTTGCCTTACCCCCTCCTGTCCTGCACTTAAGTGGCTTCTCAAACTGTCCCCTGTTACATCTTGCTGCCGTGCACAGACCTAACTCACCACTTAGCTTCCTGTCATCTCTGTCTTCTATCTCTACTTAACAAAACTTATAAAATAACAAGAATTTGCTACCTCAGTTTTCACTCTGATTAAACTGTTTTCTTAATTATTTTTTCTTCATGTAATATTTACTTTTTAACATAATTGCATAAAAGGACAACTTTTGTATTTTGTATATTTCTGTATCAAACATTTTGTAACCCTTTATTGTATTATTGTATTTTGTACCCCTTGTCCCCAGGTCGCTGCTAGAAATGTTCTTTGGCTCAGTGTGCCTTTCCCGGTTACCACATTTAAAATAAATAAACATCTGTTATTGTCATTATTTAACTATCATTTACTGTTTATCTACCTGTTAGTTTAGCTTTCTTTATTGTTCCTAAATTTATAGTTATACTAGTACTGCATTTTTAAGTTTCTCCTATTGGAGATTTCTACTTATTTATTTTATTGGGAACATGTCTCATTTAGGTTTCCAGGGTTACTACTCTGTTTATTTTAATTGTGCTTGTGTTTTGCAAACTGCTAATGCTTGTGTTGCCTAATTAGGTTTTGCCCATATAACTTTACTTTTTTTCCCTTTTCCCATTGTAGTTATACTTGTTTTTCTCCTTCTTATTTATTTTGTTTGGTGCCCCCCTCCCACCTGTTTTATTATATATTGGTCTCCTATTTTTTTGTTAAATTCCTTGTCTTGTATTTGGTTGACATTCCTTCACCCTACTCAGCTGTTGCTTCTTGAAGTAACTTGCCCACTCCCACAATCTTTAGTTCATTTCAGGCTGTGTCTTTGCCTTACTTTACATTTCCACTATAATGCTCCTTTTACTATGTCTCTTGCCTTTCCTGTTTTCCCTCACCTCTCTTCAACATCTATCTTTCCATACCTCCTTTTGTCCTCTTCCCTCTTTTTCTCATTCTCTCCCACCCTCCCATCCTCTTGTCTCCTGGCCTTGCTTAATTCTCCTTGGCATCCTGGTTGCAGCCTCCTCTCATCTTCCTGGCTTTATCTTGACACTCTTAATTCCTTCCTTCCCTCCAACCTTGTAAACTCTTATTCTTCCTTCTCATTCTCTCCCTCCAATGCCCATAAGCATCTCTTAGGTTCTCTGAAGTTCATTGTCTCCTTGTTGCCTTTAGTTGTGTAAGACATTAAGCTCAACCCTGCCCTTCACCTTGAAAGTGGCCTATGTCAATATCCATAGCCTCCCTAAAATTGACCTATTACCACCACTTATGGTTAACCTTAAGCCTGATGTATTGGTGATCTCAGAATCCTGGCTCATCCCTAAGGTCCCTGATTCTTCTGTTGCCATACCAGATTTCACTATTATTCGACAGGATCAAGCAAAGAGAGATGGTGGCATAGCCATCTACCGCTCCTCAAATATTCAGTTTGAGACTGTGCTCTCTATTCCCTCTGCCTATGAAACATAGAAACATGGAAGTTGTTGGTAGATAAAGACCCTTTTTGTCCATCCAGTCTTCCCATTTTCCCTGCCCACTAGCCATCACAGTCCCTACCAAGCTCTGTTGTCCCTATCCCTCCTGTTACTTCCAAGGTCCCCTATCTATCTATCTGTCCCATGCATGCTTGAATCTTGTGACTGTTCAGGCAACTACCATCTCCTCTGAGAGGCTGTTCCAGGCCTCCACCACCCTCTCTGTGTAGAAATATTTCTTCACATCTCTTATGAGCCTGCTCCCTCCAGCTTAATAACTTCATTGTGTTCAAGTCTGTCTTTCTGCTGAAGATGCTACCTTCCTGTACCCTATCACTGCCTGTTATGTACTTGAATGTTTCTATCATGTTCCCCCTTTCCCCTTATTTCCTTCATCAAGTACATAATCAGCTCTCTCAGACTCTCCTCATAGGGCTTTTGATGCAGTCCCTGCACTGGCCTGATTGCCCTACTCTGTACCACCTACACCCTATCTATGTCCTTCTGGAGGATGTGCCTACTGTACTGGGCACAATATTCAATGTGTGATCTTACCAGTGACCTGTTCAAGGTTAATATTACCTCCTTCCTTCTACTGGTGATACGCCTTCATCTGCACCACAGCATTCCACTAGCCTTTCCCACTGCCATTTCACTCTTTGTGTCCACCGTTAGGTCATCAGAAATGATTACCCTAAGGTCTCTTTTGTCAGGAGATCTAAACCTCACTCTCAGGTTCTTGGCAATATTGGGAATGCAAGGAATCACAAACACATTGCATAAGAGTAATAAACTTGTTTATTACTACCAAAGGAAAAATCAGTCTCCCTAAGCAGTTTTTATCAATACGAACCGGGAGCCAGTGCTAAGCATTCCCTATACCTTGAGGTTTTTTCATGTCTCTTGGGGTCTCCAAGGTATAAGACTCAGTGTCTCACATTATATACCTATGATAATTACTATGGTTACTGTAAGATAGAAACATTTCTAGTTACAGAGATGAGCCCTATTGGCTAAATTAGAGGTGGCTCCATGGCCCAAGATAACATTATACAATTTTGTAGTAGTCATCAGTTTGTAAAACAAAAGAGTACAGTGTACAGTCTTACACAAATCAGTGTAATAGTACAAATCACCAAAAGGTGGCAATGCCGACTTATGTATCATAATTATTCCAAGGACACAGATGTCCTAACATCTTATGAGTAAGAAATACACAGAAAATGCATAGAAAATATATACAGTATATATTCAGAAGCAAGGTGTATAACAATAATATGCATACATATCCTGATATCTACTCTTATATGGTAGATGCCCTTAGCCCTATATGTTAGTATAACATATACCTAAGCACTAGCTGTCTATGGTGTACCGCTGGGGGTACCAATAAGGGTGCAGGGACCTCATGTAATACTTTTCTGTTTGGTGGTTGCCCTGCTAATTGGTATGTAGCTCTTTCAATGCCCTCTTTTATTTTTGCTCACTGGTCCTCGACTACTCCTTGCCTCCCTATGCTAGGGCATCCCTGAGGCATTCTCCCACTGTCTTGAAATCAGCCTTTCTGAAGTCCATGGCTCTTGTCCTTGTGTGGTTCTGTACAAACCTAGTTTTTATATCAAACTGTACCATTTAATAATCACTGGTCTCCAGGTGATCTGCCACCGTGATGGCAGGAGCACTATCCCTGTTTGTCAGCACTAGGTCCAGTAATGCTCCCCCATAAGTGGGTTCTGTTACCAGTTGCCTGAGGAAGGCCTCCTGCAAGGAGTCCAGGGTGTCCCTGTTCCTGGAATTGGTGGATGCTGGAAGTCTCCAGTTTAAGTCAAGTAGGTTGAAGTGTCCCATCAATAATAATTCCCCCTTATAAGCCAGCCTTTGGATTGCTTCCAGCATTTCCCCATCCAATTCTTCCATCTGTGCTGGAGGTCTGTATATCTCTCTTGTATGATAACGGCCACATTCCTTTTCTTCAGAGTGACCCACAGTACCTCTGCTCTCCCCTGCTCCTCTTGTATTTCTGTAACCTTTATGCTGGCCCTTACATAAAGAGCTACTCCATCCCCTTTTCTTCTTACCCTGTCCCTTCTGAACATAGTAAATCCTGGTATTGACATATCCCCATCTTGGTTTTCATTGTACCAGGTCTTAGTGATGGTGACTAGATCCAGGTTCTTCCCAGCCATGGTGGCCTCTAGATCTGCAATCTTGTTGCCCAGGCTCCTAGTGTTCACACACACATGGCTCTCCAAATCCCTCACCCTCCAGTTCCACCATTCTCTTTTCTGTTCCCTACCCCCATTTGCAGGGGAGTGCCAGCTAGTTTCCCACTTCCCTTGCTGACCACCATGCCTTCCCTAGCCTCATACTCCCCCTTAATCAGTTTAAATGCAGGGCCCCATTCATGTATTCTTCCAGTTTTCCTCTAAGCTGTCTGGACCACTTCTCACTGAGGTGCAACCTGTCTTTGAATATGGTCTCTCATCCCTCCACTTGTCCCCCCAACCTCTAATGCAAATGAACCCCACTGACATGCACCAATCCCTTAGTCACTCGTTGAACTTCTCTGTTCTCTTTATTTCTGCCTGTACTGGCACTGAGGACCTGGATTACCCTGAAGAATTCCATCAAACTTAGTGACTCCCTGCAGAACCCTGGCAGTTCTTTAAATCTTCGTTGCATCAATCCTACCTCATTTTCTGCCAAGTCATTTGTCCCTAGGTGAATGATCAAGTGATGTTGGCCCCCCCACCTTCCTAATCATTTCCTTGATCCTAGGCCCTGCCCCTCCACCCACTTATTCCCTGGCACACATTCCATGTTCCTTCTCCTATCTGGGTCCCATTTCCTCACCCAGTATATACCTTTGATAATGGAATCCCAGATGACCAACATCTTTTCCTCCCCCACAGTCTTTGTCCTTATCCACCTGTCTGCCCCTGGTGAGCCCACCTCCTCTCTCTTCACTTCTTCCCTGTTTGACCTGTTGGTCCTCTCTTCTGTTCCCCCAGTGCTGTCTCCTATTTTGTCCCCTGTTGCCCTTCCTCCATATCCTCCCTGGTGTCCCCTGCTATCTGCTGCAGTCCCCCTCCTTCCTTGTTCTCTCACTATTCCACTCTCCCATCCATCCTTAGCTCCTCCTTGACTATGTATACCTCCCCCATCTACTCTGCCCTCCCATCCCCATATTGCTGACCTTTTCCTTCATGATTTTCTAAGCCATAATCCCCCTGACCCCTGGTCTTCCAGACTTAGCAGTACCATAAATCTGTTTGATGCTGGTTCCCCTACTTCTGAATTTGCCTTAACATCTCCTTCCTTTGTTCTTCCTCTGCCTCTTTGTGCAGCTTTCCCTCCCCTTTCTATTTTCCTTACCTCCTGCCACTCCCCTATTCCAGTACCACCTGGTCTATGTGTAGATGGTGCCCTCTGATACCTTGGCAACCCACCTACACCCCCTTGTTTCTGGCATCCACCTGGCTTGTAGAAGTTCTACTCTGTTCCTCTCTCCATTGTTCCTTCCTTCATCCACTCCATACTCACATTCCCATTGTAACCAATTTAACTCTGCCTTTAGCTGCTGCAGGTGCTTGCACACCAAGTATACCCACGCGCTCCACATTGTTTCTAGGAAAACTGCCTCTCCACATCCTTGGCATTGAGCTATCCTCCTTCTTCCCTCCTGCCCCCAAGATCCTCTTGTTTCTCTCCTCCTCTATCCCTTCCTGATTTCTCCTTGTCTGTACCAGCTGCTAGAACCCTGCATCCTCTCCCCTTTATTTTTTTTTTTTATGGATCTGGTAACCCTATACCCCACTGCAGCCCTGTTCAATCTGTTTCAGTCCAATCTCTTTTCTTCTGTCCAATGTTTAACTCTCCCTGTAACACCCTTGCCTCTGTTGCCTTGAGCAGCATGGTCTGTGGCATGCAGTCCTCCCTGTGGATGCCCTGCTGATGCCCCAGATGTTGCTTAGTCAGGATGCCACACTCCTGCTTCATGGCACTCATGCTTTGGGGTCACTCATGCAAGGGGTCACTTGGACCTCTGGGTAAAGTATAGGAGAAGCAGGCCCTCTATTGGCTTTTGCCACCCACATGATCCTGCTATCTTCCCAATGGTGATGGTTTTCTCCTGTTCGACCCCACCCTCAGCCCTCCCTCTGGCAGTCACCTCCCCATGCACCATACACTTGCCCACAGCACAGTTCAAATGATTTGCAGCCAAAATCAAGTAGAAAAGCAAAGAAATAACTGCAGAATAAGGCACCACCCCACCCACATTTCCCTCGGTGTCTGTCCCATTGCTTTTCTCCTCCCGTTGGCATTCCAGCGTGTGCTCATACATGCATAAAAGAGATGCTTATTTATTTATTTATTTATTTATTTATTTATTTATTTATCTATCTCTCTTTTCCAGAAGTTCCATGTCAGTTAAATAACAATACAATAAAGTACAATACAGGGCAAAACAGTACAGCTTGAAAAACACAGATGTTATAGATAATTACAATAGAGTTACAGCAATGCACTGAAGCATGAGGAACCACAGTGTTACAGAAGGGAGTTCCAGAGTACATACTATTGGGTATAACTCAACTAATTACAATAACAACAAATAAATGAAAAACAGAAAATCCAGTGTTAAGAAAGGAATTTTCAGACTACATTGGATCAACTCACCGTGAGTGTGGTTTGTAGATCTTTGTGAGGTAAGGAGAGACATAAAAGTAAGAAGGAACACTGAAGTCATTAGAGAGGTATGCAGCCAGGGGCTTTGTCAGGGGTAAGGCACTGAAGAGGTTTAGTCATAGTAGGCTTTAACTGGGGTCCAGTGATCATTGCAGTTGGTCCAGTATGAATACAGTGGCAGAGTCAAGCCACTCGAAAGTGAGGGTCCTGGACATCAGAAGGGCAGACTTTGTTAAATTGGGATTATGTCTCAAGAAAGCCATAGCAGGGTGGGAGGACTGAGGGGAGTTGAGGAATAATGGGCCCATCTTAAAGGAGCCATAGTGTAGGAAAAAACCTTTGCAATAGGCAAATGAACAAAGGCAGGAAAAAAAGATAACCACTATGGATCTCAAAGGAATTGGCCAGAAAGATAAGAGCAGAAAAGTTGGCTTTCAGGAAGTGCAAGGAAACAAAGAAGAAGGAGGATGGGGTAGTGTATCTGGATAAGCAGAGGGAGGCAGGGAAGGTAGTCAGGAGCACAAAGGCACAAGTGGAGGAAAAAAATAGCCCAGTCAGCAAAGAAAGAGGACAAGATGTTTTATCAGTATGTTAGTGAAAGGAGAAAGACAAGGGGGTGGAATTGTAAAGCTTTTTGTTCAGTATTCACAGAAGAGGGGAAGGTGAGGGACCACAATAAAGTAGCAGGATCAATGATACATAGATACATAGATAGTGTTGGCAGATAAGGGCCTATGGCCCACCCAGTCTGCCCATTTGAGCTTGTAAGTTCAGTTTGTTTTCCTAGAAGTCTGTTGCCCCTTACCCCTGACCTCCAGAATTCCTTTATGTCTATCCCATGCATTCTTAAATCCCGTGATGGTTTCAGCCCCCACCACTACCTCTGGCAGGGTGTTCCACTTGCCCACCACCCATTCTGTGAAGAAATTCTTTCTCATGTTTCCTCTGAATCGTCCTCCCTCCAACTTCATCCCATGCCCTCTAGTCCTGGAACATCTTTTCACTTAAAAATAGTGTTTTCCTGCACCCTGTTCCTCCCTGTAAGATACTTGTATGTCTCTATCATGTCCCTCTCTCCCTCCTCTCCTCCAGGGAGTACATGTTCAGTTCCTTCAACCTGTCTTCATAGGACTTGTGATGCAATCCATGCACCATCTTTGTTGCCCTCCTCTGAACCTTCTCTACCCTGTCTATGTCCTTACATAGGTATGGTCTCCAGAACTGTACACTGTCCTCCAGGTGGGGCCTCACTAGTGTCTTGTATAGCAGAATTATGACCTCCCTTTTCCTGCTGGTGATGCCCCTGCCTATACATCCCAGCATCCTATTTGCTTTACCTGCTGCCTTGTCACACTGTTTCCCTACCTTGAGGTCATCAGAGATGACAACCCCAAGATCCCTTTCCTGCTTAGTGCATGCTATATCCTCACCCCCAACTGATATATTGTGCCAGGGTTTTGTGCCCCATATGCATTATCTTGCACTTCTTTGCATTGAATTTCAACTGCCAAACCCCTGACCATTCTTCAAGTTTCTGCAGGTCGCTTCTCATTCTGTCTACACCCTCTGGTGTGTCTACTCTGTTACATAGCTTTGTGTCATCAGCGAACAGTGAAATTCTGCCTTCTAGGTCCTGCGCAATGTCACTAATGAAGATGTTGAATAGGACCAGTCCCAGCACTGATCCCTGTGGTACCCCACTGGTCACTCTTCCCTCTGTGGAGCGACCGTCATTTACCACCACCCTCTGTGTCCTGCCACCCAGCCAGTTACCTACCCACCACACTACTGTCCTGCCCACACCCATATTCCCCAGTTTGTGTAATAGTCTTCTATGTGGCACAGTGTCAAAGGCCTTGCTGAAGTCCAGATTGGCCATGTCCACTGCCCTCCCCTGATCCACCTCCCTAGTCACCCAGTCAAAAATTTAATGAGGTTGGTCTGACATGACCTCCCCCTGGTGAAACCATGCTACCTTGGGTCCTGTAGTCCATTGACAACCAGATGTTCCACTCAATCTCTCCTTCAGTAGTGCTTCCATGATCTTCCCACTACTGAGGTGAGGCTGACTGGTCTTTAGTTCCCTGCTTCCTCTTTGTTCCCACTTTTGTATAAGGGACTACATCTGCTGTCCTCAGTCTTTGGGTACCTCCCTGTTTCCAGTGATCGGCTAAACAGGATAGCCAGAGGTTCAGCCACCACATCTCTTAGTTCTTTAGGACCCTGGGTGCACCCCATCTGGCCCCATTGCTTTATGAACTCTTATTACTTCCAGTTCCTTCAGGACCCTTCTCGTGTAAAGGGACTTGTGTCCATTTCTGCACCATTCTCACCCCTTGTACTCCCTTCAGACCCATTACCCTCCTCTTCCTCAGTAAAGACTGAGCAGAAATACCTGTTCAATATGTCAGCTTTACTGTTGTCATCCTCCACATGGCTCCCATCCTCCCCCTTCAGTCTCACTATCCCTCCCTTTATCTTTCTTGAGGGAAGGGAAGTGGACACCAGTCCATTTACAGAGGATAGAGTTCTAAAGGAACTTGCAAAACTGAAAGCGGACAATGCAATGGAACCAGATGGGATATAGCAGCACAAACAGAGTGGGAAACCACTTACTGAGGTCTGCACATTTTGAAACAGAATGGACACATAATCAAACATGTAGCCATTTATTGAAAGGGTAGCAACATTAAAAGAATGCTGAGGAGGGTTGGGATTATGAGGAGGTGATTTGGGTGTTTATTGGCTGCAAAGAGAAGCATTTTGGATCTCCACTTTGGAATACTTGGCCCCACGACGATTAAATGAAAAGATCCCTCTATACAGCTATTTGCAAAAATAATGAACTGTTTCTAACATCCCCAATCTCTTTATCATTATATCTCAGGGGTATTCAGTAATAATGTACACCACGATAAGCATGACTTGGCAGCTCTGCTTATTTGCAGACATGACTTTATACAGCTAATTGCAGAAATAATCATTTCTGTCACCTCCCCCTGCCCCGAATATTATTTCTTGGGTTTTCTTCATCAATAAGGTATAGCAGGATAAGCATGACTTGGTGGCTCTGCTTATTCACAGACATGAATTTCCAACTCTGTCTGCAAGTATTTGTTAATAATATGAGTTATGACTTGTCATGCTCTGCCCATATAGAGGTTAGACTTGCTGTTCTCTGTCTCTAGATTTTAAAGTTATTTCTTTTGTTAAAACTGTGTTTTACAAATACGTTCAAATAATATGCTCTAATGGTTTTTGCTTTTGGTTGTTGGTGTGTATGTCTTATTGTTTGTTTCAGTTATAAGTGTTCTCGTTGCACAACAAAACCTTTTGCATGTTTGGCACATTCCTTTAGTATGCACTAGCACTTTAAATTCCATCACATAAAGGTGTATGAGGGGTATGACGTAGCACGCTCTGATAATGACCTAGTCAGTTGATATATGTAAGTGTGCTTCTGGGTTTACACACCGTATCTCTTGATTATTTCAGGCATCTTGTATGCTGCTATTTGGTGCTTTTTTCCTCGTAAAAGCTACTGCTGCTAGGTGCACATGCACTTTTGTGTAATTAATTGTGGAGCTGTGCTTTTTGCACTTTAAGTTTGCAATATTATTGCACCGAGAGGAAGAAATAATTTTTTCACTTTGGCGCCAGCACTGCGTTTAGATGCCAGGCACTAATTTACCAGCTTTGCTTAAAAAGGACTGCAGATAGACTGAGTTTGGGGTGAGAGAGGAGCTACCCTCCTCAGCATTTTTTAATGTTGCTACACTTTCAATAAAATGCTACATGGTTGATTATGTGTCCATTCTGTTTCAAAATGTGCTGACCTCAATAAGTAGTTTCCTACTCTGTTTGGTTTGGAAGAGAAATATTGGGCTCTGAGGTATGTGTGCACATGCTCTTTTTCTAAATATAAGGGTAGCCCCCATTCTATCCAAATAGGGGAGTGTTTTTGACATAGTGGTGTAAGGTGCTGGCAGCACCTCTGGTATCCCTATTCAATGACTCACTAGAAACAAGCGTGGTTCCAGAGGACTGGAGGAGAGCAGATGTAGTCCCTCTTCACAAAAGTGAGAAGAGAGAGAGAGAGAGTAGGTTGGAAACTATAGGGAAGTCAGCCTCACCTCAGTGGTAGGGAAATTGGGAAATTGTTTAACCAGAAAAGATACACTAAGCTGAAGCTTATTTCCAGGTGTGACTTGGGAGCACAAGGAAGTTAAGTGACTTGCTCAAGATCAAGTGGGGGCTGTGGGATTCAAACCCCGGTCTCCAGATTTGCAGCTCAGAGACCTAAACCATTGCGCTATACCGCTTCCACGTAATGGAGGCAGTATAAGCAAAATAATGGAATCATTGCTAAAAGAAAGGATTGTGGAACATCTTGAATCCAGTAGAGCCCAGGATCTGAGGCAGCATGGATTCACAGAGGGAAGGTCATGTAAACAAATCTGATAGATTTCTTTGACTGGGTGACCACCAGGGATGTGGATTGGGGGGAGCGTTGGATGTGGCCTACTTGGATTTCAGCAAGGTCTTTGACACTGTTGCACAAAAGAGGCTTGTAAACAAGCTAGGCAGCCTTGGAATGGGTCCCAAGGTGGTAAACTGGATTAGAAACTGGTTGAGGGTTAGAACACAGGGAGTGGTGGTAAATGGAGCTTAATCTGAGGAAAGGAGGGTGACTAGTGGGGTGCCACAGGGATCAGTTCTGGGACAGTCCTATTCAGTGTCTTCATACTGTAAGTGACATTGTGGAGGGGAAGGAAGGATATGTGTACTTCTTTGCAGATGACACTATGATCTGCAACAGGGTAGACCCTCTGGGAGGGGTGGAAAAATGAGGGGCCTAGGTAAACCGGAGGAATGGTCAAGAGTGTGGCAGCTAGGATTCAATGCAAAAAAGTGCAAAATCATGTGTTTGGGGTACAGGAACCAAAGAGAGGCTTACATAATGGGAGGAGAGATACTGATGGCCACCAAACAGGAAAGTGATCCGGGGAAATCATATCAGGTGACCTAAAGGTGGCAAAACAATATGCCAAGGCTGTAGGGAGAGCCAGTGGGGTACTGGGGTGCATAGGGAGAGGTATCACCAGCAGAAGAAAGGCAGTGGTGATGCCTCTGGACAAATCATTAGTAAGACCTCATCTGGAGTACTGTGTCCAGTTCTGGAGGCTACATATCTGTAAGGACATCAACAGGGAAGAGGCAGTTCAGAGAAGGGCAACAAAGATGGTGCAGGGCCTGCACCAAAAGTCATATGAGGAGAGACTGGCGGACCTCAATATGTATACCCTGGAGGAGAGGGGAGAGAGAGAAGAGGGTTATGATAGAGACCTTCAAATATCTTAAGGGCATACATAAACTACAGGAGGGCAGCATCTTTCAGAAAAACAGATGTTCTGTAACAAGGGGTCATGACATGAGGGTGGATGGTGGTAGACTAAGGAGTTATGTGAGGAAGTATTTCTTCACAGAAAGGGTGGTGGATGCATAGAACAGCCTCACAGCAGAGGTGGTGGGAGAAAATTTGGGAAGGGAATTAAAAAATGCATGGAGTAGGCATAGGGGAACCCTTGTGATAGGAAAGAGAACAAGGCCAGAGATCAAGCAGGGTTTGTGGTTTTTGCAGCAGGTAGAGAAAATGAGCAGATTGGGTGGGCCTAGTGGTTCTTATCTTCCATCAATTTTTATGTTTCTATGCAGTCTTCTCAGACAAACATATATTGTTTTCTTCTGACACCATTAAGTACTGCAAAATCCTAAAGTATATGTCACATGAAAAATACAGTCCCCCCAAAATGTAAAATATATTGTCATTCTTATCAACTAACATTAAAAGAATGTGTTGCAAGGACATCTAAATTTACCCATACACATCCAACATGCCAGCTGTTAAAAAGAGCCATTGCAGTACTGTTGGTTGATTGTAAACTCCCTTTGGTTTTTGTTGTCCAAAAAGTTCTCCTCAAGTTCATAAACAGGATTGAATAATGGTACACTGTTCTCTGTCAAACATATTTCTCAAAAAAGGCTGTTCCACAGTTTTGTAACTTAGTGTGTAGTGAAGTTACTAAGCAGTTGACTCTCTGAGGTGAAGCATGTTCACATGACCACAGATATATGGACCAGCAACCAGACAATTGACTACATGACTGTTATAGCTCATTGGGCAAGTTTTCAGTCAGAAAGTAATAATCCCAACTCTACAGTAAAAAAGAACAAAGCAGGCTGTATTATGTGTCACCACTTTTGAGGAAAATTACATTGCTGTAAATATTTTGCAGGAGCTGAAAAATCAATTACAGAAATGGCTTACTCTGTATGTCTTATCTCCAGGGTTCATAGTGTCAAATGGTGCCAACATAGTCAAAGCTGTCAGAGATGGCAACTACCAACACATACCTTGTTTTGCACATTATTTAAATGTTCTCATCCATGGTTTATTAAATGAAAACAGAAATGTTGAAAACCTTTTAGGTCTTGCTAGGAAAATATGTGGGCATTTCAACCATTCTATGAAAGCACAAAAAACTGGAAGGGCTGCAGAGGTCAAACAACTTATCATTACATACATTAAAGCAGGAAGTTCCAACCCACCTGAATTCAACATTTTACGTGTTGGAAAGGCTTCTTGAACTGAAAAAAATGTTCATGACTACACCATGCATAATCAAATAGGTTAAGTAGACATCATGCTGAGTTCCAGCAGCTGAACCCTACTTGAATGTTTGGCCACCTTATTGGAGCCATTTGAGGTTGCCACACATGATGTCAGTGCAGACAGTGCAATTCTGAGTCATATTCTTCCTCAAATCAGATTTCTTCACATTCTCCTTGGTGACATAAGGAAAGACTTTCAGTTAAAAGAAGACACCACCGCTGTTATGCTGGCAAATTACCTGAGTCTCAGACAGTCAACTGACCAGAGAATAAGTGCCATGTTTAAGAATGACATCTATGTGTTGGCTACATTGCAAGATCCCTGTTTTAAGTGGGATATTGAAGAGATCCTTTCTGCAGTGGAAGACATTGAGTATTTGAGAGATCTTCTGCTAACCAAATGTGACATTGCCCTACCAACACCATTAACTGATGTACAGCAGTCAGACCCTGCTGAACCATCAGAATGCACCTCTGGTGCAGACAATAGCACATCTATCATTTCTTCCTATCACCACTGTCCTCAGCGATGGAAAGGACATCTACATCTACTTCTTGGGCATCCTATGTTCAGGATCAGAAAGGCAAATCACTTCTGAGTTGCCTGCAACAACATGGACTAGTATCCTGTGAAGAAAGTGCAGCTGGTTCATCTGCCAGACTGGTAACCATCTCAACAGGAGAATGATCCTGGAGTATTTTGCTGACCATACTGTGATTGTTCTCAAAGAAGATCCATTACTCTGTTGAGAACAATATGGCCAGATCTAGCAAATCTTACAATGATATACCTCAGTTGTCAACCTACGAGCATATAGTCAGAATGCATATTTATTGCAGCTGAGGGAATGAGCAATGATCACAGAACACTGCAAAGTCATTCAAATGTGGAATAGCTTACATTTCTCAAAATGAATGCTAACAATTTCACAATTGTCCCAAATGCTGAATTATGCCAGTCTGACCCTGAAGATGAACAAGAGCCTATAAACAGTGATACTGTATATAATGACTAAGTTGAGTATGAAATGAATAGAACCATCACCACTGCCGCCATGCCAGCCACATGTGCAACACTGCTCTTAGTTTTCTTTTGTCAGTCATTAGTTTTATATTACATAAGTTTGATCGTTGCTCACTATGGGTATAATTTCTCGAAACAGCAGCAGCAACCTCACTCAGAGCAGCTGTGCCTCTCATACCTACCTCATCATAGCCCACCATGGGCATAATTTTTGAAAACAGCAGCAGGTTCACTCAGAGCAGCTGCACCTCTCATACCTACCTCAGCAATGCCCACCATGGGTATAATTTTTGGAAACAGCAGGCTGACCCACAGCAGCTCCACCTCTCGTACCTGCCTCAGCAATGTCTGCCATGGGTATAGCTTTTGAAAACTGCAGCAGGCTCACTAAGAGCTGCTGCACCTCTGATACCTGCTCAGCAATGCCCACCATGGGTATAATTTTTAGAAACAGCAGCAGGCTCACTAAGAGCAATTGCACCTCTCATAGCTGCCTCAGCAAGGCCAGCCATGGGTATAATTTTTGGAAACAGCAGAAGGCTCAATCAGAGCAGCTGCACCTCTCATACCTAACTCAGCAATGCCAACCATGGGTGTAATTTTTGAAAACAGCAGAGGGCTGAATCAGAGCAGCTGCCTCTTTCAAACTTACCTCAAAAATGCCCACCAAGGGTATAATTTATGGACAGAGCAGCTAGCTCACTAAATGTAGCTGTGTCTCTCGTACCTGCCTCAGCAATGCCCCCCCACGGGTATAATGTCTTGGGGCACCTAGTAAACAGTGTAATAGTCCCAAAAAACAGTCTTTCACATGATTTTTGTTATGGTCAGTGTCAAGTAATCCAGCAGTAGAATGGATCAGGTAGTAACTATCCAACCCAACCCAAATACTCATTTTTCTTCCTGGTAATTTTAGGGTACTTTTGAGGTACCCGGGGTAGTCTTTGGGGTTGGGTATTTTAATACTCACCTATCCTTAATATCGACACCTGTTGTTTGCAGCTGTTCTCTACCTAATTGTTCCATCCTGTGTCTTCATGCCTTATGCCCCAACCTACCAATCAGCTGCAGTGGCAGGGCCACTGTGGGTGGGCTATTTAAATCTTCAGCACTAAAGACACAGTGTTGTCTTTGTAGTGGTGGTGGCTGAGTATTCCGACTGAGTATGATGGCAGAGTATGGGAGGTGAGTGGAAGTCCTTATCTGTAGATCTGGCCAGTCATACTATGGTGTGTTATCTAGTTGCCTGGAATATAGCGGCCCGCCCCCCCCAGCCTTGCTTGGCTTCTGATGGACTGTGTCAGCAGTGTAGCTAAAGAGCAGTTTTATGACAGTGTCAGAGTGGGGCCTATGATGTTGCCTCAGGTTTTATTACTTTAGTTCTAGATTGATTCAATGCATATGAGCTTAGGCTTGTACTGTTATAATGCTACTTTTTAAAATGACTGTTTAGTGTTGTGTCTGTTTATTTTTAATGTGTAGGATGAGAGTCCTTTTAAGGGGACTCAGTATAGCAATTCATTTAGATTTACTAGTGATACTGCTTCTGAGATGGGTTTTATATATTCTGTATAATAATTTGGTATTTCTCCTGACTATAATTTGTTTTTGATTGGGAGAGGGATTATATGGATGTTGCTGTCTAATTAGCATTATGTTACAGCATGTACTACTGGCTACTCTCCTAACAATAACAAGGTTAATATTAGTTTAAAGGCACATTTGAAACATTCATTAATTCTATTATTACTTCTCTCTTTGGGTTCCAGTCATCCTAATCCTGAACCTGGTGACTTTGCACATATGGATTCAGGTTTATTACAAAACTCTTTTAGTTTTGGGCACTTAAATACATAAAGCCTGATTCTCAAAGCCCTTAGAGGGACACAAGGTGCTTGTGTCCAACATTTCTGATGGAAGTGGCACCTTACATCAAAAGATGCAACTGTTGCTATTCTAAAAAGCAGCCTGCAGCAAATGCAGACTGCCTGCATCAAATGGGGCTTGCACCAGCCTTGCCCCACAAAATGGTCTGAGCATGTCACTAGGGGGCTTGTGGCAGATGCAAGCTGCCACATCCCCTAAATCAGTATTCTAAAAGCTCCCCCAGAGGACAACTGTCTAAGTACCATTAAACCAGCCAGGGGCTGGTATAAGTGTACTTAGTTGTCCTCTGGGGGTTGCACCAATGTCCAATTGTTCGGATCCCCCTGTATTAAATTCCCCAGCCCTGATCCCCATTCACTACATTGTATTTAATTAAATTCTCCGGTAGACTAGCAAAGTCCCCAGCCCTGATCCCTGATCACCAAACATTAATAAATTTCCCTGGCAGTCTAGGCCTCCCCCAACAGCCCCAATCTCTGATTACCTTGTAAAAAATAACAAATAAATCACCCTGTAAGTCTAGGACAACCCCCAACAGTCCTGATCTCCAATCCCCTTGTACAAAATAACAAATAAATCACCCTGTAAGTCTAGGGCAGTCCTGCCCCCTCCCTACTGCCCCAATCCCACTGAAATATATACCAAACATTCCCTGGTAGTCTAGTGATCCCCCACACCCCCACTCCAGTTGGCAGTGCCCCACCACCCTACTGCACCCTCATCCCTGAGCCAGTGACAAGCACAGCCCTTCTCACACCTCCATGGCTGGCTGCCAAATGAGCTACTGATGAGCATGTACTATACAGTATGCATTCATTGATAGGTCAGCCAGCAACCAGTCGAGGAGGTGTGAGGAGGGCTGTACTGGTTGCTGGCTCATGGATGGGGGAGTAGGGTAGTGGGGCACTGCCAGCTTTGCTGGGAGGACCACTAGATTACCAGAGAATGTTTGGTATATATTTCAGGGGGATCAGGAATCAGGGCTGTTGAGGGGCGTTGGTACCCTAGACATACAAGGTGATGTATTTATTATTTTTTACCAGGGTATCAGAGATCAGGGCTCTCGGGGGTGGGGGATTTATTCATTAATGTTTTACATGGGGGTTGGGGATTGAGGTGGGGGGTGCTAGGCAATAGGCACCTGTCCATGGTGCTATTGCCGCAGACCTGACCCATGGCTTGTGGCAAACCTTTCTTTTTTTTTATTTATACTTTTTTTGCCTGCCACCAAATGTCTTGGCTCTGCATCAGTCACGGCACCCCTGTACCTCCACCACCCATATTGCCTGCGCTTTTCCCAATTACTTCTGACTTGTCCCTCAGAGGGCAGGGTTGCAGCACCATAAGGGCACCAGCACCGTGATCCTAGTATCTAGTCAGGAGAGCTAGTTGGGTGGTTAATTGAGGCCAGGAGCAAGGCATCATGGAGACATTTGGGGCAGTGTTTTTCTCCCTTTTAAGCTGGGGCAATGATGTGCAATGATGTCCTGTGTCTGTCCTGCCCCAGAAGTGTTTTTCCACGCATTAGTGCATGGCATCAACCCGGCCTCTGCCAGGTGTCACTGCTGCACTGATCACAGTGCCCCTCTCCCCTGGAAAAGGAAAGCAGTCCTGGGGATGTTCAATCCTTCTCCCCCAGCCAGCCCTCCAACGATCCAGATCCATTCCAGAACCCAGGTTGCCAGCTTCATAAATGGAAATCCAACCGCTGCGTCGATGGACTGGCCATGGCAAACCTTTCTGTTGCACCATCTGTGTGGTGCAGGAACAAGTTTGGCACAAGCTGCAGCACTTTGACGGTGGGACCTTACCCCATGAAAAATCATGTACAAGGTCCCTGGCTCACAAGCAGTCTGCACATGCCACTTTTGGCACAGCTTGAACCAAATTATGAATATAGGGCGCTATAGAGTTTAGCAGCAAAATGAGATTGATTTGAGGTTTGGGTCTCAAATAATGACTTTGATTGTATTGCTCTTTTTGAGACCTGGCTCTCCGATAAAATCCACAGCTCTTTGATTAGTTTGAGAGGCTGTAATATTTTTAGAGCTGATAAGAAGGGTCATAAGAATTGGGGTTGTTTGCTGTGTACAAAAGAGCTCTTCATGGTTAGATGTTGTAAATGTTTTAATTCCTCCACTAACTGTGAGTTTATGCCTTTTATGGTTGTCCTGGGTAGTGAGAAATGTATTTAATTGGCAGTAATTTATGCTCCACCAGGCTTATATCAAGATGCTATTAATGTTTATTTGCAATTTTAAAAATGTTCTTCCTTCAGCCAGACAAACACTTATTTTTGGTGATTTGAATAATAATTGGCATAGAAAAGTTGATTTTAAAATAAAAGAGGTCTTGTCCAATTCAAGGCTTAACCAGATTATTGAAAATCCTACAAGAGTTAATTACAAAACCAGTAATTCTACAGTTATAGATTGGATTTTAATATCAGATACTTTGAAAATTAAACATGCAGGTGTTCTCTCAGCTTTAGTGATCACTGTTCTGTATTTTGTTACTGGAGTGCTAGAAGGACAATTGTATCACTTGTATACATTTTTCCAGAAATTTGAAAAAGATATTCCCAAAATTCTGTGAAGCTGTTCAACAAATACACGTGTCTTGTTTAGATTTCTCTGCCTCTGTTGATAGTGTGTTCTCTCAGTTTTGCTCATTGCTTAACTCAGTTTGTTATAAGTTCATTCCCTAAGGCAACTCAGGATCAAAAGTAATAGGCAGGAGTGGGTTAACCCTGAGCTAATTGAACTGGTGAGAACTAGGGATAAGAAGTGGAAAGAATATAGGAAGACATATGTAACTGCCACATGAATTGAATACAAACAATCATGAAATAAAAGTAAATCCTTGGTCAGAAGAAAGGTTTGCAGATATGAATGTAGCAGAGACATTGGTCTTGATTCTCAGAGATCCCTTAGATCACTGCAATTTGAGGTGATCTAGGGCTATGGCAAACTCCAGGTGTGTCAGGGACATTGTGCCCAATTCTGTAAATATCAGTGGTCCCTGTGCCAAAAGCCAAAGCATTTCTGCACCCATAGGCTAGTGTAAATAAGAGGTGCACCTGTGGGAATTGCCACAGGGATCCAGCTCTGCCTATGCCCAGTTCAACACTAGCGGGGCCAGGATAGTTGGGTTATGGTGAAACATGTTTAACAGGAGTGGTCCAGGGGCAGAAGAGGCACAGTGGGTGCCATGGGGGGACTTGGGGAGATGGTAGGCATGTGAATGGGGTGATGTGGCACCCAGAGGGGGTGCTATTTATATAACTATGAAGCTAATGGGATGGTACCATGGGAGGTCCTGGGACAAACAGTGCCAGAAGCAGGGACTGCTGTCAGAGCTGTGCCCACCTGGGACCATGGCACTGTTTGTCCCTGGAACCCTCCCTTGGTACCATCCCATTAGCTTAATAGTTATATAAACACCACCCTCACTGGGTGCCCTTTACCCACTCACATGCCCATCATCTCCCCAACACCCCCATGGCAACCCATGCCCCTTCTGCTCTGGACCCCACTTTCAAAGCCACCCCAATTCACCACATTGGCACACATAGACCACCTCATGGCTGGGCTAAGTTGAGCCCTTTGCTGCACCCTTGGTGGGGCTTACAGACTACAAAACAAGGGGATGGTGCAGCCCCACAGTGGTGCAAGCCCCCTGGCAACCTGGTGCATAGGCACTTTTGCTGCATGGGTGAGCAAGGGGACTTTGCCGCACAGAAGCTTGATGTCACCACAACCAGCATTTGATAATCTGGATTGTTGCAAACTATGATGCAAGTGCCACAAGCATCATCCCCATTTGGTACGGCACCTTGCAACATAGTTTTGCTTTTGAGAATCAGGCCCATTGTGTCTTATTAATGAGCTTACGGGGCAGGTCCAAACATGCTTACAACTGGCTTTGGAGTACTCACTGACCCTGGCAGAATTGCTGAAGAACTCAATTCATTTTTTATAAACTTAGAAAAATATATTCCAAAAGATAATTCCAAATCACAAAATGATATTAGTATGGTACAGTTGTCCTTCTAGCACTCCAGGTGTGGCTGAAAAATGAATCCTTTTGATCCAGTCCACCTTCCTGGTAAAAGGGAAATAATTAATAAAGATGAATTTGTCTGGGAATAATAGGTCTGTTCCAAAATTTTACTTTTAAAGTGTTGACTTCAAATCAGGTCTATGGTTATATTTCTAAAATGAATTCAAGGCCCTTGGCAGGAATTGATAAAGTTGACTATAGGCTCATGATAATCACCACAGATATTTTGTGTTTGCCACTTACAAATATTATCAACTATTCACTTTGTATGGGTCATCTCTCTGAAGTGTAGGAAACAGCTACAGTTGTTCCTGTGCATAAATTAGGTGATACATCTATTATTTGAAACTACAGACCAATTTCTCTTTAACCCCCCCCAAGAAAAACTTATGGAATTAATTGTTTTTGATCAATTTCTTTATTACCTTACTAGGTATGATGTTCTGACCCCTGCCTGACATGGCTTCCACCTTGGGCACAGTACTGAGATGGTTCTGATGGGATTCACACAGTCTGTACATGAGGCTTTTGATAAAGCTCACTATTCCATGGCTGTTTTTGTGGATCTCACCAAGGCAATTGATTTAGTTAACCATCAACATTTGGACATTAGGTGACTGGGGCTGTTCGGATGATGTGCTGGGAGTGTGACAGGGAGATCCTGCCATTCTTGAGGACCGATATTTTCTTTTCTTAAATCTGTTGCAGCAGTTCTTCTATTTCTTAGCCTAATCTATCCTTTACAATTTCTAGTCCATAAGGTTGGCCACCTATGGGCACCCACCACTTTCTTGACTATGCTACAATGTCTTCTTTAATTTCCATTTTCTCTCTCAGGTCCTCGTACAGGGAGGTTATTATGGTGACCTCTGAGGTGATGTAAAACAACAGGCTGTGTTCCTCATTGTTGGATTTAGTATGCAATAGCACTATGTCATAAAATACCTTGATTTATATGCCTTATGTGTATGAAACCTGTAAATGTTGAAAATTCCATAGCACCGGGTGTTTTTGATAAAGGTAAAAAGTTACCAGGGCACTGTATTATAAAAATTAAGTTAGTTGTGTTATTTAAATGCATGTAAATTACAGATTGTTTAAGAGATCCTTTGGCACCATGCATTCCTGCTTTAAGTTGAACAAGCCTAAAACTTCATGGTGCTTTGCATATAGATCCCATTGCATTATAAGGGTATGTATGATGTTATGTTTCTTTGAAACTTGGCTTTATTGCCAGTGCCCTTTGGAGTCAGCCTTGCTTCAGTGCTTCTGCACTGAGATTCTCTGTCTTTAGCTTGTTTTGAGTTTTTCTTTTTTGAGCTCCCCACCACCCAAACACAAAAGACAAACATAGGGAATAAAATAATTTTCACTAAAGAGATAGATCAGAGGGCCAATAGGTGTTGACTAAGTGCAGAGGAAGGACATGCATAGTCTGTTGCTACAAACTGATGTAATGAAGAAGGGGTATGCCATTGCTTAAGGTTATCCCTTGTGTTTTAAATAAACATCACACAGAGATTGTGTGTTGAGTCTGAAGTTCTGTGCCTGATCCATCTCTTATCCCACAAACCCTCCACAGACTTGGTGTTAGAAGTGGAATAACTTGCTGGAAACATCTGGACTGGGCTAGGTGGATGTTTTCTGATGGATATTGCCCAGATAGAAAAGGTGGACCGGTGCACCAGTAGTTGCCAGAGGAGAGCCTGGAGAAGAATGTCCCTGGAGTTCTGACCAGAACCATGGCCAACAGACTGGGAGAGAAGCTACTGCCTGGACTGGACCTGGAAGCTTAGACAAAGGCCATGCCTAAAGACAAGGAAGAGATGCAAGAGAACAAGGAAGAATTGAGGGAACTGCCTTCTCTTGAAGATGCTTCACCTGAGGATGTAGGGGATTTGTTGAAATGATGCTGCATAAAACAGGTGCAGATGAGAAGAGATTGAAACATTGAGTGGAGAGACAGAAACATTGAGCAGAGAGATAGAGATATTGAGCAGAGAAGGCAAGATGCCAAATGGGCAGATACCATGAAGGTCTTGCATGCCATCAATGCAGGGCAAACAGAAAGAGCTAGTAGCCCAAAAGACATTAAACTGTCTAAACATTTGGACAGTGATGACATTAAAGTCTACTTCACAAAGATTGAGAGGATCGTTTGAACATGCGCATGGCCAAGGGAACAGCAGGTAGTTCAACTGGCACTGCACCTGACAGGCAGTGTCCAGTTGGTTTACAGCCACATGAACTCCCGAGAGACAGAGGACTATGACCGTGTGAAGCAGGAGATCCTCAGGCACTATAATATAAACACTGAAACCTATTGCCAGAGGTTTAGGTTTCTTAAAATGTAGTCAATGGATACCCCCCGAGAGGCTTATGCCTGTCTCAAGGAGCTCTGCTACAAAAGGTTAAAGCCAGATAACAACAGCAATGACCAACTTCTGGAAGCGGTAATTATTGAACAGTTTATTAAAGTTTTACCACAGGATGTACAACTTTGAGTTCGGGAGCATAAGCCTGATTCTTCGGATAAAACTATCACTTTGGTGGTAGACTTCCAGGCAGCCCAACCATCCAGACCCAGAGGGTTTCGAGGGACTTCAGAAGCTGCAACTACCAGCAATCTGGTAAAGAACCCTTTTACTTATAAACTGTCAAATCCAGCTTCAGTGAAACAAAACTGGAGGGGGGATGCAAATTCCAGTAGCAGAGATGGTATGTTGTGGGTGCCAAAAGAAGGGACCATGAGACGGAGCTTCTGAAGATGGATGAGTGGAAGCTTCATCGCTTCCTGAGACAGGAAGGTGGTAAGCTGTCTGAAATAACTGCTTCCCTCTTAAGGTGGGGGATATGTGACAGGGAGATCCTGCCATTCTTGAGGACTGACATTTTCTTAAATCTGTTGCAGCAGTTCTTCTATTTCTTAGCCTAATCTATCATTTACAATTTCTAGTCCATACGGTTGGCCACCTATGGGCACCTCCTCCCCTTTCTTGACTATGCTACAGTGTCTTCTTCAATTTTCCTTTTCCCTCTCAGATCCTCATACAGAAAGGTTATTGTGGTGACCTCTAAACTGATGTAAAACAACAGGCTGTGTTCCTCATTGTTGGATATAGTATGTAATAGCACTATGTCATAAAATACCTTGATATGTATGCCTTATGTGTATGAAATCTGTAAATGTTGAAAATTCCATAGCTCTGGGTGTTTTTGATAAAGGTACATAGTTATTAGGGGACTGTATTATAAAAAATTAAGTTAGTAGTGTTATTTAAATACATGTAAATTACAGATTGTTTGAGAGGTCCTTTTGTACCTTGCATTCCTGTTTTAAGTTGAACAAGCCTAAAACTTCATGGTGATTTGCATATAGATCCCATTGCATTATGAGGGTATGTATGATGTGCTTATTTGAAACTTGGCTTTATTGCAAATGCCCTTTGGGGTAACCCTTGTGTCAGTGCTTCTGCACTGAGGTTCTTTGCCTTTAGTTTGTTTTTGAGTTTTTCTTTTTTGAGCTTCCTATCACCCAAACACACAAGACAAACATAGGGAATAAAATAGTTTTCACCAGAGAGATAGATCAGTGGGTGCTGACTAAGTGCAGAGGAAGAACATGCATAGTCTGTTGCTGCAAACTGATGTATTGAAGAAGGGATATGCCATTGCTTAAGGTTATGCCTTGTGTTTTAAATAAACATCACATAGAGATTGTGTGTTGAGCCTGAAGTTCTGTGTCTAATCCTTCTGTTATCCTACAACCCCTCCACAGGGAGGATGTCAGAACTATTTCTGTGGGAGTTTTCAGAAAATGAAAATTCTTAATTGTTTTTCTTCCTTATCTCCTGTTTCACTGAGGTTACCCCATGACTCTGTCCTGGGACCACTTTTATTTAGTTTGTTTTTTAAATGCACTCCATAGGGTCTGCAAGAAAAGTAATATTCTATTATATGCAGATGTTGTGGTGATTTTCATGAGTGGAGAAAACTTGGTGGATTTAAAGGCTATGGTACAGTATGATTTTGATTCTGTTCTGCATTGGTTCCTGTTATGGAAACTTTATCTGAATGCTGCTAAAAGTAAATGTATGATTTTCATAATCCTAGAAAGAAGTTGCCTTTAAATAATATCGCAGAGCTAAAAACTTTGAACAGCATTAATATACAACAAGTTTCTGTTTTTAAATATCTGGGCTTACACATAGATCTCTTATGTATAGTTTTCATATTTCACAAAGGACTAAAATTGTTCATCAGAGAGTGGGTGTCCTCTATAGATTAAATTATTTTCTTTTACCAGCTAGTAGGCACCTGCTTTCACAAAGTTTTCTGCTTCCCATCATGGATTACAGTATTTTATTATACTTTGCTGCTAGTGAAGTAAGACTATGTAAGGTTAGGGTTTTGTATAACCAAATTGCTAAATTTGCTTCTAAATTACGTACCCGGACACACCATTGTGTACTCTTTAGTACCTATTGTAGCTTTCATTGAATCAGAGGTACATGACCTATCTTGGTGCCATGACAAGAAAGTGGTTCTGATGAAAGTACTTGATGTGTTTTATTATTTTTTCCAGACTAGAATTCATTTGCCCCATATGCATTCACATGTGTCCAATTATTTCAATGTTCCAACAGTTAAAACTAGCCTAGGGCAGAAATCTTTGTACCAATTACCTAAGTTTCAATAATTTCTCACCTCAAATTCTAATCATGGAATCTATAAGAATGAATTCTTTTAAGGTTGGATAGAAAAATAAAGCCTGCCTGGTGGCACTGAGGGTTGAGGTGCTGGACACCACACTTCATGCCACGCTGGCAATCCAGGGTCAGGAATGACCTCAGGTTGCCAGGGGTTGGCAGGGAAGGGAGAGGATTGAGCATCTGACATACTGCTCTCCTCTCCAAGGGAGGGAAGGCTTGTTGTCCCACTCCTTGGCTGCCCCTACTGGAATCCATAGGGCAGCACTGGAGTCAGGAAGACCCATGAGCACAGATACATGATGTTCGGATGCCTCCACATGTTCGCGCCATGAGGGGGAGGAGACAGAAAAAGAAAAAGCATGTATCTGGCAGGCTTTGTGATGGCCTGTTTCATCCCCGATCCTGGCTCTGCCCAATACCTGAATTGTGCTCCAGGAGGGTGGGAGAGCCAGCTTCCCTCACTCCATCCCTGCCACGGGGGTAATCCATGGGAGAACTGCCATAAATGAGTGGGATTGGGGAGACTGGGCCCTGAAAGATGAGCCTTCTAAGAGGGGGGGCAGATCCACCTACCCGATTCTACAAGGGCAGAAAAAGTATATTAAAAAAAAGAAACATAGAAACATGGAAGCTGTCAGCAGAAAATAACCTCCTGGTAAACATAGTCTGACCTAAAATCCCTACCTACTATGCTACCATAGACCCTAATTGATATACGGCCTTATCTTATCCCCGCATCCCTGTTACTAAGACCCCTCTGTGTCTATCCCATGCATGTTTGAAACCTGCTACCATTTTGGTAACCCCCACCTCTACTGGGAGGCAATTCCAGGCATCCACCACCCTTTCTGTGAAGAAATATTTCCTCACATCCCCTTTAAATCTCCCCTTTCCAGTTTCATATCATATTCCTTGTCCTTGAGCATCTCTTTCTGTGCAATATGCTACCCTCCTACACCTTACTGATGCCCTTGAGGTATTTGAATGTTTTTATCTTGTCTCCCCTTTCCTTCTTTCCTCCAGTGAGTACATATTTAACTCTGAGTCTTTCTTCATAGGGCTTCTGATGCAGGCCATGCACCATTTTGGTTGCCCTTCTCCTTACCGCCTCCACCCGGTCTATGTCCTTCCTGAGATGGGGACTCCAGAACTGGACACAGTACTCCAGGTGTGGCCTCACCATTGATCTATATAGGGGTAACACTACCTCCCTTTTCCTGCTGGTGATACCCCTCTCTGTGCAACCCAACCAGCATCCTACTAGCCTTTCTTACTGCCTTATCACAATGCTTTACTACCTTCAGGTCATCAGATATGATGATCCTGAGATCTGTTTCCTGGTTTGTTGTTAACACCCCCCCCCAAATGATATGTTGCCCTTTTGTTTCTGTGTCCCATGTGCATTATTTTAAATTTTTTGGCATTGAAGCCCAGTTGCCAAACCCTTGACCAGTCTTCCATTTTTTTAGCTCTTCCTTCATTTTCTCCCCTCTCCCTGGTGTGTCCACTCTGTTGTAAACTTTTGTGTCATCTACAAACATGCTTTACCTTTCTTTCCAGCCCATCTATGATGTTACTAATAAAGACACTGAAGAGGAACGGTCCAACTACTGATGCTTTTGGCACCCTGCTGCTTACCTTACCTTCCTCCGAGTAAACTCTGTTTACCACCACCCACTGAGTTCTGTTAGTTAGCTAACTTTGTATTCATTTTACTGTCTTTGGACCCACTCCCATGCTGCCTAGACTGTTTACCAGTCTTCTGTGTGGAATGTTGTCGAAGATCTTATTGAAATCCAGGTTGGCCATGTCCACTGCTCCTCCCTGATCCATCTTTCTGGTAACCCTGTCAAAAAACTTTATCAGATTTGTTTGACAAGATCTGCTCTCAGTGAACCCATGCACCTTGGATCCTGCAATCCACTGATGTTAAGGTATTCCCCAATCCTTTCTTTAAATAGAGTTTCCATAATCTTGCCCACCACTGAAGTCAGGCTTATAGGTCGGTAGTTTCCCACCTCCTCCCTATTTCCACTTTTGTGTAGTGGGACCACATCTGTCCTCCTCCAGTCCCCCGGAACCACCCCTGTATCCAGTGATAGACTGAACAGAGCAGTCAGAGGCACCAACAGTTCCTTCTTTAGTTCCTTCAGTATCCTAAGGTGAACCCTGTCTGGACCCATAGCCTTGTCTACTTTTGGTTTTGCTAGTTCCCTGAGGACTCTCTCCTCCGTAAAAAAAAGGATTAGTGTCCACCTCCCTTCCCTTAATGCCCTTCTTCACTATCTGTGGCCCATCACCTACTAAATTATATAAGATATATGATATTTATCAACTTCTGGGTGCTGCAATTGTTCTTGAAATTTGCTTTGTATACTGTTTTTTGTGCTGTGATTAATTGTGATATTCCTTATATGTTTTGTACATATTGGAATTTTTATATAGTGTACATTTTTACTGCTATGGCTGGTCGCAAATGAAAATATATATTCTTGCTTATGAATTTATCAGATTTTAAATAAACCAACAAATCAAACCAAACCAAACAATTTTCCAGGTATAGTACCCTCCTATTGCTTTTATACTTTCTTTTCCATAATGCTCATTGCCTTGGTGCTTAATGCAGGCAGGCTGTCAGCCATGTCACCCCCTCCTCTGTTTGGCGCTCACCTCCCCCAGACACATTGAGCCTCATATCTGACACAGACTGCCCTCCCCATGGTGGGGAATGGAAGGGGAAAGCTGTCCTCTACCCAATCTGAGACACATATCCAGATTGAGTCTGTGATCCAGGTGATGGTGCGGGATGGAAGTTGGAGGGTAGGGCTTAAACCAGTAAAGAAAAATGGCTGCTTTTTACTTTTTAAAATTATTTCTTGGGCACAGTGATTTAGTTAGTGCTGAAGCAGGTGGGCACTGGAATGCACTCCTATGTAAGGGGCACAGCCAGTCAGAGACAGGGGTTTTTCCTACACATTATCTGAACAACCATAGTCCTGCCTGTTTGTATAGTGTACCCCATTTTATATTTTAGAAAGTGTGTAATAAGAGTAGAAAATGAAAGCAGTACTATTGTGTTTAGCATTATGTTTAATTCACATGGCCCTATGCATTAAGGGTATCCTGTGGGTTATCTTGTTTACTGGCTGTTGGGGAAATGGCAACCATACACAAGCTGTTATGTTTTCTTGATCCCATCATCCCACAGAGCAGGGGATTGATTGTGGGGCCTGGATTGGGATTCCACTTGGAAGTCTCCAGACAAGCCCATGTCCTTCCACCTGGATGTATCTGCCCATGGTGCGGAGCTACATTGCCTTGCTTGAGCAGCCCAGGTCTTGCCCAGGGGAATGTGTATGCCCAGCCCATGCATCCCACAGGGTCCTGCTACATAGTACATGAACAGGGCTTAGAGAGTACAGTTATGATAAAGAGTAATTCCTGACAGCAATGTTTATCAACCTGCGGTCCATTACTATGGAAAGCCATAATAACCAGCTTCAAGAACATCAACTGGTTACCTCGTCATTACAGAGTTCCATAATAACCAGGTGCCCAGTTGATATCAATTAAACTCTGTGCTGTTTCTTCATTAATAAACCTGTAAATATCTAACAATGCTCATATAGATGTATTATTCCACATTTCCACTGTTAAGTAATAAAAATATTTTATAATGCACTTCACTCACCCTGGTACCCTGACCCCCCGCCTTGAGACAGAGCAGCAGCTCCTCTCACCTGTCATCTGTGCTTCTCAGCTGCAATGCCAGTTGAGAAATGAACCAGATAAGTATTGCTTACAGTGATGCTGTTTGAATTGAATTTTAAAAAGTCTGTTTAGTAAAATGTTAATACATTTACTACCTTTTACTGAAGACTATTTCTGAATACCTCTTTTGAAAATAAAACTTCTTTTTGAAATGGGGAAACAGGATTTAAAGAAAACAAGCTCCAACAATGTTGATAAACACTGCTTATTAGTAATTATAATAAATAAAGTATGTGCAGATGTTGTATTACTTATTTTTTTTCACACACCCTTGATGTGTGATGCCTTGTTAAACCCCTTGAGCTTTGCTGTCAGGGTTTAAGTGGCATCACATGCCTCAGGTGTATAAAAAACCTCATAATACACATCTGCATATATATATATATATATATATATATATATATTCATAGCAAAAAACTACGTTTAATGCATCAGTTAGGGTTGTTCCACAGCGACAAAAGTGAGGAAATTCTCTGTTAGGGTTGAAAACCCTAACTCCGACCACCCCCCCCACACCACACACACACAGACACACACACATTCAAGTATGGGGAGGACCAAGTCAACACAACCAATGACAGACATCCAGCAGCAGGTGACAGAAATAACAAACAATTGTCTAAATGTACTAGAGACATCCCCACCCACCTGACCAGGTACTGCATGCTCAGTGGAGATCAACAGCAAAACTGAGGCCATGTACACCAAACGCCACATCCCTGATTGCAGCTGCACACAACGTACATCACACTTAGTAGTTGCATGGCCTTACCTACCGATGCCCCACACCACACCACAACTTTTACTGTGCCGTTATTCAACATAAATGCTGAAGGTGCATGATGACAGTTGTAGAAAGGTTTTAACACTAGTGAGTATACATTAATTAAGAGAAGCACATAAATTAACTACAAGACACTAGCATGCTCAAGATAAAAGTAGTGATACATTTAGTAGGTGATTTACATAGTATTACATTTACTGCAATGGTTTACTCAACATAAGGAGGCTGATGTAAACATATGGAAAAGCATTGCCTGTTCAATGCTGTGAAATTCGTACTGCCAGTATCACATGCATTCTTACTGATGAAGGTGTACTGCTGATGTACATACATAGACCTTCAGTGTGTTTCAATACTAAAGATGCAGTAAGTATTCTTTGTAAGAAACATTGTAATTGCATGGATCAGGCCAAGCAACTTCTAAATATCATAGCACTACTGAGCCAACAATGATGTACCTGTATCGGAGATGTATATATGATAGATTTTCCTGTAGGCACTTTCTGAGTATGTTGTACCTGATAAAGACAATCTCATTGCATCTGTGATGACTAACTTATTCAAATAGTAATACATTTACTATTGTTGCAATGAGTGATCTATGCCATATGGACACAGTGTAATTTTTTAACAGTTGTTTCATACTCAGGCTGTATGCCTACTGTTTGGGTTGCCACACTTCTGTCACTGATGCTATCAAAGTGATAACTATGTTAATTGTGGTACAACAGGAATCAAGTAGGTATGGTGTAGATATAAACAGAATGTCTTTTAGTATTGATTTCACTCACAATGGGGTAAGTGTACTTAGGACAGCAGGGGTTATCCTCTATCACTGACTTTGTCAGTTATAAGCACACTAAGGGTTTCAATGACTGTAATGATCAAGTTACACTGTTCATCTTCATGAGTTCATATTTACAGCCATTCTCCAGTAACTAGACAGTGTATGGTGTAACTGGTGACACTGTGTTGCAAAGCTGCTGCAGTGCCTAGCAGAGGGAGAGTATCTACCATAAAGACAATTAAGCAATAAGGCATGACCAACAGTTATGTTAAATGGTCTGTTAATCACCCTGTAGGGGTTTAATGTTGAATGAGGCATAGCCGAGTGCCACATGTTGCTAGACAGTGATAAACTGACCATTAACATAATACCTGTGAGTGGCTTATTGCTATCATAATAAAACTGTTTTAAACAACATTAAACCATGTTCATCATATGGTTAGGCTCTACATGTATGTTAATAAAACTAAACATAAGGCTGTTACAATGTTTACAGTCAATTAGAAAGCTGCATTTCTCAAACCCTTGTTATAATCAGAGATATTATTCCTGTACAACTCCTTGGTTTTGCTGAACTCTATTGCTCAGGTGGCCCACCACATGTGGTGTGGTCTGGTGTGAGGCATCGGTAGGTAAGGCCATGCAACTACTAAGTGTGGTACGTTGTGTGCAGCTGCAATCAGGGATGTGTACGTTTGGTGTACATGGCCTCAGTTTTGCTGTTGATCTCCACTGAGCATGCAGCACCTGGTCAGGTGGGTGGGGATGTCTCGTAGTACATTTAGACAATTGTTTGTTATTTCTGTCACCTGCCGCTGGATGTCTGTCATTGGTTGTGTTGACTTGGTCCTCCCCCATACTTGAATGTGTGTGTGTGTGTCTGTGTGTGTGTGGTGCTGGGGGGGGGTGAATTCAGAGTTAGGGTTTTCAACCCTAACAGTGAATTCCTCACTTTTGTCGCTGTGGAACAACCCTAACTGATGCATTAAATGTAGTTTTTGCTATGAATTTCCCTTCTTTTGAGAATGATAATGAGAAATAGTGAATATGCGGTGGCGGGAGCGTGGGGCCCAAAGGGCCCCATGATCCCGCCACATGATGTCTTGTGGCATACTAACAGGAGCAACAATGCAAACAGAAATGCTAACAGTGGCACACATGGTAACACAAGCATGAATCAGAACAGAAAGGGTAACGCAGGTGGCATGACGGAACGGTGTGCCACGTGATGTCTTGTCACATAGTAACATGGTGCCTGTAAATGGAAATGTCAATGGGCATGGTGACGCTAAAGTGAAACAGAAAGAGAAACAGTCACGGTACACACAAATGGCAAAAAGTAACAGAAGCATAAGTGCAAAATGCAAAAGCAAAGGAGATATGAAGAGATGGGTGCATTGGGATCATCAGGCCCAACTCTCATCCCATGACATGTGTAAAGCAGCAGAAGTATAGGAAAATGGGGTGAGAGTTAGACCCACGATCCAAATGCACACCACAATGCCGGTTGGGGAGGTGGGTGGGGTGCCAAGGGGTTTTCAACCCTACAGTGAATTTTCTCACTTTTTTCACTGTGGAACAACCCTAACTAATGCATTAAATGGAGTTTTTTGCCTCTAATTTCCCTTATTTTTGAGAATGATAACGAGAAATAGTGAATGTAATGCAGCGGCAGGAGCGCGGGGCCCACCACATAATGCGGTGGTGGGAGCGGGCTCCGCGCTCCCCCTACATGATGTGTTGTGGCATACTAACAGGGACAGCAATGCAAACAGAAATGCTAACAGTGGCGCACATGGTAACAAGCGCGAATGAGAACAGAAAGGGTAACGCACATGGTGGCATAGACAGGAATGGTCTGCCACGTGATGTGTTGTCACATAGTAACATGGTGCCTGCAAACGGAAATGTCAATGGGCATGGTGACGCAAAGTGAAACAGAAAGAGAAACAACCACTGTAGACAGAAATGGCAAAAAATAACAGAAACGCAAGCGCAAATGAAAACGCAAAGGATAACGCACATGGTGGCGTAGACATCAAAGGTAAGTGAAACGGGTACAGAACCACAAGCGGAAAAGGGCAACAGTAACAGTAATGTAAGCGCACAGGCTGGTTTTCCCCAAAACCTGCATAGAAAAAGACAGTGAGTACAAATAATGTATGCATAATAATGAGTATCGGCGCTGAAAATGAGATCTTGGAATACTAAATACATTATATCTCAGGAACCGTATGACGTAGAAAAAAAATTTAAAAGTCATATTATTTACAACTGTCCTGGCTAATCTCAGCCCCCACTAGGGGGCTAAGAAGTTTTCAGACGAAAAGTCAGTATCTCACACCGTTTCCGAGATACGGGCCCTGAAAGGAGCGGTGAATGCCGTAATGTTATCCTATGGGAAAAAAAGAAAAGTTTGGAGCACCATAACTTTGCCTCCCTGTAATGTTTTTTTCACCAAACCACTGAAAGGTACATCTGTGGGCTGTTGGCTGTCTTCCCTCCAAATTTCAGGAAAAAAGACCAAACCGTTATTTTGCAGCAGGGTGCCAAAGGATTTCTGCAATGCTTTGGGCGCCGTAATGTTATCCTATGGGAAAAACCGTCAACTTTGGAGTGCCGCAGCTTTGCCGCCATGTAATATTTTTTCAAAATAACACTGAAAAGCACATCTGTGAGATGTCTTCTGTGTTCCCTCCAAATTTCAGCCTAAAACTCCCAACCGTTCTTTTGCAGCGGAGTGCCAAAGAATTACTGTTATTTTGGGGATAGTGTCGCAAAGTAGTGTCGTGATTTGCAAAACTTTCGCAAAAAATTTGCGACACTTTAGCAAGTGCGACACTACTTTGCCATACTACTTTTTCCAGAAATTTGAAAAACATATTTCTGGGGTGTTTTACCCCAAAATAAAGACATGGCTAGCATCCTCAGGGCCCGACTAGGTGAATACAAAAAGAATTAGGTTGCTAGAAGGTCTCAATTTTAAATGCCAACCATTTTTCTGATCACCAACTGAAAACAAGATGGCGGATTTGCGACACTAACAGGGCCATTTGCGACACTAAAAAGTGCATTTGCGACACTGTCGAACTTTTTGTTAACTTTTCCTATTGACTTATAATGGGAAACTGTTTTTTGAATAACTTTTGAACCGTTTAATATTTTTCCATGAAATCTTTGAAAGGCACATCGGGGACCCCAGCCGCATGCTCCCTGAAGATTTCAGACTGGTCGCGCAAACCGTACGACCTGTAGGCGTGACCGTAGAATTCCAGAAAAGCATAAACGCGTGCACAGATCACGCTTAATAACTCCGCAGCTGTATATCTGAGCAGTACAAAACTTGGCAGATCCCAAGGCCTATGGTTCTTGATTGTGTATTCCAAATTTCAGGCAAATACGTTAAATGGTTGCAAAGTTATTAAGGTGCAAAATTTTGGGTTTAACATAGAAATGGCTCCTCAACCCTAACTATGGTAGCACTACTGTGCTACCATAATATATATATATATGTATAGTATATATATATTTATATTATGTTAATTATACAGTAGATATAGCAGGGGTGCAGATCATGCAGTGGGAGCAACCAATATCAATGACGAGGGCACAGAATGCCACCCACCTCCCAATTACCTTTTAAGCCATGGCTTAAATTGCATATGTGTTCTAATTCCAATATGATTCTGTGGAATTCCCAGCTTTCCCCCATCAGTCTGCATGCTTGCCAGTGAAAGTGATCTGATTGCCTCTCTGCTTTTCAATATTCTGATTGTTTTATTCTGTACCTTTTTTTAGTACAGTTTATTTGTGCAAAGTACTCTGGTCCTCAGAATGGCTTTATATAAATACAAATTCCCTATCCTACCTTATCCTACCTTGTCCTATCTTATCCTATCCTATCCTATCCTATCCTATCCTATCCTATCAGCCTATCAGTGGAGACACGGGACATAAAGACAATACAAGCCTTCAAGGTAAGCTTGTATATTTTTCTACTCACTAAGTCAATTACATGGTACCCAGGGTAGTAAGGAGATTGGGAATACATTTTATATAGTAAATGTTTGAACAGCATACTTGTTGGTTTCTGCTTATGAAGCAGGGCAGGGCGGAAGTGCAGTAGGCTTGATGGAACTAAAGTGCCTTCCAATTTTGAATTACCGTGTTATTGTGTTCTTATCCTATCCTATCCTATCCTATCCTATCCTATCCTGTCCTGTCCTGTCCTGTCCTGCCCTATCCAACCATATCCTGTATTATTATATCCTAGCCTATTCTCTCCTCTCCTATCCTTTCCTGTCCCCTCCTCTTCCCTCCCCTCTCCATCATTTTCATTGCACTATCATCATAGTGGGCAGATTTCCAAAATAATCTGTCTGAGATCAACTAGCTGCAATATTAAAGGGAAATCCATTCAGACTGTTATAGAAGCTATTGTATTGTCCACCTGTGTTAGACTTTCACATCCCCCAAAAAAACACAATTGCAGCAGGACATGATGCAACTCTGATGTAGGTCAATTTCTTTATGTAAATCTGGACTGTTTGCACAAGCAGATGCATCTCTTCAAAATAGCAGCAGGGTTACTTAGATGCAATTGCAGGTGCAGCATGCATTTGTGTCCATGTGCTACTGTTTTAAAAATGTGTCCCACTGCTTCTAAACATTTTAATTTAGCTAATATTTTGGACCATTGTTTTGAAAAAGTTGACTGCAAACACACATGAATGCTTTTTCTGCATCCGAATCTGCTCCATTGTGTTCATGCAGCCCTGCTGTTGTTTTCAAAAGATGCATCTGTCTGTGATAAAATTCATTTTTTGTGGTGAAAAAAATTATGCAAATGCAATTTGTGCCATTATATGCTGCAACTGTACTTTTTATATGCAAAATCTGGACCCAGACCATCTAATAGATAATTTACCATATTGCATTTTCATTTTAGAACGAGCAGTGGATGGATGTCAGAAGAATCCTTTTGAATATCTTGTCCTTAATCATTAAAGGGAAATGTTAGTTTTTCATTTTCTTTAAAGGGAAATGTTCATTTACAGAGTCCCACATCTAATGTGTGGGTTGCTGCTGACATACATGCAACCTGTCAGTAGAGTTGACTTGCTGCCTGCAGTTAAAAATTGCTTTACTGTCTATCTGACAATCCTGAACCTCCACCATAACTAAACAAACTCAACTCAGGTGGCATCTCAGAACCCACCCCATCCCTGTGGTTCATGACACTGACAAGAATGAACCACAGGAGTTTCCACTGCCTGCTCTGTATCCAGGAGACTTTCAATTCTACCAATCTTTCACACCAAGCTACCCTGGCCATCTGACTATACCATGAGGACTGGGGGCATGGCAGTGAACATGGGCAGACCAGTAGGTCCCCTTACTGGAAAACAGTAGACTAGGTGGACCAGCCATATCCCACAATTCTCCACTCCACACAGAATGCAGGATCCTGTCTGCTGGTGGGCATTCCATCTGATTGGATGGCTGGTGTTGATCACCAGGCCTGTGTATGCATATTTGACACATTCCCTGCCACCTATGAGACTAGAGTTCAATATTAGATGGCATGTTTGATAAGCAGTAAGTTCATGAGGGACTGATTTCTGAATGAGAACTTATATCACAGCTACAGTACTGACATTTGGTAAATGCCCCCCTGACAGTGATACCAACACAGTGACCTACATTGCTGTTGACAAAATTGACAGTTTGCCAACAGGTCACTGTTTTGCTGCACCTGAGTCAGGGGCACACTGTTTTCTGACTTGCACCCCATCCCCAAATCAACTCCAACTTGGAGTCGAAAATCATTAGTATAGGAATGTGGGGGGCAAAGCCCCCAATAGAAAATGGACCAAGAGACATTAAGGATTTATGTTAACTGCAACTTGCGGTCATCATAAATCCCGTTGGTGTGATGCCGGTTGATGTAAGTGTTGTTGAACTGGCATCATAGAGCTGGTACATGTAAGTGTGCATGCTTGCAAATATATGTTACTTAGGCATTAACTGTGAAAACAATACCATTATTTCTTACTCACAGTATTGTTACAACCCCAGTTAGTAATTATGCAATTTGAAATATTTTTGTGAACAGTTATATATCAATTCACAGTATTAGATTGCATGTTTATTAACCTCTGTGATGAAGCTTAGTGTTTTGTACTGAGTGAAATGTAAGATATTTTTCCGCCGGCCCACACCATCTTGCTGTTGAGCCAATATTTTGCACTTTAGCACTTTAATAAAATAAAGTTGTGTACTGTCTTTAGCCGAGTTCTCACCTTTTTCTACATTTCATGTTTATTAACCTGTAAGTTCATGAAAAACTGGACTACAGACATGGAACATCATCTAAAGAGTTGCCAGGCAGTGCATTTAAGTGTAGCAGACTGAAGTTACACTGTAATCATATTTTAGTTACCATTGTGATTACACTTGAGTTTTTCTATGTGATTATCTTTTAAATAAATGTCAGATAGACATACAGTAGATTGTTGAAACAGTGCACAAGGCCTTCATTCATATGTAGTTACACTTGTAAGATCACATTTAAGAATTCCAAAATTAGTAACATAATAGTTAAACAATTAATTTGCTGTTACAATTTATAATAGCTATTAAATGTGCAGTTGCCCATGTAGGAACAAGTTACATAATACTAGAAGAGATACAGTGGTAGTTGCACAACAGATTTTCAGTTACAGTGTGCAACAGCTATTAAATGTGTTGTTACACTTGTTAGAATGCATTGATTTGTGCCTAAAGGGAGACAGTAGTAGTTGCATGTGCTTGCAAATTGTGTAAGTACACAACACAGAAATGTGAAACTACATAGTAGTTACATATAACTGTACAGTACTTACAGTGCAGTTACAGTGTAGTTATACAGTAGTTACAGTGTAGTTAATGACACTTAAAATAAAGTGTTACCAAAAGATGGAAATTGCAGGACCCATGGACCCTAATACAATGCTCACAGTTACCCTTAGGCTGGTGGGCCTTGATTTTTGGATATAGTCCTCAATGGTTGTACAGTACCAGATCCATTCCACAGTCCATGTGCCTATGTTGCTTCTTCAACACTCCCACAGCTCTCCTCTGCTGGTAGCTTTACCTTACACCTCCCATAGGGTCATCTAAACCCTTCCTCTATAGCTCTTTTAGGGTGCCTTCTGGGCTTCAGGCCTCTGCAGCTCTCATAGCTATGGTGATCAGCACAGTGGCTTTAGGCCCTAATGGCTGTAATGCAGTTGTAGAACCCCCAGTTCTAATAAGGAAAACAAAGTCCCTCTCAGTGTACACTGAAGTTTAGCTGTACAGTGGCTTACTGTGCAGCTAAATCCTTCAGCTGCATATTGCAGGATCATTTTCTATTACTGATTCATGTCTCCTTTTCAGCTTCAAAAACAGAAGTTTCTCTCTCTATGCTGCTGTCTTTCTGTCCCTCTCTCCAAATGCCTGCACAGGTCTCACCCTAACAGTGCAGATGCTAGGTCTCCATTTTCACTCTACCTTAATTAGACTAATTGGCTCCATCCCTGTTACTGGGGCTCCAAAACAATAGAAAGCCTTTCCTTTGGTCAGTTCAAGTATCAATCACAAAGGAGGGACTGTCTGACTGTCACTAGATAGGCAATTAATCCTTTCTTTCCTGAGGAAATTGTTGCAGTCTTCCAGCATTTCTAGAAACCCCCTGGCTCTTTACCAGGTTTCTAGAACCGTATTGGTCCTTTCCCTACCCTTGACACTGGTAGCCATGTTAAGTGGGTTTGAAAGACAGCAAAAATGACTGCTTCCTGTAGTTTGTTTGGGCTGTGGCTCACATATGAGCCTTGTACACCCCATTAGCAGCAATGGAGCTGCAGTTGTTATGGGGGAATGGATGCAGATATCAGCACACCCACTCAGATTCACTACATTACCCCCAGCATGAGGATGCATCATGGACTCAAACTGACATAACTCAGGGAAATTCAAGTCAGTATTCAGAATGAAGTCTTGCTTTGAAATGGGAGTCCTGGGCCCTCTCTGGGGCCTGGAGGTGCTATTGTCAGTAAGCTGCACAAGCCTTGGTGATGCTACTAGAGAACCCTTCCATCTTCTAGTTCAGGCTGCTGGAACCGTTCCCAGGATCCATGTGATCTGGTCCCTCTATAGGGTCTGGACACTTCCACCTTGGGTTCTGCTGGGTTGAACTCCACATCAGGAACTGCCTCTGGCTCTCAGATGGGGTTACCTTTTCTGGCAGTCCACCCATAGAGCGCCCCACTTCAGAAAATGGGCAGCCTACTCTTCATGAGCTGATTCTTGTTTGTTCTGGTGACAACTTTGCAGTTTTTGAGGTTTGATTGGTTGACCGGCACGTGATGTTGCAGTTAAATCAGAGGCCCTGGCTCAGGGCCCCCTCCTTGATGGGCTTGGCCCCATGGTTTGGTTTTAAGAAATTGTAGGGCATATCTACAGTCTGTCCATCACTTATGGATAACAGTTTTACAATATCTCAGAGAGTTTATCAATCCCTGATACAGGTCCTTGTAACATGATTGCAACTTTGGGCAGATACCAAAGCCTATCATGCTTTTCATAGACTTGTTCAGATATTTCATGGTCATATTGCTCTTTTTGCCTACCAGTATCCTTTTCCTGATGTCTTCTGAGTGATGCATCAGTCATACTGAGGTACCCTGCTACTTTAGCTACATAATCTGTGGGGCCATTGTACCTCTCAAAAACATCTGCTCCATGAAATAGTTTCACAAGGAGTACAATTTCATGCCTGAACATCACCATGAATTGTGTGCACACAGACAAGGATTGGACACTACTCCTGTAGGACAACAGGGCATATCGTAACAGAGTATTCATCTCAGTCTATTTTTCCAATAGAAGAGAGTACAGGAGTGTTAGGAGTATGCAGTTGAGCTGCTCCACCAGTCTGTCCAACTGCAGGTGATATGGAGATGTCCTGGTTTTGTATACCTCTACTAGCATGCCCAACTATCAGAATAACTTGGACTCAAAGAACACTGGGGTGGAAAGTATGGGTAGAGATCAGAAAAAACTGGAGGAGTGGACAAGGGTGAGGCAGCTGGGTTTTAATGCAAAAGTGCAAAATAATGCTCAAAGGCCAAATAAACCTGAGGGTGGAGTACAAAATAGGTGGAGTGATACTGACAATGACAATGACCAAACAGGAAAGAGATCAAGGGGGGTAATCATATCATATGGCCTAAAGTTGGTCAGAGAGTGTGGCAAGGCAGTGGGAAGGGCTTGTCGGATGCTGGGGTGCATTGGAAGGGGTATCAACAGCAGAAAAAAGGAGATAGTGTTACCCCTATATAGATTGCTAATAAGACCTCACCTTGAATACTGTGTACACTTCTGGAGACCGCATCCCAGAAAAGACATTGACAGAGGGGAGGCAGTCCAGAGGAGGGGTATCAAAAAGGTGCAGGGTCTGCATCAAAAGCCCTATGAGAAGAGGGTAAAAAAACTCAACATGTATACCTTGGAGGAGAGGAGGGAGGGGGATATGATAGAGACCTTTAAATATCTCACTGGGTTAATAAGGTATGGGAGGGGAGTAGTTTGCAGAAGAAAAAGGTGCTCTAGAACAAGGAGACATGCTATGAAGCTAGAGGGCATACCTCTCAACTGTCCCAGATTTTCTGTGACTTCACAAATTTAGAGTCCTTGTCCCACAGTCCTGAATTAATTGCTTCTTTTATGGATTTTTAGAATGCCAGTGTGTTAGCCTAGAAAGACCTGTTTAACCCATAAGCTACCAACAGAATTAGCAAGTATAGGAATTCTGGACTGAAATATCAGCCAGCAACACAGCAAGGGTTAAACTAAGCAGATAAAAGCAGTCTGGAGGAGACAGCTTCCCTGCATTCCACAGACTTATCTGTTTCTCTAATGAGACTGACAGAGAGAGATGGAGACACACACACACACACACACACACACACACACACACTGCATTCCAATACTGTATATTTATGTTCACTCATGACTGGAAATTAAATAACACTGGATCCTTAAAAGCATGGAAATTAACATTGAATCTTAAAGAAAATGATTTCTCTAGCAGTGCCCATGTTACATTTTAATTTCAAGTAGATAAATGAACAGAAAGAAGATGCAAAACATTTGCCAGTGTTTTTTTTTGTTTTATTGTGCCATTTGGTAGTATGCAACTGACTTAGACATTTTAAAAAGCACAAATTAAAGGTACTTTACATATGTTGTAGTGTGCTACATCATGTGAAGTAAATGTCATGTGATAGCGTAATGTCACACTGAATAAAGTATGATGCCCCTAATTTTGGTAATTTGTCCCTGATTTTGAGGGGGGAGTGTCCCTGATTTTTGTTCTAGCAGGTTGAGGTATGCTGGGGGGTAGGTTCAGGAGAGATGTGAGGAAGTATATCTTCACATAAAGAGAGGTGGATTCCTGGAACAGCCTTCCAGCTGAGGTAATGGGGTAAAAACAGTGGTGGCGTTCAAAAATGCCTGGGATATGCACCAGGGAATCATGGGGTAAGGAAGGGGGTGGGAAGAGACAGCACCATATATCAAGTCAGTCTGCAGCAAAAATGAAGGTAGAAAAATAAACACTGTAAACAAATAAATAAGCAAACAACTAACTAAATAAATACATTAGGCAAATTCCCCAGCTCACCTGTAGGGGAACCTCTGGCTGGCAGGATGGCCAGTCCGGAGACACCAGTGGAGGGAATGGACATCCAGGAAGAAGAGAAGCTGGTTTCATCTTCTGCCCCCCCCACCAATCAATACTGACCAGTTTAATGATGCCACAGGAATTATTGAAGAAACTCTTCCAAGTTGAGAACAAGAAAAAGGTTTTTTAGGAGAAAAATCCAACATTGAAATGCCAGGAAATACCAGTGAGCAAATGGATGACTCCTCACTGGAATTACTAGACTTACGTATGGATCAAACTAAGGATTCATAGGCACTTCTCTCCATGGAAGAGGAATGCTTTCTACACAGAAAAAAGGAATTGCAAGATGCAATAGCAGCACAACATGAATGGCAGATGGTGCTGTTGATAAGGACTGTCGTAGATACAGAAGCCCATCTGCTAACAGATGATGCAGCTGCCTTGCACTTGTCTGACCAACAAACAGTATTGTAATGGACCGAAGGAGAGTGTATGGTACAAACAGAAGGTCAGCAAACCTTCTCTTTCACAGCAAGTACCATCAAGATTAATTTATTTACATTTAAAGGAAACTTAAAGAGCTAGTGGAATAGATAGTGTTTATGTTACTCACACTTACATGATTTTTTTTTAATAAAAAATAAATAAATAATAAATAAACTTACGTGATTGCAACATGCTAAAATATTTCATGTAGTAGGGTGTCTTGTGGAGTATAAAGTATTTTTTTTAGAGAAAGAAAAGGAGATGACCAGATACAGAAGGGTATGGCTCACCATTTCAGGAAGTAATTTCCAGATGTGACGCACTTAGGGGTCACTTTCATTGTTTTCACAAAGGAATTATGCTGTCACTTTTTGGGACATGTGTGTGTGTGTTTGTGTGTGTGCCCTTTTTACTCATAGGGTGGGATATTCAGACTGTGCCAGGCTGTGGAGCAAGCCTGGGCACAGCGCAACTGTGATGTGCCAGGGTGCTGACAGGGTGATATTCAACGGTGCTGCGCCATGGCTCAGCACCGTTGAATATCACTCCATGGCCACCCACATAGTGCATGGCGCAGTGGCACTGCACCAGTGCAAGTGGCCAGAGAGGAGCAGGGGGATGCGCTAGCACAAGTGCTGTTGCGCTAGGTACAGCAACCACAATATTCAGTGGTGGACATGCAAATGGGGCCATAATGCATGCAATGCACAAATGGGGTCATTTGCATGTCATCATGGCCCCATTTGCATGCAGGTGCACTGATCCACGGTGACTTGTGCCTGGCGCCCTGCCAGGCAGCAGCTGTTGGGGACCAACGCCCCCTGCCCCTCACTGGCAACGCGCTCCAAAGCCCAATCACAGGTCGTAATATGTAATAAACTCCCTGGTGGTTCAGAGGATCTATCTACTTGCCCGATTGCAGGCTGTAATAATAAATAAACTCCCTGGTGGTCCAGTGGACCTATCTCCTTACCCGATCATGGGCATGCAGTACTCTAATTATCCTTGGTGATCCAGTGGTACCCGTACCCCCTCCCAACCTGCTCACTCATTCCTGCCACCCTACTCCCCCCCAGTCAGTGGTGGGCAGCAACATCTTACCTGCAAGCAGCCCAGTCGCCGACTGACTGACAGTGTACAGTTCATCTGTACGCCCATTAGTCCACAGCATAGGCCAATGGGTGTGCAGACCATACTGTACTACACAGTCCTGATATGTGAATGGATCCATGAATGATGGGATAAGGTGGGAGCTGGCCTGGGTAGCCAATTGCAGCTGGGGTGGTCATCATTGAGGCAGTGGGCAGGCTACATATTTTCCACCTGAAAATGGGGGGAGGGAATGTGCAATGATGCCAGTGTCAGTCCTGCCCCCTTGAGTCCTTGTAGGCGTCAGTCGCTAGTGGTACACCTGGCCTTCACTAGGGTCCCCCATGCACTGGGAGCACACCACACCCTCCCCCCAGAGAAGGAGAGCAGTCCATAGGACACTCGATCCTTCTCCTCCCCCCGGCCAGCCCTCTGATGACCCATGTCTGTTCCCAAACCCGGGTCACTGGCATCGCAAGCGGAAATCCAACCTCTGTGCTAACAGACTAACACAGTACTATACTACATACAGACCATAACACACACACAAATGACAGAAAAAAAAACTGCATCACATCAGGTCAAGTTAGGTAGCCGTGTATTCAATTAAATGTCTCTCCCATCCTTGTCTCCCCTTAGAAAGTTATAAAGGAACCCTGGGGAACTCAGCACATTTACTTATCAGCCATGTATTCAATGACAACTAAAGAAGTTTAGCTAACAGATGTTGAATATTATGGACTAACTAACAGCCAGGCCATAAAGTTATTTATATGTTCTTACCACTACATCTATTTATTTTTGCAGCAATGATTGGAAACCTATTAGTCAAAATGTCCACTAGCTCAAACTGATTTGTCCCACCCAACATTCAATATAGTGCAGCCTGGAGGACCCACCAGAAGAAAACATCATCAAAATGGACAAAGCGTCCATTTTTAGTACACTGACCAATCAAAGCTGAGTGAGGAAGACTACAACTTTACAAAACAAATTACTAGAAGACAGTGGCTGAACTATTGTATTTGATGGTGACACAAACAGCAAGGATGTTTATGCATATGTTTGATATAAGAAGGGGAAAATATATACATAGACAATGAGAAGGCTCATTGGAGACCGAGTATGGCTTGTGGTAACAGACCAGGTAGGAACAAGCTAGGCTGACTGAGTGAGCCAAGATGTCCTTTTCTACCATGATAACACCTCCAAAAAAGGAGTTTGCAAAAGACTTCAATACTTCATTTATTCAGCTCACCTCCTGCAATGTGTGTGGATATCTGATCTTGCCAACCATGATATATTGGTGCACTTCACATGCCTCCAGGAAGGGTTAAGCCTTGTAAGCTTTCCTTTCTAGCTCAATTCTGCAGGCTAATTGAGGGGGGACCTCTGTATACAGATTGGCAGTGAGAATAATTTCATAATATAATTGTGATTATAGGGAAGAGGTAGTATCCCATGCATCGTAGCAGAGAAGTTAGCAACAGAAAATGAAAGACCCAGCACTCCTCGTAGTACAGTCTATGATCAGATATGTGTAAGGGAGTTCCATCACAAAGGAGCTGCAATAGTCTTTCAAAATCATTACAAAACCTACTCTGTGAAATAAGGATGGGAAGTATCTTGAGGTAATGCACACACTCACACACACATATGAACATAGACACACACACACACACCACTGTCAAAAATAGAAAAATAAATGTTTGTCCCTTATTGCATTACTACCATACAAGGTATATGACATGTAGATTTTCATGTATTGTAATACACAGTGGGAAGAGGCATAATATCTATGCCAGTATATACAGGGACACATCTGTGGCTGACCCCACAACTGCTTAGACATTAGTGTGATTGCTAAGGACACAGTGTTAAACGAGCACAATGAATAACATTTTTAAAAAGAAAAAAAAGAATTGGGATTGTGAGTATGCTACAGTATCAACTCAAATCAAGAAAGACCACACTATTATATGAAAACATTTGTAGAAAGAAGAAATCCCGTCCTTTCCCTTTTATGTATTTATGCATTGCTGACATACATAGAAACATAGAAACATAGACTTTGATGGCAGATAAGGACCGCTTGGCCCATCTAGTCTGCTCATTTCCCTACCTACAGGATAGGCCTCAGATCCTAGTTAACCAGCAGCCTATTTCTTCCTACCCCCCCAGAAGAATTGCCTTATGTCTGCCCCATGCATTCTTGAATACTCCCACAGTTTTAGACCCCACAACCTCCTCAGGAAGGCTGTTCCATGCATCCACTACCCTCTCTGTGAAATAATACTTCCTCATATTGCCCCTGAACCGCCCCCATCTTTAAATTGTGTCCTCTTGTTCTTGCGCGTCTCTTTTTCTGAAAGATGCTACCCTCTTGGACTTTGTTGATTCCACTGAGGTACTTAAAATTTTCTATCAGTCCCCCTTCTCCCTTCTTTCCTCAAGGATATACATATTAAGCACCTTTAGTCTCTCCTCATACGGCTTCTCTTGCAGACCCTGCACCATTTTAGTTGCCCTCCTCTGGACTGCCTCTATCCTGTCTATGTCCTTGAGGAGATGGGGTCTCCAGAACTGGATGCAGTACTCCAGATGGGGTCTCACCAACTGTCTGTACAGAGGGATAACAACTTCCTGTTTTCTGCTAGTGATGCATCTCTCTATGCATTCCAGTATATCCCCAGCTCTCCCTACTGCCTTCTCACATTGCTTGCTAACCTTAAGGTCATCTGATATGATTACCCCCAGGTCCCTTTCCTTTTTTGTTGTTGTTACTACCTCCCCCCATTGTGTATTCTTCCCCTGGGTTTTTGTTTCCCAGGTGCATTATTTTGCACTTCTTTGCATTGAATCCTAGCTGCCATACTTCTGACCATTTCTCCAACTTTGTCAAGTCCCTTCTTATCCTTTCCACTCCTCCTTGTGTATCAACCCTGTTGCAGATCTTTGTGTCATCTGCAAAGAGGCATACTTTTCCTTCCAGTCCCTCTGCAATGTCACTTATGAAGACATTAAAAAGGACTGGACCCAGTACTGAACCCTGCGATACCCCACTAGTGACCTTTCTTTCTTCAGAGTGGACTCCATTTACAATTACCTTCTGTGTCCTGTTGTCCAGCCAATGTTTTACCCAGGCTATCACCCTGGGACCCACTCCCAGGCTGGTTAATTTGACTATTAATCTTTTGTGTGGGACTGTGTCAAATGCCTTGTTAAAGTCTAGGTAGGCTATGTCCACAGCCCCTCCCTGGTCTACTACTTTGGTCACCAGTTAAAGAAATCTTTTAGATTCGTCTGACATAACCTTCCCGCTGTGAACCCATGCTGCCTTGGGTCCTGTGGGTACTGACAAAGTAGTGGCTTGTAAGGCTGTAGATGATGACCCCCCAACGCCACACCAAATTCAGAACCTGATGATGTTAAGGCAGTATGAGGAGAAGTGGGATCCATATATTTCCAAAGGTACACAGTGACCATGACATGCACTTCATATCACATGAAAGACAGGTTTGTATAACTCAATAAAGTACTGAGTCAGTGAAGCATGACAGCAACCATAAGAATATTTTTTATCTTCTCTTTGGGCAGCAGTACTATTTCTCTATGGTTATGAATCACTACATTATCAGTATGCACAGTAGACCCTGACAGACACGGTAGACTGTATGAATCTCTAAATTTCATTGATGTATGAACAGGACTTTGCAGACACTAGCTTTGTTTGCTGTTCAAACAAAAAATTATGGTAATGCATACAAACTATTATGTGCACTAGAAGGTGACTCCTACAATAGATTTCAGTGATGAAACATGTAAAGTTTGTGCATTACTAATACATGGTGGTCCTCAGAATTAACAGGAGACTCACGTAATAAATTTATGTCAATATGTATATATACTAGCACTCAGAGCATTTTATCAAACTTAATCAGACCTCACTTTAAATAGGAGAGAGAAAAAAATAAATAAACATCTGTGAAAGGCACGGAAAAAAATTCTAAATACAAATGAAACAAAACACAACATGACAAGAACAGACACTGTACAGAATGGAGCAGCACATTACATTGCGCCACTTAACACGAACACACACATTCTGTCCAAATGATTTATGACATAACTGTGGACAGGATAGTCATTCTAAAAATAATATGAAACGCCGATGCTTTCTGTAAATTGGAGGACCTGCACATTTTCCCATATTACACCCCCCAACACATGCACACACACAAACACACCAATGTAAATTCACTGCAGGTACTATACATTACATTGACATAGGGCAGCCACACAAAACTGAGGTGAGCTCTAAAAACTATAATGTTCACATACAAGTTACAAAACAATTAAAAAAAAAATAAATATAATAAAGAGGCACTGCCACTTGCCTAACACTGACAAGGAAAAAAAAACTGACATGACAGAAAGGTCAGTCAAGTATTCAGGTCACACACTGCAAGTTTGTTAAAAATTAGCACCACATAAACACAATGACTTAATTCTTTTATGTCATAACAAATGGTACTCTGAAGCAAAAAATGATCCTGACAGAACGCTATATTTATTTACAATGACCTAAATATGCAGAACTCTTAGTTTTACTATTAACTCCCAGTGCAAAACACAAACAGCTTCATACAGGATACTACAGACTTTCTAAACAAACTGCACAGTATTGACCAGTTATCACCTGACACTGTTTTGGTCACAATGGATGTTCAATCCTTATACAGCAACATCCCTCACAGAGATGACATAATGACATGCTATGAATACCTGCAAAAAGCCACCACAGAGAGCAAATATCTGCCAGATGTGATAGCCAAACTTATGGAATACATCCTTACACACAATTATTTCAGCTCCAACACCGACATTTACCTTCAAAATATGGGAATGGCTGTGCGCACCAGGATGGCACCACAGTACGCCAATCTGTTCATGGCAGATCTAGAAGAAAAATTCCTCAGCACGCAACATTATAAGCCATTAAAATACTATCGATATATTGATGATATCTTTTCATATGAACAGCAGGAGAGGAAAACTAAATTTTTTTTGACAGCTTCAAAAACTTCCTTCATTTCATTAAAGTCCAACTAAATTTCTTTAAGTGCGTGCATTTCCTGGATACCAGAGTCACACTAAAAAATGGAACACTGCAAACATCTGTATATAGAAAACCTACAGACAGATGCAGTTACCTGCACAGCTCAAGTTACCATCCCTCTCATACTGAAACATCCATTATATGCTGCCAGGCAATCCGGTACCACTGCGTTTGCTCAAATTAAGATGACAGTGGCAGACACCTTTTTACACTAAAAGAAGCTTTCAGACAGAAGGGATATAAAACCAGCTCTATTGACAGGAATATCCATTCTGCACTCTGTAGGCCTCGGGAAGAACTACTACGGTACAAGCCACAGAGAACATCTGATTGCACACCTCTTGTAGTAACCTACAACCCAGAACTGGAAAAACTACAGAAAATAATTAAAGCTCTACAGACACTACTGTCAGAAGATGAAACTCTAAAAAAATATATTTCCCACTCCATCTGTGCTTGCCTTCCACCAACCACCAAACCAGAAGTAGGAACTGGTGCAAAGCAAACTTCCCTCTGAGCTCCTACTAGATGACAATGGTGCAAAACCATGCAAAGCACCTCACTGCAAACTATGTACACATATCTCTCCTGAGACATGTGGCAGTCATAATGGAAAAACATTTACACTCAAAACTCGTATACCTGTTCTTCTAACAATGTAGTATACATGATACAATGTAGAAAATGTGAGGAGGGCTGCTATATTGGTGAAACCAGACAGGAACTCAAAACAAGATTGAATCACCACAGATTCACAGTTACCCATAAAAATTAAAACATGCCAGTAGGGGAACATTTTTCAAGACCAGATCACTCCATCAGTGATTTTACTGTCAGGGTGTTAAAAGGTAACTTCAAAAACAGCCAGGAATGGCAAACATTTGGCATAAAAATGATACAATAGTTTGACACTAAAGAAAAAGGACATTTTTTTTTTAATACACTACCAGTGATTATGATTAAAGCAGTGCTTCACAGTTTCTTTTTAAACCCTCACATCAGCACCCTCTGGTTCTTTTAACATGTACCTTCTTAAGACAATGGTATGTATTTTTTTTTTCTGTCTTGACTTTTTAGAAATGTTAATTGATGGTCCAGAGTCAGAATAAAATTAAGCAGCCCTTTGATCTCACAAGTTGATCTCTCCAACAGACACACTCCAGTGAAAATTAGTCTTCCTTTTTGTAAGAGGTGCAAATTGACTGTGATGCTTTGATCTGTAAACTGCTAGTCTATGTTTTGAATCCACATCCAACCTTTATATCTGTCATACTGCTCAACTGTTTCCACTTTGACCTGAGAAAGAGAGTTTTATCTCTCAAAAGCAAGTCTTAGAAATGATTTTGTTAGTCCAATAAAAGGTATCACCTGCAACATATTTGTTGTCTTTTTTCTCTACATTGTTGACTGGACTAACACGGCTACCACATTTCTTTTTTCACTATTAACTCTCCAAATTTTGACAGCTTCATAGATTGACAACTCAGTCACGCCTGCCCCCCAAGATGTCACTTCCTCTGCAAGCTTCTATGTGCTAGCACCACACTTAGCTGAACTAATATCTTAAAAAGGCAGCCATAACTCCAACAGAAAACACAGTGTACCTGAAAATTGATTCATTCTTTGCATAAAGGTATATACATATTGTAACCTTTACAGTACTGCAGACATAATTTCAGAACCACAGCAGCCAATGCACTATCTCTTTAAGTCAAAACCAAGGAGTCTCCCTGTAAATGACGATATCAGGCTACAAGCCTGGCCTAAGACAAGACCCCATGCAATCTGAAGTGCTAAACACTGTAATTAACTGGTCAGTAACCCAGTCCCTGCAGGCTGCAGGATGGGAAAAAGATAACATTACAGGTTGCAGGGTATCAGGTTCTTCACCCATTCAAATCCCTGGCAGAGCACTGAGTACACCTGATGACAGAAATCCACAAAATCCAAACAAGGCCCATAGTGATTCCAGTTCTGAAATGGAAAATATTAACACTGGTAATATTCAAGTTATTCATTCCCCTTTACATCCTCCAAAGGATTTACAGCTCACCCAAAACCCACAACTGATTATACCTGGCATGCCCCTCAAGGGTGGAACCAGCTGCAGCACATAGCATAGCAGAAAGACCAAGCAGTTTATCAGCAAATGTTAACATTCGCAACTCATGTGCAGGCATGCTTCCACAAGAGGATTCTGCATGGCAGAATACTGGTTCATGATCAAACTCTAACACCAGATTTTATGCTTCCTTATTTCGAGCCCAGAATTATACTGCTAATGGCATAATGCCGTCAGACTGATATACAAAGGTGGTCTTGATACATTTCCAGAGTGCACATTTATGGCCAGAACCTTACTGAAGCGTTCTATGTATTTTGTAGTAGTGGAAGTATATACATTTATTCAAGTGTCGGGGAACCCACATTTGATGTTATTTTTCAACTGGGGAGTGGCCTACAGAAATTCTGGACGCAATATAACACTTTGAAGACACCCCCTTTGTGGATATCATTTGAAGTAATTCCTCAGACTAAACCGGCCCTCAGAACCATTACTGTGCTATTCCACAATGAGTGGGTCAGTGTTACTGACCTTGTGTACTGACTTAAATAGCGTTGCACAGTACAGGCAATTAGGAGGCAATTTTTGATGATGACAACATATGGACAGGAGGTTGGAGGATCCGAGTGGTCTTGAACACAGATGATGTTGGACTTCAGTACCTTCCAAATAGTTTTTTTTTGGGGGGAGACAGGGGTGTCCTGTTCTATGCAGGGCAGCCCATAGCCTGTTACAAATGTGGATCTACGGGACACTTGAGCAGCTATTGTGACTGCTTAAAATGTACTTTGTGTAATGAGTTGGGCCACACTAGTGGCCAATGCCGAAATGAGCAGATCTGCAATTTATGTGACACCGGAAGTCATACATATTATACCTGCCCCTGGACTGGTCATAACCAACTTGAGCAAGCCAATAGCAAAGAGCAAAGGCTGTTAGCGGCAAATGCTCAAAGAGCAAAAGCTAAAACAATGACCCCCCAACTACTCCAGTGGCCCAACCTCTGGAGACAGAGGTCAAGGGAACTGCACAAGAGGTCACAGCCTCAGTTCAGCAACATTTAAAGTCTGTAGCAATAGAGAGAATACCTACTGTTGAACTGGATGCAGAAATTGAAATTGAGCCCAACTTTGATCCTGAACAGGTGGCAATGCCCCTCCACCTCCGCAGTCACAACATGTGCAGGTGCCAAGTAAAAATGCTGGCAGATATAAACAGTCTTGGAGCCAGCCTCAACCCAAAGTCCCAAAAATTTCAGTTCTACCTCTTGACAACAAGTTTGCATATTTGTCGGAAGAGTGAGGAGCTTCAGAGGATGAGCCATATGACTCTTCTATCTGGTCCTCTATAACAGACCTGGGCTCTGATGTAGAGGGCTCTTCCTCAATGGCAATAGCACCCACTGAGCCCCCACATAAAAAGGCCAAAGTTAAGCAGAAACATACTAGAGTAACCAAGAATTCTTAAAGAAACCCTCATGATTTTAACATCTTAAAGGGATACTATCAACCTGGTTTTAATTATATTACTTCTAGTTAAAAACCTACATTTTATCATTGCTTACCTTCTCTAAAATTCATTGATGTTGCTGTTTGTTTTGTCTGTCTCCTTGTTTAGTAGAACTGAAATGCACGCTATAGTATATTAATAAACAACCTTGTTTTGTTTACAATCCTGGATCTGTTTTTACTGCATACTTCCTGAGCATCAGAAATGCCCCCAAACAGTGCAGTCACTCATGAGGCAGTATCCTCCTAAATTCCCACTGCATCTTGGGCTAGCCTGTATTGCTGGTGTTCCCAATTCCAGGAAAGATGCAGTTGGAGTTGATCATGGATTGTAAACAAACCTGTGTTTGTGTGGTAACACCAGTATGGTGGGCAGTCTGTTTTTCACTTTTTTAAAGAAAATAAGAGTCAGAGTCAAACTACCAGCTACAACAGCAATCTTTACAGTATGTTGGGAGTCATAAAATGTGTTTTTTAAACTAGGAACACTTTGAGACCTAAGGGGGTTAAAAGTGTCCCTTTAATGTATGCCTTGCTTTTTTTACTTGTCCATGAATAGAGCATTCCATACCTCTTTTTTCTAATAATATTAATAGCATTACAAATGTTAAGAAGAGAAGTGTTCTCCAAGTTGCAATCTCTAGCAACCAGTATTTTTTTCTTGTAGGACACAGGGCTCCATACCACTGCTGAATTACAGCAGGCCATAAGGAATTGATATGTGGGACATCCTATTGGTCCTCGGGACAGGATAGATGCTCAGGGGTTGCTATATTGTTCAACAATATCAATGTACAACTTATTAAACTTGTAGATCTGTTTCCAGGTAGAACTATTATACTGGCTGTTAAAATTCAGAATGTGTGATTTCGTTTAATAAATGTTTATGCAGCTCACTCAAAGGCTGAGAGAATCCAACTGTTCCAATCCATACAGCCATATCCATACTCCACTCAAAATGTGATACTAAGGGGTGATTTTAATTATGGATTATCTCTGAAAGATAGGGTGGCAAATACAGCAACAGAAATGGTGTTCTATGATATAACTTTCCTTTGAAACATGATTCAGAATACCAATTTACTAGATGAATATTTAATAGCCATGGGAAAACCTGACCCCACATTTCATAAAGGCCCATTAGCTACCAGAATAGATTTCTTCTTCATTACCCCAACATTGCACATCCACATAGCTCAGATATTAATTACAGAATTTTCAGACCACAATATTCTACATATACGATTGGGGAATATAACTATAGCCCCAATGGCCCAGAGACCTGGGATCATAATTCTTCATTATTGATAAAACCAGACATCCAACAGATTTTGCAATATTTTTTAGAAGCAAGGAAATTAGTGTTTGAAATGTATGACACCCCAGTGTTTTGGTGGGAAGATACGATTGTTGATCTTAAGAATTTATTACAAAGCAAAAGCAAATCAGATAGAAATTATACCTATTTTAAATACCTACAAAATAAGAATCGGCTACAAAAATTATTAATCCTTTCTTACACCATGAATCAAAACCTGCAGTCTCAGATACAGAACAAGAAGCATCCTTCCATGTACAACAAACACAGGGACAGCAACAACAAACATTCAGTATGTAAGGAAAGAAGGAAACAATCTATCCTTTTGAAGGGTGTAATGCCCAGAATAAACAAAAACATATAGATGGTCTCTTGGACCACATTAACACACTGCATACTGTCACACAAACTTTATTACGAATTATTACCCAACACACCTCTGATCTCATTCAACCTGCACCTACAAATATTGCAACATTAGAAGCTTTTTTTACTTCCTTTCAAGCACCACTCCTTCCTAAAGATTAAGAAACTGCTGTAATTCTAGATATTTCACCAGCAGAAGTAGAAGTATCTATCTCTTATTTAACTACAGACAAGGCCTGGTGAGTGATGGATTGACCAGTGAATTATATAAAGTCACTAGGGCAGAGTTAAACCCAGAAATGGCAAAGGTGTTCACTATTCTTTTGGTGGCGCAATCACCATCATTGAGAATGACAAATGGTATATTGATTTATTTATATAAAAAAGGGGACACGCACAATATAAATAACTGGAGACCTATCTGTCTTCTTAATACAGATTTTAAAATGTTAACTAAAATCTTGAATTCTAGACTTCTGCTTGTGGCTAAATCACTTATTACAATAACACAGACCTGTTCTGTTACAGGTAGGAATATCACAGAACACCTGGTCTTGATCAAAGAACTCCTTGAATTAAGCCAAAAAAATAACATTTCTGGATTCTTATTGTCTTTAGACTAACAAAAGGCATTCAATTATGTCATCCATCAATTTTTATGGGCCACTCTTATGAAATATGGTATTCCAACAAAATGTATTACTTGGAGTCAGATGTTATATAAAACAGTTACAGTCACACCTATTGTAAAAGGATAGAAAGGCCCTATGATAACAATCTTTAAAGGAGTCAAGACAGGGCTGTCCCTTAAGCCTTTGTGTGAAGCAAATAAACAAATAAAAATGAAAGAAAAATCCACTATGGTTCTCAAAAGAGGTGGCGGGGAAGGTTAGGGAGAAAAAGATAGCATTTAGGAAGTATAAGGAAACACAGAAGGAGCAGGACAGAGAACTGTGCCAGTTAAGGCAGAAGAAAGCAGGGAAGGCAGTCAGAATAGCAAAGGCCCAAACTGAGGAAAAGATAGCCAACTCAGTTAAGAAGGGGAATAAAACCTTTTATAGGTACATTAGGGAGCGCAAAAAGACAAAGGGACGGATAGTGAGGCTGAATAGAATGGATGGTGGGTGGGCAGAGAGGGACAGTGAAAAACCAGGGATACTGAATGAATACCTCTGCTCAGTATTCACAAAAGAGGAGGAGGGGGAGGTACCTAATCCAATTAACAGAAGCACTCTGGATAGGGGGGTCAATCCCAGTTCTTTCACAGAAGAAAGGGTTCTGAAAGAACTCCTAAAACTGAAGGTGGACAAAGCAATGGGGCCTGATGGGATTCACCCCAGAATTCTAAAAAATTAAGGGGAGAACTAGTGACACCACTGACTACCCTTTTTTAACAAATCATGGGAGGATGGTGTGGTACCTGAAGACTGGAGGAGGGCAGATGCGATTCCCCTTCACAAAAGTGGGAGCAAGACAGAGGCAGGAAACTACAGACCTGTCTGTTTGAGCTTTGTGGAAGGGAAAATGATAGAATCACTTCTGAAGGAAAGAATTGTTGAGTATCTAGAGGCCAGTGTGGCACAGGACCCCAGGCAGCATGGATTCACAGTGGGAAGGTCATGTCAGATGAATCTAATCAATTTCTTTGACTGAGTGAACAAAGTAGTAGACCAGGAAGGGGCTGTGGATATGGCATACCTAGACTTTAGCAAGGCATTTGACACAGTCCCACTCAAAAGATTAATAAACAAATTAGCCAGCCTGGGAGTGGATCCCAGGGTGGTAGCCAGGGTAAAACATTGGCTGGACAACAGGCCACAGATGGTAATAGTACACGGAGTCCACTCTGAAGAAGGGGGTTACTAGTGGGGTACCACAGGGTTCAGTACTGGGTTCAGTCCTTTTTAATGTCTTTATAAGTGACATTGCAGAGGGACTGGAATGAAAAAATATGCCTCTTTGAAGATGACACAAAGATCTGCAACAGGGCTGATTCACAAGGGGGGGTGGAAAGGATGAGAAGGGACTTGGCAAGGTTGCAGCAATGGTCAGAAGTATGGCAGCTTGGATTCAGTGCAAAGAAGTGCAAAATAATGCACCTGGGAAACAAAAACCCAGGGGAAGAGTACACAATGGGAGGAGGCAGTAACAACAACAAAAATGGAAAGGGACCTGGGGGTAATCATATCAGATGGCCTTAAGGTTAGCAAGTAGGGAGGGCTGGGGGGATACTGGGATGTATAGGGAGAGGCATCACCAGCAGAAAACAGGAAGTTGTTATCCCTTTGTACAGACAGTTGGTGAGACCCAATCTGGAGTACTGCATCAAGTTCTGGAGACACCATCTCTGCAAGGATCTAGACAGGATGGAGACAGTCCAGAGGAGGGCAACTAAAATGGTGCAGGGTCTGCAAGAGAAGGCATATGAGGAGAGACTAAAGGAGCTTAATATGTATACCCTTGAGGAAAGGAGGGGGGGGGACATGATAGAAACATTTAAGTACCTCAGTGGAATCAACAAAATCCAAGAGGGTAGCATCTTTCAGGAAAAGAGATGTGCAAGAACAAGGGGACACAATTTGAAGATAGAGGCTCAGGGGCAATGTGAGGAAGTATTTTTTCACAGAGAGGCTTGTGGGACACATGGAACCGCCTTTCTGAGGAGGTTGTGGGGTCTAAAACTGTGGGAGAATTCAAGAATGCATGGGACAGATATAAGGCAATTCTTGTGGGGGTAGGAAGAAATAGGTTGTTGGTTAGCTAGGATCTGCAGCTTATCCAGTAGGTGGGGAAATGGGCAGACTAGGTAGGCTAAGCGGTTCTTATCTGCCGTCAAAGTCTATGTTTCTATGTATGTATGTTTCTTCTCCTTAATGCTTTTTGCATTGACACTTTATTATGCATTTTAAACTCTTCTGCCACCTTGCACCATATTTACACTCCTAATAATATTGAAATTCACAGAGCAATAGCATATGCAGATGATCTCTGCATCTTGGTCCAGAACACACAATCAGCAGAAGAAGCAATCAGGATGTGCAGCAACTATGGTTCTTATTAGGGGCAACTTTAAATCTGAACAAATGTATTTGAAGTCAGCTAGATCATGAGGGGCAAAGACAGGAGGAAGTAGATAGAATACAACTTACAACTGACGGAATAAAAATGTTAAGTATTATATTTGGACAAGCAAATTCTGATATTTTGAATTGGGAACCTAAGTTACTATAAGTGAAAAATGTGGTCTCACAATGGGATAAATGGCCCCCTCAGCAAACATAAATGGATACACCTGATCAAATCATACCTGTTACCTATTTTTTTCTGTATATTAGTTATGTTTTCCCCCACCACGGACAGTGGAAACCACATTGTTAAGTGTTTTTGTCAAAGCAATATGGGGTAGTAGACTCAACCCCATCACAAGAAATATATTGTATTTACCTATTGCAGAGGGAGGCCTGGGGATGGTCAATCCCAATATATTTTTATAGTATTTTCATACAAACAAACTTGAAACATTTATTGTTATACACAGGTCATAGTTGGACTCTGCTCTTGCATGCCTCCTGTGACATATGGTTTAGACAATGGGACACAGGTACTTTAGGACCACTAAGAAGAGCTACTGGTTTGGTTTGATATGCTCCCCTCCTTTCTTACCTCCTCTCTATCCATCTTCCCTACTCCTGCCCACTCACTTAGATCATACAACTGCCATTATATGGCAATCCCTCATCAGTCTACCACTGTAGGACAAGCTGCCTTCTTGCATTGTTTCCCTAAACTGTGGAATGCCCTTCCACACCAGATTCACCACTCAACCTCCTCCTACTCTATCTCTTTTGCCCTATATAACTTCCTCTCAGTAAACTGTACTTGTGGTTACTTCCCTGTACTAATCTAACTGAACAGATGGTTAAAATTGCTAGCTGGTTTAAAAATTGTAATAGAAGTTTATCACTTATCCTGTGACTCTCAAATTACTCTATGTATATATTGAGCCCGATATTCAGAATTGCACCTGGCAATGTCGCAAGTGGTGGCACAGCACACCTGAGTTGCACTGGAGCAACTAAGGGATATATTCAAAAGAGATGTGCCATGCTGCATCTCTTCTGTATATTTTTTTATTTTATTCAGTTGTTTAACCAGGAATAGCACACTAAGCTAAAAGCTTTTTTACATGAGCGACCTGGGAGCACAGGGAAGTTAAGTGACGTGCTCAGGGTCACACAGTATGCAAATGGAAGCTGTGGGATTCAATACCAGGTCTGGTCTGCTGGATGTCACAAGATTTGCAGCTCAGAGCCTTAAACCACTGTGCTATACTTCCTCCCAATAGCAGATAATACATACAGCACAAATACAATGCACCAGTACATCCCCCAGACAGGTCTGAATACCAGGAATGGGAAATGCACCAGTGCATCAGAGATACACTGTGTGCAAATTCCTGATATTCACACAGAGATATGCAAATGGGTCCATAATGCATGCAAGGCACAAATGGGGCCATTTGCATGTCATTATGGCCCCATTTGCATGTGTTGTCTAGGGCTGGCCAGCAAAATGCACCTGGCACCCTGCACAGCATGCAGTCCCTGTACCAGGGACTGCAGTAGTACCCCCCATCCTGTACCAATGATTGTTGTAAATACATTCCCTGGCAGTCTAGTGGTACCCTCTCCCCTCCCATACCTCAGATCACCATAGTGTAATAAGTTCAATCTCCCTGGTGGTCTAGTGGTACCCCCTCCCCACTGGTAACCCTGATTGCCATATCATACTAATGTTAATCTCCCTGGTAGTCTAGTGGCACCCCCCTCTCAGCTGGTAACCCTGATCACTGTATCATACTAATTTTAATTTCCCTGGTAGTCTAGTTGTATCCCCCTCCCTGCCGGTAACCTTGATCACTGTAGAAACAGCAATGTCCAGTCCCTGGTGGTCCAGTGACACCCCCTCACCCACACAGGACCCCCAGCCCACCCAACCCCATCAATGGTGGGCAGCAAACCCACCCATATACCTACACTTGGCTGCCACCAAATGACAGCCTACAGTATCAGCTGCAAGCCCATTGGTTCACACTGTGGACCTAAGGGCTTGCAGTGCATACTGTAATAGTCATTCATAACTTTGTGAATGAATGACATCATTCACAAAGATTTGATAGACTATAACAGTATGCACTGAAAGCCCATTTGTCCACAATGTGGATCAATGGACTTGCAGCTGATACTGTAAGCTGTCATTCAGCTGACAGCCATGGAGGTATGTGAGTGGGTTTGCTGCCCCCCATGATGGGGATAGCTGGGTGGGATGGGTGTCCTGTGTGGGTGGGAGGTGAGGGGTGCCACTGACATTGCCATTTCTATGGTGATTAAGGTTACCAGTGGGGAGGGAGGTATCACTAGACTACCATGGAGATTAAAATTAGTATGATATGGTGATCAGGGTTACCAGTGGGGAGGGGGGTACCACTAGACTACCAGGGAGATTAAACTGATTACACTGTAGTGATCAGAGTTATGATAGGGGAGGCGGGTACCACTAGTATACCATGGAAATATGTGGGTGCTTGTCAATAGTGTTTTGGGGGGACAGCCACCCATGGCTGACAGCTGCTGTGTTGCACATTGCAATACAACAGCACACCTGTGGGTGGCTAGCAGTTGAGCCATTTCTTATAGGCTAAACTTTGTGCCCAGGTATGTGGCACATCTCTGGAGATGGCTGGCAGATGCGCCACACATCCCTGGAGATGTGCCACATACATTATCTTTGTGCCCCGGCGCATCAGGAATAATGCGCTGCACACTTCTTCTTTGAATTTTGCTCTAGGGTGCTTTTCTGGGGTTGCGCTGGAAACTCAGTTGCACCATGCACAACCCCTTTGAATATCTCAGCCATTCTATACAATATCTGCTGCACTTATTATGTTACTTCCGTGTTATATTCATCACTGTTTTAAGTGTTTATTCCCTTGCTGTATTGTCTGTAATAATGTTTGACTGTATGTATGTTTTCCCTGATACCCTCTCTCCCAGGATGCACTGTGAGACAAGCAACTTATTGTTCAGTGTGCCCTTCCTGGTGAAACATTTTAATAAATAAATAAATAAATTTTAACACCCAAATAACATTAGAGAGCTTTTTATTAAAATAAAAAAGTGGCAAATACTCACTAAACCCAGAAAATATATCTATATGTGGATCTTAACACATCTTTTTCAAGAAGCTGACACATTTTCATTATGCCCTTCTATTTATATACTATATCTCTTCTGCACTTACTTAAAGAAAATAGAATCACCCTGTAAAATGTGGGACTTACTCTGTCTAAGCTGTCATGGCAGGATTAACATTAAAGCAAATCAGAAGCATAAACAGATTGAGGAACGATTGTATAGCAGACCACAATGTTCTCAACAGCTGGAAACTATTAATCATTAATTTTTTTACCTGCACTTATGTTAGTAATTTTTTTTTTTTGTCAGCATGCTGACAGGAACCATGGATTTCCACAGTCAATTATGAAATACTTATGTGGGGACATTATGCTGGCATCAGACAGAAATGGAACAAAAGTGCATTGCATATTGTACTATTGGTAATTAAATGGTACATTTGGTATGCTAGGAGTTTGTTTACTCTCCAACAGAAGCTTATGTTGCATAGTGAGTTGGTCCAGAAAATAACTTCTGAAGGTATCCTGTGATAAGGGCATCCACTATTGACTGCTTACAAAAAGGGTGACTCAGTAGCGGTGCCTGTTCACAGTGCTACTGGATGGGGGGCGAATATGGATCTAGCAACATTCATTTGCTGTATGTACACGCCCGCATGGTAGGGGGAAAGAGAACACCGTGCGACAGGCAGAAGGGGAGTGAGGGTTTCTGAGGTGTAGTGCGTCGGTGGGCTGCTGAGCTGGCCATGTGGCATGGTGGGTTCATGGCAGGCTAGGGTTGGGAGGGTGCCAGGGTCAATGCAGGGCACATCAATATTTTTGCACCAGTCCAGGATTTTTATTTTTCAACCCCCGACATGCACCAACTTGGAGTTTAGAATCCTTTAGTAGGGGGATGCAGGGGCACAGCTCTCCGCACAAAAAAGATGATGTTTTCTGTGCCCCTTTGGTCTGCGCCATCAGTGTACATTGGAAAAATTGATTTTTGCCGATGTACACTCACCCTAATGGTGATCGCCTTTCCACAATCACCGTTATGACATAGAACAACTACAAAATTACAAAATATATACTTTGCAGAAGTAAAGCTAATAAATTGTAATCATTTATGTGCTATTTAGAGAAACATGCCTTGGATAACAGATACAGATATACCAGTCACATAGGCAAAGGCATTTCTCAGCACAATATTTATTAATTAATTAAGGTGGGTCAACAGGGATCAGAGAATTTTTTCTGATATACCTATAGTAACATAATATATGAACTGTTATGTTTACCTCCCTTCCCCCCATTTATTTTCCTAATCTATTCTTTAATGTTTTCTATAATTTACCTCATTAAGGAACAAAGAATTGATTTATTATGATTTAATTTCTTTTTCACATTATGTAAATACTGTTATGAATTTGGTGATGTATGATTTTGTTTGATTTTGTTACCCTTAATAAACACCCATACTCTTACTTCAGGGGGTGTTACACTTTCTGTTGGTGAGATGGAGGAATTCAGTGTTGGAGAGGATGGTGGAGGGGATGAACATGAAGTTCAATTGGAGTCTCCTGTTTTATTTGCTCAGAGTTCAAATGCTGAAAATACTGACTGCTCAGATATTGCTATGCAAGAAGAAGAAGAATGTAGACTTCAACTGGATTTGCAAGTTAAAAAGTCTTAACTTCTGACTATGCTTTCCAAAGTAGAATCTCAATTTACTACAGAGAAAAACACATTAGAAGAGGAAAGGAAAAGGAAATGGGTTTTGATTAGCCCTACCCATCTTTCAGAAAATAAATTTCTGCAATGCTCACTGGTTCTGGATGTTTCGGATGAAGTGACTGTGCAACCTCAGGTTTCTACACTCTCAACTACCATTTCAAGCTTGGATTTGATGCCACAGAATGCATTGTGAAACACTGGGTGTATTCTTGCCACAGAGGGCAAATGGATCCCAGATGATGTGGTTCCCCTTCTGGGTTCTGATATACAGGTGGATGTGCTGTTTACTCCGATTGGTGGCACAAAGGATCGGCCGCTGTTTTTCCAATTCACAGCAGTTTGTGGCTATGGTAGCACAGGATGAAACAGCCCAGATTCAGGACTCAGTGGAGTCGGGTAAGCAGTTGCCTCTTCTTCTTCCTGTACCACTTACCGACCACACTGCTAACAAGTCCAATGAAAATTTGTCTCCTGAAATTGTCTCAGGTCAGACGGACCCTCCAGATCTTGATAAACCACTTGATATGACCCTGGAGGTCACATCAGAGGTCACTACACAACTTAGACCCCTGAGTTATGCTAGCCTCTTTTGTCAACCTGTGGAGGCTGCCAAACGATGATATGTTGTCTATCTCTGGTACCGGGGTTATTTTGAGGAACTCCCTGACTGGAATTTTGTTGGACAGGTTTTGATAAAGAATTCCCTTCATTTTTCATCTGCAGAAATGTATGCTATTTATACATGCCCCGGGTGACCATAACTTTGATGTTAGCCTTAGAACAGCTGCTCTTTTGTATAATTTTGGGCAGCATACTACTTAATAAAGGATACCACAGATTGGTCATCTTTCGTAGCCATTCCTTTGACAAAGCCCACTGTCGAAACTATTACTGTTTCATTTCAAAATGAAGGTGTCAATGTAAATGACATCTTATTTTGGTTACAGAAATGGTGTGAAGTGCAAGGTACACTGGACCCCATTAATGATGACCTGGGGTTTTATACTGGGGGTTGGAGGTTTAGGGTTAAGTTGCAACAAACAGATAAAGGCATTCAACATCTCCCTAACTGTTTTTATCTTGGGAGAGATCGGATCATTCAGTTTTATGCATGCCAAATAAAATCCTGCTACTGGTGTTGTTCTACCTCACACCTTAATAACTCTTGTGACAAAATTTGTTGCAACCAATGTGATTTTGGTCATAGAAACAAAGACTTTGATGGCAGATAAGGACCACTTGGCCCACCCAGTCTGCTCATTTCCCTATCTAGTTGATAAGCTGTAGATCCTAGTTAACTAACAGCCTACATCTTCCTACCCCACAATCAGAATTGCTTTATTTCTGTTCCATGCATTCTTGAATTCTCCTACTGTTTTTGATGCCACAACCTCCTCAGAAAGGCCATTCCATGCATCCACCACCCTCTCCATGAAAAATACTTCCTCACGTTGCCCCTGAGCTGTCCCCCCTCTGTCTTCAAATTGTGCCCCCTTGTTATTGCACATCTCTTTTGGTCATGCAACCAGTTTGTGTACTTTCCCACCTAAATGTAACTTCTGAGGGGAAGAAGATCATTCCTTATGATCTAGTCCTTGGGCATTGCATGATATTTCAGATTTTTTGGAGCAGGCTTTTTACATTCATTCATTCATTCTCCTACTAACCAGTTTAGATATATACCTTCATCATCTGAACCCTCTGCATCTGCTGATTTGTCTATTCCTGCTGCAGCAGGTACTTCCTCCCAAAATTCTGTGGACCAGGATACTTCCATGATGGTTGAGACAACAACCCCCACTGCTTCACTTGAGACTCCAGTTCTTGTTCCTTCCACCACCCCACCACTGTATATGCCCCCCAACTCCCCAGTCTTCCTTTCAACTTGTGGGGACAGACAAATGTGGGTGGAAGTCAGTGAAGAAAAAGTCAGGGGTGACTCAGTCAAAAGCATCCCTTTGGAAAATAGATTCACTGTTTTGTCTGCTTGGGATAATGCAAAGAATGAGGATGATTCAGAAATGTCAGCCAGTTCCTCTCAAAAGGATTTACTTTCAGAATCTGAAGAACCTCACATATCAGATCATTTTGCCCCGATACTACAGAGAGTTATCAGATCATATTGGAAATCTTCACTATAACCTTCCTTTTCCTTGTGACTATGTTATCAGTTGCTAGTCTGAATGTGAATAGTTTGAAATCTAAAGTAAAAAGGATGGCTACCTTTACTATCTTGGAACAGTATATTTATGATTTTTTTTTTTCTACAGGACACCCAATTGCATACGCTTACTAATGTCTGACTGGCACAGGGAGGATGGTCTAGAGGGGATTCCCTATGGTCTATGGGGGAAGATCTCTGCTCTGGGTTGGGTTTTTCTATTGCAAACCCACACATAAAAATTATAAAGCTGACAGATGTTTCTCCAGGCAGAGCCATTGTTGTTGATATTTGCTATCAGCAACAGGGGTACAGATTAATTAATTTATACTCCCCTCAAACAAAAGTATTACATATTGAGTTATTGAAAAGTATACAGACCTTTTTTGCTTACATCACAACAGATCATTCTGGGTGGGAATTTCAACATTAGCTTATTACCCAGGGATAAGAAGGGAAAAACTGTGAAAGAGTATTGTGATGTCATTTATGAAATCTCTGTTAACACAAACAAAGCTGAAGGATGCCCAACTGGACACATTGACAGCTCCTGGACACACTTTTTTAGGAGTCTTCTGTCCACTAGCATAGATTTTTTTTAATTTCATGACATCTCCAGGTTGCCAGTGTGAAGACTGCCTTGATATAGAGTCCTCTGATCATGCCCTAATAGGTGGGACCATTTCAGATGCTGTCAATAGTACTGTTGGTCCAGGGTTTTGGAGATTAAACACAGGTTTGATGGAAAATCCTCAGGTAGTTCAGGAATTGGGTTTGCTAATTTCCTCTAGGAAATCATTCCTCTGTCTTTATGATTCTATGGTTTCCTGCTGGGAAGACTGTAAACTTGTTTCTGAGCTTTTTTGAGGCTGTTGCAAAATGTCTGGGAAAAGACAAGTATATAAAATATCTTGATCTATGGAAGGAATTTTGGACTTCTTTCTTTGCAGTCTTCAACTGCAAGAGACTACTCTGTCCAGATAGCTACTATAAAATATGATTTTAATATGATCTTCAAAAAATCTTTGTAAGCTGAACCCAGATTTGGAACTCAAGGAAAGAGTCATCAGATAAATCCCTTTGAAGGGTGTCATTTTTGGGTTGCAAATAGACACATTGCCAAGTTATGGGTAAGCAGCAGATTTTAGATTCTTTAGAGCAGTGTATTCGATTACAATTTGGGACCCCAGCCCTCAGAAATGATAATATGACACTACTGTTGGATTTGGCACAACTGCCTTACATTTCTGGTGATAAAGTTGAACCATTGGTACAAGCTATTACTTCTGTAGAACTGGAAATTGTAGTTAAAGATTTGGCAAGTAGTGTGGCTTCAGGGTCAGATGGGTTGCCTGGGGAATTTTACAAATTTCTCTGTGCTTTTTTGGTGACAGAATTGACTGGAGTTTATAATGAATTACTTATGGGATTTTGTTTGCAAGCTCTGATGTATGAAGGCATGTATGTATGTATTCTTTCACAATACTTTTTTTTTTTTATTTAGTTGTTTAACCAGGTATAACACACTAAGCTGAAAGCTTTTTTACAGGAGCGACCTGGGAGCACAAGGAGGTTAAGTGACTTGCTCAGGGTCACACAGTATGCAAGTGGAAGCTGTGGGATTCAAACCCAGGTCTGGTCTGCTGGATATCACCAGATTTGCAGCTCAGAGCCTTAGACCACTGCACTATACTGCCTCCTGCCACAACCTCCTCAGAAAGGCCATTCCATGCATCCACCACCCTCTCCATGAAAAAATACTTCCTCACATTGCCCCTGAGCTGTCCCCCCTCTGTCTTCTAATTGTGCCTCCTTGTTATTGCACATCTCATTTGGTCAATACTTAGTCGATAGCAGTTCTAGTCTAGCCTTCAAGAAAGGGTTGGATTGTTGGTTGGAGTGGAATAACCTTAAGGTATAATTATCCCACCAATGTGGTGAGAAACAATCTCGATGGGCAGTAGCCTTCTTTTGTCCCTTGAAACCAAGTAAACCAAGGTGTATTGACCTTTATTTTCAAATCTGGGGATAAATCTGACCTTTCAAACTGGAGGCTAATTACTTTGTTGAATGTCAGTTTTAAAATTTTGACCAAGCCACTGGGCAAACATTTGTCTTGTGTTCTTGATGATATAGTTCACTGGTCTCAGTTTTGCTGTATACCGGGTAAGAAGGAAGCTTTCCAATGCTTTATTACTTTTGGGGTAGGTACAGGAAAAGGGTTCACAAGATTTGATAGATGGTTTCTTAATCAGCCTTGATCAATCCAAAGCATTTGATTGGCTTTCACATGAGGTTTTATGGTTTTGTTTACAGCATTATAGTTTTCTTGATAAATTTATTAGTTGGATTCATTTATGTTATCTTTCGGCTTATGTTTTACTATATGAGACTAGATGATTTGGTAAGAAATGTTATATTAAATGGAGTGTGAGGCTGGGTTGCCCCCTTAGCCCTCTCCTATATATTTTGACCATTGACCTTTTAATTCGAATGGTTCATCTCTATTCCTGGAATCACCTATTGGCCAGGCCAAGAATTTCAGATGGTAGTATATGCTGATGATCTTTGTATTTTAGTGAATTCCCAGATTGCGAGGGAGACAGCTTGCGCTTTGATTACCACCCTATCTCAGGTTACCAATGCCATGGTTAATCTACATAAAACATAATGTTTACAAATACATGACAGGGACCCTCAGACTATTAGTATAGCTAGTGTACCCATCAGGCAATCTCAGTGTAACATTTTAGGTTTTCTTTTTGGCCCTGGGGATACGGCAGTTTATAACTGGGAAATCCTGCTCATGAAGGCTAAGAACAGGGTGGCTCTTTGGAACACTTGGTATATGAGTAAGACCAAGATCATTTATTTAATTAAGACCTTTTTGCTTCTGATGTTCCTTTTTTGGAGTTATGTTTACCCTTTGCCAAACTTTCTTGAAACTACTTTGTATAGTTGTTTTTTTCTATGTGTTTGGGGCAATCATCTAAACCCTATTAAAAGGGGTATTACATATCTTGATATTCAAAAAGGTGGCTTAGGCATGATTAATCCAGATGTTTTCTTTTTCTCCATTTTTCTTTATGCAAATTTGACATAGCTTTTAGTTAATTCCTGTCAGGTTTGGGTACAATGGTTGGCGCCGGTGTTGCAAGATATTCTTGGGGAATGGAATCGGGGTAGTTTTATTCACAACAATAAGAGGAAATATCACCTCTTGTTGGGATGGGTAAATTGTTTTGATAAAATTAAAATTTGGAGTATTTCTCCCTCTCAGTTATGTACCCTAACAAAGAAATAGTTGTATGTTGCTATTATGGAAAGACTTTTTTGTGGAATCATTCCATTATTCTGTTAATTCATCTATTAAACAAGATATGATAAGTCTTATGTCAACAGACAAAATGCTGCCAGTTAAGATGTGGAATACTGTTTGGCTTTGTGCCCATGACAAACTCAATGTAAAGGGTAATCTGAAGCATGAAGAACTGAAGGAGAAATTTTGTCCTTGAGAATCTTGCCCGCTGGTTTACAAAACAATGTCATACCTGTATGTTGAATGTCCATATATTACTGCTTTTTGGCATGGACTAGCTAAGCGGTGGAAATGTAATTGAATTTAACTTCAGATAATCTGTTTTGGGGTCTACTTCATTCAACTTGGCACTTACAGTATATGAGGCTTGTCCTGGCTAGTTTGAAATTTTGGATTTGGCAGGTAAGCGGTAGACTGGGGTTGCAACAGCTACTTATTCCCCATGATCAACTATTGCATCTGATTGTGACCAATTTAAGCCATAACAGGGATGAGGAGAAGTGTCCGTTTGAGACATGATTATTTCATGCCCATTGGGATGTTCTGCACTGGGTTCCTTAACTCAAAAAAAAAATGTTCTTGTGGTCAGTTTTCTGCCACCTGTTTCTATAGGATTCCTTGTTATGTTTTATATTTGACTTTGCTTACTTTTTGTTTTGATGTGTTGTCATTTTTTTTGTTGTAGACTTGTGTTTTACTTTATTCCAATAAAAAAATCCCCTACTCTTTGCAAAAAGTGCCTTGAGTTCTTTTAATTCCACATGACCACCACCACGGCAGCACTAAGATGAGTAGAGGAGACCTCGGTTTAATGTCTCTTCTGAAGGATGGCACACCACAGCAGTACAACACCCCCTTAATACTGCACTAAGGTGCCACCATTTAGGTATGAGTCCAGTACAGGTGTGGGACTAGAACCCATGTGCTTCTGGCCCACAGGTGGATGTGCTACCAACTGAGCCATGCTGACATCTACAAGTTCCCTCACAGGCGTGAACAGGATGCAGAAGAGATGTCTCTTTCATTTGAAAAGAAGCAAAAGGACAAGGGGACATGTGATGAAGCTGGAGAGGTAAGTTTAAAAGAATTGTGATGAACTATTTCTTCACTGAAAGGGTGGTAGATGCCAGGAACAGATTGCCAGTAGAAGTAGTGGAGGCAAAAACAGTGAAGGAGGGATGTCAAGTAAGGGATAGACATAGGGGTGTATTAGAAAAGAGTCAGGGAGGAGGGTGGATCTCCACTGACTGGTTAGGGTCTGTGGAGGCAAATTAGGCAAGTAACATCTGGGCAGACTGCTTTGGCCAATTGGTCCCTTTCTGCTGACAAATTCTATGATTGTATGTTTCTGATCTCTCTCTCTCTCTCTCTCTCTCTTTGCCATCTACAACTTGTGTAACTACTTCTCCAGTGCCTACCTTGCTCACATCTGTATCCAATAAGAATGGCAGTTGTGAGTTGGAATATGCTGGGATTGGGGAAGAGACCAGTCAGCATTTCAGCAAGAAGAATGACTTCTAGCAAGGGTATGTCTGGACAAACTGCTCCCTGTTCTTGATAATCTTGCTTAGTACCCTAGCAATGGTAGCAAACTCTACAAAAAATATTCTGTAGTATGATGCCAACCTCAGGAAACTCCTCAACTCCATAACTGAGAAAGGGAAAGGCCTATGCTTTCTCTTGATCAGTACTCATGCTATCTGCAGATAGTTACTATATTTACCTTCCTTGTGAAAATGGGTTACATTTGGCCAGTTGAACCTTTAAATTGTCCTCAACTAGTTTCACCTTTAAACTGGCATTTTTCTAGCATCCGTGGGACCACCTTCAGCTTTCAGAATTTTTTTCTCAAAGGTTCTCCCAACAACAGTTATGTCATTCAGATATACCAGACACAAGATCTTTTGCTGCTGTGCAATCGCAACATCCATAAAACCCTGGAATGTCCTGGGGATGTTACACAATCTAAATGACATAACATGAAATTGAAACAGTACTTGCTTTTTTATTAATGCAGTCTTCAGCTGGTCCTCAGAGTGAACATTCAGTTGCCAGTATACACTGACCAAAGCCAGGTGGAAAATCAGTAAGCTTTTGTCAGCATATTGAAGTTATCATCAATGTTAGGAAACAGATACACATCTTTAGTGGTGACTTCATTAGATGGTAGTAGTTAACACAATTGTATGCCCCATCCTGTTTCTATACCAGGTCTACTGGGGCAGCTGTTGAGTTTGTTAAGGTGTGGATGACTCCTTGGTCTTTCATCTGTCATAATTACATTTCAAATTCCTCATGTATAAGTCAGATCTTTCAGGGTAATTGATTGACTGAGAAAGCACTTCACAAACTTCCCCCAAGCTTTAAATGTAAATACAGGAAAACTTACAACAAAGTCTTGCTTGCTATATAAAAGTTTTATTTCTGAGCCCCAGTGAGCCCACAACCTTGGTGCTTCACATCTCCAGTGTGACGCTTTGTTGTGCTGAGCTAATTGATTGACTGGACTGATACATCCAACATCTATTTGATGCTTAGTCAACCCAATGCATCTCTGACAATGTCCTCTTTACTGAACACTTTAATACACTACCACATTAAAGCCCAGGCTGTTTGAAGTTTCTCTGATATTTATCTCATCAAGCTGGAGATCTCTTCAGTCCAACAGGGATTTGGATCCACTCTTGGTGGGTTCTGGAGTCTTGACTACTAGCCTTAGAATGTAACCAAGATCTCTAGGCAGCACTGTCTCCCTAGAGTTAATCACAAAGTGTGGAGATGGACATGGAGATGGGGAATCAGATCTAGAAGTTGGGAGGTAGAGGAAACCTTGTCATAACAGGTGATTTCAACCTGCCTGGGATAGACCGGAGTACCCGGGCTACCTCCTGTGCCAGAGAAAATGTTCTCTTGGAAGCTTTCTAAGACTGTTCCCTGCTGCAGGTGATCATACAGCTGGCCAGGGATGGTGCCATACTAGACCTGGTGCTGTCAGATAGAAAGCAGGTCCAAGATAGAACTGTGGAGCAACCACTTTTGGGTAGAGACCACTGTATGGTGTGGTTTTAACTCAATATGGGTAAAGAAACAGCTAAGACTAAGACAAGGGTGGTGGACTTCAAGAGAGTTGATTTTAAAGGAATAGAGTATATACTTGTAGAGTGTCTTGCAAAAATCAGGCTGAGGATGGATGCAGAGCAGAAATGGTTCATCATAAAGTTGGATCTGAATGAGGCCACAAAAGACTGTATGAAGACCCAGAGTAAAAAGTCCAGGACCAAGAGACCAAGCTTGTTCAACAAAGACATGGCAGAGAGGGTGAAGGAGAAGAGGGCAGCCTTTCAGAAGTGCAGGTGTACTGTGAGTGAGGCGGACAGGAAGGTTTACTCAGGGAAATCCCCAGAGGCAGGGAGAGTAGTCCAGGCAGCTAAAGTGCAAAGGAACTAAGGCTAGCACAGGGGATCAGGGAGAGGGAGAGGGAAAGGAACTTCTTCAGATATATAAGGGAGAGAAGAAGTAGTAAGGAGGGATTGCTAGTATCAAGAAGGAGGGGGGATGAGTGGAAAACAGTGAAGAACAGGCCAAGACACTGAACAAGTACTTCAGCTCTGTCTTCTCTAGGGAAAAGGAAGGACCTATGCCACAGAAGAAGATGGGGGGATGAAACAGATGAAGAGATTAAGGTGGATAGGGTCTTAGAAAGTCTCATGACCCTTTGAGTGGACAAGGCACCTTGCTAGAATGGCATACAACTGAGGATCCTGTTAGAACTAGTGGAGATATTGGCAGCCCCCCTGGTGGATCTGTTTAACATCTTGATAGAGACAGGGTGGTGTGCCTTAGAACTGGAGAATGACTCATGTGGTGCCACCCAACAAGAGTGGTCACAGAGATGAACCTGGCAACCACAGGCTGGTCACTCTAACATCCATAATTAGAAAATTTATGGAGACCAATCATAAAAGAAAGTCTGGTAAACTTTCTGGAGGTGAACAGTCTCCAGGATGATAGGCAGCATGGATTTGTCATAGTGAAATCCTACCAGACAAATATGATAGAATTTTTTGACTGGGTCACAAGGTCATTAGACAAAGGCCAGGCCATTACCTGCCCCAAGGGCTCTCTGGTGACCTAGGATGGAATTTTGCCCATGATCAAATGGTTGATGGGTTATACAATTAACCAAGGGAAATCAGAGGTCTTAACTTTGCATTATTCACCATTCCAATGTATCTTAAATAAATACAATTCTAATTTGAACTGACCCCATATAACTTACTTGGGTATTAATATCTCCCCTGTTCTTTCCAGCCTATATACACTTAGTTATGACCTCCTGTTTTTACAAGTACACGCAGATTTAAAACATTGGACTCACCTACCTATCTCAATATTAAACAGAGGGCAGTCTGTTTAAATAAATGGACTACCAAAATTACTATACCTTATGCAGAATATACCTCTTTCACTATTGCAGAATGAGGTAAAGAGATGAGAGAATGCCATTAGGATTTCTCTATGGGAAGGAGGTAGACCACACATTTCTTTACATAAATTACATCTCCCTAAGGAGAAGGGAGGATTAGCCTTACCAGACATTTTTAATATTCGGTAGCATCCATGCGTGCACGTTTCTCTAAGTGGTTGCTCCCACAAAGTCAGGCACTGATTTGACTTAAATTAGAATGAGCCCTGTGTCACTTCCCTTTAAATCATACTTTGGTATTTCAGCCCTGAATACCTGCCCATTCGGAGCAATGCTCCTTGTTCACAAAAGCTATGCTTCGGGGCTGGGTGGAATTCCTTCACTACTTGGAAAACCGGTAGCAGCCAGGAAGAGCACCACACAAACAGCGCGGTATCAGGGGGGCAAGGCAAGAAACACAACCACAGTAAGGGCAACAGCCCAAAAACAGAGAACGACAGCACAAGAGCAAAAAGCTCTGCTGCACAGTAACAGCACATCCACTAACCGCAGACAGCAGCATCACGAGCACCGGCAGGCCACCATGTGGGAGAGGAACCTCCGGCAGGGAGACACCGCCAAATAGGTAGAGCTGGATGGCATGAACAGCAGGCCGTGAGCAGTGGTAGCAATATGAGGCAATGGGCAAGAGCACAGTAGGCCACACAGAGGACAGCACTGCTGCAGCAGGACACAGCATGAGGCACCATTGGTGGGGCACAGTGCTAAGGGGGGAACATGCAAGCCCCTACCACCTTGCTGTTCCAGGGCCACACACATGGAAAGGGTGCAGGACAACAACCCCAACCCCATGCCCACCACAGCAGACACATGCACCTACCTCACAGGACAGCATGGGGAGGGACGGAGCCCACAGCATAGCACATGCACAGGGGCAACACAGCGGAGGGTGGCAGTCCATGATACACAGGGCACACATACAGGGCAATGATGGGAAGGGGGCACAGGACAACAACACCTGATAAGCAGCACAGACAGGAAGTGGGCATGTCCAAGCAGAAGCTGGGTGGGGCACTCAGTGCCCATAAGAATAACAGTCACAGCACAGCCCTCAGATGTCACAACAACTACAATATGGAGGTGCGATACGTACAGAGCCAGAAAGGCAAGCCAATGGCTGTCCACAATGGCTTTGTATACTGCAAGGATAAGGAGGGAACAGAGAAAACATACTGAAGGTGTGCCGAGGTGAGGAGGTACCATTGTATGGCCTGCTTGCACACAGTTGAGAATATGGTGGTAGCCACCATCGAGGAGTATAACCACACCCCTGATGTGGACAAAGTGGGCGTGCGGTGAGTGATGGGAATGCTGCGGGACAGGGCATGGCGTACCATGGATTCTGCTGCTCAGGTCATCATGACAAGCACATCAGCTATACCTGCAGCCATGGCCAGTCGACTACCCGGAGTGCATCTGCTGCGCCGGATGGTACAGCATGTGTGACATGTGGCACGTAGCTGGCCAACCACCCCACAGTCCGTCAAGACCTTAATAACCTGGAGGAGTACACTCATACGTTGGATGGCACACGCTTCCTCCTGTACAACAGTGGGAGGGAGCAAGACTGCATCATCATCTATGCCACGGACCGTGGCATGCAGCAGCTGGCCAGCAGCATGGACTGGTTCATGGATGGATCATTCAGTGCATGCCCTGCCCTGTTTGACCAACTGTACACCATACACGCTATCCAGTCAGGTACTGTCCTGCCCACCGTCTCTGCTCTAATGTGCACCAGGTGGGCACAGACATACATCAGACTGCTAGGCCAGCTGAAGTTGCACATCCCTGACATAACAACTGCCACGGTCCTGCTGGACTTTGAGCATGCCAGCTGGTGTGGGGTCACCACTGTATTCCCCAAGTCATGGGTCAGAGGCTGCTTTTTCCACTTCACCCAGGCCCTGTGGCGCAAGGTACAGCAGTTGCCAGAAGTCCTGGCAGGGTATACCCAGGATCCTGACTTTGCACTGCATGTCCGGATGCTGCTGGCATTGGCTTTCCCACCACCTACCAATGTACCAGCAGTCCTCAAGGAGCTCAGGGAGTGGGAGTTTTTTGCCAACAACGAGGACATCCTCCAGCCCCTGCTGGACTATGTGGAGGACACGTGGGTCGGATGGCCCGCTGGGCATTCAGGATGCCAGCGTGCCCCATTCCATGTTGAGCAGTGGAACTGCTATGAATCCACCTTCCAGGGCCTGGCGAGGACTAACAATGCGGTTGAAGGGTGGCACAGGGCCTTCAACACCCGGATCGGTGCCTGCCACCCCAACATCTGGTGCCTTCTCGAGTGCCTAAGGGAGGAGGAGCGACTTACTGCTGTGCATTCTGAGATGCTGTTGTCTGGGGTGGAGGCACCACAACCATGGAGATGGTATCATGACCTTGATGCCAGGATCTGTGCCATCATGGCCGACTATGCCAACAGAAGCCACTATGACTACCTGTGTGGGCTGGCACAGAACTGTGCTTTCAACGTCTAACCCGCCACATGTCTGCCTCATGCATGCACCAGCCCCTGCTGCTGATGTCCAGCCCTGGGCAGCATCGCCCTGTGCAGCACCACACAGTGCATGGTGTGTGCCCAATAACACATCCTGCATGGCTATACCCTTCCAGGGTTGCCTACACATATGCCACCCCCCAGAGTCACCCTTTTGACCCCTTGTACATGCCAGGGTCCTCACACTTTTATGACCTTACACACGCTGGGGGGTGGCACCCGCATTGTGCCCTCTGCACCACCCCTTGGCTGTGACCCCTGATGATATGGCCATCCCCTACCCACTGTGTATGCCTATGCAATGGCCTCCCCTGTGCCTGGGTGGCAGATCAATGCCACTGCCATTCCCCCCATGTGGTCATACCCATCCTAACCATCCATGGTCACTCATGGGCTCACCCTTACCATTGGGCAACCTTCCAGGCCTGGCCACACCACACCGTGCTTCCTGTCCATTGCCTTGCAGAGTGCGCCATGTGCTCAGTGCCCTTCCAACCACACTCAGCTGCTGTCGTCCTTTTGACCTGTCTGCTCTTTTGTGCGGTTGTCTTTGTGGCATTCGCTTTGTCTTCCATGCTGTTCTGAGCAACGCAATTGCAGATGCACCCTTATCACATGGAACCTGGAAAAATACTTTGTAGCTAGCTGGATGGGTACCCCTGCCTGGAATCCCAATGTTGTTCTCACTCTGACAGATATAGCATTCTGGAGATAGCACAAGTCGGGGTTAATTTAAGATTACCATTTTTATCAAAAGGGTATTTTTAAGACTTTTGCCCAATTAAAGAGTGAGTTCTCTTTGTTGCAGAGGATTTTTTCCGCTACCTACAAGTTTGCCACTTTTTAAGTAAGGAAATGGGAATAGATATTTCAGATCAAACTACTCCTTCCCCCCCCGCTATGTACATTAATTACCCAACTACAGGGCAATTTTTTACACCAACATTTGATATCTAAACTATATGAGGTCCTGAACAATAATCCTACTCAAGAAATAGATGCTGTCCAATTTAACTGGGAAACGGAGTTATTGGTAGAATTATTATCAGAAAATTCGCTATGCATTTGGCGTCGGTAACATAAAACTACTAATTCATATACTTGGAGAGAATTCTCCTAGAAAATAGCAGTGAGATACATTCATACCCAGAAATTATCACTAAATAGTCCATTTTGGGTGACTCCTCATGTTGGAGGGTTTGTGGAAGTGAAGTAGCCACACACTGCCATGTTTTGTGGTTCTGTTCAATATTATCTACATTTTGGGGGCGGGTAGGAAGACAGATGAGGGAGTTATTTCCCACTCTGGGGATGCACTCCAGAAATGGCCCTTCTGTTGCATCTCCCATGGCAGATTAAGAGTACCCATCAAATTTATTTAATTAGTATATTGTTGGAGGCAGCTAAAAAGTTATAACCATGCTTTGGTTACAACCCGTTCCTCCTAGTATCTCTAACTGGGAAACTACGGTTTACGAAATATACAAACTGGAATGTCTAGCAGCCAGTCTGCAAAACAAAACTTCAGTTTTGGTGAACAGATGGATTCCCTGGTTTTCACATGTAGCAAATCTCCACCCAGATTTAGTACCTTGATTTAGGGTTAGGATAACGGAGTTTGACCTGTCATGCATGCTCAGTTGCTACCTTCTGAGCATGGTTGGGCCAGCCGGTCTATTCCATTACAGTTTCTCCCTTATGAGAACTAGTGGGGCTTCACTTATAGCCTGGATAGTACTTTTGTTTGGAGAGAATAAACATTTGGACTCAAATATTGGAATCCTGAGTTCCCCCCAATAGAGAATACTTAACGACTTGAAAGAGAACAGTTAGTCTAAGCAATAATACCCTCTTGCAATTTTGTACTGTACTGTCGACTTTTGCATAGATGTAATGTGATCAGTTTTCTGGATGTATTTGTGGTGACTTACCCTCTGAGTGTCACTTAAAATGATAAATAAAAGTAAAAAAAAAAAAAAGACAAAGACCAGGCAGTGGATGTACTATACCTGGACTTCAGTAAGGCCTTTGACTCTATGCTGCATGGAAGGTTGCTTAGCAGACTGAGTAATCTGGGAGTCAGGGATGAGCTGCTGAGGTGGGTCAGGAGCTGGCTGCAGGACATGAAACAGAGTCATGTTAAGGGGTAAACTATCCAAGCCTAGACCTGTAACCAGCAGGGTACCACAAGGATCAGTACTTGGTCCAGTGTTATTCAACATCTTTATTGGCAGCATTGCGGTAGGGGTCAAACGTAAGTCTGCCTTTTCACAAACAATACTAAGATTTGTGAGAGGGTGCACATAGATGAGGGGAGACAGGAACTCATGGAGGATCTGGCCAGACTAGATAAATGATCTGGAATCTTGCAGTTGGGGGATCAATGCCAAGAAGTACAAGGTCATGCACCTGGGCACTAGGAAACCAGGAGCCAGCTACTGGCTGTGGGGAAGTACTGGTGTCCCGTTCAAAAGAGGCAAAGGATCTAGGGGTGATAGTCAGGGGTGACATGACACACTCTGCACAGTGCTATAAAGAGGCAGTAAAAGCAAATAAAATGCTGGAATGCACTGTCAGATGAATCACCTCCAGGAGGGAAGAAGTTATTCTGTCCTTGTACAGGTCATTGGTTAGACCACACTTGGAGTACTGTATGCAGTTCTGGTACCCTTATTTGAAGAAGGACATCAAACTACTTGGGGTGGGGGTCCAGTAAAGGGTGACCAAGATGATCCAGGGCATGGGAGACATACCATATGATGAGAGGTTAAGGGAGCTCAATATGTATTCCTTGGAAGACAGACGGGAAGGGGGGATTTGATAGAAACCTTCAAGTATTTATAGGGTATAAACAGGGCTGGAGTGGAGGGCATTTTCAATTTAAAAAGGAGGGGATCACTAGGGGTAACAGTCTGAAACTTGTGGGGGTAGATTTAAAAAGGAAATGAGGAGGCACTTTTTCACAGAAAGAGTGGTGCCAAAGTGGAGTGAACTGCCTGAGGAGGTGATATCATTGAAAACAGTGGGAAGTTTTAAAGGTGAGTGGGACAGGATAAAAATGAGATTGGCAATAGGAACGATGAAGGGGATGGGGAAGAGGTGGGGAGGATCGCCCGGGGGACAAGAGGAGGGTAGGGCAGCTCCAGCTGCTGGCAATTTTCATATGTGCATAGTTAAAGGTACCAGTCACCATACTTTGGTACACAGCTTGATGTTTCATGATCACGTTTATAATCCTAACTACTGTAGGTCTTGTCCCTTTCAAGCTCTACTCACAGACTGGGCTATCAAAAGGTTGTAGTGTCCTCTCAGCTGTGTCTCCATTAGCACTTCCCTGTCTTCAACTTCACCTCCATTGACCTGGCCTCACACTTCTGGGCAGAAAGTCATGTGTCAACTAGCCACTATCTCATGGACTTCAACTTCTGCACTGTCAAATGTCAAGGTGAGCTTCCTTCACAGCATTGTATAGGTGTCCTCTGCAAAATTCAACATGATTGTATAATACAGAGCAAGTCAATGCCAATGAATGAAGTTTGAGCTGCATCTTCAGTCACTTGGAACTTGCAGGTTAATTACAGGTCATTCACAATTATCACTGTCTGACACATTCCCAATACCTTGAGGTCAGCTCCATTCACCATGCAGACAGATCCTTGGGAGGGTCAGAGGGTTTGCTGGGCCTACTTAGTTGCTCCTTCTCATAGTCATGAGTGCACCATTGATATCGGCTCACCAAAGTCCCCAGGAACTTGCATGGGACAAAGAACATAGAATATGACAGCAGAAGGAGACTGATGGCCTATCAAGTCTGCCCATAGTTATTACTACCTTACCCCCAGCCTAGTACCCCAGTGGATTATTCAACCTCACCCCACTCCACATCCTCCCCCACTTTGGTTCCACAAGAGTGTTTATGAATCCCATGGCCTTGTCCCATCCACGTATGAACCCATTAATGGTCCTTACCCCCACAACCTCCACAGTAATTTGTTCCAAAGCTCCATCACCCTTTTAGTGAAGAAGAATGTCATTACATCCTTATTAAATTAAACTCTCACCAATCTCTAATTGTGCCTCCTCATAACTGTGTCTCTATTTATAGCAAACTGATCCTTGTAATCTACCTTATTTATTTATTTTATTTAGTTTTTGTTGACCAGGAAAAGAGGGCTAGGCAGTTCTGCCTATTTTCAGGCTTGTCCTAGGGTGGAGATACACATGGAAACCAAGAACTGAACCTGATTAAAGTGTTGGTGGTATTTTTAGTGAATGGTGAGAATTTGGCCAGGACACTGGGGAAATTCCTCTACTCTGTGATTGCAGAGGGTGCTGTCGCACTGCGACAGGGATGGAGGACTCCAGTCCAGGTTTGGATGAGGAACAGGATGGTTGTGTTGCAGCAGCTCCAGGTCATGAGTGTGGACCTAGTACTAGTCTAGTTCCAGGTATAGAAATGCAGCCTGTGTCGATGGATTTAATGGGACAAAATGAAGTTATAATAGAATGACCTGAGATGGATGCAGAATTAATTTTACAAAAAACAACTTATTGAAAAGAAAAGGCACTTAACTGAAATGCTTTTAGCAGCAGAAAGTGACTTTCAGATGAAAAAAATGCAATTAATGGAAGAAAGGACTAAACAGAAAAGATCTGTGGTAAGTCCCATCCAAGAAGGAAATAAACATTTGCCTATTTCTTTGGCTATGACAGGAAGCCCTGGACCATCAAATAAATACGAGAATACTTTGGTCCTAAGGCAGGATGATGTGGATATCAATAGCTCTCCAGAGGAATGGACCCCAGGAGGGTCCCTTCGGGATGCAGGCTGGACTTTACAAAATGAGATATGGATTCCTAATGCAGCAATTCTGATACTGGGGATGGTGGAACCTGCAAATGAAGCTGGAGGAGAATGGCAAGAATGTGTTTCTAGAGATCAACCTACAAGTGGTGGTGTTTTGGCAAAGTCCCCGGTTTCCCTTACTGCTTTGGCGCAGGACAAAAATGAGGCTACAGCTATGCCAGATGCTGTGGATACCTCAACTGAGTTTGTCATCTACAGCTATTGCACAAAAACAGGCTTTAAATAAAACAGATATCCTATCCAAGAACTTAGTTTCATCAGACTTGACAACAGAAGGAAATGAGAGTACCCAGGAGAAACAGGCACCACCACAAGCGGAGGAGGTTCGGGAGAAACAGTCCTATGTGGGGCTTTTCAGGAAACTGGCTGAAGCAGCAAAAAGGACGTATCTAGTGCTCTTACAGTATAAGGGTCTTGCACCAATACCTCAGGACAGACTTTGGGTGAAACCCTTATTATTGACTCTTTGGGGTTTTCCCCAGCTGAAATATATGCATTTATACATGCTTCTGGGGATAGAACATACAACATTAGTTTTTGTACTATGCCTGCTTTAGATAAATTTTGGAGACTGTGCTATGAATTAAAAGATACAGACTTTTGGACAGACTTTATGGCTATCCCTATAACTAAGCCCACTATTAAAACAGTTACCCTTTTGTTTAGAAATGAAGGGGTTAACGTTAGCAATATTTTGTTCTGGTTAGAGAAACAGTGTACAGTATTTGGCAAGCCTAAGCCGATAATGGACAATAATGGTTTCTGGACAGGAGGCAGGACAGTGAGAGTACAACTTTTACAGAATGATATGGGAATACAGCATTTGCCAAGTTCTTTTTATTTAGGAGGGGATAGAGGGATTTTATTCTACACAGGACAACCCAAAAGCTGTTTTAAGTGTGGCTCATTACAACATTTAGATAACGATTGTGACCAGATCAAGTGCTTCCACTGTGAGATGTTAGGTCATTCAGCAAATAGGTGTCAGACCCCTCCAATTTGTAATCCGTGTGGGGATAATGACCATTCCTTTTCAGAATGTCCATGGGCAGAACATGATATGAACGAGGCTTCTGGTCAGAAATTCTTTTTAACTCAGGCTCGTAAACATTTTTACCCTTCAGAAACTTCTAAAACTTTGAGACAGGGGGTAGAGGTAGAGGGGGAGGGAGGGGAAGTAGTGGAAAGAGATGTCAGATCCCCCACCCCAGACAAGAAATTATTGTAGAGCCTTTAGTGACATCTAGAGGGAGAACATTTACAGAACGGAATAGAGGGAAAGAGGAGACTCTCTTTATTACTCCCCAAAGCTCTCCACCATGAAGAAGTTTAATTTCAACAGTCTCTGAAGGGCAGAAGGAGGTTAAGTTAAGAGACCCCCAAGAGGGAGTTTTTTGCAAACCACAAGCTGAGGAGAGGACAACAGATTGAATACAGGAAGAGAGTACACCTACCCTCCCTCCAGAAGCCCCTCTATCCCCACTTCCTTTAAGTAATAGGTATGGAATTTTTACTACATGGGGTGACCAGGTAGATATGGCCCAACTTATGGAAACTGGTATTATTGGGATGGAGGATTCAATAAATGAGATTGATTTAAATGGAATCTCAAGTTGTTCAGAGGCCCTACCAAGTAGGAAACCACAGAAGCGGGTGACACGCTTGAGTGGGAAATCTTTGAAATTTCTTCCCTGAACCCACCAATCTGAAATTAGCTAGTCTAAATGTGAATAGCATAAAATCTAACTCAAAACAACTAGCTACGTATGGTGTTTTACAACACCTGAATTTTGATGTATATTTTTTACAAGACACTAGACTGCACTCTTGAAATGAAATAGTGCAGGCTTCGGTGGATTGGAAATGGGGATTTTCCCAATGGTTGATAGGGACAGAAGCATGTTGCAGGGTGGGATTTTGTTTTTCTGCACCTGATTTTCAAATTTTAAGATTGGTGGACCTAGAACCGGGGCATGTATTTATTTTGGATGTCATCTTAAATTCAGTCTCATATAGATTAATTAATATTTTTGGACCCCAAACTAAAGCTTTAAGAGTTTCTCTGCTGAAAAAAATATAGCCTTATTGACATACGAGCAGGCCAGTGATTTGGGGTGGGGGTTTTAATATAAATCTACAAGAAAAGGGTACCCAAGGGAAACAGTATTGTGATAAAACTATGCTTACAACAATAGTTAAAATAGCAAGACTGCAGGATGTATGTGTAGGCTGTAGAGGGAAAACTCGTTCAACCTTCCATAAGGGTCACCTATCTTCCCGGATTGATTTTTTCTTTATTAAACAACACATTCCCTTAGCAAAGGTAGAAGCAATCCTGATAGAAACTTCAGACCATTGCTTAATAGGTTTTCAGGTATCTATACCATTATATAAGGAAAGCAGGCCGAGGTGTTTGGAGAATAAATATCTATATTTTTCAGGATACAGCAGTAATTCAACAGATTAAAATGATTATTAGTGATAAACTAACGACATTTGCATTTTATGATAGTCTTGGTCTTTGTTGGGAGGATGTTAAAGATTGTTTGATAGGATTTTTTAAAATTTTAGGTACTACTCAAGTACAGTCATCCTATAAAGAATATCTAAGGTTAAGGGCAGTTTTTGAACATTTACTCTCTCAACAGTGTGAAAATAAAGAAAATCTATCAACTGAATTAGAGATTGTTAGGGGCAAATGTGTCAATTTCAGTATAATAGACTGCTTTCTCTACAAAAGGAACAATCCTTTGGGACTCAGTGTACAGCAGCACAGGTGAACCCATATCTTGCAAATCAGGAGAGAAAAAAAGATTATTCCCTTTTTGTTAACAGAGGATGGTTTTGAGGTAAGAAGTAACGAGGGAATTATGGCACAATTAAAAAATTATATTGTAACAACTTTTGCATCTGTTAATGGGAATAAGGAAAAAGCAAAGCTAATATTAGACCTGGCAACACCCCCTCACTTAGATAGAAAACAATCAGAGGATTTGTTAAAAACCTTTTCAACTCTAGAAGTAGAAAAAGTAATAATCGGCTTAAAAACAAAAACTTCTCCTGGGTTGGATGCTTTACCAGGGAAATTTTACAAGCTGGTATGGTCAATTATGCCTACGGTATTAGTGCAGTTACTTAATTCCTTTTTGTCGGACCATATACTACCTACACAGATGTATGAAGGCTTGTTGATTTTTTTTATTTAAATCTGGGATGTGTAGTGATATTAATAATTAGCGTCCAATCACATTGTTAAATGTAGATTTTAAATTATTTGCAAAATTATTAGGGAACCGATTAGCTTCTGTTATGTCAGAGCTGTTACTCCCTACTCAGTTTTGCTCGGTACCGGGCCGACGTCTGACCGATGCTTTGATTTTTTCTAAAATATCTGGTTGAGAAAGGTATGGGACAAAATAAGGTTCCAAATTTAGAAGGTTATATTGCTAGCCTAGATCAATCTAAGGCATTTGATAAAGTCTCACACGTATATCTGTGGGAATGTCTTAGATCTTATGGAATCCCTGAAGAGTTTGTACAATGGATCCAATTATGTTATAGTTTGGCATACGTTAGATCTTTTGAAAATGGTAGATTGGGAAAAAAGATAGGGAATTACCGGGGAGTGAGAAAAGGTTGCCCCCTGAGTCCCCTGTTATATAGTTTTGCGATAGACCCATTATTATGGATTCTTCAGAAATCTCCTAATATTTGTGGTATTTCAGTAAATGATTCACCTGTATGTAAAATAATAGCTTATGCAGATGATTTATGTTTAATTGTAAAAAATGAGAATTCTTTAATTAAAGCATGTAATTTAATTCAGGAACTGGGGAAAGAAACAGGGGCATGGCTTAATTTGGGGAAAACAAAATGTTTAAAACTTGCTGGGTTTCCATTAGGCCCTGAAATTTTGGGGGGATTTTCGGTAGCTAAAACACCATGTAAAATCTTAGGGATTTATTTTAGGGGACAGATATGGCTAAGTATAATTGGGAAATAGCATTACAAATGGGTTCTGCTAAAGTGCTTCAATGGAATAAATGGAAAGTTTCGAAAAAGAAAATAATTTATTATATAAAAACATTTCCGATTCCGATTTTTTTATTTATTAGTATGATTTTTCCTCTCCCTATGGATTTAGAAGTTAAAATATTGGGTTGTTTTTTTTTAGTTGCTTCTGGGGCAGTAGGTTAAATCCAATTAAAAGGAATGTATTGTACAGGGAAATTAAAGAAGGAGGCATAGGGATGCCACATGCAGTTTTGTTTTTCTTTTCAATTTTTTTCTATGCTAATGTTTTGCCCCTCATGAAAGGTTGTTCACAAAATTGGGGGGACTGGGGAATACAGGAATTGGAAGGGGTTTTTAATGAATGGAAACAGATCAGTTTATGCATAAATATAAACATTGCCCTAGGTTAGGGAACAATGGGAGGGAGGTTTTGATAAAATTAAACACTGGGGAATTAGTTATGATTTAGTATTAAAACTTCCAAGGAAAATCTTCTATCAAGAGGTCCTACGATCGTGTTTTGGAGTAACACTTTTTGAAGAGTTTTCAGTATCTGCTAAAAAACAGATTATTAAATATATTTCAGATGATAGAATACCTGTTCAGATATGGGATCAGGTTTGGTTAAGTATTCATGAGCGGATAAATGTGAAAGGAAATCATAAACACAAATCTTTGTTAGAAAGGAATTGTTCTAGTATAACCTGTATGAATATAGTGGAGTCTATGGACCATTTATAGTTTCATTGTTCTTGTGTAAAACAGTTTTGGGATGTAGTTAAGAATCGGTGAAAAGTAGCAACTTTTATTCTGCCTAAATCAGACCTTTTGTATTATGGAATAATTCCACTGGAAATACAGGCCTTTTCACATAGTACATTAAGGCTGATTATGGCTCACTTTTTATATTGGATATGGATCAGTAGATGTAGATTTACATTACAACAAGAAGTTACTTAAATTTTAGAATTATTTCTCCTGATAGATTCAGGTCTCAAATGTATAAAGCGGAAAGAAGCAAGTATTCTGGATGCTGACACCTGGAATTTGAGATGGAAGCAATTTTCTTTTATCTAAATAAAAAAAAAATCTTTAGGAATGTTTGTTTAGAGAAATGAATTACTGTGGTATAGGGGTTCAAGGGTTTAGATTACATTGTTTTCTATATGTTGTAATCTTGTTTTGTTAGGGAAAAACAAACTTTTTTTCTGTGCCTATATAGGAGGAGGGGGAGGGTTGAGTTTGGAAAAATAAGTGGTATGAATTTTTCTTGTTTTCTCCTTTTAATATTCACAGGATGGAAAAATATATATATATATATATATATATATATATATATATATATATAGTCTTTATTTTAGTCCCCATTCTTAGGGAGAACTTTGTTAAGTATTAAGACTGTTATCTTTAATCATTAGACAAAGTATGACTCAAATATTTTTTTGTATTTTACACAAGTTTTGTATGAGTTTATTGTGTCATGTTTGATTTGGTGAACTTTACAATAAAAATGCTTTAAAAGTGAGGAAGGGAAGGGGGTGGGTTTAAATTTGATTTTCTTATGTTTAGAATCTTTGTATGAATTAATACTTATTTCTGTTTTTTTTTTCTTTTTGGATTCTCATGATTATACATAGAGAAGATTTAGATTTTGTATAATTCTGTTATGATTTGTTTAGTTTTAATAACAAATTCCCCTACTCTTTGGTAGGGAGGGGGTTTTGTTTTTCCTTTCAGTTGGGGGTTCCTGGTATGTTGTACTAATCATGTATGTTTTTTTTCTTTCTTTTTATTTTCTATGATTTTGTATGATGTAATACAATTTTGTTTGATTGTCCTTTTGAGTTTTGAATAAAAAGTCCCATACTCTTTGGAAGATGGTGCTGTGCTGGTGCTGAGATGCCAGTCTGCCCAAGACTCCGATGAGGACGGATGTGCTACGAGCCAGGGAACAGGCCTCAGCCCCATCTTGGATTCTAACAAGGCCACTCCTGCTATTGATGCCTTTGGGGTTTCCTCATATGAGGTTTCCTTACCTGATTATGGTGCATCGCGGGACCTACTGACTCAATTGGGATTGGCTGTAATGGCAGAGGACATCTGCAAGCTGCTGGTGGCTGAGGAGTGCAGATTTGCTGCAAGAGGATGGCACTGGAGTCTTGATTACAAGAATTCCTATGACGGGAGGAAGTGAGGGATGACTCCACTCATGCTGCTGTTGCGGTTGCACAGAGAGAGGAAAGCATTGCTCCGATTACCGGAGATACTGTGGATGCTGCTACAGATCGGATGGAGGACTCTTCACAGCCGACTTCGGCTGTACAAGTATTTAGTGCTGGGGATGAACTGCTCTCTTACCCTATGGATGGGGATTTAGTCACTCATTCTCTGATTCCTCAGCAGATGGCATCAGTTGGGTTGGAAACAGAGATTGATGGTAAACAGCATCACCATATGGTGGTTTTACCTCCTGAAAGTTCAACTACAATAACCCCAGATTTCCCCAAAGCTTCCTTCACTATTGGGGTTTCCTTGGGGTGATACAAAAAAAAAAGGTCCTGTGAAAGAACAAAGGACTCATGGGAAGAAAGATGGGGTTAGTGGAGATGGGTTCATGGCCCCCTTATCATCCTCGGTAGTTCCCCTGACAGGACAGCTTTTTGTTCCCCCCCTGTGGACTGGGTTTGCCATACTCTGAAGGCAGCTGGGTGGGTGAGAAAAATGGATAATTCAGGTTGGGATGCCAATAGTTCTGTCTTAGATGGCAGTGCTAAGGGCTTAGTAGGACCTACTGAAATGGCCTCATCTTTGACCACCTCACAAATTCCACCTGGTCAGCATGTGAATGATACTGCCTCTTCTATTGTCCATAACCAAACAGATATAATGTCTGACATCAGGAATTAGAAGGAGAACCTGGTAACCTCTCTGCCCCCCTCTCTCTCCATTCCCCTACAATTGGCTTCAACGCCCCTGGAGCAGGTATCCCATCAGTACAGCCTGCACTTCCTGTTTCTAAAGACCCAGATTCTGTTCCTACCCTTACAGATCCTGTAGTTCCAAAACCAGGGGTTTGGCATCCTGGGGCAGGCGCTAAGTTGTTCCCCTCTTCTGTTAAAAATGTCTCTGAGATGGCTATGAGACAGAATGCGGTTATTAACACAGAAATAAAACTTGCTTTATTGTGGGACAAGAACCAGGACTCTGGGAAGGACAGGTGATTAATCAGGCAAATAATAGCAGAATATTTAAAAAAAAATCTTCTGAATCTGAACTATACTTTCTTGGTGAGTACAGCCCATCATAGTTCTTAAAAAGAAAATTAAATTTTTTGACTTTCCTATTTCCAAAAGCAATCTATAATCCAAAGTATTTAGTGTTGAACACACTGTAGTCTAAATAAATGGAACAATTTAATTAAATCTATTACAATTATCCTCATTTTCTTAAAATAATTTTTAGGTGACTATAACAATACTTTTCTTATATAGTACCTTAACCTCAACTGGGTGTTTCTACTTCCTAAAGCATTAGTGTTTGTTCGCTGGCAAAGATTTTCATCATAAACAATTTTACTAACATACTAATTGCCAGCAGATTAGGCCTTATGATCTATCGAGTCTTCTCGAACCTCAGATCCCTAGTTGGGTACCAAGGCCCTCCCCCCTTTGTGTTCCAGAAATCCCTATCATCCATCCCAACCCCCTGGACCAGGCCATCATCTGATATGTCCGCTTTCTGTGTCTGTCCCACCCTCTCTTGAAGCCCTCCATTGTGGATCTCTGAACCAGCTCACCAGGCAGCGTGTTCCAAGGATCCACTACCCTCTCAGTGAAAAACCTCCTCTTCTTTTCTCCCCTCACCCTTCCACCTTCCAACTTCAAACCATGCCCTCTGGTGATACCTCTCTGCTTTAGTCTAAAGATCCCCTCCGTGTTTATCCTATTTATTCCCTTGAGGTACTTGAAGACCTCAATCATGATGCCCCCATCTCTCCTCTCCTCCAATGAAAACAGGCAGAGCTCCTCATACGTCAAATCCCTTAGTCCTCATATCATCTTAGTTGCCGTCCTCTGTACCCTCTCCAGGAGCTGTATGTCCCTCTTCAAGTGTGGTCTCCAGTACTTTACACAGTACTCAAGTTGTGGTCTAACCAGTCCATTGTACAGCAGCAGGATCACTTCCCTGCTCCTAAAGGTGATCCCCCTTATGATGCATCCCGACATCCTGTTTGCTTTGCTAGCTGCTCTCCTGCACTGCTCAGAGTTATTCATACATGCATCATCCATGACCCCTAAGTCTTTTCCCCTGTTGAGGCCTCCAGCACCTCCCCTCTCAGGGTGTACCTGTGTTTAGGGTTTCCCCACCCAAGATGTAATACCTTGCACTTGGTGATATTGAAATTTAATTTCCATGTGTGAGCCCACCTTTCCAGGGTGTCCAGGTCCCCTTGCAGGGCCAATCTCCCCTCTTCCCCCTGAACTACTGCTCCCATCTTGGAGTCGTCGGTGAAGAGACTCATTTCACACCCTATACCCTGCCTGATGTCTGATATGTATGCATTAAACAGGATCGGACCCTGGACCGAGCCCTGTGGTACCCCACTACCGACCTCTCTATGGTTCGCGAGCTCCCCACCAACCACTACTCTCTGAGTACATCCAGCTAGCCAGTTTTCAATCCATCTGACCATCAAAGGGCCTACTCCCAACCCCGACAGTTTCTCCACCAGACCATTGTGGGGGACAGATCAAACGCCTTGCTGAAGTCCAAGAATAATACATCCGCAGGCTTTCCCCTGTCCAGTTCTGATGTTACCCATTCATAGAACTCCACAAGATTGGTTTGACATGATCTACCTGACACAAACCTATATTGCCATTTATCCAGACCTCCCACCTCCTCCAAGTACACCCCCAATTGTTCCTTTAGTATACCCTCCATTAATTTTCCCACCACCAAGGTCAAACTGATAGGTCTATAATTACCTGGTACTTCCCTCGACCCCCCTTTATGGATTGGCACCACATGTGCCTCTCACCAATCCCTAGGTACCCTCCCTGTCTCAAGCCACCTGTTGAAGAGATCTGCCAGGGGTGCAGCCAGTATGTCTGCCATAGTACTCTAGGATGAATACCATCTGCCCCAGGAGATTTATCTTCCTTTTGGGCCTTAAGGGCTAACCACACCCTTTTGGTGGAGATAGCATCATCTGTCCCCTCCACCTTACTGGCCTTTTTATCCTTATCCTGATGTGACACCCCTGCGGTCCTTCTCCCTCCCTCTTGCTCCATTTCTGTTGCTCCCCTGATCCCACTCACTACTGCTTCTATCCCCATCATGCCTTGCTTTGTAGATATCCCATCCCCCTCCCTAGCGAACACAGAGACAAAGTACTCATTTAATACCTCTGCCTGGTCTCTCACCTCTTTCACCCATCCTCCTTCTGATCTCAATCTGCTAAGATGGCCCTTAGTTTTTCTCCACTTTGCAATGTACCAGAAGAGCCCCTTTTCCCCTCCCCGTATCCCTTGTGCCAGCTGCTGCTCTTTACTGGACTTTGCCCTCGGACCATCCGGTTGGCTTTTCTAGATGCAAGATGGTACATTTCCTTTTCCCTATCCCCACTCGTTGTTTTGTATTTTTTGTAGGCAGCCTTCTTTTCTCTGACCACTATCCAAACCTCACTGGACCACCAGCATGGTTTATGTGACCTTGCTCCCTTACGCTTCACCTTAGTGCAGGTCCTGACAGCCTCAGGAAGTCCCCGTTTTATGACCTCCCATCTCTTTTCCATATTTGTCATTGTTGTAATCCCCTTCAAGAGATCCTTGAGAATATTTCCCATGCCCACAAAGTCTTCCCCCCCTGAAGTCCACTGCCAGTGTCCTAGATCTCGCCCCCCCTTCCCTTATGCTTATTTAAAACCAGACAGTATTGTGGTCGCTCCCAGTCAGGGGATCCTCTACAACCAGGTCCCTTACCAGATCCCCATTCACCAGAACCACATCCAAGACATGCCCCTCCCTTGTGGGCTCCATCACATGCTGTATTAAGAACACATCCTGGAAACCGTCCAGCATCCTCTGCTCCTTGGCCACCTTAGAGGACATGGTTCCCCAGTTTGTACCTGACATATTAAGATCCCCCATCAACACCACTCCCTCCCCTTTTGGTCCACACTGGGCAATGATGTTATCCAACAAATCAACCTCCAGAATATCACTCATCCTAGGGGGCCTATATACTACACCCAGCTTGACCTTACCTCCTGCCAGGGTTCGTAATGTGACCCATAAGGCCTCCATGTTTCCCTCTGTCTCTTCTACCCTTGCAACTTCTATGTCATCTCTAATGAACATAGCCACTCCACCCCCTCTGACCTCCTTTCTATCCTTCCTAAGCATAGTGTACCCCCGCATGTTTAGGTCCCAGTCATGGTTTTTGTTGGCCCACATTTCCATGACCGCCACCACATCTACCTCCCCCCCGAACAGCATGGCCTGGAACTCTGGCAACTTGTTTCCCAAGCTTCTGGCATTTACTAACACCAACCCCACCCCTTATCCCTGATCCCTTTTGTCAAACCCCACCCAGGTTCCTTATACTTCCATCCTCCCTATGCTCCTTCTGAAACCTCCTCCCACAGTCTGTTTCCCTCCCCCCTTGGGTTTGAAAGCTACTCCCCTCATCTGGAGAAGAGGGCTTCTGGTCGGCCCCTCCCTTATCCCTCCCCCCTCACAAGTTTAAACCCCACCTTTCTTGAATGTAGTCAGCCACCCCCTGTTTAAGGACTTCCTTCCCTAACGGGGCAAGTTGAAGCCTGTCCTTGGCATACAGTCCCTTATCCTCCCAAACTCCTTTCCAGTTCCCTAACACCCCCAACACACTTTCTTCACCCCACTTTCTGAGCCAGTCATTAACCTCTGTGATCTTCATTTTTTTCTCCACTGAGGCCTTCGGTACTGGCAATATCTCTGAAAAGGAAATGTTGCATCCATTATCCCGACAGACCTGGCAAGTTCTCAGAACCTTGCTTGGATTTCCAAAATGCTATTTCCCTCTAGATCATTAGTTCCCAAATGCACCAGGAAATCCAGTTTCCCTCCACAATCCCTAACCAGTTCATACACCATGAACTTTGCACTGTGCACTGTCAGCCCAGAGATACTCACTACTTTCACCTGGCTATGGCATCCACCCCCCTGTCCCTCCCAATGGATACCCCTAATCATTGAGTCGCCCAATAACAGAACCTTAACACCACCATCATCCTTATGGTTACCTCCACTATGGGCTCTCAACCCCATCCCCCTTTTATTCATGATCTCAATTCCATGGGAGTCTTCCTGCCTTATTAGACACCCCCTTGTCACCCTCACCTTTCTGCCTTCCTTGGTGTTTTGCCCACTTAACTCAGATTCCCCCTGAATAGGTGTCCCCTTTAACCCTCTCTTATCTGAACCATTTATCCTAGCCCTAATGGATTTCCCTTCTCCCACAATGCCATCCTCCCCCCTTGTAATAGTACCCCTACCTCCAGAGGCCCTCTGTGGGTCCTCTTTATCTAGGGCCCCATCCTTGGTACAGACCCCGCTCCTGAAGGGGGCCCCTCCCCCACCTCCTTGTCTCCCAGTTTCTCTCCAGTCATGCTCGCCTCCCTCTTGTCTGCAATATGCTGCATCTCCCCCATCTGCTTAACATTTACATTTCCCCTTCTCCCTCTGGGACTATTTCTATCCTTTCCATTGCTGGTTTGTGATGCCCTATGGGTATCTGACTCCCTCCACCCAGCCTCTGTATCAGTTTCCTCATTTCCACAACCCCTTCCTCCCCCTCTAGGTTGCTTAGTAGCTCAAATTTATTGTAACACTTTATGTCAGCCTCCATCAAGTAACCTGAGTTTCCCCCGACTGCCCCTCTAAACTGCCCCTCTTCCTCCCCTCTTGCCCTGTTCTCCTTAGGAGCTCCCTTCTCACAGTCTGCTCTTTTAGGCTTTCCCCCAACAACCCCTCCTTTCTCACTGTCTGCTCTTCTAGGCTTCCCCACAACAGCCCCTCCTGACTCTTCCCCTCCACTCTCTTTATATTCAGAATGTTTACCCCGTAAGTTTTCCCCTTAGTGTCAACATCCCTATCTAAGGGTCCTCTGTCCCTAATATCCCCTCTCCTGCTTGCTGTAACATAACATCCAGTAATTTCTTAGCATTGCTTCAGCCTCCCCTCAGCCCCACCCTTATGCTGCCCATATCCACACCCTTTATCTTTGGACACACACCCCAAATCTCCCAGCTTACTCCTTAACCAATATACTTCACTCCTGATATGAGATAGCTGTCTACAGCATGGTAAGCCTCCCTCTCTCCAGGCCCAATTGAGAATTATTGCCACCCCACAGCCTGTGCAGCCTACAGCCCTTCCAAAGATGCCTGTCATGGTGGAATGTGGCCACCCCTTGTGTCAGCCATTGCTCTTTACTGGACTTTGCCCTCGGACCATCTGGTTGGCTTTTCTAGATGCAAGATGGTACATTTCCTTTTCTCTATCCCCACTCATTGTTTTATATTTTTTGTAGGCAGCCTTCTTTTCTCTGACCACTACCCAAACCTCACTGGACCACCAGCATGGTTTATGAGACCTTGCTCCCTTACGCTTCACCTTAGTGCAGGTCCCTCTCTGTTCATAATGGCACACACCCATTTTCTCAGTCCCTTCCCCCTGGAATACAGTCTTTCTCTATACTGACTGCAGTTGTTTACATACCCAATTTCAACCCCACTGATAATGTTCCCAAGTCTCACAACCACATACAGTCCAGTGTGAGTCCAGTCCCACTAACAGTGTGTGTATGCAGACATCAGGTACCGTATGATGTCACAGACCCATCAGTTCCTGTTGCTTCAAATTTCAGTCACAGACAGAAATGCACAGCCCTTCAATACCAACCCCAGTCGCTTTTCAGAATTTAAGAAAGCCTACAAAACAGGGTGGCTGGGAGGGCTCTACCACCAGGCAAACATCACATTTAAATTTCACTTTAATTATCACTGCTAAATAAGTGTTCCCACAACCAGCACATAAGCCCCAATAGTTACAATATCCAGCCCAAGTAACAGTTCTAACTCAAAGTAGTAATTTTTAACACACAGAACTAATTTCAAGTACAAAACTATTCAAATATTTCACTTAAAATGGACGATAAACCAAACCTCTTTCCTGAACAACCTCCTACTTCTGTTCCCAGGTGGACAAAAAAATGTTGTAGCAAAAAAAGGTATTTCAGGCATCCTTAACCTCATAATCAGTAATACCTTTTTAATTTCCTCAGACATTTAAAAAAAAAACAGCTGTTAGAACTATACAAGAAAACACTGGGCACCCACAAAGCAAGAAATACAAAACAAAGATCAATATATGGTGCAGATAAAGTACTCCTTTTTTTTAAGCGGTGCAAAATTGCGGCATGCAAAATTGAGAGGACTGCCAGAGGAGCCCCCCCAGCACACAACATTTTCCACAGTAACCTGTGGTTTGTCAAGAGGGGGAGGTGAGCACCCCAAGTGACCACATTGTATACAGTACTATGAAAGTGACAGTACCATCAAAAGAACCAGATTCCCTGAGGGGACTCAAACCTAATGCTTGCAGTGTAAACACAAATGGAAAAATGTAACATTTATATTAAACTTATAATGGAAAAACTTAACATTTATATTACTGAAATTTATATCGTAGATAACCATGCAAGGTATATGTTCTTGCTTCCTGAAACCAGAGGTCTCCTTAAAAGTTATTGAATCTTCACAATTAGGAAACTGTATTGTAAGGACTTTAAGACACACAGCGTTGGTCAAAAAAAGTGAGAAGCACTTAAAAAATATATACTAGGAGAATAAATGATTACATTGGAAGTACATTCATATTAAGATAAAGCCAGGCATATGTGTGTGTGTGTGTGGGGGATATAAAAATGCTGCTACCTTGAATTTATAATTCAATCCTGGCCAGGAGAGGGAACCTTGATGGTATGTTCCAAATGCTTTCCTGCTGGTGACTGCCATCTCCAAATTGCCACCACTTTGGTCCAAAGTAAACTTTTCTCTTCCTAAGAAGAGGGGGTTCTGTGTTTCTGGAATCCTGCTTTGTATGACATGTGCTTTGAATGCATACTCCGTGTTTTTGTTGGTGATGATTCCCAACTGTCTTCTTCAATTTATGTTTCATCTTGCCTACATAATAGCTATCACAGTTGCAAGATGGCAGATGGGTTACTAAGGTAGTGTCACAGTTCATAAAAAGTTTTAAAGTGCACTGTCTCCCCATTTTTAGGGTTGGCAAAGGAATTAACATTCAGAGTAACACTGCAGTACATGCATCTGTCGCAGTGAAAGCAACAGTATGCTGTCTGAATGGTAACAATTGCACAGTGAATGACATTACAACGGCAAGTCACTGTTGCCATTGTAATGTACCTGCAGAACCCTGGCACTGCTTTGACTGTGTATTGCACCCTACCTTGAATCAACTCCAACCCAAAGTTGATAATCTTAAAGTATGGGTTGCAGGGGCAGGGCCCCCCCACATGGGGGGTTCAGAGCCCCCCCACATAGGGGTTCAGAGGGAAAAGCCCCCCAAAAATGTTTACTTGATGAATTTATGCTGACTGTAACTTGCGGTTGACATAAATCTATTGCTGTGATGTCGATGAACATAATTTTTGTCAAATTGGTGTCATGGATCTGAAAGCAACCAGGTGTTAATGCTGGCAGCCAGGTGTTGTATTGTGGAGTGGGTTGCAGACTATGGTTAAGTCTGTCACCTGATTTGGAGCCCCTACTAGTGCAATTTTCTGGTTTATTCTCAGTTCTCAAACATTATTGAATTCTTGTGTATAATCCTCTCTAGGTGTCCTGCCCTCACTGAGAATGTTATCACAGAATTTAACCAAGATCTGGCCAGAGTCGATAGGGCATAAGGAGAGGAATTTGGAGTAAAAATATTGAAAATTATCAAAGTTATGAGCCTGCACTTGCACAATGTAATGTAGGCTTATAAATTTGTTTTGGTTTTTTCATATTGTTACACCAAATTTTCAACATAGTCTTATTATGACCCTGCCTCATAAAGAAGGGCAGAAAAAATTTGCATCCCCTGGCCTAAAGGTGATTTCATGCAAGGACTGCAAAATTACCTTTCAGGAAGCAACAGCACATTTTGGGCAGGAGATGAAAAATGTCAGCTGTCACATTAATGAGGTGCTGTAAAGAAATGGCTATATTGAAAATCTGTGGTAAAAATATTGTGTATTACCAAACTTACAAGCCTGTGTTTGAAAAATTTAGCATAGCCTCATAACTTGTTTTTTTTAAATAGTTTTATACCAGATTTATAGCATAGCCTTCTTATGACCTCACCTCATGAACAAGGGCAAAGAAAATTTTAATCTTCTGCCTGAAAAGTGTTTTGATGCAGGGGCCACAAAATCACCTTTTTGGATTAAAACTAAATTTGGCCAAGATTTGAAAAATGACTGCTGTCACATTCATGAGGTGCTATAAAGATATGGCTTTGTTGTAAATTTGGGGTAAAATATTGAAAATTACCAAAGTTATGAGCCTATGTTTGCATAATTCAACACAAGTTCATAACCTTGTTGTTTTTTAATATTTTTACACCAAATTTTCAGTGTAGCCTTCTTATGATCCCACCACTTGAACAAGGGCAGAGAAAATGTTCAACTCCTGCCTGAAAGGTGATTTCATGCGGGGACCGTTACATCACCTTCTGGAACAGACTTGCCTAATCTCAGTGCAATTGTTCATGAGGTGTGGTCCCAAAAAAGGCATGTTGAAAATTTGGGACACAAATATAAAAAAAATGCCTAAGTTATGCCACTAAGTTCAAAATTACATTGAAATACATTAAACTGCACACATGTTTCTTCAGTTCATGATCCAGCTTTGAAGAGTGAGGATCTGTCTGTGGTCCAGAGAGGATTACAGCATTGGACCCCTCCAATGGGTAAGTATGGGCTTGGGATGGTTCAGGTTGGTAGGTGCTGAGTGGGAGAACTGGGTTGGAGGACTGTAATGGCTGCAGAAGGTATTGATGGATGTTTTTCTTTTTGCAGGGTGAAAAGAAAAAGAAAAGACAGAGGATTCCTACACTGGAGATTGGGTACCTCCAGTGTGACAGTTACATTTCTGGGGGGGAGTGGGGATGTGGGTGCTTTTAGGGAAAGTCAGGTGGGTGGGAGTAACAAAATGTGAAATTTGCCTACTAGTATAAAATAAAATTGAAATTAAATGAAAAATGCTGTAAAACAGTGTAAAGTGATTACACATCAAGGGTCACTGGCAATGATGACTCCTTGGTATAGATATCTCCCCCCATATTCTCAGCATATCACCTGTATTCTTCACATAGGAATGCAACAATCTCATACAGTATACGGTTTTAGATGTTGATCCACATGCTGTAAGTCAACAGTGGTTCAGTTAATGATTCTATCCCAGAGATGATAGACCTTCTGGGAGGGTCCACCAGACATCTGTGGATTTTAGACAAGACATGCACTCTACCTCTGATTGGATAGTCCACTATCAGATGATACTTTGTCTTTTTAGAGATCACCTTGGACTCAAAACTTGACACCACATATGAACTGATGAGCTTTTAAAGGATAATGTCAGATCATGGTTCAGGGACAATGAAATCTCTTGTTAAGTTGATAATGCACCTGAACAGTGCATTTGGTGGTATCTATGACCATGGCACTTTGTCTGCTACCTTAATTGTGATATCAGACCTAGACTGTAAATCATGCAGTCCCCCCTTTTTCTGCATTTGTTACATTTGATTATAAAATGGGAGGAAAAATCCAGTGATCTGCTTGATCAATAGCTGCCCAGACCTATGTGGTAATTGACTGATAATCCCATGGGCCTGGAACGTGCCTTGCAAGCCTTAAAACTTGTTTTCTAGTCTGACCTAATTGCATAGAAATATCACTTCACTGTTTTAGAATTCTCAGTAACTGTGACAGTTGGGAAAAGCCCCAAAAGGTTCAGCAAACAACATGAGTGATATCTGACAGCAAATTAAAATCCTTGATGGGGCAAACTCAGCTGTTTGATGTGAGAATGGATTTACCAATGAAGAATATTTATTCTAAAATTTAAAGATTCATTTAGTCTTGTGTTTGTTATTATGTTGGTGCTGTTTTATAAATGCAATAACCCACTTCAGGGCTTGAGGTTACTGGGTAGTTACTGCACCCCCCACCCTGTGACTGGAGGTACTTGGCTAATGTCTGTTTCATGCTTACAACCCACATAGTGTGTGGGGTTGCATGCAGTAGTTACCAACAACTGAATGCCCTGTCATATATTATTGCTAACATAATTAACATCCATGCCTAGGCATAAAAGTTTATTAAAGTACCTTTCACATGAATATGGAAAAAAAAAACTGTTGGATCCATGGTTGGCATAAATCTCAATTGTCTGTGGTAGCGCTGTTGCTGTAAATCCTCAACAAGGTTCAGGTCTGATGTAATGTAATTTGATGGGTCTACTGGTAGTGAATTTGTATCATTATGTCTGTGACCTGCTAGTACCTTCCTGTGGTGATATCTCAGACCATGGAACATGCTGCATAGTACCCCATGTCTCATCAAAATCTTCCCATGGTACATGCTGCAAATAAAGAGCTTCAAGCTGAGAAGCTGTGTAAACTTGTACAGGTCCACTATTGCATTAAATGGATTAATATCATTGGTAGGGGCAAAAAGGAATCCTTTATTAAGGAAACTAATCTTTGATTCAGTAAGTTGATATGAAGAGATATTCAATATGTTAATCTGTTGTCTCAGTACTGTTGATTGAACCCTCATATTGCTTTGTATGGACCTTTAACCCTGCTTCTTCTGCCTGCCTCTTCTTGTCCATGACTGTTGGATGGTAGGTGGTGATGGATTAGGCTGGGCTCCTGCATGGGCCGAACCCCAGTGATGGTAATGGTGAAGGGCATTCTTATCACTGTCAGAGTGGTCAAATGCACATTCATAATGTGTGAAAACTGCAAGCAGAAGGTGATCAGTTATGTTACCCAAACAACAGGGAACATTTTGAAAATGGAGAGAGTGCAGAGACATGCTCCAAAATTGCTACATAACATAAGGGCCTTTACATATAATAAAAAACCTACAGAAACTAAGTCTAATATCAATGGAGACTCAGAGAATCAGAGGTGACTCACTATTGCTGTATGATATAGTAAAAGATGACTACCTATTCAGTGAGCTTGGGTTTCAATAAAAAAAAAATGAAAAAGGAACCAGGGGAACCCACTGCAAATTCAACCTATAAAATTTAATATTAACAAAAGGAATGCCTTTTACACTCAGAGAGTGGTTGACCCATGGAACAGGCTACCATTAAATATAGTTGTTAGCAAAGACAAAGATCAATTTAAAAAAAAGGAAGACAAACACATATTAAAAGGGAATACATTAGCATATTATGGGTAAAGTGGACAGAAGCATCCATGGGCACACCACCTTCTCTGCTCCACACACCTTAGTATGAACCTTAGTATGAGTGCAAATGAGGTGACTCTTACAAGTGCAAAGACGGCCATTTTTTGGTGTGTATACTGTGACTATATTACTGATTGAGTTTAATCAATAATATTTGTCCACCTATTTCCAGTGCACCTCTGTGTGAGATGGTAACTCTTTTTAGAATAAGTGTATCACATGCATGAACAAGGAATGTGCTGATTCATCAGGAGCACTACACTGATTTATAACAAACAGTATATTAAGCTTTAGAAAACATTAAATATGATTCTGCTTGTAAGCCTGCATCAATATGACCAGCAAATAGCCAGCAATGGAGTCAGTTTTTATGGCTTTTCCAAAATACCTAGTTGCAGTTTTGACATGCCAGTTACATGTTGGCTCTGCTGAGTAGCATGGTGTAGGATACTGTGATGGCAACTACAGCCACATTCCCTCACTGATAAATTAAGACAAGCAAAATTGAATGTACGGTAATTGGCATAGAAGTTATATCTTCTAAAACTGAATAACAAGACCAAGTGACAGTGGTGGTGGTGGGGGGGGCAGGGCTGAATGTGGGGGGAGGGAATGAAACTGTAACACACTGCAGAGAATTTAAGAGTGTGAGTTATGACAAAATACCTCACAAAAGAATACAGAAAAGAATGTATATATGCTGAAATTGTGTGCTTGTAGTGATTAAATAATGTGACTCATTATCAGGAAATGTCACATTGTGGTCTGAAATTATTAGTTTTAATTTGGTGCTGTGAGCATCCAAGAAAGAATAAGACACATAAATAATCATTTGATACTTATACTGTACATATTTAGTAACATCACAATAAATATCAATCATTATCAGATTCAAAAAGTACTTCATAAATGTGTGCACAATTCCTAACAATTTAGCCAAGACATTATTCATGTGTTTCTAATCAGTTCTCAAGCAATCAATCAAAACTTTATTTATAAAAGGTACCTTTCCAAATCAAGGCGTCTGTACAATAAAAACACACATTTTTATAAATATCCAAAATAAAAAGTAAAACTAATAAATACAATATCAGCTTTAGCAGTTAAAAAATGCCAGGCTAAAAAGATGCATCTTCAAAGCAACTCTAAAGCTTTGGATGGTCAGGCAATCTCATATCTGATGAGGTAGAGAATTCCACAGGGCCAGGGCCACAAAACAAAATGTTCATGCCCCAGATGTTTATAAATGAACCCTGGGAATCTGTAGCAATCCCTCATCGGTGGATCAGAGAGGGTGGAGGGAACAATAGGGGTGAAGGAGATCTTTCAGGTAACTGGGTCCCTGAGCATGTAGGGCCTTATAGGTTAACAACGCAACCTTGAAGGTGATCTGCCACTGTATCAGCAGCCAGTGCAGTCCGTGGAGCACAGGCATTATATGACTTGTCCTAGAGGTACCAGTCAAAAGCCTGGCTGCTGCATTCTGCACCAGCTGCAAGTGACGGATATCAATCCCTGGCAGCCCTAGCTAAAGGGTATTGCAGTAGTCAAGGCAGGATGTAATGAAAGCATGAACCAGCGTTGGAAGATCATCGGAGGAAACCAGGTGCTTTAACTGGGTGATATTCCTCAGATGGTAAAAAGAGGTTTTGACAACTGTCAATACCTGCAATTTTAGGGTCAGGCAGTCTTCAACATAATGCCAAGGTTCTGCACCCAGTCTGAAGTAGTTAGCTGGACACCTCAAAGCCATTGACCTGAAGGAGAACCTGCCAACACACCCGCCTGATGGTGACCTGGGTCCACAACTAATACCTTAGTTTTTTGGGGATTCAACCACAGCCAGCTCACATTCATCCAGTCCTGAATTTCAGCTAGACAGCTGTTAAATACCGAGACAGCATCATCCTGATCTGGCACAAAAGACATGTACAGCTGAGTATCATCTGAATAGCAGTGAAAACTCAAGCTGTACCACCTACTAATCGCTCCCAATGGCAGCATATACACCGAAAACAACATGGACGCCAAGATGGATCCCTGCAGTACCCCACAGGATAGGAAGAATGGAGCTGAGGAAAGAAAAAACAGACACCACCCTCTGAGTCCTACCCGTGAGGAAAGATTGAAACCATCTGAGGACTGATCCTGAAAGTCCACAGACAAACCGCAGGTTATCTAACAGCACACCATGGTCCACGGTGTCAAAAGCCACAGAGAGATCAAGAAGGACCAAGATAGAATGAGTCTTTCGATCTCTCGCTATTAGGAGGTCATTTAGTACCCAAACAAGGGCTGTCTCAGTACTACATCTCTTCCTAAAACCAGACCGGAGAGAATCATAAATATTGTGGAGAATCAAATGGTCATTCAGCTGTAATGCCACCACCTTCTCAATAACCTTACCCACAAAGGGTAGGTTAGAGACAGGCCTGTAGTTTGCCAGACAGTCTGGGTCCAAGGAGGACCTCTTAAGAAGGGGACAAAACACAGCCTCCTTCAGGAGATCTGGAAAGATTCCCCTCTCCAAGGACAACCAGACAATCTCGGCAAGGACCGGGCCGATGGTATCCACACAACAACCAAAAGGCGCATGAGGCCCGGGTCCAAACTACAGTTGGTCGGATGTAACAACTGGATAACTATCACAATATCACTGATTGTGGGCTGGCCGAAATTGCACCACACAAACTGGACTTCCGACATCTCCTGCTGATCATCGCTACTCCCTTGAGAGAGGGTCAAGCAGATATCGGATCTGATTGTGGCAATCTTATCTATGAAAAATCGAGCAATCTCCTCACACCACTCTTGTGAAAAAGTGTTTCCAGGCTGAAGACAGAGTGGATTGCACAGTCTGTCTACAGTCCAGAAAAGATGAGCTGGCTGATTCTGCACAGCAGCAATTTCCCTGGACAGGCATTCTACCTTCTTATGGGCAATTGCTGATTGATAGACCGAATAGGGGTCCATTAAACTAAGTCTGTCACACACCAGGCCCTACCTCCACCAATGCCTCTCTAACCTTTGTCCAACTCTCCTCAGCTCCCTCAAGGTCTCATCAAACCAAGGAGATCTGGGGTGAATAGTGAGGGGGTGAACATGAACAGGAGCAATGGAATCCAGGGCCTCTGTCACTGCCTTATTATAGGCTAGTACCAGATCCCCTGGATCCGTGCACTCACTCGGCATACCCGATAGGTCCAACACCACCATCAGGCCATCAGGAGATACACCCCTCAAAGAGCGGTATCAGACCATCTCCATAGGGGCAGGCCTCCTAGGTGGAGCTGCAAAACTGAACCCGATGGTATGTTGGTCAGACCACTCAACTGGTTCCACCACCAGATCAGAAATCTCCATCCCCAGGAGACACACCAAGTCCAATGAATGACCACCTATGTGAGTCAAGGAGGAAATAACCTGTGTGAGACCCAGTGAACTCATTAACTGGTAGAAGTCCTGTCCAAATTTTCAGAGTTCATCGTCGACCCAGGCATTGAAATCCCCCAGGATCAGTCATCTGTGGGATCCCAATGTCAGGTTGACAATGAAGTCCGTGACTTCCCACCGGAAAACATTCCCATCTCCTGGTGGATGGTAGACGAGAAGAATCCTGCACCCCACACCCTTGCCCATGATACATTCAAAAGAGTTGGTGGCTTCTACTGGTACTTCCATCAGGTTCCATTCTGATTTAAAATAAATGGCCACACCCCTGCCCCTATGATCCATCCTCAGGTGGTTTGTCATTGAGTACCCAGCAGGAATTGCTACAGCCAAAATGGGACCAGCCTTCTCATCCAGCCAGGTCTCGGTGATGAAAGCCAGGTCAGATGATTTAACAAGATCTGCAACTATAGTGGTCTTGTTTTTAATAGACCTGGTATTACATAACACCACCTGAGTCAGATGAGCAGCCGAGGAAGACCGAGTTTCTAGCCTGCCATAAGCAGAGCCCTTGGGTATGGGAACCAGACAGGGAGGACCCCTTTCCTGGACCATTTTCACCCCAGGGCATCTCCTTGTCCCCACAATCCCAATCTTCCCACTTCTTTCTATTCCCCCAATAGGCCGAGCCCCCACCCTTGACCTCCTTACTATCCCCAGTGCCCTACACCATCTATACACCTATGGGGATAGGGAGGGACAAAAGAAAGGAGAGAGGTTCCTCAGCCTGGAGGGGGAATAATACCTGACCATCAATGTACCTGCCCAACACATCTTAGCCACAAATCACAAACACCCAATCAAATAACATTGAGTGCTAATCTAAAAACTATCAAACTTCCACACCACTCCACACCAACAACCACACACATAACCACACACACAACAAGCAATCAACCAAAAATCCCCAACCCCAGCAACAATACAGAATCAATCAATCAATCAATCAATCAATCAAATCTTTATTTATTCAGGGGATCATCACTGAGCAAGGCTCATTTACAAGATGGACCTGATAAGGTCAAGGTTCGAGTTGGTGCACAGCAATTACATCACATACTTATGAGACAGTTATACATACAGAAACAAGAAAATGTTATTTATAACACAATAATATAAATATTAGAATCAGCTATATAACAGGGTGTGAAAGGTTTTTAGGTAGCAGTAAATATTGCAAACTTTCCCAATTGAATAATTAATTTCCTCTGGGGAGCTCCCACCTCTCCACAAATGAAAAATTATTGTCCCCGACACTATTTCTCACAAAGGTCAGGGCAGCAGTCAGTGAAGTAATATAAAAAATAATCAATTATTAGGCACTCTTACTGCCAAAAAATCTCCAGATGATGTCTCTTTAAAGATCATGGACTTTCTCTAAAGTTTAGATAGTCATTGGGCTCTCTCACTGCCCATAAACCAAAAATCCAGCCCAATATAATGAATGAGAAAATAAAAGGGTCAAACCAGGCTGTGCACCAGTCCAAATTCTCCAGTCCAAATTCTTCTTTTAGGCTTCTGAATCTCCAGCTCAGACTCCAGGAGTAAATGGCGGAATTTCCCCCCAGTGCTCCAGGGACGACTGCCCCCCTGGCTTTACCAGTGACCCAACACCTCAACTCCCATTTAAAACAGCCCACTGGCTGAATGCCCAGGAAGCCTATGGGTAACAGATTCAAAGGCCAGCCCTCCACCAAGCCCTACCTCCGACCCCCCGTGTGGGACACAAGCTAAGCACACCAAGTGGTCCCCCAAAGCCCAGGGGGTACAAGCAGCCTCAGCCAATTCAACAGGGCAACAATGCCCCAGTCCAAAAGACCAGCACAGCTCCCCAAGTGTTCAGGTCAGGAATCAGCACGGAACCAATTCACTGAGGCAAGTCCACAATGAGTGGGATGGTACGGCGTCAAACCCAGTGCAGGAACACACGCCTGACCCTGTTCTGCAAACAACAATTCCGAGGCAGGATCCTCTCTCTCTTCAGGATGCACAGCTGCTCCAATCCTCCAGGCAACAAGGTTGTACCACTTGAAACAGGCTGGGAAGGTAAGGGCCTCAATTACTCTACTTCAATATCTTGGGCCAGAATAACAGATAATGTTCCACATCTCCCAAGGAGTCACAATCATAACCTTAGAGTGACTCCGGAGCTCCTGATTAAATTATCTCTGCCATCTAATTCCCGAGCACACCTAGCAATAGCTGACTCACCAAAAACACCCTCTCTCACTAAATGCTGAACAGTAAATTGTGATTGGCACTGCTAATGCTGCTACTAAAACTAAAACTGTTTTTTAAAAGTAAAAACAAAGTGCTAAATAAAACTAAAAAAATAAAATGAAATAAAACAATAAAATATACGCTGCTCTATCTCTACTATCTAGAGGTCAGCCCAGCATGGTCGCTATCTTGATCACATTCTGATACCAAAGGGGGCTATCATCCATGCCCATGATTGTCCAAGTGTTCCTCCTGGTGCTCCTTACTGGTAACCTAATTGAGAGTAGTATATTGTATCTGCAAGAACTCTTAGTCAGACCCATAGGTGCTGACATGTTTTTGTGAAGTGTTTCATGTATTTTTTATAACCTAATAATGTCAATGAATTTTTCATGTTAGGGGCCAGGTAAGTTGCAGGAAAATTCCAGTAATCCATTGCTTAAAAAATCAAAGTGGCTCTTATAGTGAGGCACAATATAGAAATACCTATTTGTCTTCTGCTGTGACAGTTTTGTATAATATCCTAACTTCCAAGTAAGCAGGCTGTGCTCCTGACACACATTTAAATACTATAATAAGCTAACACTGGTTCCTTTTAAGGGAAAGCTGTCCTTCAGCAAGAACCCCCAAAGCTGTACTGCCCAATTAGGCTTTTCAGCTACAAGATACAATTTTTTCATATAGGAACTTACTTTATTTTATTTCAAAAAAGTCCAAGATCTCTTATAATGGATGATGCTGCACAAGTCCATTTCCTAAGAAGGTGCACTCACCTTAATACTTTTGTATTGAGGTGAGCGGCGAGGTGCTGCACTTTCTTAGGAAATGAAACTGTGAAATAAAATAAAGTAAGTTTCTATACAAAATAAATGTCTCTTGTAGCTGAAAAGCCTAATCAGGTGGTACAGCTTTGGGGAGGTGTTGTTAAGCACAGCTTTCCTTTAACTGTGAGGGACAAGAGAAGGCTCTTAATGATTGGTACAACAAAAATAAATCATTGGGCCTTTATGCAGACATCTCTCTGTTCTGTCTTCTATGCTTTTTTTTTGCCTTTTTCATATAACCATTCCATTCCTTCTCCCTTCTTTCCTTCCCCTTCCCCATTTATCCTTGTAATTACCTTACTCTATCATCTATCTCCCCTCCCTTCCTCTTTCCCTCCCTCCCTCCCCAGACTTTTACCTTCCTTTTCTTATTGCTCATCCACTGTCATTCCTTTTCCCTCCTTTCTTTTCATCCAGACCTCACTGACCCTCCTGTCTTTTCTCTCTATCCATATACTTAGATTTACTGTACTGTACCTAAATGTATTTTTATGGCAACGTGTTTGAAGCCAGTTAAGATATTTCTTCACTGGTTCTTGATTTTTACAATTTCAAAGAATACTTTTATTTTCTATGTCACTTTTTGCTATGGATTTAATCAAGTTCTTGTGATATTTTTGTTACTTTCAGTATTTTGGGATTTTTGAGTAAGTGCACTTCATTCCACCTTTTGCAGGATTAGCTTTTAACTTGAGCCTGCACTTGAAGCAAATTAACTCATTGTTGAACTGTTTTTTTATTCAGTTTAAAACAGGTATCAGCTTTTCCAAATTACTGTTTTTCAATCAGTTTGTATGCATATTACCATGACTGTAAAATAAATGCATGCTGCTTTTCTGTAACTGTAGCCTTGGGGAAGAGACAGTTTGCTAAGAAGTGCTAAGAAGCCATTGGTACAGTTGAGCCAACAATAAATATGCAACTTAGCTTATTTTATGTCTCCAGTATGCACAGAGTTTGTTTTGTTGTTCCAAGATTATTTTCTGCCTTTGTCAGCTGCACCACCCATTTCTGGTATTGGGTCCCTTCTTGTGTTTTCTGTATCATATTGATTGGTGCAGTGTGCAGTGACATGTACAGTAGTTCATAGTGTCATGTTCCTTCTTGTCTAGTCATGTCAGTCAGCATGTTTGATCAGGAATGGGCAAAAGTAGACAGTGCCACCACTGCTAATTTTTTAATTGCTAAGTGTTTCTAATCATCATGTCTAGTCATCACTCAGAGCATTCTGACAACATCTGTGCACCACTGTACTAAGTCCAGTTTGGAAAATACATGCTAATGAATGAATGAATGATTATTTTTTTTTTACTATACATCTCTGCTTACAAACCACACAGTGTACAATATGATTTAAGTACTTAATCCATGCTAGGAAGTAAATTTACCAATATTGCTAGAAAAAGCATGGCACCAGCTCACCAAATTTGTTAAAATGGGAATTTATTGTGCAATGCCCCACAAGATACATACAAAAGTTGCTATCATGTATTGCCAGAGGAGCTCCTCAATGCAACAACAAGCACCCAAATATTTTGCATGTTGGCTTCCTCAGGAGGCTCCACCTCCATATATCTGTGCAGATAAATGCATGGTTATGGGTGCAACTATGGCTAAAAGGTTAGGATGCATAGATCTATGGAGCCTTCCATGCTAATGCCAATGTCATTGGCCATTTTGCAGGACCTAAAAAGTCAAATGGGACTGGACCCCCTCATTATCCCCAATGGTTATGACCTTGCATGGCCACTTAAAGGTACAGGCACTAAACAGTGTAGAGGTGGTGGGATTCAAACTAGTAAGATATTTATTTTTATTTATTTCACAAAGAATCCTTTAGGCAGATGCCTGTTTTCAAAGGATCCAGAGTCAGAAACAATATTAATACATAGAGTCACAGAAACACATTATATAATTGTTGACATACACTGGACATGCATTTTAAGCAACAGCAGAAGCAGTACAAAAATATATGACAATAGACCAAATCAAATAATAATGGGTGCAGAAAAACAAAATTTACATTGCCAGAGTACAATGCAGATCATTTGCATTAATCAGAGCAGTCAATAATAAATGGTACATTAAACACAGCTAACATTGTCAGATTACAAGGCCATTCATTTGAAGCACCCGATCATTAGCAGACCCATAGACCACAACACCATATTCAGTAATACTAATGATAAAGCTTTGGATGAGGAGAGTTTTTTTTTACCTCAGGTAGGAGATTGTTCCTGTCTTTATACAGGAATATGATTCAGGTTTTAATTGACCATACTAGGTGATTCATGTGGTCAGAGAATGACAGGGCAAAGTCCAAGATCAGTCCAAGTTTGTACCTGCTCAATAAGAGCCACCTGTGTTGGTTGAACTAGTGAGACTAGAGAATAGGTCTGCCTTGTTGCGGTTGCCAAACAGCATGACTTTTGTTGTTTTTTTTCATATTCAAGGCTAGCAGGTTGCTTGCAACCCAGACTTAGACTGAATTAAAGTCATCCTACAGCCTCTTCTTTAGGTAGTCACAGTTCTTGTCATATAAGAATATTATTGCATCATCTGCATATAGGATTATATGGGAGGATTGTCAGCCAGAGGGTAGCTCATTTATGAACAGGCCGAATAACAGAGCCCCAAGAATAGATCCCTGCTTAATGCCTATATTAAGTGGTCTGGCATCAGATATTGTATCTTTATATTTAACTGATTGTGTTTTGCCAGATAAATAGTCAGTGAACCAGTCGACCATATCTGATGAGAGACCAAGGGATGACAACTTGCAGCAAAGGAGAGTATGGCTGACAAGATCAAACACCTTTGTTAGATCAATGAAGATAGAACCAGGTAGTTCACCCTGGTCAAGGGCACGATGTACTGACTTAATAAATTCCAATGGGAACAGTCATAGTGCTGAAGTTCCTCTCCTGACCCATGCTGCTCAATGTCCAGTAGGTTATACTGACTGAGGAACTCTACCAGTTGGTCATTAACAATTCTCTTGAGTGCTTTGGACAATGGTGAGAGGAGGGAGATTAGGTGATAATTGGCATGGAGATTGGGATCACAACTATTAAACACTGGGATCATGTGCACCTTTTTCCAAATGTCCAGAACTTTACCAGTGGCCAGTGATAGGCTGAAAATTTGCTGGAAAAGTTAGGTGACTTCCCTAAGACCAAGTTTCAGAAGTTTCATGTCAATTCCATCAGGACCCACTCTTGTCTTATCTTTCATCCTAGCCATGTAGTGATATACCTCCAATCAAGTAAGGCACTTGAAGTAAAAGTGTGGCTAGTTATGCTCATTAGGTGGTATACCTTGTGCAGCAGAATGGGTGTGAGTATTAGGAATATAGGTTGACAAGTTACCAAAAGCACCATTGAACACATCAGCTATGGCTTGGTCACCCGAGACAGATGAATCACCATGTAAGGTAGATTGGAGGAGGGATTTTTTGGTGCTCCCAAGAAGCTCATTGATGCTACCGCATAGCTTCTTGGGTTGCCTAAGTAGATTTAGTTGTTGGGATTTATGGTAGTTTGACTTAACTAATGTCAGAACAAAGGCTATAATACCACTTTTTATAATGTAGCACTTGGATTCACCTTGGGCCTTACCCAAAAATGTTTCATAAATTACCAAAAATAAATATAAAATTCACATATGATATCATCCTTTTTCTCCAGGTCCAAGATAATGATGAAAATATTTCTGCCACACTTAGGAATGTGAACTATATATATATATATATATATATATATATATATATATATATATATATATATATATATATGTATGTATAACTAACAACCTGCATAATAATTTTAAATATTCCTAATCTGCATAGATACTAAGCATAATAAAAATAATGGAGGGAAAAACACTATAAACATAAACAACAAAGGTTTCAGAAAATCAAACAAACCATAAATAAAACAAATTTCAACAAATTAACTATGTGAATAAATAAGCAATGCTTAACATAATAATTGACATTTTCACTAAACATAACCTTCATGTATAAGAACATGCAAACTCATCACATCTGTATCTAAGATTATTTCTGGATAAGACTTATTTTAAAATGTCTGAGCATATAAAATGTATTTTTTCCTAGTTTCTTAACTTAGTTACCCAAGATTTGTAATTAAAAGTTAAGCTACGTTACCCCCTTTAAACAGCCAAATTGAAATATTAGGATATTATTAATTAAACATAATTAAAAGAATACTTAAATTTTGGGCGTTTGTAGAAGTGGCTTCTTTTTTTCTTTCAATTTAGAAATCTTGGTGAGAAATGCCTTTTGGATTTTAGATGATAAAAGTGCTTAGGTGATTTGGCTTGCAATAATGTCCTTTGTCTTTCTTGGGCTTGGAACTGTAGACTTCCTTTAGTATTGACAAAGTAACACAGGTTGGATTCCTCTTGTCTGATATCTCAAACCATCAAAAGTCACTTTTTGGAATTTTGGTGGGAACATCAGGGCTGCACAGTCCAGCATACCATGGTATATAAAAGAGGTCTTCCTTATAAATAGCAAAGGCTGCTGCTATACTGGAGTGTTATTACTTTCCTTTTTTATGCCTTTAGTCCATTACACTTCATTTATAGGATCTTAGACACTCTTCTCTCAAACGGTTCAGCAGACTTGCTTTTTGGCTGAGAATATTCAGAATTGGTCTCTAGTCCAGCTTTCAGTGTATGATCCAAAGCATTAGTCCAGTCCATATCCAATGTTTAAACTACACTTCTTGCTGTTTCAAGAAGATGTCCCCTTTTGGTTTCAATTTCCTTAGTAGCCATTACTTCTAACAATAACATGTTAGCTCTCCAACTTGTCTTTTGCTCATTGGTAGGGACATCAATGTCTAGCAAAGGCTGGTGTCAGATCCTCCAAGCAGGTGTGGCCTCTGGAGATAACTGACCTTCTAGCAGTTCAAAATAGCTGAACTGCTTGTTCACCCAGACGCAGGACTTTCCACCTAGGAGAGTAGGCAGTCCTGGGCTAGATTTGCCAGCACCACATTTATGTTCCTTTTGCCGGGTGACATCATCATCAAATTATGATTGGTCTGAGTGCACTTTGAGGGTGTGACTGTTAGCACATCACAAACCATTTTTTTATATATGATCTCATTTCCAGAAACATTTTTTTATATAAAACAATTTTCCTTCCTTGCATCTATGTCCACCTTGTTACAAATATAAAACATATATTTTCAGATGCAGCAAAAAAAAAAAAAGAGAGAGGATTTATTTAAGACCAAACATGGTATGTTAACTTTTACTCTAAGGTGTGCAGTTTAATTAAAACCTTATAAAACTTTTTCCTTTTGAATATCTCTAAAAATATTTAGAGATCATAAAAGCACATTTTCTCTGGTTCAAAATTAGGTTTGTTTGGCATACCTGCTATCATTAGAAGCTTTATAATCTTAGCAAACTTATTTAAGACAGTGATTTCATTTGTTTGTGGTTAATGATCTATGACCTTATGCTGCCTGAAGTACATTGCATTGCAAAGTTTTAAGGCAAAGTGACTAGTTGTTGCTTGTTAGATAAACAATCGAGACTCATATCATTAGAAGATTTGTAAGGTCAGATTGCTTTTTACACAACTCTGTAATTTCTATCTTTTACAGCTTTGGTGCTAAAGAATTTTGTAAATAGCTGAGACTACACTTCTCTAACATGACTGACACTTAATCTCTGTGAGGTTTCATTCATTTTCAATAACCTGTGTGATTCTCAGATATATAGGAGCTTCTATGTATTTCCTATGAATAAACATCTTGATTTCTTGAAGCCTATGTATTTCAATCTGCATTAGACTTCTTTTTGTGCCAGGGGATGGATGATACACAAAAACACATCCATATGTTATGAGTTTTCATAGTAACATCTCTCCTTTATTTTCGTAAGTGAAATTTATCCCCTATATCAGATGGTCCTTATATGGGATGCCTACAGTGTTCCCTTTCTCAGCCAGACATGGGATACTTGAACTTAAACAGAAAAGCCATGTTTCCTGAACTTTGTCTCCACACAGAAAGGAATGATGTTACATTCCTTAACTTGTTGATAACATCATTTCTCTATTACAGTGTTTGAGAATTAACTAACACTCTCCTTGCTTTAAAGTTCAATCCGGTATTAATCCAGCCAGGAATGTTTAATACTCTTAATAATTAACACAAATAAGAAATATCAAATAGTAATTAAATATATATATATATATATATATATATATATATATATATACTGTATATATATATATATATATATATATACACACATATATATATATATATATATATATATATATATATATATATATATATTTGGGATACATGATGGCAGGAATGTGATATGGGATAATATTCACACTCCTGCAGAGTGAGCTGTGGATATCTCACGAGTGCCAAAGGCACGAGTGAGATATCTAGAGCTCACGATGCAGGAGAGTGAATATTGTCCCATATCTCATGATCTATGATCATGTGTGTGATTTACACAGTAAGGCATTGTTTTTAAGTTTATTTATTAAGTAGTTTTGTTTTTATAATGATTGGTCTAAAGCCGTAGGTTTTTTTGGTAGTATCAAGTTTGCATGAATGGAGTTTATGTGTTAGATTGTGATTGGGACAGTTGTGGTGTTTCATTGGTTAGTTTTATGAATGGTTGCTTTCTAATTGGTTGTTCAGATGTGTAGTGCTTTCTGATTGGTGTACCAGTGTTTGTAGGCAGGATTTTTGTAGGTTGTTTTGCACAGAGTTTTTGCTATTTGAAGTACATTTTATTTTCACATTTTAAAACTGGTGTGTGCAACATTGTGCTTCTGGGTATGTTGTTAAGATATTTTATTTTTTCCTCCATATGGGTTGTTTTCACCAGTGGTCTGATTTAATTTCATTAATTTCTTATGTGATTTGGAGCAGTACTGATGAACATGGACTGCATATTCCTGGCAGGTATTTTTAAATGTGGTGAATGTGAGGACTGGGGGTGGGGTTTATGTGTGAGTTGCAGTACAGGACAAAACAGGCTTGGGGCGTGCGCTTGGTGTTACTGCTCCCAGTCGCAGTGCACTGTGTAATTGTGGATTACTTATCATAGGCGCTTTTCTGTTTTATGAAAGCTGTGTTTGAGCTACAGAGGTATTTTTTGCTAGTTTACGCTACCTTGTTTTTGTATCAGTTAGTCCTACTAAGAAGTAGTTTGTTTAGGGAAGTAGTTCTCTTGACGTAGGCAGAGTGAGAATATCACCTGCTGACATATGCATTGTGTGTATATTTGTAAGAAGGTATCACAGTGCATACGTCATTGCCTAGCTATGCAATGGGGGTGAGTGATGTAAGTAATAATACCCAACAGGGTGGGCGTTATTGGGATATAACGGACTGCCCAGGGGCATAATGAGGCCCGACGCCACAGGCGGAGGGCCTTATAGCCCCTGGAAGGTCCGTTATATTCCATAACGCCAACCCTGGAGGGTATTATTACACTTAGAAAATGGGCAACTGTGTTTCATATATTTGAAAAAAACATTTCTTTAGATGTTTGTACTCTGAGCCGTTTCATTTCCATTTGTAATAAAATAGTTCCTCAACCTGCATTGTAATGATTTTTCCACTAAGGGCTTTTGTCCTAGTACAGCTTACGTAGCTTTTAGTTTTGCTTTCTGGTTGTCATGGTTTCCTCACTCTCCCGACACACCCAAGAAACGCGGGACTTCAGTTCATCTGGTTTTGTTTTATACTTCATTTTTTTTAAAGATTCATTCATTCTCTTCTGTCAGGTCGATTTTTTTTTGTAGCTTGGGGTTGTAAGCAAAGAACAGTGGTGCCGGATGGACGAGCTGACAGGGCAAGAAAAGGAAGCATTCGAGAAGAAGGTAGGATCTTCAGGGAATGAACAGCAGAGGGATGGTGGCACGCGGGTGTACTGTCGAATGGTTGGGAGATCTATATAAGAATGCCGTTGGCACAGGTACCGCGAGCGGGACCCGGGTAGTTGTTAGTGTGGCAGCTTTCCATGTTTGTGGTCAGAGGTGGAGTACTGATTTAAGAATGCAATGTTTTCTTGTGGTGAATACATGAAAAATGATGATGTGGTGGGGGTTGTAGCACTTTTTGGGCTGGTGGGGTGTTTCTGTCGGTAAGCGATGGAAAAAAATGACGGCAGGTGAATTTGCAAATTTGGGGTGCCCAGTAATATTCTAAGTAATGGGGCACCCTGAATTGGCACTTGTTTTTTACAGGGTGTTAAAAAATAACAGCCTGGGTGCCAGGCTGTTTTAGCCAATCAGGAGGCGAGTTTCACATTACCCATTTTCTAAATGTGTTTTTATTTCATGTGTTATCAGCTCACCCATTCTCTAAATATATATACTGTGTATATATATATATATATATATATATATATATATATATATATATATATATATATATATATATATATATACTGTATGTAATAAAAATACAATAGTTTTTCCATGAACGTTTTTGTTCTCACACTAACCTAATGTGAGTTTTTACCAGATTATGTAGCTCCCTATATTTTTGGAGGAATTTACCCTGTCCATGTTCCCTTTAAAAATTCCTTGCTGTGTCACATTCGCAAGAAAGATACTTAATGGCTGGTATGTAAAATGCTTGAAAGCTCCCCCTAATAATCATACTCTTGACCAGAACAGCAGCATCACAGACTGTTGAACTGGTGGATAAAGTATTCCAGGGCTACATTGACATCTCTTGTCCAAATTAAGAAGGACCAGTCAAGTTGTTGCAGAAGTACCAGGAAGTGTGGGTTCTTGTGTTTCCATAGTACCCTAGCAGAGGAAGTGGAAGACTCATTTTTGAATAGCTTAGCAGACCATTTGCATGTAACATGAGAATGGTTGCTCAAGAGTCAGGTAGCACAACACTAGAAATTATTTTGTCCACATAGAATCATAGACATCTGATGGCAGGAATAGACCCTTCTGGTCCATCAAGTCTACACAACCTTCCCCTAACACATAACCCCCTTCCCGCCTGCCACTACCCTCCCTCCAATACTCAGTCCCATATGCCCGTCCCATGCCCTATTAATGGATTTCACCATTTCCACCCCCACCACTCCATCTTGCAGTCTGTTCCAGGGCTCCACCACCCTTTCCATGAAGAAGTGCCTGGTCACATTGCCCCTAAATCTATTAGCTTTTAATCTGAGGCTGTGTCCTCTAGTTATGTCTCCCTCCTTCCTCTTCAGCAGATCCCCTTCACCTATTTTATTGAGCCCCTTTACATATTTAAAGGTTTCAATCATGTCCCCCTTTTCCTCCTTGTTTCCAGTGTGTCCAGATGTAGCTCCGCGCACCTCCGCTTGTATGTCTTCCCCTGCATACCTTGCAACATCCTTGTTGCTCTTCTCTGAACTCTCTCCAGTGCATCTATATCCTTGCAGAGGTGTGGTCTCCAGAACTGAACCCAGTAATCTAACTTCAGTCTCACCATGGCTTTGTAAGAGGGGCATTATTACCTCCCTCCTCCTGCTAGTAATGCCCCTGCCTATGCATGCTAGGTTTCCATTGTCTCTTCCTGCCGCCCTGCTACACTGTAAACCCACCTTAAGGTTAGAGAAGACTATGATCCCCAGATCCCTTTCCTGCTCTGATTTTTGAATTTCTTCCCCTCCCATGGACAGGGCCACTGGAAAATTGCGGAAAAGGTTACTCAAAACTGTGGAGCATTTTGCAAAAATTGCGGGAAATTGCGGCGGTTCTACTATAGACTCTGAGTGCTTCACAATAAATCTTTTAATGTGTTCTGCAGCATATATTAGTCAGTATAAATTGCTAAATGAATACTCTGACACCTGAATATGTTTAAAACATAAAGAAAAGTTTATGTTCCTAACAAGAATACTAAACTGATAAGCTATCATAAGCATTGCCTATCTTCCAAAATTTAAAAGCATCTGCCTCATACAGTGCTAAATAGATTATATAACATGAGCTGCAGCAAATAAATATTAAATAAAGCCAGAAGAAATATATTTTTTTGTTTCTGGCTGTAGAATAATGAAGCCTAATCAACAGCTGTTTACAGTGCTCTGCCAGCTAGTCACCCACTTCGGTACAAGAAAAAATAAGCAGACAGAGTGGTGAATAATTGAGTTTTAGTAAAATGTTGTTAAAGTGCTTAATGGTCATAATTTGTGCTGTGGGTACTGTACACTATTTTTGAAATCATATATTTAAATATTAAATCTGGGGGTTATTGGGGCTGGCAGTATAATCTAGAGGTAAGAGTAACAAACTGTGAATGAGCTGATGACATCTAGCAGCCCTGGGTTGGATTCTCACAATCTCCACTTGCATACCATATGATTCTGAGCAGATCACTTAACATCTTCAATGCTCCTGGGCTGTACCTGAAAACAGACACTTGTGCCTAGTGGGCCTTACGTGGTTACCAAAAAATGTCAAAAAATACCAATATATTTTTACTGCATCATACAGTAGTCAGGGTACCCTGTAATTTACTTTTGTTTTACTCTGGCTGCAATGATTTTGTTTAGTTAAAGATAAATATTCAGATATATTTTGTGTTTTATAAGCTTGTTTTAGACTTTAGTTAGGTTTTTATTGTAGTCTTTGCATGTGCGCATCTATGGGATAGTTGCTAAGAGTGAGATCACTGTTACCAACTAGCTTATTCAAGTTTAAAATTAACAGGGTCATCCAAAAATCCTCAGCTGTTTAAATCAAAACTACTCTGAATCAGTGTGCTCACAAGGAAAAACATGCCCTGCCACTTACAAAAAGGCTTCATAGATAGCACCTCATTTAAGTGAATGGGATAATTTGCACCTTTTCTCCCATCTTTTGTTTCAGTCTGTGTGGCAACAAAACGTTTTCTGATAGACTGCTTTAACACAAAACAAATGTTAAGTGTTTAAGACTACTTATGCTTGGTCAGTGGATTTTGAAACCAAACAAGACAAAGATTCAAAAGAAATCAGTGTCACATAAAACCCTTGCTCTACCTTGCACTGCATTGTTTCAGCCAAACCCAAGTCTGCATGCAAAATTGTCAATATATTGAGAGTATTTTATTCAAAATATTAATACTTTTTACACAGTTCAATATAAAAACTCAAAAATTGCAAGAAATTGTGGAACATGTCAGTTTTTGTGGAGAATGGTGAAAATTGTGGATTATGCAAAAAAATTGCGGGCACAATTTTCCAGTGGCCCTGCCCATGGCTAATCAGTATCAAGTCCAGGAGGGTAGCAGTCCCTGCTCTGTAATTAACTCTAGTAGGTTTGTTAATTACCTTGGTGAGGCAAGTATTTGCCAGTTTGTCTTTGAATTCTTTATTAGTGCTAGCTAGCCAGTAACAATTAAAGTCACCGACTATGATTCTTTCATGTAGCAGGTTTAGGCTGGACACTGTCCTGACAAAGCAAGTCACTCTGGATGTTTTAGGGTGAATATAGGTGATAAGGAGGAAGACGTTTTCTTTACCCTTGAGCCCCAGCTTGAAGTTTATGGCTAGGAGCTCACACCCAGTCAGATCAAAGCTAAGAGGAAGGAGGTAGGCTTTTAAGTAGGATTTGATGTACACAAAGCAGCTCCTTCCCCTCCTAGTTGTTCTGTCAGATCTAAATAGTGTACAGGTGTCTATTTCAATTTCTCTGTCCAAGATTCTGTTGGCAAGCCATGTCTGTGTGACAGCAACAGCATCAAATTGGACTCCAACAGAGAGGAAACCAGCAGCAAATAGTATACTATGGAGCATTGTTTGGAAGATCATTGTCACCTAGATAGGGGAAGTCTATGACCAGGGTTGTTAACAATACATAAATTACCCCAGTGGTCACCTTGTGCGTGTTTAAACCAGAAGGATTGCACAGCAGTTAGCTGTATGCTGATGAACAGCAGGGAGGGAGGGAAAATATGAATTGTTACGGGGGAAAAAATGAAACTGCCTTACAGGGAGACACTAACATACCCTGCCTAATGAGGGCAAGAGGCTTCCTATGGTGGGTCACTTAACAGCCTTATGTCAACAACAGCAGGGCAAACAGTATAAGGTAACCTATCTATAGCAAGCAATAATACCCGTGGACAGAAATGAAATTGGACATTTTATTGGATATTTAATTTGTGGAGGAGGAAGCTCCTTGAGCTAATTATTTTATATGTGAGATGTTTGATGACTGCTCTCTACAGCTTATAGTTACAAATACTGTTTTATTCATTGCTATAATACTCACCATCTTTTTACTGTTTAATATCAAGCGTGGGGATATTATTGTTGTTTTGTGAGTGGGAATGTGAGGGTTGGGAGGGCTGTGGGCGTTATTTTGTTTAGTTTATTTATCTTATTTTATTTTGTTTAATACCACCCCACTCTGTGAGACAGTGGAGGAGTAATTATTGGATAGTAGAAAAGGTAGATTTTTACGTTGCCAAATTTTATTTTTTATTTAATTTTTATTTTTGTCCCCCACTCTGTGAGAGAGAGTGGAGGATTGTATTTTTGTATTTTTGATCATTTAGGTGGGTTGGTATTTATTTGCTTCTTTGTGTTTAGTTTATTTTTAAGCTGTCCCCCACTCTGTGAGAGAGAGTGGAGGACTGTATTGTGTTGTTTCGTATTAATTATTTTCTGAGAATTTGATTTATTTTGTTACTGTTGCAGCTGTGTTTTTGAGTCTTTGGGTTTTTGGGTGTGTGATTTAAAGTTTCAGGATGCCAGGATGTGTCAGTGGATTGCTCCCCTGGTAGCACACTATTCACCCTCCAAACATCGTGACCTCTGCTCTTTTATTGCCCCCTTTACAATTTACAGTATATCAACACTGTAGAGAACTAGGAATTGTTCGTGGGGGCAGAGGCTGGGCTGGGGGTTGTGAAAGTCAGAGAGTGAATGAGTGTGGTTCTCGTCTTGGGGTTGTGAGGCCCAGGAGACACCCTGGGGCAAAATGGATTCTGGAACATGGTCCTCCATGTCTGGTCTCCATACCCAAGGGTTCCACTGCTGATGGGCAGGTAGCTCCGGAGGCCCCGGAATTTGATCTGACTCGAGTGGTGTTATGCAATGCCAGATCTATTAAGAACAAGACTGCAATAATTGTAGATCTTTTTGGGACAGCAGATCTGGGTTGCATCACCAAGACCTGGCCTGATGGTAATGCTGGCCCCATATTGGAGGCTGCTGTTCTGGCCTGGTACTCAGTGATACACTGCTCAAGATTGGACCATGTAGAGGGGGGTAGCTATCTATTTCAAAATGGAACTGGATCTTACAAGTGTGCCAGTTGAGGAGACCAACTCATTTGAGCGTACAGTGGTTACAGGTGTAGGTTGTAGGATTGCTCTCATCTACCATACACCCAGGGATGAGAAGTGGTTCCTTCAGGAAGTAACAGACTTCATGGTCAACATGGCATTCAAGTCATCCAGGTTGATGGTCCTGGGTGACTTTAACACCTGTGTCAATGATGAACTCTCATGATTTGGACAGGACTTCCTCCAGTTGATGATATCTCTGGGCTTTACACAGGAGGTTGCCTCTGCTACCCATAAGGGCGGTCACTTTCTTGACTTGGTCTTCCTCCTGGGGATCGAAAACTCCAACTTGGTGGTGGAACCGGTCGGATGGTCAGATCATCACACTGTGGGGTTCAGTTTTTATGCCCCCCCGTATAGGCCTGCCCCTGTGACGATGGTCAGATAATTTCCTTTATGGGATATATATGAGCCCCAATGGTCTGTCAGCAGTATTAGACCTATTGGTAATTCTGGTGGCAAGCGGGAGTCCAGAGAGCCTGGTTCAGGCCTATAACAAGGCCGTCTCTGCAGCCCTGGACTCTATCGCTCCCATCCATGTTCGTCCTCTCTCCCTTTGCTCTTGGTTCCCATGGTTTGATGGGACCTTGAGGGAGTTGTGGTGACCTGTATGAAGGTTAGAGCATTGCTGGTGGAAATGCTCCTTGGAGGCTGACCGCCTTAGATTGATGGAACATTATCAAGTCTGTCAATCAACAATCACCTGTAAAAAGGCAGAGTTTCTGTCCCGTGAGATTGCTGCTGCTCAGAATTGACCACCTCAGCTCTTTTGGACCATGGACAGGTTGTGCAGCCTTACTGCAACCACAGCTCTTGCACCTCCCTGGTAACTGCCCTGTTTGTTGGGGGGAGGGCTAGTATGCAGCGTCCCTACCCATCATGACCCCTGCTGTCCCAGTGCATTTGCTCTACTGATAAATTTAACAAAAATATACACTTAAAAAGGGATTAAAAACACTGTTTTTAAGTGTCTTTAGCATCAGGATAAGAGGCTAAAATAATTACTAATGACAGAAATCATCAGGAAAATATATCACTATTTAGAAATGACAGAATTAAAATTCTTTAAATAGAATCAATACTATAAAAAAAGATTAATTACACAATCTGTAGGTATAGTACAATTGAATTTGCCAATAGCCAGGGGTATAGTCCTTCAAGGTCTTCTGGGAGTGTTAACCCCTTACTTCATATTGAGAGGTAGCACTGCTCACATACTTCTTAACTGACTGTTTGGTTAATTGCCATATTTCAACAATAACAGTATACATTATACACATACCAGATTAAAGAACTAAGAAAAAAGAAACAGTTAAATCTGTCTAAACTGATGTATAAGTGTTGCTGGCATCTGTTGGGAGCCTGTTACATCACATTGTAAATCAGAGCATGTGCTGGGCAAAGTCAGGAGAAAAAAACAACCAGATACTGATTTAGAAAGTTTTCTGACTACAGTGATTTCATATGTGTAGATAAGACTTTTTAACTGTTTCATACCTGAAACACACACACACACACTTTGTTTAGTAGAGTAGGATTTTATAGTACATAACAAGCAGACTTAAAATTGTTTCCTATGTCCTTTAAATGACACTTCAACAGGATGTTGAATTTGTATTTGCTTGATATTAACAATAATTCAAACAAAACTGATGCAGATTTATGTGATGCTTCTCTCTCAATTAATGAATTTTTAAATATATTCTAAGGCCTGTTAAACATTGAGGACTTTGGAACTAAATAGTGGGCATTATTAATAGACATCTACATGAAATTAACTTTTTTGCTTTAGTTTTGACAATTTTTTTAAACAAAATAAACAGCTAGTTATTTTGATAGTGATATAGTGGTTGTTCGTAACAAGTCAAAGAATGCAGTAAAAGCAGACAGATAGTGTCAAAATTACCCTCAAAATGTACCAGAATGCATCTAAAACCCGATAGCTTCTGGGGGCTGCCCAGGCCCCTAGACCCCCCAGCCTGAGGGGTTGGGGGAATCCTGTTTTGTGGAGACCCTGGACTTCTAAATTTAGCAATACACCACTGCCAATAGTTTGCATCTCCATTTGACCCACTGTCAGTATTTTTATATCCTGGGATGATAAACCAATGTGTGTGTAATGTAAAGGGGTTCAGTAAGCACAAAGAGTTCCACACCCAAGTCTAGAACCAATCCCAGTTTGCAATTTGTGTGTAAAATGTTTTTTACTTACTGTTTAGTGCAGTAGATTGTATCACACTAATTCTGTTGACTTGCAAGCTGACATCTGTAACTACAAATTCCAGAATCCCCTGCAGCAGATATCAGGGGAGGGCTGCAGAAGTGGGAGATTCAATAGCCTGCAATGCAGGTTACAGTTTTTATAATCCATGATCTTTTGTTTGCCTGTTACTCTGTCTTCCCTAGGCTAAGTATGGCCACAGAGGACTGTACTTAGCTCTGGGAGGACAGCAGGACTGGAAAACAGTTGATCAGAGTTTATAAAGGCTCTAACATGCACTGCAGGCTACTGAATCTCCCACTGCTGCAGCCTTCCTGTGATGTCAGCTCAGTGGATTCTGAGATTTATAATTACAAAAAATGTCAGTTTGCAAGTCCATAGAATTAAGTCTGATTGCCAAAATTGGTCCCTTCAAAATTGCCCTCCGGAACCATCTCTTCGATGCTCAGTGCTGTAGATGCACCTAATTAATCCCACTGTGGGATCCTCCTGTCAGGCCTCCACAACTTGACAACGTCCTCCAGACAGCCTATCCTCTTCCCTCCCTCCCACCCCACTCCCCATCCCTACCTGCACCCTCTCCAGGTATTATCTAGGTAAGTCCAGGGCTCTACCCCCAGTGCAACCCTTGGGTACCTTGTATTTGACTGTAACCTATTATACCTAACATTATTATGTAACCTATGTGTACTCTCTGTTTAATGTTCTGCACCTGTACTGTTCTCACTGTTGTAACCACACTGTGTAACTCTATCTAACCCCCTGCAATGAGGTGCCTTTGTAAATGAGTCCATGTCTCAAAGGTTGTAAATCCAACTTTTCTAATACATAAATGATACAATCTACTATACTGCAGTAAATAGTAAGTACTGTAAAAAAATGTCTCTGCACACAAAGGGCAAATCTTGACCAGTCCCCTCACTGCGTTGTGGGTCTCTTAGTACTGACTATACCCCTTTAATATTCCTTCCATCACAGGATAGTTTTTTATAAAAAATAGCAAAAAAAGGCATTAGCATAACCAGAATGCAGAACACAATATAGTGTCTGAACCCAAAATGATTATTTCTAAAAATACATTTTCATATATTAGCACTAAAGCCCTGGTCTTCTCAGAAATGGAGCCAACTCAAAATATTCATTAAGACCGGGGCCGGATTTTCAAATGGCCCTTAAAATGACACAAGGTGCACCAAACATCCACCTTATATCCAATCCAGGTACACCAAAAGCTGTGAGCCCTATTTTGCAAGAAACACATTCTCTGCGGCAAAGTCCCCCCAAATGATGCAGGATGTCTGCTGCATCAAAAATGTAATGCATGGAGTGAGAATGAGGCAAAGCTGAGCCAAAATTATGATGCACAGGGATGGCTTTTCAAAGGTCATCTGCAAGCTGAGACAATGGCAGCTGTGCCTGTTACAGTATTGTACAGTATCCTGGAGCCTGCATCCTGCAGCGTGTAGCTTCAGTGGTAGTTCACCAAACAAATGACACATCCACCAAGTATGCCACAAGCTGTGGGGCAGTCAGGTGGCAGCTGTGCCCTTGGAAGAGAGCAAGGTAGTAGTTCAGCAAGCCCAAGCCCCGATCCCCCTTAACGTTTCAGTTATTATTCCGTGTAGTCTAGTGGCTCCCCCGAGCCCAGATCCCCCCTAATGTTTCAGTTATTATCCTTGGTAGTCAAGCCCCATTATTACACTTAGTAACATTTATAATATATTATATTGAGACCTGGGTTTGAATCTTACAGCCCCCACTTGCATACATGTGAACCCTGAGCAAGTCACTTAACTTCCTTGTGCTCCCAGGTCACAACTGTAAACAAGCTTCAGCTTAGTGTGTCTCTCCTGGTTAAAAAAATAATATATATATATATATATATATATATATATATATATATATATGCCCCGGTGGTCTAGTGGACCCCCAGTCCTAGTCCACCATTAAAAGATATTCTGAAATTCCTGGTGGTCTAGTGGACCCATACCCTGCAGTGTCCTACCACCCACTGCCCCCACCTATAACCGAGCCCGTGACTGGCACAGCGCACTGGTCACCACCATGGCCAGCCACCAACTGAGCTCTGAATGAGCATATACTGTATATAGTATGTGCTCAGTGCTTGACAGCTCCTGTCATTTAAATTCAACATTTTTTGCCAAATGTTAATGTCCATTTCATAAGTTTTCTCAAGCACTGCTACTGTTGGATATTAGGGAGCTCAAAGCAGTGGAGGTCTCTCCATTGTTGTTAGTATTGCCTGAGCCCTAATATCAGAGGTATCACTGGAAGTGCCTCCAGCACTCTTCTTGGTTAAACCTGTTTTGTGCTTATTAAAAAACACTTATAGCTAAAGTTTACACATATGTGTCGGCTTACACACCATCAGTAGATCAGATGGTTGTAAGTGCCTAGTTGGTACAAAACTCAAACCCTTTTATAAATACTGCTTTAACTAGCAAACAATATGAATTCAGAAAGGTTAATTATATTCCTTCACTTGTTTCCTTTGGTGGCCTCTTGGTTTTGTAACATATTCTTCCACTATCTCCTCCTTGCTGGGACCACAGTAGGCAATATGGGGCAGAGCCAAATATCTATATAAGCAGTAGTTAAACTGGAATTTCAGAGGTGAAGGAGCTCTGATATCATAACTGTCATCATCAATCTAGCATGTCACTAACTAGTAAGCGATACCCACGTGCATGCACTAGGTAGGCAATGATCACATTCACCTTTGCCATTTAGTTTTACTTTTTAAGTTTATAAACCAATATGTATGCATTAAACTGTAAACATTTTTATAAATATAATGGGCTTGATTCTCAAAATGGGCTAGGATCAGTACAAGCTGCCGCAAACAGCAGCTTGTACTGAAGCCTTTTGTGCCAGGGACCCTGCACCAGATTCTGGTACAGGAGGAGTGTTGGTGCCTGAGTCCCTACAGTTGATGCTAACTCTCCTGTGTGACAAACATAAGGTGCATGGGAGGGGCTTTCGGCATGCTCCCTCTGACAAAGGCTAGTGGTCTTCCCATCCTGGTCCTCTGATACCAAACCCCAACATCTGAATCTTAGTGGGATAGTGCCCCCAATACCCAATGCCACACATGATTAATATTTGTATTCCAGCCACTGTCCCCTTCCAAAATGCAGTTTGTCACTAATATTTGTATTCCAGCCCCTATTCCCTTCCCCGATGCTGCCCATCACCTGTATTTGTATTCTAGTCCCATCCACTTCCCCAATGACACTCGTTATTTATATTTGTATTAAATCCCCCCTCCTCCTCCCAGATGCTGCCCATTATTAATATTTGTATTCCAGCCCCCTTCCCCTTCCCCAATGCTGCCTGTTGGTAATATTTGTATCCCTGCCACTGTCCCCTTCCCTGATGCCACCCGTTATTAATATTTGTATTCCAGCCCCTTCCCCTTCCTCAATGCCACCCATTATCTGTATTTGTATTACATCCCCCCACCCTCCCTGATGCTGCCTGTTGATGTGCACAATAAAAAATACCCATGCCTTGTGGTCTAAAGGCCCCCCACCCACCTACCCACCTTGGCAGGAAGTGCCCACCACTCCGCTCCCTCCATCCTAAACGCTGAGATGGCAACTGGCACAGCCCAACTCTCACCACCATGGTCAGTTGCCAACTGACCTGTCAGTGAGTCTGGACTGTATAATACAGTACAAGCTCATTGATTGACATCAGTGAGCATGAACTGTATTGTGCAGTCCACACTCACTGGCAGGTCAGTCAGCAGCTGGCCTTGGTGGTGAGAGGAGAGCTGTGCCTGTTGCTGGCTTAGGGTTTAGGTTGGGGGAGGAGTGGGGTTGGTGGACACTTCCTGCTGTGGTGGGCATCCACTAGACCACCAAGCATAGGTATTTTTTATTGTGCACATCAATCATCAATGGCAAGGCATGGCAACTTTGATTTCTTAGGTGCCCAATCCTGGAGGCTCTGGGTGCCTTGCCACCCAGTTTTGCTAACTTTTTTGTGGGAAAATGGGAGTCTGATTATCTGTACAGTGCCACTACAAATCCTTTTTTTTGATATATTGGATTTGTGGCAGTGCTTTATTGATGATATATTGGTAATATGGAAGGGCACATTGCTTGAATTTGAACTTTCTATTGCCTGGATGGAGAGCACTAGCTCATGCTTGAGGTATAAGTGCTGTATTAATTCTGTGGAAATTATGTATTTGGATCATAAAATCTATAAAAACAGTACAGGAGATGTGTGTACTACTTTATATCAGAAAACCACAGATAAAAATAGCTTGCTTAGGTATGAGAGCTGCCACCCAGAGCATGTGCATTTTAACATTCCAAAAGGTCAGTTAGTGCGTACTCTGAGAAACTGTACTGAAACTGGAGAATTTTAGCACAAGAAAGGGTTACAAGTACACATATTTAGGGAAAGATGGTACAGCACTCACAGTATAGCTACTGCAATTTCAAAGGTTGATGCCATGAATAGAGAGACAACCCTACAGTATGCTAACAATGAATGCACTGTTACCCAGGATACCAGCTGCCCTTTTGTTACCACCTTCTCCAAAAGAGCTGACTATATTCATGAAATTGTACAGAAGAATTGGTATATGCTTTCTCTGGAACCCAAACTGGATATGGTGGTAACAGCAGGACCTAAGGTGGTTTTTCGTGGATACAAGAATGTAAAAGATAGGGTAATCAGCAATTATCTTCCAGGACCTAAGCTCTCTCAACAGTTCACATTGCCCCCCCTCCCAGGGACCTTTAGGTGTGAGAAATACATACACTGCAAATTTGTCCATCATGGCAAATCTTTTTCCCACTCTGGTACAGGAAAAATGTTGTCCATAACAGATTTGATCACATATTTAAGCACTAATGTGGTGTACTTGTTACAGTGTTACTGCAAAGCATTTTATGTGGGCAGAACCATGTGTGGTTTCAAAGTGAGGATGGGGGAACATGTGAGGGTGGTTCAAAGAGGTGATAGCTTGTATGCCATTGTCAGACATCTCTTTCAGAACAGTGGAGGTTGTCATGATTTTAAATTTATTGGCATAGAAGTGGTCAATACTGGGATGAGGAGAGGGAACTTGAAAAAGCTCATTGGACAATGTGAGAGTTACTGGATATTTGAACTGGGGGCTAGACAGAATTTACAGCTAAATGACAGTATAGATCTGTCAGCTTTTTTGAAGAAATATGGATGTTAAGTAAAAAACACAGATGTGTAAGTGGAACCCCTTTTTGGCCCAGTCAGGAGTAAGTGCACTGTGCCATTCATTTTATATCCACTGATGGGACACACCAAGTGGGAGAATATAAAAATATTTTAGTGAACAAAATATTCTACATATAAGGATGATAGTATTAAGTTGTGCAAAAAAGTTCCTAAGTCCAGTAACAGATTAATGCAACAAGGATTATGTATAAATAAACTTAAGATTGGACACTTCAGCAGAAAAATAATGTTTAGAAGCTTGAATAAGTAAGGTTGGTGATTGGGGTCCGGCTATTCAAAGGGGTTGTGCATGGCGCAACAAAGTTGCACTTGTGCAACCCCACATTGTGCCCTAGCAGGATAGTGAAAGGGCAGCCCGGTGCAGCGCAAATCCCGATGTGCCGGGGTGCAATGTAATCGTATATGGCACAGATGCAGGGGACGTGCCCATGCATATTTGGTACATCCCGATATTCTGCCCAGGATGTGAGGCGCATATGCTGGCACAACCCTGCATTGCGCTGCATAGGAGGGCTCAAAGTTGAGCCCGTGAAAAGTGGGAACAAATCCTGGCCACCCAGAGGTGGGCTGCTGTATTGCAGAGTGTAACACAGCAGCCACCAGCCATGGGTGGCCACCTGCCCACCCAGAACACCATCCACAAGCATCCTCTTCCCTGGTAGTCTAGTGGATCCTCTTCCTTCCCGAATCCTCGATCATGGCATATGTATAAGATGACATTCCCTGGTAGTCTAGTGGAACCCCCACTCTCCCATGTCACCGATCACCAGTTATCCACCGTAGTAATATTCCCTGGTAGTCTAGTGGTACACCCCAGCTCATTGCTGCGATCACAGTAAAACCCTGTAATATAATTCCCTGGTGATCCCCTCCCACCCATATAGACCCCCTTGCCCACCCTGCTCCCCCATCATCGATGGGTGGCAGCAACCCACCCGCATACCACCCGGCCACCCGCTGATTGACTGGTACAGTATGGGCTGTAAGCCCATTGGTCCACAGTGTGGACCAATTGGCTTGCAGGTCATACTGTACTAGACAGTCCCAAATATGTGAATGACTTCATTATGCATTTATTGGGGCATTGGGAGGAAGGGGGTACCACTAGACTGCCAGGGAATTATATTACGGAGCTGTACCGCGATCATGGCTATAGGGCGGGGGTTGCCCCGGGACTCCCACTGTGCACACGTCATGCTGAACAGGGTGCCAGGCACAAGTCACTGGGCTGCACTGCCCAAGGCATGCAAATGGGGCCATAATGACATGCAAATGGCCCCATTTGTGCCTTGCATATATTATGCCCAATGATGAATATCACTGGTGATGCACCTAGCACAACTGCATTTGTGCTGGTGCATCCCCATGATCCCTATCTGTGGCTTGCACTGGCACAGTGCCACTGTGCCATGAGCAGTATGTGTACTGTCCGTGCCATTTTCAACAGTGCTGCACCATGGTGCATCCCCATTAAATATCACATGGACCTTTCCCCGGTGCATCACAGTTGCTCTGTGCCCAGGCTTGTGCCACTGCCTGAAGCAGTCTGAATATCCAGTCAGGGTCTATTGCGAGGTGTTTATATAATCACCTCACAAAAGTAATTAATGAACAGTGCACAGTTCAGTTCGTGGACTATGCATTGGTTATGACACAGGTTGTGAATATAAGCTTTAAGAATTAGATTTATACACTTAAAGACAAATTCATGTTGATAGGTTCTGTCTCAGATAATAATAGACATGATAGATGGATTAGTGTGTATTTTAGAATTTGTTCCACTGTTATTTGTATACACATTGAATTTTGATGATATTTATTCTATGAATGAATTGCACTTTTTATATATAGATTTTTAAATTGAGCTATGGCTCAGTTGATTGGTGGATGTATCATGTGACCCAGAGTGTTTAATGAGCACCTTGTTTGCAAGCTTCTTTATCACTCTGAAGAAGCTTAGTGGTGAACTAAGTGAAATGTCAGTTCTTTTGTCCCTGCTGGACTCGTACCTGCATATGTATGTACATTTTTATAAAGATGGTCTTTCCTGTACTTTTATGGTCCTAGTGTCTCTTTGGTGGGGCAGGGGGTGCTTTTGACTCTCTTCACTTTGTGCCTTACAAATATAGACAATTCAAAGAGATAGGACTGTTAGAAATACATAAATATAGCTAAAAATTATAAAATATAACAAAATCAGTAGACAAAGTTCAAAATGTGAGCATTACTGATATATAAAGTTGTTCAGAGCTCTATATCTGGGAAAGCCAGAGCAAACAACTTAAGTGGCTCTTAATAACCTCAACTGTAAGGGCCTCCCTGACAGCTGGTGGTAGCAAATTCCTCAGGATGGGACCAATGACACTAAACGCCCTGTCACTGGCAGATTTTAACCTTGTCCTGAGAATACAAGAAGGCCCCAAGAGGAGGAACGGAGAGAGTGGACAGGAGTGGCAGGTGTGAGGTCAGCCAAATAGTCTTAAAGATGAACAAGCCCACTTTGAAGAGAATTCCCCACCTGATTGGCAGCCAGTGCGGTTTGCACAATACCAGGGTAACATGACTGAACTTAGAAAGTCCCATCAGCAACCTGGAGACAGCATCTTGCACCAACTGCAGCTGGTGGAGGGTCCCTCCAGAGACCCCCAAAGCAGAGCACATTACAGTAATCAAGCCTGGATGTCACAAAAGCATGTACCAAGGTAGGAAGATCCTCAGGCAGAACTAGGGATTTGATCCTGGCAATATTCATCAGATGGTAAAAACTACTTTGGACTGTGAATGGCACCTGAAATTCAAATGTCAGTTCATCATTGAGGAAAATGCCCAGATCGTGCACCCTAGAGGAAGCCATCAATGGTATAGGCCCTAGGAAGAAACCAGTTGCCACACCAGAGGCAATCCTATCATGCCTATAGTTTGACTCCACAACCAGTACCTCTGTCTTATCAGGTTTCAGTCGCAACCAGCTGGAGGCCATCCAGTCATTAATCTTGGATAGGCAGCTATTAAGCACTTCTACAGCATCTGATGTCCCAGGGGCAAAGGAAAGATACAACTGGGTATCATCTGCATAGCAATGAAAATCCATGTAGTACTTCCTTTTTTTAATTGTATTTCTATTTTCTCTCCTGCAGCTTGACCTGCTAATATCCAGCCACTGCTTCTTTTCCCAGGGCAGCCTGCAGGCTCGCCCCACACCGGCTGGCATATGCTGCCATACCCTCGAAGGGAACCTCCCCTAATCCCTGTTACAGGCTGGGAATCAATGCTGTAGTGTGACCTTGCACTACAGGCTCCCACCGGGTGAGGAAGTTACAGCCATCAAGCTGCCCGGTCAAGTGCTGCCATTTTTCTCCTCCTAATTTTTCCCCCTTGGAGTGCAGACGTGCAATGACATCTGAGGCACAATGTGCCAATGTCCACTGCACTCCACCCCCAACTCTGACAGTACCCCTGGTCATCACCAGGGGCCACTGCAGAGTGGTGAGAACTCTCAACACACCCTGGGATAGGAGAGCAGTCCTACAGATGCTCGATCCTATCCCCTCCAACAACCCCTGACAACCCAGGCATGCGTCCGAACCCAGGATCCAGCATGGCGCAAGTTGTGGCATCCAGCGCCTCAATCCTCAGTGTCACTGGGCCGGCATCACATTGTACTTCCTAATGAGCTCACCCAGGGGCAGCATGTACACAGCAAACAACACCAGTGACAAGACCAAACCCTGGGGTACTCCACAGGACAGGAGGCTTGAGGAGGAGGAGGAGAAATTCTCCATCAGTACCCATGGCCTCCTGTTCATGAGGTATGACTCAGATCAGCAGATGACAGTACCAGCAAGCCCACAGTACTCCCTGAGATGGTCAAGTAACACAACAAGGTCCACAATCAATCTTTTATTTATAGAAAGTGCAATTCCAAAAAGATCAAACTGCTTGTACAATTAATTCTAAAAGCAATAATACAAATACAGACAATTACAGTAAAAACCTAGAATTATTAAAAAGAAACAATTAATCGAAGTCAGGGAAAGCCAATACAAACAGATGAGTTTTAAGAGCAGATTTAAGAGCACATCAATGGGCAGCATCGGGGAGAGGGATGGGGAATTTAATACAAATATAAATAATGGGTGGCATTGAGGAAGGGGACGGGGCTGGAATATAAATTTTAACAATGGGCGGAATCTTGGAAGAGTTGGGGCTGGAATAGAAATATTACCAATGGGTGGCATCAGGGAAGGGTGCTTTAATACTAATATTGATAATGGGAGGCATCAGGGATCGGGGAAGGGGGCCACTAGACCACTACAGCAGGGGGATTTGTTAAATATGTTTATTTTGGATGGCATCAGGGATGGGGGGTACATTGATGCAGCCCTCACAATCCTCCCAGAGGACAGTTCTAAGCACCTTTAGACCAGCCGTGACTGGTCTAAGTGTACTTTGAAAAATGTCATCTGGGTGTGTTTAGTGAATCCTGTTTTCAGTGATGTGACAGCTTGCATCTGCCACATGCCCCCTAGAGCCAGGTTGCAGCCCATTTTGGGGTGCACCAGTTGTGCAAGCCCTGCTTGAGGCAGGCAGCCTGTGGTTGACACAGGCTGCCTTTATGAATAGCTCAGATGACAGTTTTTGACACAAGGTGCCACTTGCGCCATTTATGTTTGGCGCAGTCATCTTGCATCAATATCAGGGCTTTGAGAATCAAGTCAAATGTATTTATTTTTCCAAAGTACAAACTTAATTAAAAAAAAACAGCAATGCAATAGAAAATTACTTAATAGAAGATAGGCAGCACACACATCACACGTTTAATTCTAATCAAACACAAGTGGTTCATTGTTTTTTGGATTTTGCATTCAATTTCTGATTCAGTCACAAATGAAATCTAAGTGGCCTAGTCCTGTTTTTTGATGATGTTTATGACTTACCAGATTGATTCATATGAATGTGTGTCTTCTTTAGTTTTACAAGCTTTGCATGCAGTATGGTCAGCAGATCGTCTGTGAACCAGCCACTTCTAAACATTAGAAGCTGGGTCCCACTGTTTCAGTGGTGGACCACCCAAGGAGATGAACATGAGTGATGAGATGTGAACAGTGCTCAAACATGTCCTAATGGGTGTGCAAATGTCATTCATTTCACGGAACCCCCTTTCCCATTCAGCTGTACTGATTGCAATAGTATTCTCTGCATGAGAAAGGTGTAATGGATTGTCTCCCATAAGCTTTGTACTCTCTTCTTTTAAATCTCTGTTCTCATTTTTCAGTTCTGAATATTTGATATGAAAAAACTCACAGAGAGCCTTCACATCTCCTTCTCCAAACTCCACTGGCAAGTATTTTGGCCACGTTTGCAGCAGAATGCATGGCATTTTCTCAAAAAGCTTCTCTTTTTCTTAAGTTACCATTCTAGCAGACAAGGGGCAGGATTCATGATGAGTTTCTTTCTAAGTTCCACTCCACAACTGTTGTTGCGGGCTGGAATCACCTGCAGCTGCAGTGGTAGCGATTCACAGCCACAGCAGTTGCGGAGGGTGTTACGGCTGCTTCTACCAGCCATAGCCCATTCCCACTGCTGCGGCCATCTCCCCAGCGACACCACCTGCAAGCAGCCATAGATCATGGAGCTGGTCATAATCCAGCTCCACCTTTGTGGATAACCTGCAGATCCGCAAGTCACAACTGACTTGTGCCGAGGTTTACTCACAGCTGTGGGTATTTCTCGAGTTTCATGAATCCTGCCCAAGGAATTTACCAGTGCCTGGTAGAACTGGCCTTGATGGATTGTCATTTGTGCATGGCTATCATCATGTTGAGGTATTTCATTGAATTCTCTTTAACAGTTGCTTCTTGTGCTAAATGGAGGTAATGTCCTTTACTTCCCTTCCTGCTGATGAATACCTCAAGCAACCTCATGATAAGTTTATTTGCCATTAGTAAGTTCATGTTCTGTGATTGTAATGCTTCTGACAGCTCTTTCAGTTCTTCCAGTGCATCCAGCATCAGGCCAAGGTTCTTAAGGAAGACACAAAGAACAATTTTATAGCCATTCCTTCAAACATTGTTCTCTCTCTTTTGAGTCTCTGAACATGTCTTCTGTTGCTAATTGAAAGTGGTGGTAAAGGGCAGGGAAAGATACCCAGACTGCATGTGCTGTTCTAAAACTAGAAGCAATCCACCTCACTCCAAGAATCCTCCCAATCCTCTTCAGGTGAGAATCTACTACAACAGCTACTGCTACTAGCTCTCACAGATTTTTTGGAGACTGGCTGTAAATTGCATACAGCTTATATATATAGTTCTTGAAATTATTTACTTCAGTGCAAATTCTCACTGCATCATTGACAGATAGTTCTAGTCTATGGTTGAGGCAGTGCCATCCAATTTTATTACTGAAATGTGAATCTTGAGAGCTAGGTTTGAATCCCATCACCGACTCATCACCTGCTATTTATTGCAATAGTAAAGTTTAATACAGTATATTGTGACCTTCAGCAGCCCACTTTAACTTTCTGCTTAACGCATCCCTATAATCTGCTGCTTGTTTGGGTACTGAAATATGGAAATGTAGAACATTAGGACAGAAAAAGTCACACTGGTCTCCAGGAATAAATACTGGCTTGCTAATCGCTCCTCCTAGGACCTTTTACTGCTGACCATGAATCATTTTTGTTGCATTGCTCTGTATTGTTTCTATGCTGTACTGATCCTACGCCAGAATTGCACACAACACTCCATCAGCAATTTAACCAGTAAAAAATAAAGACTAGGCATAAGCACCTCCTGACTCAGATGGTTGCATGGTGTGTTCCCACAGCTGGTGTTGCAATGCCCAGGATGGGTGTGCTTGGAGGAAATGATACTTGAAGGTTGCATACAGGGTGGCAGTGTCCCTTTTTACTGGCTCTGGAGGGGCATTGAACCAAGAAATGGCAGTCCCTCTCAGAAACAAGCTCAAGGCATGGGGGATGCGTAAAGGATCAGTCCAATCATATAAAGAAATCCAGGCCTGAAATTGCTCAAGCCAGTTGACAGCATCTTTGTGAGGTAGTGCTGAGAAGGGTACTGGCTATAAGCTGGAATGAACCGTGGACTGAGATGAAATATTTTTAATATAAGTGAGGTCATCCTGAATAGCCTGCATAGTTTGCATTCCTTGAGTGGAGATGGCCGACTGGATATTGTGCAGGATGATTTCAATGTTGTCACCACATGCCCCTGAGATGGGTGATGATAGCACACCGGGCACTCCAGTGCCCATCTCTGTGTTGTTTTCAGACATTGTGACTGGAGATGAGCTGCATTTCACCAAATGAGGGGTCGTAAGGCTGAGCAGGAATAGCTGTCATGCGGAGATGAGATGTGGAATTAATGAAGTGCCAAGAAGAAAATATTTTTGAAGCCAAAAGCACAATTATTGTAAGCAATTTCCATCAAATGATGTCTTAATAAACAGTTTCCGCTTGATTTTGGTGTTGTCTGTTATTTAAAGAAAGTTTTATTGCAAAATGAATTATTTGGTGTACTGTTCCTTTAATTGCATAGGTTTGTCATTGACTTGTATGGAGTACCATTAATTTCTATGGATTGAGGTCATCTGGTGCCCATCACAACATGGCCACCACACTGTGACAGCCAAAGGTAGTATTTGATGACTGCTTTAAGATGGCCACTGCAAGGGGTTAAGGGTCAATGCCTTGTTCTTGTTTTTGTTACTAGAGATAGAGGCTGCTGTGCATGGACAATATGGTGACTGCCAGACTGGAGGCCTTCTTCCCCACCCCTACCACAGATAAATTGCAGGCTTTCTGTTTTTTTTAAGTGGAAAAGAGCTTGGGAATTCTTGTACTGTGTGGATTGCTTTCCATTTTGTTAGGTGCTTTGCCGCCCCTAAAAGTTATGTGTTGTTCCTCCCCCCAGTTTTGTGCTTTGTACAGTATTATTTTTATTTTGTTTCCTCTTCCCCTTGCTGGTATACTGTGATTTATTTCTTTGTAGCTGCCCCCAAGTGTTGTGTACTTTGTCCCAAGTTTGAAGTCTGTGGCTCCGCTTGATGATTTATTTATATTTGTGTTATGTTTATTTTCTGGTGAGCCGTTTGTGAAGCATGGCCAACAAGGAGCTTTCTGTGCAGTACAGCGTGTTTGGGGAGAGGGTTGCTCCATGTGGCTGCCAACAGAAAGGAGCTCCATAGTTGTTGGTGGGGCTGCTGGAGATTGCAGTGCCACCAGGGAAAAGCAGCAGCTGTGAGCAAGGCAGCCCATAAGTCAAGGCGCTGTCATTGTGAGGAGCAAGAGGCTGGTGGAGTGGCCAGTGTCTTGGGGACAAGCTGGGACCGAGAGGCCGTTTTAGTGGCTCTGAGTGATAGGAGCAGACTGTTGATTGCCGAGCAGGGGTAGCTGCCATTACGGTTGTTCGGGTAGCTGGAAGGGAGGCAGAGTATCACGGCTCAGCTCAAGTGAGGTAAGTGGTCTGGAGGAGAGCTGGGCAGGTGGAATCCTTTGTTTTTCTACAGGTTTCTCCCATTGCTCCTGGAGTTTTCCTTCTTTTTTTTCCTCTTACTGTGTGGAGTAGTTGACAGGGGAGCAAGTTGGAGGGCCAAGGAGTGGCTGGCAGCAGTCTGCCAGAGTGGGAAGCAGTCCGGTGTGACTGCTGGCTGTTGCTTGAGGAAAACAGCTCTGAAATTGGGATGCTGGCAGGCCACAGTACAGGTGTAGCATCACGGATTGTAATTTGGAATTTGATTTGGTTTTCTATTGCTGCAATCCTTGTTGCAAGAGGCAGTTTATTCACATCTACCATTTAAATTATGTGACTTTGGCTTGTATGGCAAAATGGAGCATTCCTGGAGATGGGGGGTGCACAGTTCACAGCTCCATGAGATCTAGGGTTGAACAGTTTGTATTTCAAACAAGACAAGTCAGGTATAGCTGCTTTTTAACAGGTTTGAAACAGTTTGAGTTTACTGGAGTTGCAGTCCAGAGATCACAACAGGGGGGATGATTTAACATTTTTGTTTGGTGCCTTTTTCAATTGCCTGAATTCCCACTAAGAAGCTGTACAGGCCCTGCCACACTGTAGGAGATGGGCAGGGTGCAGTTTGCAGCTCTGTCAGTTTGTGGAGGCTTAAAAATAATTTTGTAGACTGCGGCAGACAAAACAACGTCCCACATTCATGCACATTTATATTACTAATGCTCTGGAGAATCACCTCTCCTCCCCAATCTTGTAGTGCTTCAGTGAGTACAAGAAACACGTTTCATTTGAATCCAACTTGGTAAACAGCTGTATCCTTCTATCCTGCCTGCAGTATATAACACTGTTTCTAGAGCCCATTAATTAATTATGCCTCTTAAAAGAGCTTAAGGCAGTAGTGGCTGTAATTTCTATTGAAACACATTCATCATTTCAAGAATATGTTATATAAATAGCTATGGAAGAGCTAACTTCTATAAACAATGAAAAGATTATTTCTTTTCAGTGGCATTTCTTTTCCTGCACTCTAGCATATTTACCTGATGCTGTAGTATACATATGTGTTGATTTCCTCCAAAATGTGTCTTTAAAACTAATATATTTATAATAATTAGATAGTTAATGTAGTTGTGTGCCTTTTCTGGCATTTTAATGGTTTCAACTCCCCCGTTCTCAGATTTTTTTGCAATACATTTGAGTCTTAACCTCTGATTATGCTGGTCATTAATCTTCATCCTTCTTAAGTGCTTTTATTTATGTAAATGTTGGCATTTTATTTTCTTCTTCAGTACCATAAAGACATTTTTTTTTGCAGACTTTTTTTGCAAATTCCTCACGTCTTTCATTTAATTTTTCTGTCCAATGTCCACATCCAAATTTACATTTTTTATTTCTATTTGATAAAGTTTTGCAGCGTGTAAATCTAGCAACAGTGGCAGCTCCAGCTTCTTTTGGTTACCAGGGCACTGGCTAGGCACTACAGTTGGAAGCCAAGGCACCTATTGAAACTGGAATGGAAAGCATATGTGCATATTCATGCTTGCTTCTTGGAGTATTTGAACTAGTGATGAATTTTATGTTTCAAATAAAAATGCAAATTCCATTTTATTTTTTTTACAGGGGATGGCCCAGCTTCTCCTGTCTTTGGGATGGGGATATGCATGACCCAGCTTTTCTTGGCTTGGAATAGATGGTTGTGCTTCTTCTGGCTTGGGGAGGGGGGAAAGGCCCTGCCGCTGCTTTCTCTAGTAGGAGAAGCTGGGCCACTTGACCCAGAAGATAGGGCCACCCCCAAGCCAGGAGAAACAGGGAGATACCCTTCCTCCAAGCCAAAAGAAGCAAGGCCATCCTCACCCTACAAGCCAGGAGAATCAGGGCCCCCCATTAGGAAAAGCTAAGCTATTCTCCCCAAAGCAGGAGAAGTAAAGCCTTCCCCATCACCAGAACAAGAAGAAATGGCCATCCCAATCCTTTGCAGCAGGTATCCACCTACTAAAATGGTCCTCGATGGAATGGCCACCTGCAGTGACAGGCCAGGAGAATGAGGGCCATGCATTCTCTCTTTTGAGTCTCTCCCCTCCTCTCCCCACAGTACTGAGACATGTTCAAATAAACCTATCCTCTTACCTTAATGAAGAGGCACAAGCAGTCAGGACCCTGTCACTCTGGCTCTGCAGGCAGTTTCTTTCTTGGCTGTTTTTGCTGCTGGCAGGACTTTTACTTGAGGGTCTGAGTCTATGCTGCAGCTACTGGCTGGGCAGGGTGGCTAGCTGGTGCTGCACTCTCTCATTACTGACCAGACTGTGCTCTAGTATTTTATGAAAAAAGCACAGCATAGCACAGCTCTTTAAAGGTTAGCTATTCTGCTGGGTTGGAGGGGCTTCTGTGCTGCAGATGGCAATGTAGTTCAGGTTTGGTGGGCATGGTAGGCTGGATGACTCATGATTCAGGCAGCTAGGCAGTCACCAGTAGCCAAGCCACAGTGCTGCTCACTGCCTCCAACACTGGGTGCCCAATTATGGGGTAGGGTGGAAAACTAAAATGAAAGCAAGTAGCCACTTGCTGCAAAACCCTGTTGCCACCAGACTTTCCCAATTCTGACACCAAGTCCCTAAACCTAGAGTCAGACAGTAAATGAAAAAAGTAAGCAAACGATAACAGCCAAACCGCAGTGCTGCCAACCCTCCATTCTAACAATAGGTGCCCAGCCCCCCCGGTCCAACAGTCAATGAAAAAAAGTAAGCAGACAATAGGATCCCATTTACAGTGATGTTTTAGAAAGAAACATTAGTTGTTTTCTGCATTAATCTATTGTAGCTTTGCTCCTTGTTATTCATTGTACTGTTGCACATGTGTGTACTTGCCACTTGTACATCAAATAAAAAGCAGTGTTATTCCATAGTCAGCAGTAAAACATTAACCCACTTAATAGAAAAGCATATGGGAATTCATAGGATGAATACTAAAAACAACAAAAGTCCAGTGAATATCAGGGAACAATGCTATGCCATATTGGGGCAAAAACAACTAACTTTTCACTCCAGAAGCAGAGTTTTATCAGAGTTAGTAACTTAATGCAGAAATGCCCTTATATTATCTGTCACTAGGTCTGAATAGCACATGCATGAACAACGCTGTCAATAACAGCAACTTCCATACAGCACTATTCAGAACAGTGGCAGGAACAAAAGTGGCAAGTAAAGGCAATGCCACTGGTAGTGGTCACAAAGCACACTGACAATTGCTACTAGTCCAAACACTTATTTTAGTGAAGACTCTGCCCTCCCCACCTCCCTTAACTAAAATAATCAACTCTGAGTTGGAATTGGATTACTGGAGAAAAATACAATTTTAAATGCCAGGATAGATCCCTGATCTCCACCACCATTGTGGCCAAGAGCTCCATATCTCAGTCCTCTCTGTAATGGGAGCAGCTCATTGACCATTTTCAATTTCCAAGCCTTTGTCTTATTCCTAATACTATGGACAGTGATCTAGGTAGCGCTTATTGCACAGCACTGTTTAATCCCTGTCTCTGTCTGTGGTACGCCGTTCGGACATTGCTGTTTTTTCTTATGCTATATTTGTAGCACTATTGTAACTGGTTATTATATTATCCACCACCAGTGATGTGTACAAATAAAAAATTTGAAACAATGAATATGATGCATCCTCAGGTTACGAGGAGGTACTTATAAAATTACAACCGGCAATTAAGGTAATAAAAAGTATATCAAATCTGGTTTAAACTACCCAAAAGGCATATTTTCACAGTTGGTTAGTGCATGTAGTTATAAAAAAAAGCTTTAAATATAATCTACAATATCAGGAAATACAAACCATATAGAAATCCATTTTGTGGATGTTGGAGTGAAGCAATGAGAATATAAAATTGACAGGTATTCATTTATACAGTATATCACTACTCTTGAGAGACATTTTCTTTAGAACTGTGGAACCAATTAACTCTTCAGTACAATAATTCCAAATATCAGGAATCTGTTCTAAAACATTAAATAAAAAGTAGGGCAATATTATATCAGATGCTCAGCCATAATGGATCTATACCTTGGGGTCTCGCTATAGCCCAGGTGTGAATGATTTCTATAGACAATCTTTATTTCCTGTAAATAAAGATGGCAGGCATACTTTGCAACAGAAGTGTTTTTTTTTAATTGTACTATAGTGGTAGTTATTTAAAAGTTGCCTACTTCGAGGTACCACTGAGGCACTCAAGTCACGATTTGCATTGACTGTAATGTGATTTTGCCTCATTCTGCCTCAGTGTACCTAGGTATACCTCAGTACTGAGAAACTTCTAGGTATACCTCAGTACTGAGACACTTTTCTACAGCTGCCACTGTATGATTGACAAAATGAGCATCTGATATAATAATGTCCTGCATTTCATTGTATTTTTAGAATACATGCCTGAAATTTGTATTTTGTATCACAGAGTTCATTGGATCCACAGTGCAAGAGAAAATGTCTCTCAAGAGAGGGAATATATATAGATGAACACCAAAACATTTTATATCCTCAGTGCTTCACTCCAACAGGTGCAAAATGGTCTTCGATATACATTTACAGTATATTTACTTTTATTGTGGTTTATTTGTAAAGTTTTTTTAATACTTTCATCTACTAACCAACTGTTGAAAATATGTCTTGTGGATAGTTAATACCAGGTCTGATGTTATACTTTTCATTACCTTTATTGCAATTTGTAACTTTATGAGCCTCCTCATATCCTAAGGATGACCCACATTCCTCTCCTGCAGCCCTATCGGCTCTGGACAGAGTTTGTTTAATCTGTAGTCTCAGGTTAGTCAGTTTGCATGGCAAGTTATCTCAAGTGCACATGTGTGCTGTTTTTTTGATGGTGTGTTAAAAAAAGGCATCTGTATTGAGTCGCATAGCTGACAGGGAGATCTACTCAACAGTGTGACATGATCTATGTCTCCCTGTCATTTATTTTATTTCCCAGTCTGTCAAGGTTTGGCATGTTCCTTCTTACAACACTGACTGCACAGTAATATAAAGAGTTTGCACCTTGCAAAATATCTTTCTTGAGTGTCAAAATTTAGTATTCCAGCCACCTGTGATGCTCAATGAGTGGAATGGATATGGACACTTTGCTTCAAGTGATGTAGTGCTTCCTTCTTAGCATCTTTACTATAATAACTTCTGCAGTGCTCCATGTGGAAAAGGGTCAAACAATGATATGCAAAGAGACAGTAGTGTGCTCTGAAGTCAGCATGGCAAGGATCAAATCCCAGTAATGCCACTTACTCCATGTTACCCTTAGCAGGTATATTAACCACTTAGTGGTGTACTCCACCCCACTGTAAAAGTTCAATCAAGCATGAACCCACTAAGAAAGTTTAGCATGCACAGTACTGTGACTTTAATGCTGCTTTCCAGGGTGTAATTGCAGATCCTGCAGTAGCCCACCCCCTTCATGTGTGTTTGCATAGCCATGGTAAACCACGACTGATACTTATCATTTGCTTTTTCTCTTGTGACCTCATTGACACGTATCTCCTTTGATTTGCAGCATCAGCTGTTCAGCTTGCTTTTACTAATTAAGTGCATGAGGGGCATCTGCTGCTCTCTGTCCCTGGTTGGGGTGGTGGTGGGAGGACAATAAACAAGTTTCCATAAGTCAGTTCCTAAAACTTGAATGGGGTGCAGGGAGAAAGACTTCTATAAGTCAGTACCTACAACATGAAGGTCAGTGGTAGTTAAAGTTAATGAACTCCTGCTATGAGGAAGGCCAATGTCTTGCCAAGTCAGAATCCTAGTTACATTACTATGCCATTGTTTCCAGGACAATATCACACTAGAAAGAGAATATGCTGGTGTTATACTTGATTTTTTCTGTCATCACTACTTCTCACACCTTACACCCTGGAGGAATTTCAGTGTTCTCTGTTGGCAGTGCTTTTGTGGTAAACCACCCACCAGGTGTTCTTCTGTCTTCTTGGTTTTCCTGCTACTTTGCAGGATTTTTTTTTCCAAACATAAATGTTAAATGTACTAATCTCACATGGCAAGAGGTTAAACATATATTTGAAGTTTTAGTATCTAATTACATAGTATCCTAAGCCAAACTAGAGATTATTGAGGTGGACTGTTTTCTGTACTAATTATAAAGTTGACACATGCACTGCACTGTCTTTTTATGGTAATTAATTTAGAGACACTTTAACACCCCCCCTCCTCCCCCCACACACACACATGCACACTTGTCTGGGACTGCTCATTTGAATATGAAAAGACAGTTGGCAACAATGATTTAGGTATTAGAGAATCATAACACTTGCATGCACATGTACACGCACACATATTATAATTAGTACTGCTCTTTATGTCCAGAAATGTTATCCATCATTACACAGCATCCTAATTAATAAAACCATTGAATATAGTAATCATATTTCATAACTAATAGCCTACATTCTCATCATGCTTCATGTACAATGCCTTAGATATAATGCTGTGCCTATGCATGGTGCTAAGCAACTGTGAATCTAATGTTAATAGTTAACCAATGGTGGAGTTGGGTGTTTGCACACCCATGTCTGTTGAACTATTTTTCTAGTGTATTTTACTAGGTATTGTTTCCTACTTAATCTAAAAGAGTACTACTCCCACCCCCACTGTATATGCATGCCCTCTGCTGAGAAGGCTGACAAATACAGTTGCTTGATCCTTTCTCACTCTGCCTTAGACATCACCTCATTATAATAAAAAGTTCTGTCAACACTGGCCTCTTTTCTGCTAGTCACTTGTTGGTAAATTCGGTCTATGAGATGACAGTTACTCATGTCGGCAACCACAATCACAGTTTAGCATGCAGAGTATGTGATCTCCATGCTGCTGTCCAGGTCTGAGTGTGGAACCAAACGGAAAGGATCAAGTGTGTCATGTCTAAATGACATCCATCGCTGTTGTTTACTATACAACAGAACAGTATGCTTGTGGAGTTGAAGGAGGATGCTCACCAGAATAAAAAAAAAGGTAGAGTGTGAGAGCAAACACCAGGGCACAGAAAAGAAACCTTTGTATAATAAAAATAGTTCCCACTTTGAAAGTTATCCCATATGTATTAGAGAACTGAATACTTAATATAATTAGCCTGTTTGTATTTTACGCATTCCATCCAATCTTTTGGAAATGTATATGTGTGGAAATGTAGCCATAAAAGGAAAAGCAATAAAGCTCTCATATTTAATATCCACTATATGACACAGTAGAGTCATAAAACAAATAGACAGCTGGTCTGTAGCTGCCTATTCTGCCTAACGTTTTGGGTTTTAAATGCCTTGTGTAACATTTTACATTGTGGTGTTTTTTCCTTACTCTTTCTAATGGAATTTATGCATTACTATTTTATAAAATTATCAGATATAGGACCCAACTGAGAAAGGAAATCAATAAATAGTAAAGAGAACTAGCTTGTAACTTAAAGAGTGCATTCTAAGTAGTGTGAGAATTAAGCCATCATTCTTCAGTAGCATACATCATTATCCAGTGTCAGAGGTGACAGAGTAACATTTGAAGAACCCCACATCACTGCCACCACCACACACGCACATTGACAAGACACATCAGAGGCAATGTAATCACAGCCTGATGAAGAAATAACTAAAGAGAAGACATGGCACCCTCGCTGTACAGCTGCTGCTGATTGTAAACACTAGCTTGACGTGAACAACATAATCTGCCTAATCTCTCATGGATCTTAGCATTAGTATGAACTACTGTATCAAACACCTGTATGACAATGCTTCTGAGATTTTTATGCAATTAAACAGTTCATGTTGTTCAGTTTAAAACAACCACCTTTGATAACATAAATAAATAAATAAACAAATAAGTAAATAAATAAATGTTGTACAAGACAAAAAGTACAACAGGTCACATCTGTACAGTTGTCACTGATGGGGATGGGATTCATGTTTTATCCAGATGTTGCTAGAGCAGTTTACTACGTAAACAGTATTCTCCAGTTTTTACCAAGGGGTGGTACATGAAGAGTTATTTTGGTATGCTACTTTCGAAACTGGCAGTCATTTATCTTTCCAATTCAAGTCAAGTCATGCTTTATTTCTAAGAAAGCCCTTTTGAAATGTCAAAGCACCTGTACAATATGCACAAATAAAATCATTTCATCCAATTAAAATCCCAACAATAAAAAATAGCTCAAAATCCAGTCACACAACAGCAGGAAAGACTAGATCAAACAAGTACATTTTCAATGTTTTCAATTCATTTTGTCATCCATTAATTGTGACAGCTCAGAGCTCAGTACTGAGATAAATACCAGATCTACTTTTCAGGTCCAACTAGCTGGCCATAAAGATGTCAAGGTAACAAGACTGGAGGAGGATGAGGATGGGGCAGAAGCAATTTTGCAGACTGTCATTATTTTACTGTTATCATCAGACATCTGCATGCCCATGTCTCTTTCTCTGTGAGAGTTGGATTGCAACATTAACAAAAAAAAAAAAGAAAACAATGCAGTTTCTCTCAGGGGAGTTGGATTACAACAGGAGGTTTGGCATCTTTGCTACATTCCTGTCTAACAGTGACTGAGTAATTTGTATAATAACAGGCATTTGTCAATGCCAAATGTTGCTTGCTGGCATTAGCAGTGGAAGTGCAGGAGTTAGACAGATGCATTATAGGAATGGTAGTGAAGCATTGAACTGATGCCAACTCCACCCCCACCCTGCAGAGATGGACAGGCATTGGGATGTGCCTTTGGGTTGTTGCCAATAACGGTCACGATATTTCACCTCACCCTACCCTGCAGACACTTACAAGTGTCGAGGTGTGCTTTGGGGTGTACGGGCTTGACACTCACCTCATTCCATAAGGAAATACACTGAAATGGGTACAGTATAGGAGAATGAGATGAACTCTGGGGCTAAAGGGTCCAAGGCGCACCTCAATGCCTATCACTGGCTGCAGGGTGGTGGTGGGGGTGGAATGGCATGAGCATTACTGTCAACAATCCCAAGTCACACCCCTGATGCCTGTCAGTCCCTACAGGGTAGGGCGTTATGGTCAAAAACTCTAATGCCCTGGGTGTTTCTTGGTATTTTTACTCCAAGTTTTCAACATGGGCTTTTTGTGACCCCACTGCATGAACAGTGATACTATCAATTTGTTAGCCGAAAGGTGATTTTGCACAGTAACCACGCCATTTGGCGAAACACATTTTGAACAGGATGGGAAAAATGACAGCTGTACTGTTCATGAGGAGGTGTAAAAAATGGCAATGTTGAAAACCTGGAGTGAAAATATAAAAAAACTGGTGAAGTCACAAGCATGCATAGAAACTGCACAATGCACACCCGTAATATAATTAATTTGGGGATTTTTTACTGCAGATTTTAAACATAGGCATTTTGGGACCTCTGCTCATGAACAGTGTCACTGTGATTTTTTTAATCTGTCTTGAACATTGATTTCACACACCGACCGTGCCATTGTGTGCTACATGTGTGAAAACACATTTTGGGTGAGATGTGAAAAATTACAGCTCTACTGTTCTTAAAGAGGTGTGGTAAAATGGCAATGCTGAAAATCTGGAGTGAAAATATTAAACATTTTCGAAGTTACGCGTGTGCATAGGAACTGTGCAACACATGCTCATAAAACAGTTTTTTTTGGAATTTTTTCAGCAAATTTTCAACATAGGGTTTTGGGGGGCCTACCTCATGAACTGTGACACTGTCATTTCATTAATTGATCCTGAAAGGTGGTTCCACGCAGTGACCGCAAAATCACCTTTTGCTACCAAATAACACAATGACAGTGACTGAGTTCATGAGATGAGGTCCCAAGAACCCCATGTTGAAAATTTAGTGAAAAAATTCCCCAAAATGGCCGAGATATGCACCAAAGTTGAAAAAAAAAACATTTATGCCATTATACAGCTTACCGGCATTTCTTCAGTTTGTGATCGGCTTTGAAGAGTGCAGACGTGTTCCCAGTCAACTGAAGATCATTGCGCCGGCCTCCGGAGGTAAGTAAGGGGTGAGGTGGTGAGTAGGTGGGGTACGCAGAGGCTGGGTGTGGGTTGGGGGAGGGGTGCAAGAGAGTCAATGAGTGACTGTTTTTTTTCTTATAGGTGTTTTTTTTTTTTTTTTACAAAGATGACACAGGACTTTTGCCTTTCAGGGGTGAGCTCCCAATGTGGCACCTGGAAATTTGTTTGGGGCAGTGGAGCCAACAGGGGATTGGGAACCCCTGTGTGCCATACAGACTTTTGCCATGCTGGGGTGGGCTCCCAGTATGGCACCTGGAAGTTTGTTTGGGTGGCAGAGGAGCTGACGGGGGACTGGGCACCCCCATCAGCCATACAGTGTGCTGGGGGGTGCATGAGCTGAGGGGGGATTTGGCACCCCCCTCGGCACACAACAAATGGGGGGTACATCATGCTGATGGGAATTGGGCTACCCCATTGGCAGATTAACTAGGAAGGGGATCATGCTGACAGGGGCATTGGCAAAGGCCACCACTGATAAAGTATGATGCTACCATTAGTTTAAAGCAACATACTGTATGCACATTACAATTTTTGTTAGAACATTAAAATGTGATCCTGAATCTGTAATTTTTTTTTGCCCTGTCACTTACTGTATATGGAGATACAATATTGTTTTAAATAGTATGATCTATTTCAGGTTCAGATTTTATTTTACAGCTTTATAGTCCATGTACTGCACATAAACAACAGCTGGCCCTTGAATTCTAAACCAGCAAGCACACACATAAACACACTTTATTGTCAGTTATTCCCTCTATAAAAAAATCACTACCAAGGTAATAAAAAGAAGGAAGGGGTTGACTTGAGACAATTATTATAAATGGGCTAAGGCCACCAACCCACCAGGTACTATTTAACTGCTTTGCCTTTACAGGTCTTGGGACATGATGGAAAACAGGACAGTCATCTCTGTCCATTCTTCTTGTGAACAATGACTACTGATGTGTTGATGGGGTAGGGGTAAAGGGTTGTATGGAGAGACCAGCTTGACCCTATCTTTAATGACTAGATTAAAAGTTAAGTGAAAGGAAGCCTGTGATCCACCACCACCAAAGTGCCCTGCACTGCAACTCCTCATCCCTCAGATGTGACTGCAGAGACTACACAGTATGGGAAGTGGTTGTTGTAGGAACTACAAGTAGTTTAGCCTTTTCTTTGTAAAAACATAGCCAACCTGGGAAGTGTGAGGTATTGCCATTAAAGGAGAAGACTCCTGTATATTTCTGATTTGGATATTTCTGATGTATTTATTATATATTACATCAGTTTCTGTACATATGTCAATAAGAGATCAGTCATTTCTGCTGTTGCAACACATATCTGGAGTCTGAATCTCTGACACAAGGTAGTAACATGTCAAGCAAGCCTCCATTTACATGCAAATGGGTCACTTGTAATACTGCCCCTCCCATTACCTGATGTCACTGCAGCAACAGTGCAGAAGGACACATAAGGGTATCAATGCTGTCTATCCTGATTTTAGTTTAAGTTTGCAATGGCTTATGACAGTTCTGTCATGCAGCTCGCACAGGGAGTAGTACTTGTAGCCTTAATACTGTATGTGTAGAGCAAATAATACATCTAATAGTATTTCATTCACAGGAAACAGAACATGTTTCTTTGTACTGCTCATTTCTCTCTGTGATACAGTTGCAAAATGTTATGGAGAGCAGTAGAAAGAATCAATTGATCAGACAATCAAGCAGTCAATCAAGCAGTCAATGAGTAAATCAATGTTGCACTAGGTGAACACCCTTGAGAAGATTCATTTACAAGGTAGGCCTGAGCAGTGCCCCAAAGGATCACACAAGACTGAATTCCTCCTTTGCACAAATTATACACCCCCCCTTTCAGCAGTCTGAAAGTGGAGAACTAGATCACTTACTTTATAAAGTGTATTGTTTTACATTTCAGATACTCCTTAAATCTGGGTTTCTGACTGGAAATACCAAGTCACAGAATGCATATGACATGGGAGGAATGAGCTAAGCAAATACAGAGCACTACAAACACTGAGACTGATTAGTTTCTTTACCTACAACAGCTGAAGTGTAGCATCTGATTTGTGAGGGACATCCTACTTTAAATGCTGGCATTACAAAGGGGGGGCTGCCACAGCTTGTCTTCAGCACCTTCAAAGTGAAGTGATGTAGCTCTCATATCACTGCTAATGATCTGTAATGGGAATGGGGCACTTTTAAAGTCATGGACCTGAGGGGACATCACAGTTCCCAAGGAGGATAGGGGAACTTGTTGAGGGTTAGAGAGTAAGTGACTTTAGTAGGATTTGAACCAGAGTTTCCCAGTTCTTGTGCCTGTGCTTTAACCACTAGATTACCCTTCTGCCATATGCTGCAGCTGATGTTGTCCTGGTAACCTATTCCTTGTTATAGCTGAACTCTATTGCCTTACAGCAGCCACCCAATCACTGACTGCCTAGTTACAAAGGGGAAGGGGCATTTTTGCAAGATTGTGTCTCACTGCTGGTGTCAATCAAAACAGAGAATGCTAACACACACATAACATAATACAACAGCTATATAATACCACTTAAACTCTTGTTGTACCTAGAGTCATTTATTGGGTAAACTGTTTTTGCTAACAGAAATATTAACACAACACATACAGGCACTTCCCTATAAGAATGCTTTATATACATGTCAAATCAGTGCTGCGTCACACTCATATGGTCTTAGTTCCTATTAGACCTGCACTTCAGGATGTGCACAGCACTTAAAGGGTTCCTCCATTACTCAAGTGGGGAACCAAACATTGTGGGTTATGTTTACTGGTGGAACAGCATTTAGTGCAGCACCATTATCTGTTGCTCTGATTACATCATCCTCCAGCAGCATTGATGGTAAAATGGAGGACAAACACATTGATAACTTCTAGGGGCTGTATATTTTTATTTATAATCTAGATTTGGACAGCAATAGGACTGCTGGCAACTGAAGAAGGCACACGACAGTTACACATAAGGAATTGGGAAAATGTGGATGTGAAACTATGGGAGACTTCCCCTTTAAGACCATTAGCAGCTACTTAACCTAATGTTTTCCACTCAGCATTTTCCAGCAGTACTGCATCAAAGCAAGACAAAAGGCCTGACCCCACCTTTGCAACAGTTAAATATTGAGTTATTTTCCACTTTCAATTGCCAATAAATTTCAGTGAGAAGTGACCAAAATTAACGAAAGGGAGGGACAGGGAAGGGAAGGTAAAGGGACTTCAATTCCAACTCCGTTTATAAATTAGAATGAACATTCTTGCTTCTGTGTCATCTTTTCCCCTAACAACTACTAAATGTTATGAACTGTGTTGCCCCCTACCTGTGCACCTTTGTGGTTCTAGAAATAACATTGGCATGTGGCATTACTTTTTGAGTTCCCTACTTCCAATGCAAAAAAGACAGCTGTTTAATGAAAAACTAATAAGGAACTCCTAAAGTAATGGAGCATGCCAATCTTTTCTATAGCTTCAGTAAACAGCACCCCATGATCATGTTGGCAGAAGGCACACTCTGTTTTGCAAATAACAGTTTTGACATACATTTTTGTAAATAATCTTTTAAATAATTTGAAAATCAGAAAAAAAAGGAATAAGCCACCAAGTAACAGATTCAGTAAAAGGGATTCAGGTGTATGCACTGTCAGCATGACCTACTGACATGAAAGCCAATATTTTTTGTTGTCCAACCATACTGACAAAAGAGAAGAGGAGGCAGGTGACCAGGAGGGACATTTTTGTTGTTGTTGTTGTAGTTTTATTTTCTTTTTAGTTTAATTAATTACATGGTTGTGTACAGTATATCTATATAAATGGAGGAAAGGTTATGCTGAACCAAGCACTTTAATATGATAATGAATTGTGAAATGATGGTACAACTGGCTGTTTTAATGATATTTTTTATGTACTGTATTTATTTTTGTGTGTCTTAAATCACTAGTTTGAACTAACGTGCTCAATGTAACAAAAAAAACCCTTGTGGTTTGATTCTTTCAGAATACATCTTCCAATACTCCCCTGCTACAGTAGTTGAGGTAAAAGTGTTTTTATCATGCTAACAAAAAGAGGTAGTGTGCAGTAGCTAAGTGATTTGGTTTAATAAACCTTTAATAAACCTTAGCATTAAAGAGCATCTGACAGCACTGTTGTTTTATGTTTTGGTGCAGTATTGGTTGTAGTGTAAATCTTAACTTACAGCATGCTGGCTTCTTTATTTGAGGAAAATGACTGTGATGCAGTCGAGGAAACCAAGGAGCCACACACTATACAAGTGGCCATACTGTACTTTCAAGAGCTGATTGGTAATCTATCTTAATTTTAAAAAAAAATTGTGGGCATTATATTTTCAGCCACTATGCACCATATACTGTACTGTAGATTTTAGAGCAGACAAACAGTCAGTACACACTACGAGTGTAAGGGACAGTGATGCTGATTTTGTATTAATATATGGACAATAAATAATGGAAACCAAATACAACCAATGGAATAGAAACACAGATGTCTAATAATAAGAGTTTCCCACAAGGTCAGGGGCTCCTTACCCCTCCTTCACAGCTAGAAAACCACAGACACTCTACAGTACATTCAACACTGAGAATGTAGCATCCTTTCTCTGGACAAATCTCTCTGTTCTTTAACTTATAGATCACTGGATTGTGGTAGTGCTGTGTTTCTGAGTTATATTTTCACTTTGCCATCATTTTCCTAGTTTTTATTTGAGGTTGTATCCACATTCCAAACCGCTTAGTAACTGACATTGTTTTAATTGCTGAAATTCTTTCATCTGCTGTGTACAACCTCTTCATCCATACACTTACCCCCAACCCCCACTGATAGTCACAAATGAGTCACCAACAATGAACAGTGGCTTTTCAAAGGGAGATACTCTTTTCTGTTGCATGCCCCGTCCAGCTCTTTGCATAACTGGTAACCTGCCAAATACACATAAAGTAATCTCTGGGGATTTACAGCAAATGCTACCTACTATTTGGATGTTTCTGAACCAATCTTGCACTTGCTCAAAAAGAAATAGGCCACCCAAACTCTGCACACAGAGACAGTGGTCAGTTGCTGCGCTAATGCCTGTCTCTCTTCTAACTCTAATTCATTGTAATAGGCACCTTTCCCTGTTTTGGACCAATCTGCAGCTGTAATGAAGTCAGAAATGTAATCCTGCATGTTACTGATGAGCTGTTCATTGGATCAATGTACAAATTGGGGAAAACACAAAATGTGACTCTTTTTGTGACGTTTGGATTAAAATTATGACATGGCTCCTGGTGGCAGGTATAGGCTTCTTGCATTGGCAGAGCAGTTATGTTCTTTTCCCAGTTGTCACTCACAGGAGTAGAACCGATCTTAGCCCAATGTCAGGCACCTGTGCACTTCATGAATCTGTGTTTGTGGATGCCCATGTTTCTTTGCGAAAAAAAAAGTATATGCATAATATTTCAGATGGGTGATAGCACTGCACTGGACCATAGTTTCAACCCCATGAGGTGCCTATATCTGTATACAGTAAATCTGATAATCAGTGACCAGGAGTGGCACACTTACTGTAGCTCAAGCTCATCCCTGTGTCCCACTAGATTTCTATCTGCCCTCTGTCTTGTGGTTGGCTACTTCTAATGTGTTCTTGCAATGTGGAAAGGGGTAAATAAATGTCCATTCACTGTAACATCAATAGTAGAGTTGAAAGCTGATTATCTCAAATGGCAGATGGCATTCTCCATTCTCCTGTTATAACTGTTCTTCCCTGATTATTTTCTGTCATCTTTATGTGTTTTTTTCATCTCTTGCATACATGACACAGTCTGAACCAGCCTGATTTTCTCTGGATGCTTGATTTTACCATGCACTTTGTTATAGCCTTTCATTTCTTTATATCCCAACACTGAAGCAAAATGTTCTCTGAAATCACTTGTCTTGGTTCATGCACTGTACTTTTTTTGTTGTTGTTGGTACTTTTTTCTCCTGGCCACCACTCTGCTTACCTCACACTTCCAGGCATCCTCCTGAGGTTTCCGGCTGCCATCCCAAAGACTCCTGGCTCCATATTTGAGCCCATAGCATACCCCCGTGGCTTTCCTCCCATGGCAGGGAGGTGGAATGCTCCCCTCACACTCTCACATCAGGACCAGATGCAGTAGAGCCGCACACCCTCAGCGCTGAATGAGTCCCCTATGGAGACATCCATCAAGCCGCTGTGACTGGTGCCCATATTTGTTTTCCTTTTTCTCCCCCTTGGACGTCTGTGGCATTCAATGACCCCAAGGGACTGGAATGCGCATGCTACCACACGTGCCCCTTCCTGGCATCTGCCACAGCACATCCCCAAAGACTGCCCATGGCCTGCCATCATCTCCAGCCACTGCTAGAGGCCACTAGGCCACCGGCATCCTGCCCCCTCCCCAGAGAAGGAGAGCTGCTGACCCCTGATGTTCCAGGCTCGTTTATGAACCTGGGTCACTAGCATGGTGCAAGGTGTGGTGTCCAGCACCTCAACCCTCAACACCACTGGGCCGGCTAATGTACTGTACTTTTGATGTAGTGGCATTGTTACCAGTTGTGAGGCTCCCCAAAAGTAATTCTACCCAGTAATCCCAACAGCAATCAAATTCCATTTACTGTAGCTCATATTCTTCAATGCAAATGTGAATAATGGGAAAAACAAAACAACAATAAAATGGAGGGCTTTCATGTCCTGATGACTGCTGGTACATTACATTCAGCAGCGCTATTAGGAAATGGGGTTTAAAAATAAAAATAAAATAGTGGCAAAAAAACAACAACTGATAATGCAGGTACTGTAGCACCACTCGGATTGCTGTTCAGCAATAACCAAAAATTGACTGCTCCATAATCTAAATAAGGTGCCAGGACACTCAGGGATAGCTTGCATCACAGTGGGACAATACTTTACCTGCCACCACCATCTCATAAGGGACTTGTAGTCCCTTAAAATGTAACAATTTGACAAAGGCAATGTGATCCCAAAAGATTTTCTTTTTATGCGATGCAGCCACATGGAATACAGTATATGAAACAGGGAGATGACAGTAGCTGACAACTAGCTACAAAAGGATAGAACATCATAAAATACGTGGATGAAATGTTCAGATGCAAAGGGAGACTGAAGCATTGAAATAGTAAAGCCCTGTGGTTGACATAGTTTTGATTTTTAAGGTTCGGGGTAAGCTGCAGTTAGTGTTAATTACATAAATCATAATGAGGTCCATGTGCCCTCAAGCTAACCTATCTGTTATCTGCCACTGTAAAGGGCTGTTTCCAGTGTCTCAGGATGGGTTGTGGGAGTGGGGTGGTAGGCACTGCTGGATACATCATGGATAGAGACCAGGGTAGTGTGTGGGGGGCTGTGGTTTCCAGTGTACTGCCAGTCAGCAGCTATTTTTACTTTTACATATACAGTACAATAGTGGCACATCAGAGATCAGTTTTAGGAGTGCCACTGTAATCCCATTGGTGGATTATTTTATATTTTACACATACCGTAGGGACACATCAGTGAACAACACCTGAAGGATAGACTAATGAATTCAGGGCAGTGGTGTGTCATGAGTTTGGGTACAATTTTTTCAAACATTTACAATGTGGAAAAAAACACAGATCATTTTCATTCAGTTATGGGTACAATTTTTTAACAAAAGTTTACATTTTGGAAAAAAAAAAAACAGGAGATCATTTTAGTTCAGCATGCACTGTATCAGGAGATTGTAGCGTCCTACTGTGTGTACTTGCAATTCTACCAGTAGAAGGTTGCTACTGACATTGTGGCAGACATAAGGTTCACTTAAAACAAATGTTACAGCTGATTGGGGACCAGGGACCAGGGAATGGGGTTGGGGCTGTGGGGACTCCTACTGGTGTATTTCAATTATGGCCAAAAATATAACTGTAAACAGTGCCACCTGGCGCATTTCTGCTATGTATAAGAGTGAGCTAATTAAATCAGACCTCGGCATACCTCGGCAGATTGTTAAGCCATGCTAACATGGTACTGCAGCATTGCTCGGTACCTCCCAGCACACCGCATCTGCTGCGGAATAATGAGGTACCGGGCAACTTATCCATAGCAGCCACTGTAGATATATAGGAAACTTTTTCAGGTCCAATTAGCAAGGACTGCAAAAGACAGGACCTGCCACCGAGGTGGTCAAATTGCCCATTTTCTGGAAGCCATATATGAATCCAGTTCTCTCTTAAACACAGCCATGCTACCAGCTTCAACTACTTCCCTTGGTAAGGCATTCCTTACATTCACAACACACTGGTTACACCATTCTACTGTAAAAAGTTTTGAGGAAACAGGGGACTACATTACTAAACATTTGAAAGACAAACATGTTTTGAATCATAAAAGGAAACATGTCAATATATATAAACAGTAATCTGTGAATTTAACTGGAGCTGTGTAAACAAACTACAAGCAGTTTAGCAGTTTATTCCTCAGTCTGCAGCATTTCACTGAACTCTAACACTTCATGACCAGAAATTTATCAACATCTGCCTTTGGCTTAGAGTTCCCTGGGGTCCTAGTGTGAGTCAAATGATCAACTGACAGCAGAATAAACTTTGACACTGGTGATCATGTCCTGTGGTTTTAAATACTCTACAGAACTATTTCTTTGGTGCCCCTGCAAGGGGGGGAGAGGGGGTTGTGAGGTCTGGTGGAGGGGAAGGCAGTGGAAAACTAATGCTATGACAATGACTAATCACTGAGTAATTACACACAATAGCTGTCCTGCAAGCCCCTCTTCTAATCTACTTCATAGCAAAAAGACAGCATGGCTTTGTCATGCAGCCCTAAAAAGTGTGTGAGCACATCCTTAATAGAAATGTCTTTGGAATCATGGATCCCTGAGTACTGTTTCCCTCTGTACCTTGGTAACACAATCTGGGGAACTTGGAAGTGGTTCCTTTAGTGAGGAAACCCGAGTTAATATTTTATCAGCACCATAATTTTTAATTTTAAGAATTGAAGCTGTAACAAAGAAAGTGACTCTGAGTTTGAAAGAGACACCCTCCATGCACTCTTCAATCCCCCTCTCATCTCCATGTTGTGTTTGCAATTCTGACACCGTGTGCACACAGACACACTCACAGCACTGACCACTCTCTCTCTCTTGCTCTTTATGATGAGTTTGCCATTAGCTAGCAGGCAGTATGTCAGTGTGAGCAGAGATCGAGATACCACATTTGAAATGTGGTGTCCTCTTAATGTTTGGGGGCGCAAAAGGTCAGTTTTGAGGCTGTTCCATGTTGTGCCCCAGTCAACTCCTTAATTACACCCCTACATTCAAGCACCGTCCTGTAAAAACAAACAAACAACACAGTTCACATAGGCATCCTTTAGCATAATACAAAGAATTAGGTAACATGAACAGCCTATGACTTATTAAAAACTTCCCTCAATATGATACCCTGGGAGTCAAAACTGCAATATTTATAAAACAGTGAAATTTTAAATGGGCAGAGATGAATCAGGCTACTTTCATGCTCAAGCTAAAGTAGCATCTCAGTTGGGAGTAGGTACAGCAGATTGACACTCTTCCCCCACAGTGTCACTTCCAGTTTTCATGACGCTGAAAGAGGGTTGCCCAATTAAAGGGGCAGACCCCATTGTCCCATGGCCCAGCTATGAGGTGTGGTAAGCTCAGGATAGGGGGGATGGGGAGGGGAGGGGGTTAGCTAGGAAAGGTCATGAGGTCATGAAAGGGGAGGTCGAGGTCCTAATGAGGTCATAATAGGGGAGGGCAATGCTGAGCTTGGGAACAATGAGGTGGCAACCCTCGGTTGGCCAAGGGAGCCAGGAGACAGGAACAAAAGGGGCAGTTATAGGGGGCTGCACAGCAAGTGGGGCTCACAAATTTGCTCCAAATAAATTTTTCTTCTGGAAGCACATCAGTTTTGGCAAGGATTTAATTGTGAGCCAGTGGGCATTTTGCTTTAGCTAGGATTTCTGAGTTTAAAAAAAAGAGAGAAATTAAATAGTTATATGTATTAAGAGAAGTTACAGTTAATTAGAAATTGGGTAAGTACACCTTGGAGAAGGAAAAGACACCTGAGAAGTCCAGTGGCACAGTGAGTAAAGCTAGAGACCACAAATAAGGAGGTAAGGTGCAACCCATAGTGGGAAACGCACCATAATGCTGGAATGATGTTTTGTTTGTGGAGCTCAGCTGTATTTGTGGATTTCAGCTGGAACTGGAAGTGATAGGAAACAATGTTTTGTTTTGTGGACCTCAGTCAGATAAACTACAGAAGAGCAAGAAATGCTGCTGGGGGATGTGGTGGTGTAGAAGGTGAACCTGAAATAGAGCAGTCAAATGCCGGAGAAGGTGTGTGAGTGTGTGATTGTTTCAAAGTGAGTGCTGCAGCCACGAGGAGAATCTCACTGCACAAGTCAGGGGTAGACAGGATGGTTGTGGCTAAATCATGGTGAGAGGCTGTATTGGTACACAAAGGGGGTTTTAAGAGGTGGAAAGAAATCCTTCGTTGGAGTTAGGCAGGCTGCCTCCTGCAAATGGATGCTCACCAAGTGAGGAAGGTAGCAGACAGATTGTTGGGGCTAAATCAGGTGAAAGAGTTTGTAATGGTGAAGCAAAAGGTGTTTAGTCAGGGGAAAAGGACAGTTTTGGTGGTGGATGGACATGAAGGAACAGCAGAGTCTGGGGGTAAGGGAAAGTGCTGGTTAACAGCTGAAGATGGCACCAGGCGGGCACAGTGTGGAGCCAGATCTCTGAAGGAAAGAACGGGAGCAAAGGGGCAGCAGAATGAAGTGGGGGCTTTGCTGGGAAATGTGGAGAATAGGGAAGGAAGCAATGAGCTCGGGGAACCAAGGGGTGACAGAAGTAAATTTAGCATGGACAGAGGCCTGGGCCCACCATGTGGGATGGCATGTGATGTCATCACCATGCGGTCGGGGGCCTAGAGAGCTGACAGTGAGGGGTGGAAAAAGGCTGAAGCCTACAAAGGGTGGGAAGGCAAGGGAGCTCATGGAACAAAAGTAAAGGAAGGGCTCAGATGAATAGGAAGCAGGCATCTGGGCAAAGGGGGAGAATTGTTAAAGAAAATGGGGTATTGGGGAAGAAAGAGGTTGGGGGGATCGAAGGGACACAAGAATCAAGAATGGAAGCATGGGCCCACTGCATGGGATGGGGGTAACATCATCACCTCATGGGGAGGCCTAGGGAGACGACAATGAGGAGTGCTTGAAGGAAATAAAGACAATGGGGAAAACAATGGAGGCTTGCGAGGGCAAGAAGGAAAAAGGCCATGGAGTGGCCAGACAAGTGGATGAAAAGGCACTGGGATGGTGTGGGGGAACCATGAGATGAAGAAGGACAAGGCCTAGCAGGGAAGATGGCCTGTACGCCCTTGTGCCAAGTGGGCAGGGGCCTAGGAGAGGAACCAGTGAGGAGTGAATAAAGGGAAAGGGGGGATATACAGGCTCCTAGAGACAGGAGCAGGAGTTGCTGCCACCTTTCCAGGAGTACCGAGGGTCTCCCAGTTGAAAAATGAGGCAAAAGGGGGTTATCCTGCAGTAGGAGGTGGATTGGCAGGGATTAAAGGACATGTGTTGAGGGCACTAAGATAGTGCCATAGACTGGGAGACAGGGATAGCCTGGGCCACTGTGAAGAAGGGGACAAAGTTGATGTGCAGTATGGAGCCCAGGGCAAAGCATTGTGATGACAAACAAAGGACAAGAAAAAGACCCATGCGCGAGTAGGGTCAGAGTGAGCTGAGAGGTAGGGGGGCCCCCCTCTCGTGAGGTGGGGGCATGGGGGGCAATCCAAGATGTTGCAGACCTGATGGGTTTTGGACAGCCAGCCGATGGACAGGGAACCCCGCTGACAAGGGGTGGCCAAGGGGAGTGTGGAGGGAAATTTTTCCATTTGAATCGGCAGAAAAGGGCAAAAGAGCTCAGGATGCACAACGGGGCATCATGGGGATGGCATAACATTGGGGGCACTAGCTGACTTTTGTGATTTTTCTTTTCATTAGATCTGGTGGACCTGGAAGAGGGCACCAAAGAGGGCAAAGTCAAGCAAGGAGGAGTGTTACCATGCATTGATGGATTTGGTTGACAAGGTAAACTAGCTGCTGGAGGTGGCAGAGCCAGATGGGGGGAGAAAGGCATGAAATGGAGAGGGAAGCAGGGGAAGGGGCAGGAGAGGAATAAGAGGGTGCCAAAAGGGCCCAGGGTACCGGAGCCCAGGCCAGTGGACCTGGTGCCAGAACCAGTGGCCCCTCTGATCACACCCCCTGGTAACCCCATCCCTGTGCCAGCCCTGGGCCCCCTACCAAGCTCAGTGCCAGTGCCACAGTCTCCCACCCCCATGTCTCCTCCTACCCCATTGGAACCGGTACTGCCACCACAGGTCCTGACACCTGCACCTGGCCCAATGGGAGTGCCTCAGCCAGGGTCTGGCATGCCACAGCCAGGTACAGAAGGTAATCAGTTGGTGGCAGTGGAGAGCAGTGTCAAAAAGTACGTGGAACAGATGTCAAAAAGTATGGGGGATAACAGTTTAGGGCCATTGGAGAAGGCATTGGAGGAGGTAAAAGGGGCAGAAACAGAAGGGGGAGCAGGGTGGCAGCAGGGGAACTTGTTGGTAAGGGAGACTGGGGCTCCATTGGTCAGGCTGGCAGACCATGTGCCAACGGCCATGAAAGAGAAGATATGGAAGGGGAGAACATTGACATCTTCTCCTTGGTGAATGTCAACAACATGGATAAGTATGAGGAGAAGGACAGCTTTGAGAAAAAAGACATGGCGGTGGCAGTAGTGTTATTGGGAATGGAAGAGGATGACAAATCCTGGAAAGGGAAAACCTGTGACAATTTGTCCATGGGTTTGACGTATTTCACTGCCATTGTGATTGAGAAGTGGCCAGAGCTCACTACCCCGTTGTTGACCTATTCTCTCTTTGTAAAGAATGCCTACAAAAAAGTGGGACATAGCTGGTTAAAATATGATGAAAAATTTAGGAAAAGGATGGCACATTTTGGGAATGTGAAATGGGATGCCAGGCAAGTAGACCTCTGGCTGGAAATTTACACAGGCCCAATGGAAAAGGAGTCAGAAGGGGACAGAAGAGGGGGACAGTGGTGAAGGCCTGTTGGGGATACAACAGGGCTTTCTGCACCTGGCTGAACTGTCATTTTTGACACATATGCTCTAAGTGTAGTGGGCACCATACCACATCAAAATGCATATACAATTGGAAGAAAGGGTCTGGCAACCAGGACAGCTCTTACCAGCAGCCCTGTTGGACCAACCCTGGTGCCTTTAGAGGGCAGCCATGAGGGAGGGGAAACAGGGCCAGAGCAGTGGGGGAAGGGGACACAACTATCAAACAAGGCACCAGGACAGTTGAAAGGCTGATGAACAGGGGTTTTTGGCTGGCACAGACACCCATCAGAGTGGAAGCAATGGAAAAGTGGTTGGGGGATTACCCGGACCAGGAAGCAGCCAAAAAATTGCAGACTGGTTTCTAAAGAGTTTTTAGCTTTAGCTCCAAGGGTATCAGAAAGTGATGAGGGCAAAAATCCTCAAATCCACACAAGGGAAATAGGTTACTTGAAATTCAGAAGGAGGTGGCAGCAGGGAGGGTGGAAGGTCCATTCACCTCACTCCCGCTGCCAAACCAGAGGATTTCCCTGCTGGGGTTAGTGCCCAAAAACACAGCTAGGACAGTACCGGGTGATACATCACCTATCTTACCAGGAGGGGGACTCAGTCAATGACACTATTGCAAAAGAATACAGCAGGGTCACTTACGCCACCCTGGAGGAGCAGGTGTGACTCCTTAGGACCAAGGAGAGGGCCTGGCTGGCTAAGACGGACATTGAATCAGCGTTCTGACTAATTCCAGTCAGGCCAGAGGATTGGCATTTATTGGGATTCCAGGTGGATGGGCAGTATTATTTTGATAAGGTTATGCCTATGGGGTGCTCGATAGCATGCGCCACCTTCAAGATGTTCAGTACCTGGCTTCAGTGGGTGTTTCAGACATGGTATGGGTACAAGTCGGTGGTACACTACCTGGATGATTTCCTGTTCATCAGAGACGGGGAAAGGGAGATGGAAGCCATGCTGTGGGATTTCAAAGGGCTATGCCAGGAATTGGGGGTGCCACTCATGGGGGATAAAAAGGAAGGGGCTAGGAGGATGATAGAGTTCTTGAGGCTGGAACTGGACATGGTCCAGGAATTGTATCATTTACCAGAACAAAAGACAAAGAAGTTAAGGGAGTTATTAGGGGTGGCTTGGAGCACTGGAGGGTGCAGTTACAACAGGCACAACAACTACTGGGGCACCTGCATTTTGCATGTAGAGCCATTGGACCATTACGCATGTTTACGCGGCATCTAGTCTCAGGAACGAAGGGGGCAAACCAGCTCTATCACTGAGTAGATATCAATAAGGGGACCAGGGAGGACATGATAGTTTGGGAGCACTTCCTCCAGTCATACAACAGGCAAACATTTTGACAGGACGTTAGGCTATATAATACGGACTTGCAGTTGTATACAGATGCACCTGGGGGCATTGGCATGGGGGGTTATTTCCAAGGCAAATGGTTTGCAGAACCATGGCCAGAGGAATTGGCACAGGAAAGGGTGATGAGAGACATCACATTCCTGGAGCTGTTCCCCATATGTGTGGCAATGATAGTTTGTGGAGGAGAGCTCAGAAACAGGCAAATCACATTCTGGAGTGATAATCTGGCAGTGGTAGAAGTTGTGAACAAGAAAAAGATAAAGTCAGACAGGGTAACGAGGGTATTGAGAAGGATGGTGTGTCTAGGCCTGACCTTGAACATGTCATTCAGGGCCAAGCACATTGATGGTGTGGACAATGTGATAGCTGACTGCCTCTCCTGCTTGCCGATGGACAAATTCTGGACTGTTGCACCTGGAGCTGAGTTTTGGCAGACCACCATCCTGATGTACATATGGATGATTGGATTGAGGGAGCTGAAGTGCTGTTCCACAACTCCTAGGCTCCCAGGACCCTTAGAGTGTGTGAAACCTCTTGGCGGGTGTTTCAAAAATTCTGGGAACAGTACAGAGGACAGGTAAGAGGGGCAGTGACAAGGGAGCAGGTGACTAGATTTGTTGTCATGGGTTGTAACCAGAACATGGCACATGCAACTATGGGGGTGCATCTGGAGGCCATAGGGAAGATTTGTATGTTGAAGGGGTGGGAGGACCTGACAAAAAGCAACCTGATCCACAGGATGATGCAGGGCTGGTTGCGGGGAGCGGATAAGAAACTAGATAGCAGGAAGCCAATATCAGAGGGGTTGATGGGGGTGCTTCACCAGGCCTGCAGCTCAAGCAATGAAGCAGTGCTGTTTAAAGCCCTGTACGCTACCATGTATAGCAGTGCTTTTAGGCTGAGCAAGGTGGTGGGTCATGGTAAGAAATCAGAGGAAGGGGGTTGCAGTGGGAAGACATACAATGGACTGGAGAAGCAATAGCAGTGTTTTTAAGGAGGTCAAAGACTGATCAACAAGGACAGGGCAGCAGGGTGTGGTTAAAGAAGCACCCCAATGCAGCCATTTGCCCAGTGTGGGCCCTGCACATGTATACGGCAGACCGCCCAAAAGTAGGAAGTTCATTGATGTTCATACACGGAGACGGGAGGCCAGTCTCCAGATACCAGGTGACAGTAGTGCTGCACAAGAGCCTCCAATTTCTGGGGGAACTGGAGGAGGGGTATTCCTCCCACTCATTTGGGATTAGAGTGGCCTCAATGATGGCAGCACAGGGCAACAGACCCAGGGAAATCAAGCAGAAAGGCAGGTGGAGTTCTGACTGTTATAAAAAATACATACACCACATACAAAAATAACAATATCTCTTTTTTGTTTCCCATAAGCAGGTGCATGAATGAGGGGAAGAAGGGGGGGTTGAGGGAAGGGGGAGCTGGGGGACTACTGAAGAAAGATGCTAAACAGTGTGTGTTTTGATTATGCAGGGATGTCCAGGAAGCTTGAGGCATGGATCTGTGGGCATTCATTTATTCACTGGGTGGAGAAATGGACAGCCAGAAGACAAGGGGGAAAGCAGCTATACTTGGATAGTGATACCATCCAGCTAATGTAAAAAGGTCTGTGGGGAATGAAGTGGGGGCAGCTGCTGCCAGAACTCCAGGAGATCAGGAAGGACCACAGGTGGCCAGATTTAACCATGATACATCTGGGTGGCAGTGACCTGGGGGCAAGGCCTTGGCTGGACATTTTTTATCAAATAAAACACGATGTGGAAAAGATAAAAGGTTGCTGGCTGGAGGTTACTCTGGCCTGTTCTGAGATCACACCTCAAAGGGTGTAGCATCAAGCAGAGAGCCACAAGGGGATGGACAGGGCCTGGAAGCGCATGAATGCATGGGTGGGGAGATTGTTTAAGGCCATAAGAGGTTTAGTTATCTAATTTTACTAAATTGTATTGTAAATGCAGGGGTTGAGCTTGTAAACCTTTTGTACAGGTTTAGTTATCCACCACAGAATTCTAGAATGGGTGGATGAATATTACAGGGGAGATGGGATACACCTCTCAGGCCTGGGTTTGGCCATGTTTAACATAGAAATAGCAAACACCATCAAAGAATGGCTGATGCGGGGATAAGATAGGAAAAAGAAGGATAAAAGGTAAGAAGGGGGGAAGTCCACTGTCCATTGCAAGCTGGAGGCAGACTAGTGGAAAAAGGGGGAGGAGGATAGGAGAGAAAGGGGGAAAAATGGAAAACACCAAAAGGACACAGGATTGATAAGCAAGAGGCAGGGGTACAGTGTGTTCACTCGTACTCCTTTTACAACATAAGAGGAAGGGGCCGGGCCCCCTCATGATATACGTCTGGGGGGCAGAAGAAAGAAGAAAGTGATAGAGTGTACGAATTGAACAAGAATGTAATGTACATAATATATATGATATGAGTGTGAAGAGATTGTAAATGGAAATTGTGGAAATGTACCAGGTTGTGACCAGGATTATAGTAAACTATAAGATCTTTGAATTCAGTAAAATAATTGCCAAACTGAGCAACCACACATAACAATGGTCTGTGTCTTCATTGGCGGGGTTCTGGGGACAATGGCGTCGGACAAAACAAACAGTTTCAGTATTTCAAACAAAGTAGAAATCTAGACTATGTTATTTATATATTTACAGACTAAATGCACAGCTACATAATCATAATGAAACTGAAGTTGGTGAAAGAAAGAGGGTTTTGCTAAGGCCATTTTGATACACTAGCTCTTTAAATATGTTCACTCCAAATTTTCAACATAGCCATTTCTTTACACCACCTCATGAACGTGACAGTTGTTATTTTTAACATCTGGGCTGAAATGTATTTTCATGCCTCTGGCACAGAATTATGTTGCAGTGGCAAGGAATGACTTTCACATTGCAATTGACAAGTTTTAGTACTTGGTTCATGAGGTGGGGTAATAAGAAGGCTGTGCTGATAATTGGGTTGCTGTTGTCTTACAAATGGAAATGCAGGGCCCTCATTTCAACATACATATATGCATGTATGGCAGGATGGCAGCACACGGCCTGGAGGGCCCTATGCTCCCTCAAGCAAATAAGGATACAATTACACCATCTGAAAAAGTACAGATGTTTGGGAGCACATGCAAATAAGGATACGATTATACTATCTCAAAAAGTCAGGAAATTCTTTGCAGAAAACTACATTAATGCAACATTTAGGGTTCTGGCTAAAGTGACAAAAGTAGGGAAGAGTGGATTTAGGGTTTCCAACCTAAAACCTCACTCCCACCACTAAAACAAGTCAAGGGTGGAGTCTTCCTTAGGGTATGCCCCATGTACAGTGACAACAACTCAGCGAACTACAACCCTGTCAGCAAAATCAACACTTTGCCGACAGTCACTGTGTTGGTGTGTCCAAGACAGGGGCACACTGTCTCCCGATCCTGCACCCCTGCCCCGAATCAACTTCGACTGGAGATGATAATCCTAAAGATGGGGGGGCATGGGGCAGAGACCCCCAATAAAAAAACAGACCGTGAGACACACAGGAATCATGTATACCACAGCTTGCGGTCGACATGATTCCTGTTGGTGAGATGCCGGTCGACAACAGGGTTGTCAAAATGGCATCGTAGATCCCTTCCTTGGTGTCATCATCCCTGAAGCTCACACAATTCTGTGCAATCTTTAAACATACTCACCCAGTGGGGTGAACTTTAGGGTTGACAACACCAAGGACGACTCCACATTTGATTTGTTTTAGGGGTGGGATGTAGTTTTAGGGTTGGAAAGCCACATTTCCTACTTTTGTCTCTCTAGCTGGAAAATAATATATATATATATATATATATATATATATATATATCTGCAGTATTTATAGATATATATATATAGGAAAGTTTTACTACAGGGACAAGTAAGGTCGTGTCTGAGAATATGCACAGCTTGGTGTGTGTCTCCACCACACAAGCCATGCGTATATCAGAGCCACCCACACACCCTCTAGTGTGTTATCTGTCTTATAAAATGGCCAAAAATATTGTGGGGGGGACAAAAAGTAATCCCAGTATGGCACAAATAATAGTTTAATTTACAGTAGTTAGTTTGCTTGATCCTGCCATAATGTGATAGGTTTCAGTTAAATGTGATCATTTTCTTGTTGATCCTCCCATGTCTTTTAAAAAAAGAGTAATTTAAAAGAATGAAAAGAATTTAAAAGAAGATAAACTTCAAATAAAACAAAAAAGTGTACCTTCTTTAAAACTCAGGCTGCATTACTCTAAAGCTCCTAGTGCAGGTTCTTTACCTCCATTAACACCACTCGGTCACGCTACATTATTGGACAGAAACTGTACTGTGTGGGGTTTCATTTACATAGAGCTTGATAAAATTAAAAATAGAAAGCCCACTTTGCATACTTTTTCAACTATGAATGGCTTATTTTAAACCTGTGCCTTCATCCCCTTAGAAACATAGAAACATAGAAGTTGACGGCAGATAAGGACTGCAAGGCCCATCCAGTCTGCCCATTTCTTTTTCTACCTTGTAAATGTGCCATCGGCCTTTGCTCTGTCAGTGACCTATCTATTCATACTCATTTGTTTACAAACCAAATGAGTGCGCCCTGGGACGTAGTGCTCCAGAAACCAACAATGGAATACTTGTAGAAAAGGCTTCGGGCACATACAGCTCATAAGAGAAACACGTAGTATAAAAAGCTTTATTTTACAAAACTCCTAACATGTTTTGGACTGCTCCCCCAGTCCTTTATCAAAGGAAATAAAAAAACAAGTGTCAGAGAAGGTCTCTCTGGAGGATTACAATTAGTTTGATGGTTTAGCTAAGTATTCATTGTTCTGATGGAATACACCTGAATCAATTGTGTGTTATATATGGTGTTCTCCGACACTTGTTTTTTTATTTCCTTGTCATACTCATTTATATTGCTTCATTATGCCTATCCCATACCTGTTTGAAGTACTGTACTGTATTCATAGCCACCACTTCTTGAGGTAGGCCATTCCATGCATCCACCACCCTTTCTGTGAAAAAGAATTTCCTCACATTCCCCCTTAATCGGCCCCCCTCTAATCTCATGCTGTGTTCTCTTGTCCTGCTATTTTTCTTATATTTAAACATGTTAGACTCTTTCACCTTGTTAATGCCCTTAAGGTATTTGAATGCCTTGATCATATCACCTCTCTCCCTCCTTTGCTCAAGGGTATACATATTGCGCTCTGTTAATCTGTCCTCGTATGTCTTCTGATGCAGTCCCTGCACCATTTTGGTTGCCCTTCTCTGGACTGCCTCAATTTGGTTAATGTTCTTGTGAAGGTGTGGCCTCCAATACTGCCGCAGAGTACTTCAGATGGGGCCTAACCAGTGTCTTGTAAAGAGGATTACTACCTCCCTCTTCGACTTGTGATACCCCTACTAATACACCCTAACACCCCCCCTAGCCTTACCTACTGCTTTAGAGGTCTGCTTGGATGATTTCAGGTCATCAGTGATGATGATGCCCAAGTCTGTTTCTTCCTTTGTGATTGCTACCAACTCCCCTCCCAGCCTATAGGTGGCTTCAGGGTTTCTCTTCCCTATATGCATGATCTTGCACTTCTTTGCATTAAATCCCAGTTGCCACTCTTCTGACCATTTTGCTAGTTTATCCAGATCTCTTCTCATTCTGCCCACCCCATCTGGATCATCTACTCTGTTGCAGATCTTGGTGTCTCTGCAAACAGACAAGACTTACCTCTAGTCCATCTGCAAGATCACTAATGAAGATGTTGAAGAGGACTGGCCCCAGGACTGATCCCTGAGGTACCCCACTTGTGACTTGCATCTCTTCTGACTGTATACCATTTACTACCACTCTCTGTTTTCTGCCCATCAACCAGTTTGCCACCCAGTTGACCAACGTCTGACCCACCCCGAGCCTACCCAGCTTATTTATCAATCTTCTATGTGGAACAGTGTCAAAAGCTTTGCTGAAGTCAAGGTAGGTGACATCAACTGCTCCCCCTTGGTCCATCACTCTGGTTACCCAGTCAAAGAAATCTATGAGATTAGTTTGACAGGACCTTCCTTTTGTAAACCCATGCTGTCTTCGATGCTGTGCCCCTATGGATTCCAGGTGTTGCACTATCCTTTCCTTAAGGAATGCCTCCATAATCTTGCCCACTACTGAGGTAAGACTGACTGGTCTGTAGTTCCCTGCCTCCTCCCTGCTACCACTCTTGGGGAGCGGGATCACATGAGCCCTTCTCCAGTCTTCTGGGACCTCCCCTGTGCTCAGAGACTCTCTAAACAGTTCTGCTAATGGCTCTGCTAGTTCCACCCTTAGCTCCTTAAGTACCCTGGGATGTATGCCATCAGGTCCCATTGCCTTATCCACCCTGAGCTTAGCAAGCTCTTGTAGGACTCTTTCTTTTGTGAATGGAGTAGTGCTCACGTCCCTTCCCCCTGTGTCCATGGTGCTGAGCTGTGGGCCCTGCCCTACCTTCTCTTCAGTAAATACTGAGCAAAAGTATCTATTTAGGATAGATGCTTTTACAGGGTCCTCCTCCTCACATGCTCCCTTTTCTCCATTAAGCTTAGTACTCCTCTGGACTTTCTTCTTTCACTAATGTATCTATAGAAAGTCTTGTCACCTTCTTTACTGTTAGTGCTAGTGTTTCCTCAGTTTGGGACTTTGCCTGCCTTACTGCCTTCCCTGCTTCCCTTAGGGCAGTTTGGTATGCCTCCCTATCTTCATCCTGCTGTGTTCCCTTATATTTCCTGAAGGCCAGCCTTTGGCTCTGACCTTTTCTGCTACTGTATTTGAGAACCAAAGTGGTTTCCTTCTTCTTTTGCACTTCCTTTTCTGTCTAACACAATGGGATGTTGCTTCAAGTACTGCATCCTTAATGCTTGCCCACTTTGCCTGTACCCCCTCACCTGTATTTATTTTTTCCAGGGCTAGCTTAACTCTGTTGGACATCTTATCAAAGTCAGCTCCTCTGAAGTCCCATATTTTTGCTTTGGAATGGGATGATTTAGACTTAGTAGCCAAATTGAACCATACCATTTGATGGTCACTGGCCCCCAGGTGACCTTCTACCTGGAGATCTGTGATCCCTTCCCTGTTAGTCAGTACTAGATCTAGGATAGCCCTGTCTCTTGTGGGTTATTGTACCAGTTGTTTGAGGCCCTCCCCCTGCAGGGAATCCACTATGTGTCTAGTTCTGGCAGATGTTCCTGCTGGTATTGACCAATCTGTATCTGGCATGTTGAAGTCTCCACATATCAGAACCTCCCCTTAGCTGTCATGTTTTGTATATCTTCTAACAGTAATGTGTCTATGTCCTCCCCTGGTCTGGGGGCCTGTAGACAACCCGGTTCTTATGGCTGTCCCATTTCTTGTTTCCAGGGTGAACCACAGTTCTTCTGGCTCCTTATGTGTATTCTGAATTTCTGTAGCTTTGATATTTTCATTGACATACAGGGCCACTCCCCCCTTTTTGCACCTCAGTCTCTTCTGAACAATACATAGCCAGATACTGAAGTCTCCCAAGTGGTTACTGGTAAACCACGTCTCACTAATTGCTACTATGTCCAGTTTAGCCTCTGACATTATTGCCTGCAGGTCTGGGATCTTATTTCCCAGGCTGTGAGCATTTGTGTACATGATTTTCCATTGGCCAGATTTCGGTGTGTTAGTTGTTGGGTGAGGTTTGGCATTACCCCTGCACATCGTATGGGAAGACAAACCTTTTTTCTTACCTGGTGATGCAAATTAACTGCAAACATGCTGAATCCCTGTTTGACCACTAGCTGAGGGGGGGATGGGTGTTCTTCCCATTCGATTACTAGTGCCCCTGTAAATGAGCTCACCTTGTGGATGCCCCACTGATCTACCCCTTCCTGCTCTGCCACAGGAAATGTCACAATTGTGGTACCCTATAAAAGGAGTGTAGTGTGGGGTGGTGGGGGATGGGGGTGGGTGGCTGGGCCCTTCCCCTGCCGAAAAAGAAGAACCACAGATGGAAGAACAAGGAGGTAAGAGCAGAAACAATCAGTCAACAACAAATGCAGTAACCCTGAAAGCTTATCCTAATGTTAGATAAAACTGTAAAACCTGTAAAGCATCACCTGTAATAATTTCATAGAAGATATACGCTGTAAGAAACACTTTGCTGCAGAGAAAAATAAAGCAATGAAATGTTAGCAACAAACAGTAGCAATCCCTGTGAGTAAAAAATAAAAACAACACCACACAGTAAATCTGCTTAGCCAAAAGAAGTCTTAATCCTTTTCCTTTGCTCTAGTAAGATTCTCTACTCTGCCTTTCAAGCAGTCTTAGAAGGAAAGAGCTCAGGTGAAGCTAGGTGCCTTGTCCAGCAAACCAAGTCTTCTTACCCATAAACACCACTCAGGCTGCAATACAGGATGAAAAGTGAAAGTGATTAAAGCATAACACAGACAGCAAGTGGCAGGATCAACCAGATATTTTTTTTTTATTTTAATATGTTTTTTGTTTAAATATTATGGCAGGGTCAACCATATAATTTTATAGAGTGTGAGACTACTATAGAAGATTTATGTATGGCTGTGGGTGGCAGCCTGTATGTGCCAGCTGTGTGTTTTGCCACCTGTGTGTGCCATGTACTGTGCTGGTATGAAGTGAATTCAGTGCTGGTGAGTAGGTGTTGAGGGTTGGAAAGTAGTTCAGGTGTGCGGTCATACTGGGAGGCATGCAGTCATTGTGGAATAATGCATGGTCATGTGACATACTTTGTCCAATCAGGACTCTAGGTTTTCACTGATTTGTCTTACCCATTTTATAAAAAAAAAAAATATATATATATATATATATATTTTCATGGCAAAAAACTCATTTAATGCATCAGTTAAGGTTGTTCCACAGTGACAAAAGTGAATAAATTTGGTGTTAGGGTTGAAAGCCCCCTTGCACCCCCAGCCCCACCCCAACTGGCATTGGGATGTGTTGGGGGTCATTGATCCCTAACTTTCATCCCATTCCATGTGCAAACTAGCTGAGGTGGTAAAGCATAGGAGAACAGGGTGAGAGTTAGACCGACTACTCCAACACACACACCCCAATGCTGGTTGTGGGGTGGGCTGGGGGTGCAAGGGGGCGCTTTAAACCCTAACACCAAATTTCCCTTCTTTTTGAGAATGAGGACTATAAATAGTGAATGGATTGTGGTGGTGGGAGCACGGTACCCTTCCTAAGATAGGCTTAGGTTTGCTACTGTATTCCTTAATACCTTGTGGTTAAGGGGGAAGACTACTGATTTGTCTAAATTCAATTTATAATTTGAAAGGGCACTAAGTTTGTCGATAATATTTAAGACATGAGGAATAGAGGTTTTGGTGTGAGACAATTGGAGGAGCAGGTCATCTGCATAAGCGGATATTTTTATTTCTTGATCTAAAATGAATATTCCCTGAATTAAGTGACAGTCAGTTATTCTATGTATTAGAGGTTCTAAATGCAAGTTAAAGAGCAGTGGTGACAAGGGGCAGCCCTGTCTCATTCCAGACTGTAAGGAAAAGGGAGCTGAAATATCCCCATTACTAGAGACTTGGGCAGTTGGGTACTGGTATATAGCTTGTATCCATTTCTGAAACCCTAAGGGGAAGTCAAAAGCTTGAAGTGTTTCAAAATGAAAATTCCAATTTACCCTATCAAACACCTTCTCAGCATCCATAGAGATCAAAGCAGCTGGGTAATGTGCATCTCTGGATGCTGAGAGGATGTGAGCCAAGGTGTGTAGGTGATCAACAGATGACCTACCTTTCATGAACCCTCAGTTTAATCATTTTTCCCATGATGTTATCAGGGCTGGGTGATCAGTCCTATTTTATTGTATTGATCTTTTTGCTTATTTCATCTTCATTAATGCTGACAAAATCACCCCAAAGTATTTCTGAATTACTATGACTTGTATGCTTGGCAGAGTAAACACTGCAAGAGTAAGTATTTAGAATGTTCACCTTATTTTTGGATTCAAGTACAACCTTATCTTTACACTGTAGTGCAGCGTGAGGGGGTGCTGCACTTCTGAGGTGCTGTCTTTATGATGAGATGTTAAACCGAGGTCCCATCTGCCTGGATTGGTGGTAGTTCAGGTTGATGCTAAAGATCCCATGGTACTTATTGAAAAAGAGTAGGGGAATGTTTTATTGCAAAATACATAACATCAGAAAGGAACAGTCAAGGAATTAACAAATCAAAAAACAGAAAAATACATTATCACAAATAATTCTCCACAATCCCAGAAACAAACAAAAAAAAACAAAATCAAGAAAAGAAACAAATCAAAACCAAAGGAACCCATAAAAGACCTCCAATTCCCATAAACTTAAACAAAGTTTAATAAATCAATGCAACCAAAAGACATGTCTCCAGAATGACAGAAATGTTCCTCTATTAAATATCCTCGACTCCTTCATTTTAAGTTGTTTTAAAGCTTCTGTAATCTGATTAATTAATCCAGTATTAGGGGTATTCACATGCTGTAAATAAAACTGACATCTTGCCTGCCAGAGATAATATTTGATATAAGCAAACATCACATTTAACGTACTGGGATGACACCTAGAGTAAATACCCGATTAATCCTCCAGAATCAAACATTCATATTGGATATGCTAAAGTGGAGACCAATGCCACCTAGTGTCTAAATCAATCCAAAACTGTCTACCATGGGAACAGGAAATAAAACATTTTTCTTGTGATTCTTCCATGCCAATACAAGAAAATCTCAAACATAACCTGTCAAGTCACAGGTTTATGCTTCCAGTTACCTTTAACTCCCAATTTCCCATGACGACACAGCCACTGGACATCCCAAATATGATCAGATATCCTAACATCTTTAAGAATATTCAAGGCAAACTGAACTTTGGTAGGAAGACAGCGAGGAAAATCAACCCATAGTGCATGATGTCTATCCATCACTAGAGCATATATAGATTTTCTCTTCATGGAAGTAATCTCAAGTTTACTTAAATGCTACAATCTCACCTTTTTCAGCATAGAAACAGCAAATTTAGGAACCTGTAAAGATGCTCCCAACCGAGGGAAAGTCTCCTCCCATTTTTGAAAAAAAGGTTGAAACAAACTATGTGTTCAATCTGCCCAAATAGATGATTCTCCCTCAGTCCTATAGAAGGAGAAAAAGATGCTAAAAGACTGGAAAAACACTATGGGGTTCAGCATACCCAACCCTCCCATACAATCCTTAAGATATGTAAAATCCCTTTTCACCAGATTTAATCTACTACCCCAGAGCATCTGAAAAAAACAACTGAACAGTCTCATTTTGAGGTCAGTGGGTAAAGGAAAAATGTGAGCAATATATAAAAAAACAGAATTAAAATTGTTTAATAATACTAACTTGTTTATTTTTCCCCATCCCCCAAGATTTCCATTGTGAAACATTTGAATCCCCTAATTTCAATCTGTCTTCTCAGTTAATCCTTGCCATATCCTGTTCACCAAACTTAATGCCAAGAACCTGAATAAATTGTGTAGAAATCTGCACAGTACCAATCAAATGTACCGGGTTCCCATCTCCAAGCTGTAAGGCTGTGCTCTTCTGATGATTAAAGCTTGCCCCAGTAATCTCAAAAAAAGCTGCCAAGACCTGTAAAGCATGCACTCCAGCTTGAACAGAATCCATCAACAGACAGATATCGTCCGCATATGCCATTATCTTTTGAGGAAAAACCTCAGGACTGGGAGATAAATCAATAATATTGGGGTCATTCAAAATTACTCGAATCATAGGATCCAAACAAAACATATACAAAAGAGGACTAAGGGGCAATCCTGCCTAACCTCCCTCTTCAGAAGTACCGGTGTCCCCACTAAACCACCCACCATAGGAATGGCCACAGCATCCTTATACAGAATACGTATCCAAGCAATCAAGGATGGAGGAATACCATAGACTTGTAAAATTTTAAATAAAAAGGAACAAGACACATTGTCAAAGGCTTTCTTCTGATCTAAAGCAATCAGAAACCCCCACAGTTTTCTTTGCCTCCCAAATTCACAGATATCCCTCAACAATTTTAGGTTATATTGTATGTTCTTACCAGGTATGGAACATGTTTGAACCTGGTGAATTAATACAGCAATCTTCTAAACAGGATTTGTGAAAAAAATCTTATAATTAGATTTCAACAGGCTAATGGGCCTCCAGTTACCTAAATCCTGCCTATCACCTTTCTTATAAAGATGAATCACCAGACTAAATCACCAAGACTAGGTTTGCTGGCCAAGGAATCTAGCTTCACCTGAGCTCTTTCCTTCTAGCTTGCTTGAAAGGACAGAACATACAACCTTCCCAGAGTAAGGGAAAGGATTAAGACTTCTTTTGGCTAGGCAGATTTACTGTGTGTTCTTGTTTTTATTTTTTACTCACAGGGATTATTACTGTTTGTTGCTAACATTTTATTGCTTTATTTTTCTCTGATTCAAAATGCTGTTGCTGGGTATACCTTCTGCTGCATTATTACAAGGTGTGCCTACAGGTGTGTGCTAACAGATTACTGCTGTAATCTTCTGATTCAAATTGTCTTTTGCAAGGTATATCTTCTGTTACTGCTTTAATTTTCTCTGTAGCAAAGTGTTTCTTACAGGGTATATCCTCTGTGAAATTATTACAGGTAGTATTGATTCTGTTTTTGGGGTGTACTTTTCTTAGTTTTAACTTTAATTTGCCAGGGAGGAACTGTAGCTGGGAGATATTTGCAGTCAGTTGTGACTAGACCTGTTACTTAGCCTTTGTGAAATAGGTGTCTGAAAGGAAGGAAGGCAGTCCCCAGGATGGAGGGTAAGAGTTGTAGGTGATTGTTTCTGGATGGCATAGATTTACTCCCACCCACCTTCCCTCACCCCACCCACCCCAAGTGCATAACTTCCTTTATAGCACTTCCTCAAAACTACTAACGACATACACCTGTTCATATCCTTAAAGGCAGAGCACACTGAATAGGGGGTAGAGACACTCACAAGCTTGCACACACTAAAACAAGAGCAAAAAACAAAGCATCTGTAACTGGAAGGGACACAGACATGTGGGGAGTGGTGCAATGCACTGGCTGTGGAGCAGCAGTCTTCTGGGAGACATTCTGGAGACTGCGTTGCTGCCCTATTTCCAGGCACCTCTCTGGTCTGAGGGAGAAGGTTGTTCGTCTCCATGCTGACCTGGCAAGGATATGGGAAACCTGTTCCCCCACCCAGGGACCACCCAGACCACTGCCACTACATCAGAGGTTGCCAAGAAAGAGGAGTGGTTGGATCACAGTGGGCTCAGGGAGGGTGAGGGTGGTGGAACAAAGTCGTATCCCTCCAGTTGTGCCTCTCCATAATTCATTTGTCACTCTGGTGAAGCATGGTTCCTCTATGGAAGCACCTGCAGTGGAGACCACGGAGGATGCTGGGAACCTCCACAATGGAGACCCACAGGATGGTGGCCCAGGACCCCACAGGGGAAGGAAACAACTCCTGGTGGGGGACTCAATTGTTAGGGGGTAGAACTGGGGGATGGAGGGGAAAGGGAGGTAAGGTGCCTGCCCGGCTCCAAGGCTTGGAGGGACAGGAAATTAATCCTCAGGATCATGGGAGCAGCGGCAAGAGGGAGGGAGCTGGATGTCATTATCCACCTAGGGACAAATGACCTGGCTGAGAATGGGATCAGAGCAGTGCAACAGGAGTTTGTGAAGTTGGGGAAGGGCCTTACACAAGTAGCACACATGGTAAATTTCTCAGAAGTGCTACCTGTCTATGGCATGGATGAGGCTAGGGCATTCCACACCATGTGTTTCAATGAATGGTTGAAAAGCTGGTGCAGAGCTCAGGGATTTGGCTTCATTGGGGACTGGGGCTCCACCTGGAGGGATGCAGGCCTATATACAGGCATGATGGTCTGCATCTATCCTGGAGGGAAACCAGGATCCTAGGTGATAGGTTTAAATGCTTCAGTGGCAGGCATTTAAACTAGCCAAGGGGGGAGGCACTGAAGAGGAGAAGGGAAATCCTATTCCCTCACCAAAAATCAGGGTAATTAGTGAGGTAAACACCAAAACAGAGCAGTCGATAGGGAGAAGAGCAGGGGTAAATGGAGAAAAGGACAAAGGCAATAGGGACAGGGATGGGGCAAAAAGAAATAAAGCCATAAAAAAATGGAGGGTAATGAGTACCAATGCCCATAGTCTAGGTAAAAAGGTCCCTGAAATGGTGGCCTTGATGGAAGAGGGATGCCTGGATATTGTGGCAGTCACAGAAACATGGTACACAGAGAACCATGACTGGGATGTCAACATACCAGGCTACACAATCTACAGGAGGGACAGGGAGGAAAGAAGAGGAGGAGGAGTAGCTCTCTATGTAAGGGAAGGGATCAAAGCAACAGAAATAAGGGTAAACAGGGAGGAGAGGAGGCACTGTGGGTCACCTTGGAGACAGGAAATGGCTCCACAATCCACACAGGGGGTTGTATACAGACCACCGTCTCAGGAGGAGGAAATGGACAAGGAAATGATAGAAGGCATCTTTGGGATGGCAGAGAAAGGGTAGATATTGCTGATGGGGGACCTGAATATGCCAGATGTTGACTGGAGCACCTTTGCTGCAGCCACATCCAAGAGCAGGGCCATTCTCGATGCCCTACAGGGGGCATGCCTCAGACAGCTAGTTTTGGAACCCACTCAGGAGAGAGCAATCTTAGATCTGGTACTCTCAAATGGGGACAGAGAGATGATCTCTGATCTTGAAGTGGGTAGCCATCTGGGAACAAGCGACCACCAAACAGTGTGGTTCATGATAAACTTAGCTGTAAAGTCAAAACACACAAAAGTGAAGGTACTTGACTTCAGGATTGCTGATTTTGTCAAAATGGGAGAGTGCCTCAGAAAAGCACTAGCAAACAGGCAAGAAGGCAGGGTGGAGCAACAATGGGGAAACATCAAAACCGCCATCACAGAGGCAGCAAGCCTTTGTGTGAAGCAAATAAACAAATCAAAATGAAAGAAAAAACCACTATGGTTCTCAAAAGAAGTGGTGGGGAAGGTAAGAGAGAAAAGGATAGCATTCAGGAAGTATAAGGAGACACAGAAGGAGCAGGACAGAGAACTGTACCAGTTAAAGCTGAAGGAAGTGGGTAAGGCAATCAGAATAGCAAAGGCCCAAACTGAGGAAAAAATAGCCAACTTGGTTAAGAAGGGGGATAAAACATTTTATAGGTACATTAGGGAGCAAAGAAAGACTATGGCAGGGATACTGAGGCTGAACAAAGAGGAAGGTGGTTGAGCAGAGAGCGACAGTGAAAAAGCAGGGATACTGAACGAATACTTCTGCTCAGTATTCACAATGGAAAAGCAGGGGGAAATACCTAATCTGGTCATTAGAAGCAATCTGAATAGGGGGTTGATATTAGTTCTTTCACATAAGAAAGGGTTCTGAAAGAACTCTCAAAACTGAAGGTGGATAAAGCAATGGGGCCTGATGGGATTCACCCCAGAATTCTAAAAGAACTAAGAGAAGAACTAGTAACACCACTGACTACCCTTTTTAATAAATCATGGGAGGATCATGTGGTACCTGAGGACTGGAGAAGGGTAGATGTGATTCCCCTTCACAAAAGTGGGAGCAAGACAGAGGCAGGAAACTACAGACCTGTCAGTTTGACCTCAGTGGTAGGGAAAATGATAGAATCACTTCTGAAGGAAAGAATTGCTGAGTACCTAGAGGCCAGTGGGGCACAGGACCCAAGGTAGCATGGATTCACAGTGGGAAGGTCATGTCAGACAAATCTAATTGATTTCTTTGACTGGGTGACCAAAGTAGTAGACCAGGGAGGGACTGTGGACATGGCCTACCTAAACTTTAGCAAGGCATTTGACACAGTCCCAAACAAAAGATTAATAAACAAATTATCCAGCCTGGGAGTGGGTCCCAGGGTGGTAGCCTGGGTAAAACACTGGTTGGACAACAGGACACAGTGGGTAATAGTAAATGGAGTCCACAGTGAAGAAAGGAGGGTTACTAGTAGTGAAATGAGGGTTCAGTACAGGGCTGGTCCTTTTTAATGTCTTTATATGTGACATTGCAGAGGGACTGGAAGGGAAAGTATGTCTCTTTGCAGATGACACAAAGATCTGCAACAGGGTTGATACACAAGGTGGGGTGGAAAGGATGAAAAAGGACTTGGCAAGGTTGGAGGAATGGTCAAATGTATGGCAGCTTAGATTCAATGCAAAGAAGTGCAAAGTAATGCACCTGGGAAACAAAAACCCAGGGGAAGAGTACACAATGGGGGGTGAGATACTGACAACAACAAAAATGGAAAGGGACTGGGGGTAGTCATATCAGAAGACCTAAAGGTGGGCCAGCAATGTGAGAAGGCAGTAACGAGGGCTGGGGGGATACTGGGATGCATAGGGAGAGGCATCACCAGTAGAAAACAGGAAGTTGTTGGCCCTTAATGCAGACAGTTGGTAAGACCACATCTGGAGTACTGTGTACAGTTCTGGAGACCCCATCTCTGCTAAGACATAGACAGGGTGAAGGCTGTCCAGAGGAGGGCAACCAAAATGATGCAGGGTCTACATCAGAAGACATATGAAGAAAGACTAAAGGATCTAAAGATGTATAGCCTCGAGGAAAAGAGGGAGAGGGGGGACATGATAGAAACTTTCAAATACCTCAAGGGAATCAACAAAGTCCAAGAGGGTAGCATCTTTCAGAAAAAGAGATGTGCAAAACAAGGGCACAATTTGAAGATAGAGGGGACAGCTCAGAGGTAATGTGAGGAAGTATTTTCACAGAGAGAGTTGTGGATACATGGAACAGCCTTCCTGAAGAGGTCGTAGAGTCAAAAAACAGGGGAAAATTCAAGAATGCATGGGACAGACATAAGGTAATTCTAGTGGGGGGTAGGAGGAAGTAGGCTGTTGGTTAACTAGGATCTGCAGCTTGTCCATTAGGTAGGGAAATGGGCAGACTAGGTGGGCCAAGCGGTCCTTATCTGCCGTCAAATTCTATGTTTCTATGTTTCGCCATCACCGAGGAAAAATGACTCGGTGCAGTATCAGCTGCTAACAGTTCATTAAAAACCGTTACTAAAATCGGGGCCACAAGCTCTTTATAGGCTTGGTAAAACTCATTTGTAAACCCATCCTCCCTTGGGGAAACCCCAGAGCGTAATATAGAAATAACATCCAAAACCTCTGGTAATGTAACTGGCCCAGCAATATCAACAGCTACATCTTGGTACAAAAAAGGCAGCGTAAAAGAGATTAATGTATCCCAGTCGGTATGTGATATAAACTCCTGTCCTAAAGAATTCTGAATGTGATCAGAAATAATGTCCAACATCTCAGCATTAGACATTCGAAAATGTCCAGACCCATCATAAAGACCTGCTATTTTCTTGGTAGCCAGGTTTGTTTTGCAGGCCTCAAATGGATCCGAAAAAGGAGACTTGGCTGTGCCAAATTTAAAATCAGCATATATTAAAGCAGTACGCTGAAAATGATAATCTCGCATCTTACCCCTGATAACATCAAGCTGTGCTTTAATTCTGCAGTCCACCACAGTAGGTAAGGATAAAAGTTTATAAAACTGATCCCTCAAAGCCAAATACCCCAAATAATCCTTGCTGCCCTTAGTCCTACCCATTTCTAGAAACAGATTCTTAACCTCCATCTTAGTATCATACCACCAGGAGTACCAAGAGTCATATAAAATGACCACAGAACTTCTATATGCAAACAGCAATCCTACTTGGGTCTATACATCAGGTTTCTACAAAACTGCAGAATTAAGTTTCCACCGCCTAGGCATTCCAGGGAACGTGGGAGGTTCCTGTGATAGTTGAAAATCACACTGTAAAATTCTATGATCAGAGAAATCACAATGTTTCAAATGAAAACAATTAACTAACAGTCTACTAGAAATGAAAAAATAATCAATGCGGGTACATTATGCACTCCACCTATACATAAAGCCACCTTCCTTATGTAAAACCCTGTAAGCATCTTCTAAATCTGCAGTGTGAAGGATAGTATGCAATGCATAGGAATCACAGTACATCTTCTGTTGGACACTATCCCGCATCTTCACATCTAAGCTACAATTCATATCCCCTCCCCAGAAAATCATCCTGGAAGAAAATAGAAAAGGTTTAATTAGGGTAAACAAATTGATCATAACCTTCTTACTCTGAGGTGAATATGTATTGAAAATTCACATAAAAAATCCATCATATACACAATCTAGCAAGAAAGCCCACCCTGGAAGAATATGGACTACCTTCTGAACCTGAACCTGAGGTGATTTAAAAAGAATCCCAAGGCCATCCACGACGTCCTCACCAAAAGACCAAAAAGAGGGACCCCATGGCCAGTGTTGTTTAACCTGAACCACATCCTGTAAGGAGTTGAATCTGGTTTCCTGAATAAGTAATGCATCAAACGGACAGTATCGAAAAAACTCCAACAAAGCCATTTGGTTCCTATAGGACTTAATACTACACACACTCAAGGAAACCAGATGAAAAAGTGCCATCTACAGAGTTATAGGGACTGTAGACATAAAAATCAAACCACGTCCTTGTCTTTCTTTCTCTTCCTCCCCATTTTTTTCGTAGTAACCAGGACACTACGAGAAGCATCCTCATCACACTCCATTTCTGATACCATAACAGAAAGAGAAGAAATGTCTGACTCAAAACCACCCTCCTGATCTTGAAGAACTTGAAAAGAATTTTGTGTGGGAATAGGGCCTACTGAAACTTTCGGTTTGAGGGATGATCTAGTCACCCTCTCTTGTGGGGTAAAACCAACCTCCTCCTGGGAGGGGAGCATCTGCTCAGATTCTCCCTCTACAAAAGGAATAAGTCCTTGCTCTGGAGCAGCAGTAGTGGTGGGGGCATCCTGAGCCAAATCATTCTGAGCAGGGGTGGATGGAGAGGACCCAGATGCCTCTTCAGGAACATCAGGCCTATGCTCTGGTCTGGAAGGCCTACACCTCCCTTGGGCTTCCAAGACCAAATTCTCTTGATTCAGGCCTCCCAGTCCTATTTTGACCTGCCTAAGGGCACTGATGGTAAGCATGCCCATGTTCATTACAAAGATTGCATTTAAATCATTCCTACAGACAGAACTAGCATGATCATATTCCCCCACATAAGGCGCAAATAACCCTGTCACAAGTGCTACTAAGATGCCTGAGACTGCCGCATTTGTAACATGCCTTAGGTTGGCCAGGATAAAAAAACACCACTCTATCTTGCCCCAAGAAAAAAAGCTATTGGGAATATGTTGTATATGATTACCAATCAGATGCAATTTTACTTTAAACCTCCAACTACCATTCCATATACCTTCACTATCAATGATAGCTTCTGGAGGCCCCATAACCTGACATTTCTTTTCCATCCAAAAATAAATATCCCCAACATTCACCCCCTCATTGCGAAACATCACAGTCACAGTTTTGTAGAGGGGTTTAGTAATGAAAATAGCCCAAAAAGGTGTCCATAATTGTAACATTTTTAACATTTCATACTTTTCCCAGAACAGATCAAGTCCTTCAAAGGTCCTGAAACTAATATCAAAGGTATCTTCCACTCTGATATTAATTAAAGCAAAAATGTCAGCTTCTTTAAACCCCATAGAATCTTTCAAAAGATGTTTTGACTCATAAAGCCTATCTGGGTGCTCCTACAGACCCCCTCTGTAATGGAGGCTAATCGCATTACGTCTGGGGGCTTGCTCCACCTTATTATTTTTAAATAAATCCAAAAATCTGGGCCCAGTCCTACTACCATCTCAGCGTGGGGAAGGGGGTGGACTAGCAGTTTGTTCATGGCCCCCTGTATCAGTAGCAGTGCCGAAATCAACCTCAGCAGCTCCTAGAATAAGAGTTACAGCCACCAAGTCAGTGGCCACAGAGTCAGTGGAAACTACAGGTCGTGCCTCCACACCACTCCCTGATAAAAAAGTACCTTGTCCACCAACACTCTTGTTTGAAGAAAAAGTCTCCCAAGTCAGATCAGGCATCCAGGCACCAGATGATGTTTGAATCCTTCCGGCTTGATGCAAAGAGTCCTCCTTAGACCACTCGACTGGACCAGCAACTGTGGCTGAGCCTGAAATGCAAAAAGACTTCTGCATTTTTCAGACGTCATCAGCGGCACTGTCAGAGGCAGCCGAGCTGCCAGAATCTCCCTGACATTAGAAGTCATCGTAGGCTCCAAAGGAAAAGGTAGGGACTGTACCTCCTCAACTATTGCCGAAGCGGTAGTCCCAGTCTCCACACACTGCACATCACTATCCAGGTGCAAAATCAGACAGGCTCCCATAGTCTGAGATAAAGCCACAGAATCCTCCACTTCTCTCAGCACTTGCTCTACTGCTGTCTGCTCCGTAGCAGACACATCCTCCGGACACAGCTGAATAATGCTCCTGAGACAGGATTCACAATCCCTAGGCAAAGAAGCAGCTGAGGCCAGGGATAGAACCTCTGACTGCACCACACTTCCATCCTCCTCACCCTCCATCCCTCAACTGACCACCGCTCTGCAACAGAGCAGTCCATATATACAAATAAGCACCCACACAGCTTAAAAAATAAAGGCCAAACGCTGCAAAAATATTTAAGCGTTTAATATCCAAAGTGCAGCAAATACAAAACGGAGGACAAACCCGTCCATTTGTCCTCTGTTTTGTATTTGCTGCACTTTGGATATTAAACGCTTAAATATTTTTGCAGCATTTGGCCTTTATTTTTTAAGCTGTGTGGGTGCTTATTTGTATATATGGATCGTTTTGAATACATAGCACCACACAATTCCTGGTGCTCCTGCTTTCTTTTGTTCTTGCAACAGAGCAGCAATCCCCCTGCAGGAAGAGTAGGGGAATTTTTTATTGATATCACATCATCACAAATCATAACACATTGTACAAAAAAATAAAGAGGAAAGAGAAAACAAACATATAGAAAGAAAGAACAACAGGTATTCACTTCACACACTTGATGCAGTATGTTAAAAACCACACAATAATCACTCCTTAACCCCAAAGAAACCTTCCCCCCTCCCCCTTATTATCTTTCCCCATACCATTGTGGCAGGGGAATTTTGCTAGTTGTAGCTCTCAAACCCAATTACTTCTGAGTGTGTTAAGTCACATGAAAGAATACAATTTTAATCCCAAATAAACAAGTATTTCATTCATACTCTGGTTAAAAGTGATTGTTCAAAATAATTTTCCAACTACTGAGTAACCAATAAACTATTAGGGCAAAAATCAGTAGTACTTTTAAACACGCCTTGTTTATAAATAGGTTTTAGTCTGCCTCCTTACTTGTATTTGATAAATCCAAACAACCCTTTCCATTTCCTTAAAACATAGCTCTTAGGATTAGCCTGCAGATCTTTCTTAAACACTGCCCCCATAGCTTGTTCTACCAGTGTCTTATAGGTGGTATATGACATCAGTCTCTGTTGGAGTGTTCATTGACAGCGAGCCTGCTAAAGGTAATACTTTAAACAGCAAAACAACACCATTAAAGTATCATAATCATACATTATCTTGAGGTTGGGACAATGCCCAAGGACCAAAGACTCATAGGTTAAACTGTCTAACCACCTTAGATTCCATTTTGTCTTTAAATATCCCCATAGGGCTTTTGCATAGGAACAGGTAAAAATGAAATGATCCATTGTCTCTTCAATATTTATAGAACCGTTATATGGACAATTCCTTTCTTCATGGGCCTTGGTTTTGCATTACCTCTTACATTCAGTCTCCATAAGCTGAAAGCCATAATACCTCCCACATGTGCATTGGAATTCTGTTGTTATTTAATTGTTTTAACACCCTCCCTTTAGATCTGTGGTAATTTTAAATTCGTTGTTCCGATGGATTTGACTCACTATGTGAGTAGTACAATTGTCGTCCTGAAAGTCTGAGATATCCGCTTAGTGATCTCCCATTTGCAAAGCTTTTGAGAGCTGGTTTAATGTATTCTGGTATTTTGATATGGGTGGGCAATTTTGGGGGAAGGTTTCCAGTCCAAATTTTCAAATATGCACTACAAGTTTTACAAAACAAATGGTATGTCACACCGGTTGGTTCCCCTAGCCCAATTTTAAGATTGTGAGACAGGAAAAGGCTATGGAAAAAGATTATAGGGTCCACCATACCCAGACCCCCTTGTTGTTTAGACAAGTATGTAAAACACCTTTTTATTAGGTTCAATCTGGATCACCAAACCATCTGAAAAAGCATGCATATAACCTGGTTTCTAAGATCACTGGGGTGGGAAAAATCATGGCTATATACAACAAAGTGGGTATAATGAACCTTTTAATTAAGTGTACCCTTTTTATTTTAGACAACCTCCATGACTTCCATCTCTGGACTTTATTTTCAGCCCCCTGAAGAGCCCTTTCCCAGTTCTCAAGCAGGAGATTATGTTGTCCAAACGTTATTCCCAAGATTTTTTGTGGCTCTGAGGAGAAATAAATATGGTTTACTGTTACAGGTGCCCTCTCTGTATTTCCTAGGTACAACCCTTTACATTTATTTAGATTGAGGGTGGCATTAGATACTCTAGAATATTCCTGCAGTTGTTTTATTACTGTTGGTAATTGCCCCAGGTTTGCTATAAACAGGCATATATCATCCGCATGGGCTTGGATTTTCAGTTCCATTTGGCCTGGGATCCCCCAAAACCTTCCCATTCTTGAGTATTGCTCAGAACTCGAATCAGAGGATCCAGGGAAAAGTTATAAAGGAGTGGGCTGAGGGTGCAGCCCTGTCAAACCCCTGTATTTATGGTGATACCTTTCATTACCAACCCTCTAATAATAGGTTGCACATGGACTCTAGACTATAGAAGTTGGGTTTTATGCACAAATTCCTTTGGAATACCATAATGTAATAAGGTCTGAAAGAGGAAAGGAAGGCATACTCTATCAAAAGCCTTGCTTTGATCTAAAGTAATGATACAACCGGATGTTTGTGCAGCACCACACATCTCTATTATATTTCTGATAATTATTAAGGCATGTTGTAGCTTCCTTTCAGGGATCCCACAAAACTGGGCTAGATGTATTAATAAAGGAGCTATTTGCCTTAGCCTATTGTTAAGAACCTGAGGCAATATTTTAAAATCAGCATTCAGGAGAGTTATAGGTCTCCAGTTTGAGATGTCTACCTTTCACCCTCCCTTATATATAAAAATTAAGAGACCTGCTGTGAATTGAGTGGGGACCACCCCTTTGTCAAAAAATACTGAAAACAGTTCTACTAAACACCTTGCCATTTTTTGGAAAATGATCTGTAAAACTCATAAGGCAGTCTGTCAGGTCAGGGCGAAGATCCATTTTTTAGTTTCATAATTACGTCTTCTATTTCCTGTAATTTCAAAGGAGAGGTTAAAAAATTCCTGATCCTTCCGGGACAAGGTTACCTGGCTTTTCTCCAAATAAGAATTAATCAAATTTGTAGAAGGAGGAGGGGAGCTCTCATGTGATGCCAAAAGCCCACAGATTATTTCATGGATCCCCATCTCATCTTCCACTCTGTTTCCTCTATCATCTACTAATTGAAACATATGTAAAGAATCTTTCTTCTTTTTACAGGCTTCAAAAGGGTCTCCAATTGGGGTTTTTTGTGTTCCAAATTGCAATTCTGTATTTAAAGTTTTTGCCCTGTCATATTGAAATTTCCTCATTTCATCCTGGATCTGTTCAATGTCAGGGCCATAATCTTATCTAGACATAGCAGACTGTGAAAGCATGTTCTGAAGTTTTGATCTTAGTTTTAAATAGCTAAAAAAATTGTTTTGTGCCCTATGCTTGCCATAGTTTTGGAACCATATTGCTATCTCTTTTTTTGTGTCCATCCACCATACCCCCAAATCTTCGTAGAGATCACTCACTGAGGTCCTAGCCCAGAGTAATGATGAAATTTTCTCTTTAACAAAAGGGTCTGTGAGCATTGAAACATTTAATCTCCATCTTTTCTCCCTCCTTATTTTCGGGGGGGCTGTTCGAAATGTTATTTGTAAGAGAAGGTGGTCTGAAAATTCTATAAGGATAGTATGAAAGTTTGGGTAAGGGAGATTCCTAGAAACAAAAATATGGTCTATATTTGATGTCAGGTGTCCCCTTTTGTATGTATGTTTGGGCCCCTTGGGATTGGTAGTGCGCACAATTCTTCAGCTCGCCAATATCAACACATAGAAACATAGAAACATAGAATTTGATGGCAGATAAGGACCGCTTGGCCCACCTAGTCTGCCCATGTTCCTACCTAACAGATAAGCTGCAGATCCTAGTTAACCAACAGCTTACTTCCTCCTACCCCCCACTAGGACTGCCTTATGCCTGTCCCATGCATTCTTGAAGTCCCCCACTGTTCTTGACACCACGACCTCCTCAGGGAGGCTGTTCCATGCATCCACAACCCTCTCAGTGAAAAAATACTTCCTCACATTACCTCTGAGCCGTCCCCCCTCTATCTTCAAATTGTGCCCCCTTGTTCTTGCACATCTCTTTTTCTGGAAGATGCTACCCTCTTGGACTTTGTTAATTCCCTTGAGGTACTTGAAAGTTTCTATCATGTCCCTCTCTCCCTTCTTTCCTCAAGGGTATACATATTAAGCTCCTTTAGTCTTTCTTCATATGTCTTCTGGTGCAGACCCTGCACCATTTTGTAACCCTCCTCTGGACAGCCCTCACTCTGTCTATGTCTTTGCGAGATGGGGTCTCCAGAACTGCACACAGTACTCAGATGGGGTCTCACCAACTGTCTGTACAGAGGGATAACAACTTCCTGTTTTCTACTATTGATGCCTCTTCCTATGCATCCCAGTATCCCCAGCCTTCCTTACTGCCTTCTCACATTGCTTGCCCACCTTTAGGTGATCTGATATAATTACCCCCAGGTCCCTTTCTATTGTTACTGTTGTCAGTATCTCACCCCCCCATTGTGTACGCTTCCCCTGGGTTTTTGTTTCCCATGTGCGTTACCTTGCACTTCTTTGCATTGAATCTGAGCTGCCATACATTTGACCATTCCTCCAACCTTGCCAAGTCCCTTCTCATCCTTTCCACTCCATCTTGTGCATCAACCCTGTTGCAGATCTTTGTGTCATCTGCAAAGAGACATACTTTTCCTTCCAGTTCCTCTGCAATGTCACTTATAAAGACATTAAAAAGGACCGGTCCCAGTACTGAACCCTGCGGTACCCCACTAGTACCCTCCTTTCTTCACTGTGTGCTCCATTTACTACTACCATTTGCGTCCTGTTGTCTAGCCAATTTTTTATCCAGGCTACCACCCTGGGACCCACTCCAAGGCTGGCTATCTTGTGTATTAATCTTTTGTGTGAACTGTATCAAATGCCTTGCTAAAATCTAGGTAGGTCATGTCCACAGCCCCTCCCTGGTCTACTACTTTGGTCACCCAGTCAAAGAAATCTATTAGATTCATCTGACATGACCTTCCCATCATGAATCCATGCTGCCTTGGGTCCTGTGCCCCACTGGCCTCTAGGTACTCAACAATTCTTTCCTTCAGAAGTGATTCCATCATTTTCCCTACCACTGAGGTCAAACTAACTGGTCTGTAGTTTCCTGCCTCTGTCCTGCTCCCACTTTTGTGAAGAGGAATCACATCTGCCCTCCTCCAGTCCTCAGGTACCACCCCATCCTCCCATGATTTGTTAAAGAAAGTAGTCAGCGGTGTCACTAGTTCTACCCTTAGTTCTTTTAGAATTCTTGGGTGAATCCCATCTGGCCCCATTGCTTTATCCACCTTTAATTTTATTAGTTCTTTCAGAACCCTTTCTTCTGTAAATGGACTGTTATCGACCCCCGTCTTCAGAGTGTTTCTCTTGTTTGGTTTAGGTAACTCCCCCTCCTCTTCCTTTGTGAACACTGAGCAGAAATATTCGTTCAGTATCCCTGCTTTTTCACTGTCACCCTCTACCACATTCCCTCCCTTTATTAAGCTTCAGTATCCTCCTTTGGTCTTTCTTCGCTCTCTAATGTACCTATAAAAGGTCTTATCCTCTTAACAGAATTGGCTATCCTTTCCTCGGTTTGGGCCTTTGCTATTCTGACTGCCTTCCCAGCCTCTTTCTGCTTTAACTGATAAAGTTCTCTGTCCTGCTCCTTCTGTGTTTCCTTATATTTCCTGAATGCTGTCCTTTTCTCCTTAACCTTCCCTGCCACCTCTTTTGAGAACCATAGCGTTTTTTTCCTCCTTTGTGTTTTATTGATTTGCTTTACACAAAGGCTTGTTGCCTCTGTGATGGCTGTTTTGATCACTCCCCATTGTTCCTCTACCCCTCCTCCTTGCCTGTTTGCTAGTGCTTTTCTGAGGCACTCTCTCATTTTCCCAAAGTCAGCCCTCCTAAAGTCCAGTCTTCTTGCTTTTGTATGGCTTGATTGTATGGCTGTGTTTATCGTGACCCACACTGTTTGGTGGTCGCTTGTTCCCAGATGGCTACCCACTTCTAAATCTGAGATTCTTTCTCCATCTCCATTTGAGAGTACCAGGTCTAAGATTGCTCCCTCCCGAGTGGGTTCCAATACTAGCTGTCTGAGGCATGCCCCTGTAGGACTTCAAGAATGACCCTGCTCTTGGATGTGCCTGCAGCAAAGGTGCTCCAGTTAACATCTGGCATATTCAGGTCCCCCATCAACAATATCTCCCCTTTTTCTGCCATTCTAAGAAAGCCTTCTATCATTTCCTTGTCCATTCCTTCCCCCTGAGATGGGGTCTGTATACAACCCCCCATGCAGATTGTGGTGCCATTTCCTGCCTCCAGGGTGACCCAAAGTGCCTCATCTGCTCCCTGTTTACTCTTTTGCAAGGCATTTGAATCACAGTATGTTTTCACTCTTTCCCCCCTCAGTCACTCTTTGGATAAGTTGCAATTAAATCCCCAGGATTACATAAGTGGACGTATGTAAGTAAGGTTGAAATTTGAAAATTAGAGCTACTCTATCTGCTTTTGTTTGTGGGCTGTATACATTTATTAATCTATATGGGACCTTATCCCAATATCCATCTAGGATGAACAGCCTCCCTGGAATCAAATCCACCATCTTGGTAATTTGGAAGGAAAAGGTACTAAATATAATACCTATTCCATCGGCCCTGTCTGGCCCAAAGGACCAATAGGATGGACCCCATTTCCATTCAGCCTGGAACAGCCTAAGTTGGTCCGATGTGAGCATCTATGTTTCTTGCAAAAAACAGATATCCAGTTTTAGATCTATCAATAGGTGAAACAACGCCGTTCTCCTAAGGGAATGTAAGAGGCTATGACAGTTACATGAACCCAGAGATAACTTAACCATTCAATTTAAGAGTTCAAGGCCTTTTCTTCCTCCTTTTCTTTTTCTTCCCTTTGTACTCAAGCATATTATCCTTCCCTCCTTCAGCTTGTGTGGGTGTAAGAGCTACATCCATCTGTTCTGTGTCTGATTCTACCTCAGTGGGAGCCAAAACCTCAAAGGGATTAGGTTCCGCTAGGCCTGCTTGCTCACTTGTGCGGGTGGGGGGCGGATTTGGTTTTGTACTCCTAGTTGTCCTTCTTGGAGGGTGGGTTTTTTTGAGGGGTGGAAGAGAGATCACCTGCACATCAGTGGATTTCTTATCTGTGTAGCAAACCGGTAATAGGTCCCCCCACTGGATGGGCTTATCAGGATTGGGACAGAGTGGATGATTCTCCTCATCTATTCTTATTTCTTCAGTCTCGACTTCCTCCTTTCTGCCTGGAATAGGGTCTGGAGCCTTATCTGGGGGGTTGTGTTCTGCAGGAGGGGCTTCAGCCTTTACCACCTTTTTGGCTGCTTCCTCTTGAGCTTGTTGGATAAGAAGCTCAGGGCTAATGACTGTTGCCTTATTTCTTGCAGCCCACGGACACTCTGGAAATGTGTGACCTGTGTCCTCACATAACTCACATCATGTCATGTTTAGCTTTGCATACTTAAGTGCCCCACCTCCCCACAGTTGTCACAGTGGGGGTGATCACATACACTAGAGAGGTGGGTCCTAGCCCCACACTTGTAGCATGCTCATGGCTGCCCTGAATAAAAACACACTCCTCTATCTCTACCCAGCATGAAGGAGTTTGGTATATGCTCTATATCACTCTCCAGTTGCCTCAATTTAACCTTATATTTCCATCCCCCAGTCCAAAACATCTCAGAATCCAGTTGTGCTTCTGGTGCACTCAATACTTCACATTTTTGTTGAAGCCAGTATGTAATGTCATCAATGTGTACCCCTTCATTCCGAAACATCACTGTCACATATTTAATGAGGGGTTTTGTCAAGGGGATCACCATAAAGGGGAACCACAGGGGTGAAAATTTAACTTGATTGAAGTGTTGCCAGAACAAATTTAGGTGTATGCAGATCTGAAACTAATGTCATAGTTGTCTCTCTCCTGAGATGTTTATAAAAGCATAAACATCTTTTTGGTGAAAAGTGTAGTGAGTCCTTCAGGAGCTTTCTCCCCACATATTGCTGATCTGGCCTGATTTCCAGACCCCCTTTGTACCGAATCCTAACTGCATTCCTTCTAGGAACAGCCTCTTTTTTTGATTTAGCAAAGAGTTCTGACAATAGTGGGTGCGGGGGGGGGCAGTTTGTTTTTCTTCACCTTCAGGTGCCGCTCCTCTTCTGAGATCTGGGGTCCCTGCAAAGGTTATTTCATTCTTCCTGTCCTGTGTCAGATCCCCCTGGGGTTCCCGTATGTTTTTCTCTAAAGGCTCTTTTTCCAGTATAATCAGTTCAGTTATATTTTCCTGAAGCTGTCCCATATTTTCAACCCCCATATCTTGGGCAGAGTCCGAATTTGTACTCCCCCTTTCCCCAACAGAGATTTGAGGCAAACCCCTGGGACACCATTCTGGGGTTTTTGCAGACCACGGTGGATCTGGCAACCACTGGCCTGAAGGCAATTTCTTCCATCCTGCCTCCTGTAGGGCTTTTACCAGTGACCAACTGCAGAAGGGTTCAAGTCCCTGATTTAGATTACTGTGTAGGGAAAATGCTTTGCCAATTGCCTCTGTTGTTGATGCTGGACAGGATTGCATAGATGTATTTTGTCCCTCGTGTTCTACAGGCCCTTTATGAGTATTAGGCCCATCTAGATTGCGTTTTGCCAACATAATAGCCTCTCTCCTGTTTTTCCCTTCCTTTGATCCTGGTTCAGCAGATCATGCTAAGAAAGAAAAAATGGTAGCATCAGTCTGTTCAAAGGGATTATTTTGGAAAATGACTTCCCAGTTTTCTTTTCCTCTGTATTTGGGCCTTTTGAATCTCTGTGTTGAACCAGGGACTGTATTACCAGACTTAGGATTGTTTTCCCTCCTGAAACTACATTAGGCATTTCTTTATCTTGTACAGCAGTTTTAAACCTTAGTTCCCCTTCTCGCCCTTTGCTCAGTTTTAGAGCTAGTTTCAGTAGGAACTTCTGCCTTAATATCACTGCCCTCTACCTCCCGCAGGTTATTCAAAACATTCACCTCTTGGGGCTCTAGGCACCTGAATCCCTCGGTTTTCCTGCCAGCCCTGTTCACATTTGCATCAGTGGTTGAAATAATAGGGTGAAGATTTACCTGCGGGAGTGTCTGTCGGCTTGCTCCTTCCTCATCCTTTGATGTTGATGCATCGTATTCAGAGTTGTCAGCTGGGCCACACCCATTGTCAATTTCTTCACTGTGATCCAGTTACTTTAATTCAGTGTATTTTCTTGCCATAAAAGCTGTATATTTCTCCTTGGCTTTCTCTAATGCCTGCAGAAGTTCGTCTTTACTTTTGCCCTTAATTCCTTCCATTGGAGTTCTCTCACAGTCCTTATTTCCATCAATATTACTCAAGTCCTCAATTGAGAAAAACATCTCTTCTTGTTTATTTTGAATTAATTCTTGGTTTATTTCCAGTAAAGTAGCCTCTTGCAATATGAGGTCATGGGAGGAGTCCATCTCCCCTGCCACATCAGCACTTCCTCCTCCTCGGTCCGGCTCCCAACTGGGCTCCTCTATCCCTGTTCACAGGAAGTCAAGCCCCCTGCTGGCAGAAGAGTAGGGGAATTTCCCCAGTGTCCTGGCCAAATTTCTCCCATTCACTAAAAATTCCACTGAACAGCTTAATCTGGTTCAATCTCAGTTGCTTACCATCTGTATCCCTCCTCTCCCCGGTTGCCCCTGAAAAAGGGACTTCTAGGACCAGTGGACTTACCGGGTCAACAAAATTCCAATAAATACATTATAATGGTCCTGCTTTGCAGGTTAAAGTTTTTAATGAGTTTATGTACCCATAGAAACATTTAGAGTTGTGTTTGGTAGCACTTATGATTAGATTTATTTCATTCGCCCTTTCAGTTTTATGTATTTCTGTTTTACATTTCTTTTTCAATTTTTTTATACTTGTCCCAGAACACAGGGGCAAGTGTTTTTTGAACTTTTTATAAGCTCTTTGTTTTTGCATTAAAAGATTCTTGACTTTGCAATGTAACCACTTAGGTCTATGTTTGTTATTATTGATATAATTTTTGTATTTAGGTATATATTTATTAGATATTGTAAGTATGTGATTTTTTAGGTTACTCCACATATTTTCAGCATCACAACCATCCAATAAATTATTCCAATTTGTTCTTTGAAGTGTGTTAATCATTTTAATTGCTAGCCTTTTTATAGTCATAGAAGACACTAGTGTTGGGTTGTATATTATGAGAGAAATTTATATCCAGAGTTACCACATTATGATCACTAGTACCAAGAGGAAACCCCATCCTACAATCTTTAATTGCTAAACCCTCCATTCCTAACACTATATCCAAGACATTAATAAAAGGCTGTAGTGGTGCTCAGACCCCTATATACTATAAGAGGCCATCAGACATTGGTGCACCATGCCAGGAAAAATCAGATTAATTATGAACACCTAAAATGTTTGGCTTTATGCGCACTCAATCCAAGAAAAACATAATCCAAACTCGTTCTCATAAATCAAGAAAAAAAATCACATTTCATCGGACAAATCCTGTGGAAAGTATTTGTTTTAAATTATTTATTGAAATGTTTCACCAGAAAGGCACACTGAACAACAAGTTGCTCATCCCCCGGAGCAGCCTGGGGGGATGGGGGTACAGGGAGTATGCATGCAAGAAACACAGAATGTACAATACATGAAATATGAATACCACTACTATACATATACAATCAGCTAGTCAGAGATCAGTTACAATGAGTACTAACACACAACAGCTAGCAGGCAGCTTACATAGTAATTAAACCTTAAAGTGCATACTAAATTGAAGAAAGTGCATTTGTCATATCGTATTCAGGCACACGTATTGGGATAAGTGCAAATGGGTAGGGATTTGAGCATTTAAGACTGAGATAAGCAGGAGCAGTTGGAGGCTAAGTAGTTGTGTAGGGCAGAGAAGAGGTAATGACAGGAGGAAGAGTGGTGAATTTGACAGGGAAGAGCATTCTAGATTTTGGGGAAATGATGTACAAATGCTGATTGGCCTGCCAGGGTGGGATAGCAGGGGATAGCAAAGGTGTGTGCAACAGAGGATCTTAATGAGTGTGCAGGAAGGGGAGGAATAGAGAGGGAGGAGGAGGATAGGTAAGAAGAAAGTGAGGCAAGCCAGAAGTTTGAGATCAGTTTGGTGCAGTGAGAGTCACCTGTTGGCAAGTGAAGGGAAGGAGAGGGAGTGATAGAGGTCACAGTGTTGAGTATGTACAGGAGAGTCCAGGGTGAAGTGGCAGAAGGAGTTGAAACGGGGGCCCAGTCTGGATATGGTAGATTTGGGAGCAGCACTGTAGACTACATTGCAGTAGTCAAAAATGGGGAGGATCATCTCTTGGACAATCTCATGCTTGGCCATAAGAGGGATGCAATTATGGTTCCTGTACAAGGCACCAAGCTTGGGGTGCAGTTTTCTCAGGATGACGTCAATATGACCAGAGAAGTTGAGGTGTTGGTCCAGCCAAACCCCAAGGTATCTAAATTAGGATGTGTCCTCAAGCATTGTCCCATCCAGGGTGTTGGGCAGAGTGGGAAGCCAAGCAAGTCTCTGCCTAGTGCCAAAGGTCATGGAAACTGTTTTCTTGGCATTTAGAAAGAGTTGATGGGAGACAAGCCATTCCTGAAGCATGTTGAAGTCAAACTGTAATCTGGCTTCCACATCTGAGGGAGATTGGCTAGAGGTGAACAAGATGGTATCATCAGCATACAGGTGGATAGAGGAGGAGGAGCAGGTTGACAGTAGGTCATTTAGAAAGATGGAGAAGAGTGTGGGGCCCAGCGCTGAGCCCTTAGGAACTCCAGTGTGGATTTGGTGAGGAGGGGAGCAGGAGTGCATGATTCTTACTGATTTCATCCTCCTTGTAAGGTAAGCCCTGAACCAGTTTGTAGCAGAAGGTGAGAGTCTGGCTGAAGAGAGGGAATGAAGAAGCAGGATGTGGGAAACAGTGTTGAAAGCCTTGGTGAGGTCAATAAAGATGGCAGAGGTGATCAGGCCATTGTCTGAATCAGTGAGGATAGTGTCCCTAAGCTTGAGTAGGGAGGTAGTGGTGGAGTGGTTTTTCCTGAACCCAGATTGGAACAGGGTAAAATAAACTAGACTCATGGAGAAAGGAGGAGATTTGGGAAAGCACTCGGTGTTCCTGAAGTTTTGCAAGAGTAGGGAGCAGTGAAATATGGTGATAGTTCCCAGGGGTGGTAGAGTTGGCCTCTTTGGGGAGGTGAAGGACAATTGCATGCTTTCAGATCATCAGGACATCAGCTGTCATGAAAGAGAGGTTTACAATTTCAGAGAGGGGTATGCAATAGCAGGGGCAGAGAGGTAGAGAATAGGGGTCAAGCTCATCAGGGGAGCTGCCTTTTGATGGCTTGATAGATAGCAGGGCTGTGAGGGTGTCATTAGGTGAGACCAAGGAAAAAGAGAAAATATTTTGGACTGGAGTTTGGCAGGCATCACATTTGGCATGGGGGCAACAGGAGGGCAGGGGGGAGGGAGGATAATAGAGCCAAAGCACATGATATGAAATATGAGTTAAATTCCTCGGCCACTGTTGCATGGTCTGCTATTAGGGAGTTATTTATTTTAATGATGGGGGGGGGGTGGAGAAGAGGGCATGTAATAATTTCCAGAATTTGTAAGGAGAATTTAGGTTAGTGTGGAAAGTGGTTAAGAAGAATTCGGCCCTGGCTAACCTAGTTGCCTTAGTACATACATTGTGAAGTTTGCGGTAGTTTAAGAGGTCAATTGGCAATTTAGTAGCTTTATGTTTCCTCCACGCTTGGTAGTGGGCTCTGGGACAGGTCAGGAGTTCTAAAGTGACCAAAGGAACATGGCTGCCTCATACTCTGATTCATTTGTATGGGGCATGATGATTCCAGATGGAAAGGAATTTTTTTCTAGGGCTGCATCAACATAGGAGACATTGGCTATTGGGAACCAGTCAGTGTTTGTTAAGTCTTGGAGGAGTGGGTTGATGTCCAAGGATTTATAGGAGCATGTCTGCAATATTTTATGAGGAGGTTTTGGCCTGTGGGTTTTCTGAACCAGATATATCAGGTGGTGGTAACTTAAAGTGTCTTGTAGGATCCCAGATTTGATGACTCGATGCATGTGGAAGGTGAAGGCCCAGTCCAGCAAGGTGTGATTTGGGGTTTTAAAGTTCATATGGGCTGATTCTTGAATGAGCTGAGTTAAATTTTGAGAGGCTATGTTGTTATGTGCTTTACTCTGAGAGGTAGACAACCAGTTTACATTGAAGTCCCCCATGATGAACAGCTCACCTGTTTGGGAGTGAGAAACAATAGTGGTAATAAGGTCAGTGGCTATGGAAGTGGGAAGGTTAGGGTGGCAGTATACACCCACAACAGAGATCAGAATGGAGAAGGGCAGGAAGACACTTATGACAAGGGCCTTGTAATTTGCAGGAAGGGAGGAGGAAAGGGTAATGGCATACTGAAGGGAGGAAGAGATATACATTGTCAAACCACTACATCTACCAATTCTGTCTTGTCTGGCTAATGAATATCCAGGGATAAAAATAGTGTGGTTAGGTATCTTGTTATTTAGCCAGGTTGTGCTAGAAATGCTAAAAAGGTTCTTTCTAGCATGTGCAATGCTAGAAAGGTTCCTAAAACTATAAAAAGGACATATTTTTCTTTAATGTTGATATATTTTTCTTGTCATAGGCAAGAATACTAATCATAACAACCATAACTATGAAAAGTTCCTTCTTTTGCATACTTGGAATAAGTACCCTTTCAAAATCATATTAGAGCTGGCCAACTTCTTGCTCATTAAGGTCAATGTCTGAATGGGAAGTAGCTCCTTGGGAAGCCTGCATGTCCTAAATGAGATACTGTGTCTTTGATTGATTGATAAAAAATTTATTTTTATACAGGTTGATTTGTTGGGGGAAAAAGAACCACATTTACAACAAATTCCTGTGGATTTTCCTAAAAGTTTGCAATTTCTATAACAACGAAAATACAACATCATGAAATAAAATAAAATTAAAAAATACATAAATATTGCATAACACAAACAAATAACAAACTCTGATAGCAAAACAGATTATTGAAAACATTGACATCATACCTTTAAATGATTATGCAACTTGAGTTTAGATTGGCGCAAATCAGCAATTTCAGTTACTTCAAGGAGTAATTTATTCCAATTTATAACCAAACTGTTCTGAAATGTCATATCCGCCATCCTATTCATAATTCTATTTGTAGGTACCTTTACAGATGATTTCCTTAATTAAGATGTATATAATGGATCTAATTTAAATGTCAGCTCCGGCTAGCACTGGGATATTGAACATGTACTCCTAACTAATTTACACAGTTTATAGTAGCATTGCAAATCCTGTTCAATTTTGTTTGTAATATTCATGGTCACATAAGGAAAATACACCATTATAGCCTCTTGCTTTTAGCCCAAACACTTCTTTCATAGGACTTTTCATGTTCTGGGTGTTATTTAACAACCCCTTCTCCAAGAAAAAGAACTCCTCACCTAAATTGATGCAGTCAAGAATCCCCGGCAAATATGAAGCTTGGAAATCACAACAAGCAATGCATCCCCTGCAAAGTAAACAATTCAACCAGAAAAGTGTCACATCGCAATGAAAGACAAGAGAGTGAGACTCTGACCTACATTATGCTAACTCAGAGGGCTGTGTCCATGCAACAGCCAGACACCTAACTGGAAACCAAACTAGGATCCACCGGAATCTCAGGATCAGATCCCACTCTTGGCATCCAAACTTTTGGATTCTACTCCTCTCCCAGTGCTGCTGCCCTCAACACAACCACTGACCTCCAGCAAAGTGATCACACTGCATTAAACCCCAGAGAGCTTAGACAAGCACTTGTGGCTCTCCTTCCAAGAAGCAGTCAGTCACTGTATTTTCTCTTTTTCTTTCTCCCCACTCATGGGGGAGCAAGATTAGACCTTGTACTCACTAATGGGGACAGTGTTGCAGAAGTCATGGTGGGTGGCCATTTGGGGACCAGTGATCACCATACTGTGTGTTCAGTATAAGAACTGTGGCAGAAGTGAACCACACAAAGGCAAGGGTCCTGGACCTCAGGAAGGCTGACTTTATAAAGATGGGGGAATGCTTCAGGAATGCCCTGGCAAGAGGAGAGGACTTGACTGTAGTGGAGAAACAATGTGCCTAACTAAAAATCAGGAATAGTGAGGGCAACAAACCTCTGTGTCAGGCAAGTGAGCAAAGCCAAGCAGAAGGAGAAAGGTGTACAGATGCGATGGTGGTGGCTTCCAGTAAGATAGCTGACTAGGTACACAGTTGTGTGAGGTGAGCTCCTCCGATGTCCCAGTATTATCTGATTTGGTGTCTCTACATGAATTGAGTGAAGCTTACTCTCGCTGGGCATGTCAAAGCAATTTTGAAGGACAAGAGAAATCATGGAGTTCTTTAAGGATTCCTTGACCAGGACATGAAAATCCACAAGAAGCAGCAGTGAAAACTCCCCAGATCACACAGGGCTCTTGCCAATAAGCTGCACACAGGTACAGTATTCAGGTAACACATTCACCTAACTTAGAGGAGCAAGGTACATTCCCTATATTTTGATTTAAAGCCACAAATAAATGTGCATTAAGTAAAGATAAAATAGTAAACTGTGGAAAGAGGCAGCAGAGATCAAAGATATCTGTAAACATTGACAATCCAGGTATGTCACAGTCATCTATTATAGGGATTAATAGCAGAGGGGCTGTCTTTGTAAATGAGTGATGTGAAATAACACCAGAATTTGTAAACACTTGGAGTTTTCACATGCCCATAGATTACACTGATGCTCCATTTTGTAACCTCAATATTATGGCTGCAGTAGGAAAAGTAAGAGCTATTAAAAATATGGAAAAAAACAGATGAAAATGAAAGCTGGCTGAGAAACTGAAACTAGAAATAAAGCCACAGAATCAAGGAGACGCCATTGATTTGGTTAAAGAACATGTGGAAGTAATAAATACATCAAGCTCCATGGTTAAAAGATTTGAAGAATACCAATTAATGATATTAAAGGAGCTAAAGACAGGCTTTGGAGATGTAAATGCTGCAATAACTACACTAAACCAGAAATTTACCAATATAGTGGATAAGCTAACTGTAACTCTTTGCCTGTTAAAACAGAGAAATACAAGCAAAAATTGGGAAAGGTAGAAGACTGATTAAACTGACTTGTGAATTGGACACAACTAGAAAAGAATTGGAAGCCCTTCAGTTAAAGGTGGAAGACTTAAAAGCGAGATCCTGGCAGGATAACTTAAAAATTGGTAACTTGCCAGAAGGCATAGAAGGATTAGATCCACTAGGTTATTGTGACGAAATGCTAACAACAATTCTGGGGCTAAAATATCCTGACCAGAAAATCTAACTCAATAGAGCACATGGAGCCTTTGGGCCAAAGCACAATGAAGACTGTCCTTGATTTATGTTTATAGAGCCTTTAAGGTATCAGAACCATGAAAAAATATTGAATAAAGCCAGAATTGTAAAAGGTCTGGACTATAGTGGGATTAAGTTCCAGGTTTTTCCAGACCTACCACCAATGGTGCTAGCAAAAAGAAAAGCATTTGATTCAGTCAGATATAAGCTCAGAAAAAAGGGCTCCCATTCTCTTTACTGTATGCTATGAAACTCTGAGTAAATCTGGAGAGGAAAATCATGTTTTTCGACACTCCACATGAAGCAAAAAAAGCTTTGCAAAAATGAAAAGCTGACCAATATGAAACAGAATCCTCTGCAGCTACAAGCCATGTGAATACAAATCCTGCTGAATCTAATTCAAATAGCAAAACCTAAGCCATTTTCTGATGTTAGAAATAATTCAGTAATCCTTATTTGACTGCTCAGAAATGTAAAGTAATGAAACTACAGTGATACCATGAATTGGAATAGGGAGAGTAATTTTTTATGCAGATTTATTTGGCTTTCTTTTTTAAATATTTTCCCTTCTTTTTGTTTTTGGGGAAAATGGATGGTAAGTAACAGATTCCATTTGCCTAATAAATCCGGGGGAGGGGGGAGGCTCACACGTCACATGCAGTACAGCAAAACAATGTGTCATCTTACACAGATAGGGCTTGGGGAGGCTGGGTGGGGTACCCTTAAAGTTAGGGTTGCTCTAACTGGGGAGGTAATGAAATGGGGGAAATTAGAAAAGCAATCAATGGGGACATAAAGGGCCTGATTCTGAAAGGAGCCCTTGGATCGGCGCATGTTGTGCCACTCCAAGGGCTACAGCAATACTGGGTGCACTGGGAACACTGCACCATATTCTGAGAAAAAGCAGGGATCCTGTACCAAACTCCCCAGGATTGCCACAAGTGCAGGACTGCACCTCACCTGAGATGCAGCTGTGGCACATGCTACAAGGACTTGGCATCCTTCTGTCTGTGCAACAGAGGATGGGCAGCACTGTTGGTGATGGTGAGGGGGTACACACATGCCCTGTGGGGCTGAGGGGGTGGGTGGATGGGGATATAGGGTGGGTTGGTGTGCCAACAGGGTGGTCAGGTAGTGGTTCAGCACCCAACAGGGTGCATATGCCAATGTAATAGCAATACAGGGGCATATGAACCCCCGGGTACCAAAGCACTCCCATACATTCTGGCTGCCACACCAACCCTTCCTATGCCCCTCCATGTCCCTCTTGCCTATGGACCCCACCTGTAGCCCACCCAACACAGTGTCCCGGTTGGGTGCAAGAGGCTTAGACCACCTCCTGACAGGTCTAAGAGGAGCCCCCTGCGATGGCCATGATGGGACTTCTGGAGTCAGAAATGTGAGCTCTGCCATAGTACAAGCCCCCTTGGGACATGGCATACCCAGATGCAGCTTGCAAGGGTGGTGCAGTACCCATTTGGCATAGCGGCTTCCCTGTCCAGCACAGCCGACATTCCAGAATAGGGAATGCCTCAAAGGAGAATGCAAGGTGTGACTTGCATCTTTGCTGTTTGGAGCAAGCAACTTGCATCCAATGGAATGGCTTCTGTATTCAGGCCCAAAGGGTTTTGTAGGGAGGCATAAGGGGAAGGGAACAGTATTAGAGCAAAAAATATTAATATATATTGTAACTTATCCATGTGGATGTCTAAAAAGGGGAGATCTTTTTTTCAATTTAAAATAAAAAAGAATGTTGATCAATGGAACTTTATATATTTTGGTCCTTCTGAACTCTATATAAGTTTAATACTAGTTGGAGAGTTAGGTTATAACAACTATTTACTGTAAATAAATTATGACTAGTTTGAGAATAATTACCTGAAATCTTAGTAGAGCCAAAGACAGAATCAAAATTAGGAACGTGATTATGCCAACAATAAAAAAAACAAATTGCCTACTGTATTTATTCAAGAAACACACTTTGACAAAGAGATTCATCTTATTCTTCTAATTTATTTCAAGCTATAGGAATCTAAACAGATTTTACAAATAATGCAAGAGGTACAGCGATTTTTACAAAAAAAAAATTGAACCTCAAATACTTAATTCCTTTATCGATCCAGAAAGACGATATGTTAACTTGCAAATTTTCAGTTTCTCTGGCCACATACAGTACCCTTTAATAAATTTATATGCCCCTAATGAGGAAAATCTTTACTTGTTTACAGATTACTTTTTGAAAATTGCCATATTTGATATTTCTCTTATAATAGGAGGGGATTTTAAAATAGCCCTTTCTAATGAATGAAAGGTTAAAACAGTTAATTTAATAAAAGCTTATATGCAACATTTAGCTTTATTGGACTCTTTTCAGTTCCTTTTCCATAGCCTAACTAAATATTCTTACTACTCAAAAGCATATAACACATATTCAAGAATTGATTTGTTCTTGGTCTTGCAATATGTCCTACATAATATCCAATCAGTAGTATATAACTCAATTGTTATATCAGATCATGGCTCATGCTCTGTCATGCTCCTCTCAGCCGATGAGGGATTGTTGGAGATTCCCAGGGTATGGTTAAAACTTCTGGATCATGGTCATTTTCATTCACAGCCCCAACCCTGTGGAATTCTCTGCCTCATCGGATATGAGAGTGCCTGACAGTGCAGAGCTTCAAAACTGCTTTAAAAACATATCTATTTTGGCTTGCCTTTTGTGATACTATTACCTAGTCCTCATTGGATTACTGGAATTATGTTTTTAAATAGCTGAGTGGATGACTGTTTTTAGAATTTTAGTATTTTTAAGCATTTTGTATGTACTGTACAGAGCTTTGATACTTTATGATTAGCACTTTAAAATAAAGTTATTTTTATTAAAGTTATTATTATTATGATTATTTTTGAACTTGATAAATACAAGTAAACCAACTATCAACACTTGGTTAGTAGATAATTCATTATGGCATGATGAAAGTTTTAAAATTTCCATCCAACAAGAAATTAAATTCTTTTTAGAAAAGGATATCTGGAAAGAATTTTCAATACAAACTATATGGGATTCATTAAAAATCTTTTTTAGTGGTTGGATCATTGCATATAATAATAGAAAATGAATAAATGGGGGGCATTAAACAGGTTAGAAACAGACTTGATGGCAGAAGCACAACACAGACAATTAGGCACTAAAGAAAATAAATTCAAAATTATGCATATTAAGCACAACATTGAAAAAATTAAAAAAATGGTAAAGCAGAGAAAGCCATTGTCAGATCAAGATCTAAGTACTATTTTTTTATATCTTCCTAGAAAATTAGTTGCTTACCAGTTAAAATGTGAACAGAATCAAAATATAATTGACAAATTTAAAATGGAGGAAAATAAATTAATAACAAATCCTCCTGAAATCAGTGCAGAATTCAAGAATTTTTGTCTCAAACTTATACACTCCAGATTTTGAGGTGGACAACAAAGGAATTCAAAGCTTTATGGGGAAAATAACACTCCTCCAAGTAGTCGGTACTGATTTGGATTTTTTTTTGCAGAAGGAAATTGCAACAGACAAAATATATGAAGCAATAAAAAATCTGCCTAATGGGAAATCACCTGGGCCCAAAGGTTTCCCATCACAATTTTGTAAAACGTTAATAGACATATTGGCTCCTATCCTGTTACAGTTATTTCTGGAGATATATCAAATAGGAACCTTGCCTTCTTCCTTCAATGAAGCCAATATATATTTAAATCTGAAAAAAAAATAAGGAACCTGAACAATGCAAATCCTATTAATCCACATCATTGTTAAATAAAGGAATAATGCATGACAGGGTGTGTGTTGTGCTAGGATAATGCCATGCCTGGGGGGTTGGGCACAAGGCCGCAGGGAGAGTGCGTCCAATGCCCCAGGCGTGGCGTTATCCCAAACGACACACACCCTGGAGTGCATTATTCCTATTATACAATGACTTGTTGTTATACAGAATAAAAGAAATCATTTTAAAGATGTTTTTGTGTGGAAAAATAATTTTGGTTTTTTAAGAGAAGATGAAACAATCAAGCCCATCATCAAGCAGAGCATCAAGCACATCATCATCTACATGGGTTCACAGTGCTGAGACTAGTCCCGTGGCGACGTGCTGGGATAATGCCATGGGTCCAGCCCCAAACTGACCAATCACAGTCCAAGATTCTTTCTTGCCATTGTATAATAATGACTATAAAATATTTGCTAATATATTGCCAAACTGATTGTCAAAAATACTACCCCAAATCATTCATTCATATCAGATTGGCCTGATTGAGGGAAGAAGGCTTCAACACAACATAAAAAGAGCACTCACTTGAACTAAATCTATAATCCTATCATTAAATGCTGAAAAGGCCTTCGATAGGGTCCACTGGCAATATTTATTTAAAACTTTAAGGGCCTTTGCTATTGAAGGTAGATTTTTAGATTGGATTAAAATAATCTATGCTAAACCTCAAGCTAGAGTAGAACATAATCAAGACATTTCCACATCTTCTGATTTGTTCAGGGGTACCAGACATGGCTGCCCATTGTCCCCATTGCTTTTTTGCAATTTTCTTAGAATCTCTAACAATACAGATCAGAACCCATCCACAATTACAAGGAATAAATACAAATACACAATATCATAAGATATCTTTGTATTCTGATGATATTTTACTTTATTTAACAGACCCAAAGCAATCCTATACACACTTTCTAACAGTATTAAGTGATTTTGGTAAAGTATCAGGATTCAAAATCAATAGGGAAACAAGTGAAGCTCTCTTCTTAGGGGATAATTTTGAACTTCCAGAGAACCATCCTTTGACAACACTAAACAAACAATTGCTTAAATATGTGGGTGTTAATTCAGCTACAGAATTAGAACTCATATATAAACTAATTTTTTTACCACTCTTAGAAAAAAATAAAGTCTGACCTGGAAAGATGGCAACTTCTACCTTTGGTTCTATTGGGGAGAGTTAAGGCAAGGCAAGGCAAGGCAAAGGCAAGGCAAGGCAAAATTTATTTAAAAGATGCCCAATCCCGGAGGCTCTGGGTGCCATACAAATAAGTAGACACATATTCAGCAATAGATCAATAAAACCACAGAAACAGTTATAAACATATAAATAATAATGCTTCATATAAACATTCCCATAAATAATGAACTAAACATCAGATTACAAACAACTATAATCAAATCAGATCTATAAATTAATAACTTAATCCAAAAAAACCTGCATAAATAGGAGGGCCTTAAGGGGGGCCTTGAATACCTCCAGAGTAGTGGCCCCCTTAACCCCAAGGGGCAGTGAATTCCACAGGACAGGGACAGCAACACTAAACGCCCTGTTGCCAGCCAATTTCAACCTCATCCTGGGGATCACTAGGGGGGCCTCCACAGGAGGAATGGAGGGGGTGAACCGAGACAGCAGGTACAAGAAGGTATAACAGATAACCAGGGCCCTGACTGTGTTGGGCCTTATAGGTGAGAAGACTCACCTTAAAGAGGATCCTCCACCTGACCGGCAGCCAGTGCAGCTCATGCAACACCAGTGTAATATGGCAAAATTTTGGCTGCCCAGTAAGTACCCAGGCAGCTGTGTTCTGCACTAGCTGCAGTCTGCAGAGAGATCCTCCCATGACCTTAAGGTAGAGCGCATTACAGTAGTCAAGCCTTGATGTAACTAAGGCATGCATCAAAGTGGGGTGGTCCAGAGGCAGAACAAGGGGCTTTATCCTGGCAACATTTCTGAGATGGAAAAAAACAGGAGTGGAAGGTGGAAGATATCTGCACAGCCATCATCAGACTCCTATCCAGTATGATACCAATATTTTGCACCCTAGAGGAGGAGGCCTTCAATGGAACAGATCCCAGAACAAGTCTAGTCTCTGATCTAGAGGCCATTCTATCACACACTCTGTTCAACTCCACTACCACTACCTCCATCTTATCGGGGTTCAGTCACAACCAGCTAGAGGCCATCCAGTCTTTGATCTCAGCAAGGCAGCTGTTTAACACATTTACCACATTGAATGTTCCTGGGGCAAACGATAAGTATAGCTGGGTATCATCAGCATAGCAATGAAAATCCAAGCCATACTTCCTAATGATTCCTCCAAGGGGTAGCATATACACTGTGAACAACATTGGGGCTAAAACTGATTCCTGAGGTACTCTGCAAGATAGGGGGCTACGGGTGGAGGTGAAATTCTCCATCACAAACCGTTGCCTCCTGTTGATTAAAAGGACTCAAACCAGCAGATGACATTGCCGGTGAGTCCACAGAGCTCCCTGAGGCAGTCAAGCAAGTTAACATACCAAAAATGAACATTCTTCAAAGATTACTGTTTCATTTTAAAGCCTTACCATTAATCATTCCTAAATCTTTCTTCTCCAACCTGGAAAGGCTCACTAGAATGTTTATCTGCAAGAACCATCAACCAAGAACTGCTCTGAAAAAATATATACCCAAGGAAAAGGGAGGCCTTGGCACCCCAAATTTATGGTGGTATTATTTAGCAGCACAAATAGAATGTACTAGCAGTTGGTTTAGAGAAGATATCCCGTGCATTTCCTGTCTCCAGATAGAGGTATTTAAGTCTTTATTTCCCACATTAAAACATACTTTAATGGTGAACTTGAACAAGTCAATCTATAATAAACATTTGTTTACATCTACTAAAACTATAAACTTTTCCTGGTGTATGGCATATAAACTCTTAGGAGATACCAATATTACTTCAAGCTTTACTCCAGTTATTAATAATAATGTTACTCCCTCATGCAGTGATAAAACATTTACTCAAAGTTTATTCAGAGAGGTATACATCAAATAATGGATTTCTTTAATGAAAATTAATGTTTATCATTTGAAGTTATGCAAGAAAAATGTAATCTTACAGACACAATAAGATTTCAATATATGCAGGTTAAAAATTATCTTTACCAAAAAAAATAAAAGCTTAGAATTACCTTCATTATCACAATTGGAAGAAAGTGCTTTAAATATGAACTCAGAAAAGCATCACATAGTTATTTTTATAAATTACTTAGCGATGCAAATAATATTGCATTATCAGAATTAAAAAACAGGGAAAAAGAAGTCATCAGAATGATAGCCAATCAACTCCTTCTCAGTGCAGTTTAAAGAAGCCACTGCTAGGCAAATTTAGATTATGAATTACAATGAAGAAGAGAAAAGGTGAGCCACCAGTAATGGAACCTAGGACCTCTAGCATTCCTTGCTAGAAACTCTGACTCTGAGCTATGGTTCACACACCTGCAGGGGCTATTCAGGTGGTCTTTCTTCAAACTCACATTCCCTTCCTCTGGTTTAGCATAACTTTACAACCTCAGAAATACATCAGAACAACAGCCAATCAACTCCTTCTCAGTGCAGTTTAAAGAAGCCACTACCAGGCAAATTTAGATTGTTTAGATTGAATTTGCCTAGCAGTGGCTTATTTAAATGTATTATTATTGTGTTTTTTTCTCTGAGAAATATTTTAACTGACTTGGGATTAGGGAGGGAACTGGAACTGTATTATTTCTGCTGTCCCTGGACCTAAGAGAAAAACAATCCTTTGTTCTCACCAGAGAGGAGACCTCCATCTACCCTATAAAGAGGCCTTTCATCTAAAAGGGGCTATTTGTTTATGCATAAATAGCAGCCAGGACAGGTCAGATGGCCACATGGTATGCTATGTGCCATGTGAAACAAAGGACACTTGATTTAATTTACATCCAAGATCCCAACCAGGCCATACCGGTTTTAGTTGCAGAGGTTGGTGTGCAGTTTGAAGAAATGTCCATCTTGTGAAATGCCCATGTTGTAAAATAAGCATGTTGTATGATGCAGTCAGAAGGGATGGCCTGACATCAATATTTCTGTGCCTGAATGTCCTTGTAAAAGTTAGTCTTGTTTTGGGACCTGACCTGGGAATATCACCTGTCAGTATCTGCTATGACTGAAGAGATCTCAGTTGAGGGCAAGGTTAAGTTATCTAATTAGATTCCAGTTTAAAAACTTGTGAGCTTTTCCATCTGTAGTCTGTTCAAAGACTTTTATGTTTAATTGCTGTTGTGTACTGTATTCCTCATAGACTTTGGTGTATATAATCCCATATCATATGTAAATATGGTGCAATAACTATACTTTTTATATACATAGTGTACTCTGTGACTGCAATGTTCTTTTTAAGGTACAGATGGTGTAATTGGCAACTCTGTTAATCTGTCTCTGAAGACACAGGCTACTAAAATGTTTTGAAGCACATCTGTACCTAATACAGGGCAGATGAAAGAGTGTTTCCAGCTGTGACTATAGGGTGGGTTCTCAGTTTCTGAATGCCTCTGAGTTGCATTGGTGGTCTGTGCTGACAGCATCGTATTCAGGCTGTCAGTCAACATCTTTGATGGCTCTGTGTCAGCAGGAGTTTCTGATGCAGTAATGCCAGACCAGACTGTTTTCCCACAACCTCTCCTTTTGATATAATCCCTCTGGTGAAACAAAAAGCTTTCTTGCTGCACTAATGAAATTTGCAAAGTCAGGTTGAGAAAATGTGATATTGCCACATGAAAATGTCAACCAGTCTGTCAGATAATTCAGAAATGTGCTCAGGTTTCATTAATGATGTGACCTCTAATTCATGGACCTTCCTCATTTGTCCAGTAGTATTGTGGCATGCATTAATTGTGATGTTAATGAGTACACTGAGCAAAAACATGAACAAAGTCCAACTAGGAAAGTCGGTGAAATCACAAAGGGGGGTGCACAGGGTACTAGGGGGCTGCCCCATAACAAACTGAAGCTACTAAAAACACTCCATGCACTCCAGTGGAATTGTTTGGAATAAAACCTACTTCAAGAAAAGTGCTCAGCTCTGCTATGAAACACTGAGCTGTTCCAAATGAAACTGCAGCAAGCCCGAGGTATAGTGTACTATAAAACTCTTTATTTAGTATAAAATAACAAACAAGCATGAGGCAAGTGAGAAAGAACACCACAGTCACTGACCACACTGTCCCAGCACTTTGGAGCCAAACAATCCCTTCCTTGGGGGCATGGTCACAATGCAGCATTGTCACTACCAAACTCTCATCTGTATCAGTGAAAATCATATTACCAACACTAATCAGCAGTGATAATTCAATATTACGTAGGAATAAAATCAAAAACACACTAATGACAGCATAATATGACTTCTGAGTTAAAGGACACCAAAGCAGCAGATTACACAAATCATAATATTGATTCCAAAAGCTGCTAAGTTAAAAATGCTAAGTAACATAGAAACATAGAAACATAGACTTTGATAGCAGATAAAGACCTCTTGGCCCACCCAGTCTGCCCAGTTCCCTACCTATTGGATAAGCTGCAGATTCTAGTTAACCAACAGCCTACTTCCTGCAACCCCCCACTATAATTGCCTTTTGTCTGTCCCATGCATGTTTGAATTCCCCCACTGTTTTAGACCCCACAACCTCTCCAGGAAGGCAGTTCCATGTGTCCACCACTCTCTCCGTGAAAAATAATTTCCTCACATTACTCCTGAGCCTTCCCCCCCTCTAACTTTAAAATGTGCCCCCTTGTTCTTACACATCTCTTTTTCTGAAAGATGCTACCCTCCTGGACTTTGTTGATTCCCTTGAGGTACTTAAAAGTTTCTATCATGTCCCCCCGTCACTCCTTTCATCAAGGGTATACATATTAAGCTCTCTCAGTCTCTCTTCATATGGTTTCTGATGTAGACCCTGCACCATTTTAGTTGCCCTCCTCTGGACTGCTTCATACTGTCTATGTCCTTGCGTAGATGAGGTCTCCAAAACTGCACGCAGTACTCCAGATGGGGTCTCACCAACTGTCTGTACAGAGGGATAACCACTTCCCTTTTTCTACTTGTGATGCCCCTCCCTATGCATCCCTGTTTCCCCCTGGCTCTCCTTACTAACTTCTCACATTGCTTACCCACCTTTAGGTCATCTGATATGACTACACTCAGATCCCTTTCCATTATTGTTGTTGTTAGTACCTCCCCTGCTATTGTGTACTCTTCTCCTGGATTTTTATTTCCCAGGTGCATTACTTTGCACTTATTTGCATTGAATCTAAGTTGCCATATGTCTGACCATTCCTCCAACCTTGCCAAGTCCCTTCTCATCCTTTCTACCCCCCTTGTGCATCAACTCTGTTACAGATCTTTGTGTCATCTGCAAAGAGGCATACCTTTCCTTCCAGACCCTCTGCAATGTCACCTATAAAGACGTTAAAGATGACTGAACCCAGTACTGAGCCCTGAGGTACTCCACTAGTAACCCCCCTTTCTTCAGAATGTGTTCCATTCACTATTACCTTCTGTGTCCTGCTGTGCAGCCAGTTTGCTACCCAGGCTACCACCCTGGAACCCACTCCCAGGCTGGCTAACTTGATTATTAATCTTTTGTGTGGGACTGTGTCAAATGCCTTGCTAAAGTCTAGGTAGGCCATATCCACTGCCCCTCCCTGGTCTATTACTTTGGTCACCCAGTCAAAGAAATCGATTAGATTCATCTGACATGATCTTCCTGCTGTGAATCCATGCTGCTTTGGGTCCTGTGCCTCGCTGACCTGTAGGTACTGAAGAATTCTTTCTTTCAGAAGTGATTCCATCATTTTTCCCCACCACTGAGGTCAAACTAACAGGTCTGTAGTTTCCTGCTTCTGCCTTGCTCCCACTTTTGTGAAGGGGAATCACATCTGCCCTCCTCCAGTCCTCAGGTACCACCCCATCCTCACATGATTTGTTAAAAAGTGTGGTCAGTGGTGTCACTAGGTCCTCCCTTAGTTCCTTTAGGATTCTAGGGTGAATCCCATCAGGCCCCATTGCTTTGTCCACTTTGAGTTTTAGGAGTTCTTTCAGGACTCTTTCTTCTGTAAATGGACTGGCGTCAACCCCACTACCCAGAGTGCTTCTATTGTCTGGTTTAGGTAACTCCTCCTCCTCTTCTTCTTTTGTGAATACTGAGCAAAAGTATTCATTCAGTATCTCTGCCTTTTCACTGTCTCCCTCTGCCCACCTCCCCTCTCCTTTATTAATCTTCACTATCCCTCCCTTAGCCTTTCTATGCTCCCTAATGTACCTATAAAAGGTTTTATCCCCCTTCTTAACTGAGTTGGCTATCTTTTCCTCGGTTTGGGCCTTTGCTTTTCTGATTGCCTTCCCCACTTCTTTCTGCTTTAATTGATACAGTTCCCTGTTGTGCTCCTTCTGTGATTCCTTATACTTTTTGAATGCAGCCTTTTTCTCCTTAACCTTCCCTGACACCTCTTTTGAGAACCATAGTGTTTTTTTATTCCGCTTTGTCTGTCCTGGCATTATTGCCCAACATGCATCTAATGCCTGCTAGCTCTGGATCACTTTAAATAATGTGCTGGAGAACTTCTGTAAGCAGCAGAATAATACATCTTGAAATTGATCTTACTCAATTAAAAAAAAAAACACCAGAACTGTAAGGTCCTCATCAGGTAATATTATATAAGGCACATTTTAAAGCCACAAGCTCAGAGCAACATTAGTTAATAATAAAAAAGTCCATCAAAATGATTTATACTGCTCCCACAACAAATTGTTTAATATCAAAGCATGCAGCAAACTTAAGATGTATTTTACGACTGCTTATATGATTGTCACCAAAGGCACTAATAATACCCTGGCATAAATGCCCAATATGCATGTCATTTTCATTTTTTAACTTATTTTATTCTTTTGTTAACTGGATAAGACCCACTAGGCACAAATACCTGCTTTCAGGAGGAACCCGGGAGCAATGGAGAGGTTAAGTGACTTGCTCAGAGTTGCACATTATGCAAGTAGAGGTTCAGGGAATCAAACCAGGTCTGCTGGATGTACTGTACCTAGATCATCATTACTCTAACATGTAAGCTATGCTGCCAGCCCTAATGCCTACTAGCTCTGGATAACTTTAAATAACATAACAAAGACCCTTTGTAAGTATAAGAAAAATACTGTACATCTTAGCATTGATCTTACTTAATTATAACAAAACACTAGAACTGTAAGGTCCTAATCAGGTAATATTGTATAAGGTGCATTTTAAAAACTGCCAGCTCAGAGAAACATTTAAAACTTGCTTCCATCAAAATTATTCACTCGGCAACTAGATCAAGTGCCAAATTGCTTAATATCACAGCAGGCAGAAAACTTAAGATGTATTTCATGGCTGCTTGTATGACTTATTATCATAGGCGATGCTAAATAACATAAAAGGGGAGATAGAGGAAGCACCAAAAATAACAGATGATCACCTAAAATAAAAGCCAAACAACTGAAGGGAAAAATGGTGACAGAACAAAGAAATGGAAAAAAGGGGCAAACATGATAAAAAAGGTGAAACAAGAATGGGGAAAGGGAAATTGGAGATGGAGAGGGATGAAGGTCGGTCAGCAACATATTCATTCCTTCATCAGATGAAAGCAAATAATCTGAAAAACAGAAACAGAAAAAAATAATAAAGAATAAATAAAAGCAAACTAATAACTATAAAGAGAAAATGGAAATTACACCAAGAAGTGCAAAACCAAAACTAACTAGGTGGGTTTCAGTACAGGACATATTTAACGCTTTTAACTTAGCAGCTTTTGGAATAAATATTATGATACATTTGATCTGCTGCTTTGGTGCCTTTTTTTTTCAAACTTGTATCTTTATTAGTTCATGCTTAAGACAGTCAAAGACATTCACAAAAGTGTAAAAACAAGTAGTACATAACATAACGTATTTGAAAGGAAAACTTTGGTGTCTTTTAACTCACAAGTCACTTTTGTAAGCTGTCATTAGTGTGTTTTTTATTTTATTCTTATGTAATATTGAATTGTCACTGCTGATTGGGGCAGATAAGATTTTCATTGATATGTATAAAAGTTTAGTGACTATGCTCCATTATAGCCATGCCCCCTGAAGAAGGATTTGTTTGGACCTGAAGCAAAGGGGCAGTGTGGTCAGCGACTGTGGTTTGCTTTTTTTTCTTGCTTCATGCTTGTTTATTTTATACTGCTGCAATTTCATTTGGAACAGCTTAGAGTTTCATAGTAGAGATGAGCACTTTTATACTTGAAGCAAGTTTTATTCCAACAGTTTCCATGGGAGTGCATGGAGTGCTTTTGGTAGCTTTGGAGTGAAAACATGAGCAGGACTCAAATTCATAGTACCATGGCTAAAGACATACATTCACATATATAGTTCCCATCTGTGATCCATCTGTGTTTCCCAATGTTTTATCATTGCAACAAAATATATATGCCATTCAGACTGCAGAAAATATTGACATTTGAACTTAGCACAGTGTCGGCGAATTGTTATTGCAAACCTTTACTGATACATCTTTATATAGGTTGCAAATGGTTGGAGAAGAAGAATAAAACTCTTGTGATCAAAAATGTAACAAAAGCATTCTACAGTACAGGGCAGAACTCAGTTGGCCCTACTTTTACTGACCTTTCAAAGGCATTTGACATGGTCAACCTTCTGCTGCTACTTGAACGACTTCTTGACCTAGGTTTACCTGGTGACACCTTAAGCTGGTTTAACAGCTATATCTCTGACCGCTCACAACAGGTGAGGATAGGAGATGTCCTCTATGCTAAGGAACCAGTCAGGTGTCCCTCAAGGATCAATATTGGGGTCATTACTCTTCGATATCTTCCTTAACAAACTCCCGGCAGCCTGCCCTGAACATATCCTCTTATATCCTGATGATGCAGTAATTTTTGCTAAAGACACTGATCACTCCCTCCTGGAGAACCAGCTCCAGGAAAATTTTATGGATGTGGAGGCCTGGTTCATCTCTCAGAAGCTACTGCAGTGCCCAACTACCAAAAAGCTAAAATTATGCTATTCCTTGGCATGCATGATAAACATAAAACCAAACAGCTGACTGTCAGAAACTGCTCTGGAGTCACACTTGAACAGATGCAAGTGTTCAAGTACATACGTGTGACTTTGGACAGCATACTGTCCTTCTCTAATCATATTGACACTGTTGCCAAATTGGTGAATATCTGCATCAGCCTTCTTTACAAACATAAGCACTGTCTGACTCCTGAAGCCCGCTACCTAGTCATACAAAGCTCAGTTATCTGTATTATAGACTAAGGGCTTGTTATCTATAGAGTCGCCATGGATTCTGCCCTACAGCGGATCTCTATCATGCTGAACAAGGCATGACATCTACTTACTGGAGCTGCCTACTGCACACTCACCTGTGACCTTTATGAACAGGTGCACTGGCTCCAGCTTCAAGGAAGAATCATGTACCAAACCTGCCTGGTAACAAAAAAGGCCTCCCTTGGTCTCAAGCCTGCTCAGGTACAGGAGCTCCTCTATCTGGCAAGCAGCACCTGCCTTACCAGAAGCTCTTGAAACTCAACTCCGCAAGTCCCTCACTGACACACATCACAAGGCCAACAGTCATTCACAGGCAGAGTCCCAAAACTGTTTAATTTGCTACCCTGTGAGGTCTCTAACATAGCCACTCTTGGCCCATTCAAACACAAACTACATCAGCTCCTAGTGATTCGTGCTACCTGTGACTGCTTCACCTAAACTTAGAGATGGCTGCTTCCAGTTCAGGCTTTTCTCCTGCCTAAAGTCCCACTTCTCACCTCACCCACCGTCCTTCCTTTCTTTTTCTACTCCTTCCACTTGCCCTTTTTCCACCCTACCCCTTCCCACTCACTCTTCCCTCCTCTTCCCCTCTCCCTCAACACACTCTTACATCATCCTGACCCCACTATGTCCTCTGGCCCCTGACAACTATACTCTTTTTTTCCCTTCTGTTTTTTTTACAGTACAATACTCTATATTCTCCTCAATATTACTAATCTGTTGCGTTTTGATTACCTAAGCCACTACCCCATGCCTTCTTTCCTATTTTCACCACTGGACAAGGCCTTTGGCTACACTCTTTTAATTTTATTGTATGCATCCACTGAGCACCACTTTTGTAATTTCAGTCTACTTTGCCTAGTTGTTACCATAGCTAATGTCCTACCTCTTCCTGTACATATACCATTTCATCCATTAGTTATCTTTTGTTTTTTTTTAATGACTATTGTAAAAATGCCAGACTGTTCATAGTATGTAAGGTAAGGCTAGGGGGATGTTAGGGTGTATTAGTAGGGGTATCACAAGTCGTAAGAGGGAGGTAATAATCCCTCTTTACAAGACACTGGTTAGGTCCCATCTGAAGTACTATGTGCAGTACTGGAGGCCACACCTTCACAAGAACATTAACCAAATTGAGGCAGTCCAGAGAAGGGCAACCAAAATGGTGCAGGGACTGCATCAGAAGACATATGAGGACAGATTAATGGAGCTCAATATGTATACCCTTGAGCAAAGGAAGGAGAGAGGTGATATGATTGAAACATTCAAACACCTTAAGGGCATTAAAAAGTTGAAAGAGTCTAACATGTTTAAATATAAGAAAAATAGCAGGACAAGAGCACACAGCATGAGATTAGAGGGAGGCAGATTAAGGGGGAATGTGAGGAAATTCTTTTTCACAGAAAGAGTGGTGGATGCATGGAACAGCCTACCTCAGGAAGTGGTGGCTATGAATACAGAACAGGGCTTCAAACAGGCATGGGATAGGCATAAGGGAGCAATACAAATGAGTATGAATAGATAGGCCACTTCACAGAGTGGCCAGCATGAAGTGTCCACTTCGCCTTGTTATTATTACTTTGCGTTGTCATTCCGTCTTAATGCGAAGTAAGGTGGAGTGACAACAATACTGTCAGCCCCCCATACACACAGTCACTAGAATTAATGTGCATCTTCAAAATGCTGCTGTCGTCTTGTCTCCAGAAAATTCCCCAGTGCTGATGAAGTGAAATGACAGTGTAACAAGACATGCAAAGTCTCCCATCTTAGAGATGCAGCAAATTTAAATTACACCAGTGAAGTGGCCGTAAAGTGGGCAATTTGCGTTGTCACTCCACTATGCAGAGTGGCCAGCATGAAATGCCCACTTTGCCTGCCTTGTTATTGTGATTGTGGCTTCTCCTTGTCATTCTGTCTTAACCTGAAGTAAGGAGGAGTGACAACAGTATTGGCAGCCCCTGGGCCCCCCACACATCACATGGCTTACAGTATTGTAACTCACATGCTGTACAGGAATGTGAATGCCTACGGCTGTAGTTCCCTGATGGCAATGACCTGTATCACAAAACTCCCCAATTTGAAAACTCATATCAATGAGTACAGTGGTGAAGTCTGGAGAGACAGTACAAAACAGGCTTACATGATGCAATTAACTAGTAAAAAAAAATTAATTTTGTGATTCGTGATGTAATCATGAATCATGACCGCAAGACCAGATTCATGACCATGAAACATAAATTTATTTTTCTCGGACTTGGAGCTGACGAGTGTATTGGGAACGTGAATGCCTATGGCTGTACTTCCCAGATGACCTGGCTGTTCACAAAACTCACCAGCATGAAAACTCATATCAATGGGTACAGTAGTAAAGCCTGGAGAGATAACTACTATAAAACATTAATTTTGTGATTTGTGATGTGATCGAGAATCATGTGTACCACACCAGTACTCTGAAGGGAAGCCAAAGAAACAACTGTGACTTAAGTTACAGATGGAGATTGGCCCTAAAGAGATGCAAATGCACAGACAGATTAAGATTGCACTGTGCACTAAACGGATGCAGCGCAAAGGCACGACACCCCCTAACCAGTGCTCACCATCAGAAATCCAAATTTGGAAAATAATACCTTTTGCCAGTTTGAGGGGGTGCATGGCAGTAACAGTCCACCACTACCAGTAAAGATACCAAAAGGAGTACAAAAAATGAATGCAGATGCAGTGGATAGCAGGCTCACACTGCTGCAATTACTCTGTGGCACAATAAATGGTATCTGATTTAATGGCAAGCATGCATTGCACACACACTCACACACACACTAAAAGTAATGCGTAGCAAATTGAAAACCTTTAGTAATAACCAAATGTTTTAAGCAAACTGAAATTATACACTGCTGCACCACAACAATCAGCAAAAAAAATGCCAAGAATTACTGAAAAATATAACTCTGTGTACATTAACACAGTTATACAATTAAAATATAACCAAAACAGAAAGACTGCCTTTTTCTCCCAGTTAATCTACCTACACCACAGATATGCCCCTCCCCCAAATCACACTTCACAGTACACAGACTGACTGTTCTAAATTAACATCCAAAATCCACACACAAACAATAAACACCCTATGATATGAGCACAGGAGGGTTTCCTACAATCGATGTACTAAATTTTGTGCAAAAAAAATGGGAGTAAAAAGGCTTTTTAACAGCTTTTAGAGGATTTGAATGGCAGAGCTCTGAGAGGAAACTGTCTCCATCTTCCACTACACACACACTACACAGAACTGAGGCTGTGCAGAACAATCTAGAGCACATGTGACCTGCAATCCCATGAAGCAATGCAAATTTGCTTTGGAACTCAATAACAAGGCAAAGTGATGCGAACGAAGTACATTGATTTCAGTGTTACTTCACCTTAAAATTGGTGGAGAAGTGGTTTGGGGAAGGCGGAGTAACACAAAGTAATTGTTTTCAATGGACTTTGCGTTCCTCATTATAATTTGAAGTACTCCACTTCGCATTGTGGAGCACTTCGCAGATTCCGCGTTACTCCGCGAATCACTTCATGGAGCAAATTTAGCCTATTTTGCCCACCACTACTTAAATGCCATTCCTCTAACCTCTCCAAACTTATACCCCACATCCCTAACTCACCACTACCCCCCAACTCTTATTCTAACTGTCCCATGTTGCAATTTCATACCTTTACCTTTATTATTTTTTTTGGAAATTAACTTTTACATATTAAAAAATAACCTTTTCATAAAGTTCCTTTATATAACCTTGTTACTTAACAAGGCTGACTTTTTTTGTTTCTGTGTATTTGAACAGAACTCCAACCTATAGCTATCTTTGTTAAATGCATTTTTATTGGGCTTCTCCTTTACAGACCTAGTTATTTAACTAATTTTAAGAGCCCTTTATGACTCTGGGTTGCCACAGTTCCCAATCTCTACATTTATCTTTTTATATTCCCCCTTTAATTCTGGCTTTGGGATGACCTGTAATGTACATATAGCTACTTAATAAGCCTACTTCAGCTCCGGGTTGCCCACTTTATGATAATTGTCATTGTCATCATATTCCCCTTTTGCCATACTTTATGCTTGGGTCCTCCCATTTCCATTTGGATTTTACATAGCATTATGGAGAAGCCGTTTTACCTCTGGGTCACACAGCTTGCCACTTTTCTTTTAAAGAACCACCCCACACCTTCTATCATTCTGTTTTTTACTTTATTCTGTAGTTCTATTATTGTTGGCACTACTTTGCTATTCTACTCCACACTTTTTTTCCCTTTCTTTTCCCTGGGGTCTGTTCACCCTTCAGAGTAAGTGAGATTTTCAGCTTTTAAATGCTGTTTTATTACCAATCTCTTTATGTTTGGCACTACATGCTATTGATTTGTAACTGACTATACGTTGGCATTCTGCAGCTGTGGTTTTGATAAATCATATGGTCATTGAATTAATTTTTTTCTCTACTATGTGTTCAATAAACTAATGTATACACCTATATTTAGTCTGTATAAATTATGATGTCGTATATAACTTATCAGTCCTGCTGAAGAAGACTCATCTTAAACCCTTTAACCCCACAGCATTCTTTTTTTATATATATTTCTTTATGCTCCTCCCTGCTGGTCAGCCCCTATCTGACCAACCCCCACAGCCCTGTCCCCCAGAATCACCAGCTCTTACCTGCCCAACCAGGGAGCTGCACCTGCAGGGGATCAGTCTTCACCCTGCCGACCTGCATTTTTTCCTCTGAGTATTTTCTCCCAGAGGCCCCAGGAGTCAGTGTGCATGAGCGGGAGGTGCACATATGTTGAACAGCCCTGGTCATGGCCTCCTTCCCCCACCCCAGGCCTAGTGCCTAGGCCACCTCAGTCTGAGCTTCCTCCAGCCTCCACTGGGGGTCACCCATCTGCTGAGGGAATGCCGTACTCCCTCCCCAGAGAGAAGAGCTTGCCTGTCGGCAGCTCCATCCAGCTTTACCCTCCCCCCATGCTGAATGCAGATGCCCCGGCTCATTTCCAAACCTGGGTTGCTAGCATGGGTTGAGGTAAGGCACCTGCACCTTAGCCCTCTGTGCCACCTGGCCAGCTCAACCCCACAGCATTCTTATCTGATATCCAGCAGGTTGAACGGTCTGCCCTATTCACCATTGACAAAACTGACCTGGCCGTGGAGTACTTCTCAAACTCCCTGCACTCCCTGCAGTCGAAGTACATTCCTTCTATAAGGTGCAGGGTTCATGATCTGACCACTAAATGGTTAACTGGCCCCCTTCAACATATGCTGAAATCATGAGACAAGCTTTGGGCCAGATGGAAAGCATCCTCCTTTCATTCTGACTTCATTGCCTACCGCTCCCTATGGAATTTATACAAGACAGAGATTTGTGCTATCAAAAGCAACTATTATAAAGGCCTCCTCCATGCCTCCACTCATAATCCAAAAAGGTATTAGACTCATATCAACCACATTATGAACCCCCTCTGAACCCCATCCCTTTCACCCCTGGTTCTCAGCCTGGTCTCTAGGTCTGATGTCCTACATGTCCTCTGCACCATGTCCTTTTATAGAAGTACAGGCCCTGATGAGTTGGAACCCAGAATATTCAAGATAGGTGCTTTCCTTCTTGCTACCCCCATCACGCACCTGTTCAACTTCTCCATTTGCACGGGAATGGTGCTCCTTTCCTGGAAAATTGTGAGGGTTATACCTGTCTTCAAAAAGGGTGACCCCAAAAACCTTATTAACTACCACCCAATAGCATGCCTGCTGGCCCTCAGTAAACTTCTGGAAAAACTCATTCATTGCCAGGTGTCTGATCACATAGCCAGCTTTAACCTACTGTCCCCCACCCAGCATGACTTTTGACCAGATCACAGCACCATGACAGCCCTAGCGTAATTCACTAGTGACATCAAGTCCACCATGGATAGAGGGCAACATACAGGGGCTGTCTTTATTGACCTGTGGAAGGCATTTGACTTGGTCCACCACCCCAAGTTCTTGCATTAGCCAGGTTCCCTGGATGCCTCCTGATCCACCATTGCCTGGTTCTTCAGCTATCTACAGAACTGCTCCCAATCTCTTTCCTTTCATAAAGTCCTCTCCACCCCTGCCCCGCTCCATCATGCAGTCCCACAAGGCTCTATACTTGGGACCCTGCTCTTTTCAATATTTGTAAATTACCTACTTGCTGTTCCTGCCTGTTGTCACACCTTACTCTGCAATGATGACTTGGTTCTTTACATCTACTCCAGCTCTATCAATAAGATTAACTCTCTCCTTGGATCTGCACCGAATCCAAATTTGGTTCACATCACACCACCTAGTTCTATATGTTGCCAAGACCCAGACAATGCTCTTTGGGTCCCATAAGAAAACCAGCACTATGATCCCCTCACTTCAGGTTTCTTACCTTGATTGCTCCCCTGTCCATGCTACCCAATCTTTCAAATCCCTGTATTTCAATGTGTGGTACATAGCTCACTGCTTGTGTGTACTTATGAGCTTGTATGTTGCATGCTTGATGTTTATAGATTTAGACTTTAGCTTTTTTCTATTTCCCACCCTCAGTAGAATGCTGGGAAGGTACAGGAATTAAGGCCCAGCACTGAGGGTGTTATAAGAGTGCTAGAGGAGGAGGAGGAGGCTGGGGAGGATGGGTGGTGTTTTCAAAATGCTCGAAACTGAGCAGCGGAAGTGCTAAGGATTAAGTAAGGGATGTGCAAGTAGCTATTCTCCACCCTTGAACCTCAGGCTACAACCTTCCCATTCATTGTGCGGTACATAGCTCAGTGCTTGTGTGTACTTATGAACTTGAATGTTACATGCTTGATGTTTATAGACTTAGACTTTGGCTTTTCTCTGATTACCACCCTTGGTGGAATGCTGGGAAGGTGTAAGAATTAAGACCCAAAAGATTGTTACTGTTTTGATTACCTCTTCCAGCTCCAAAGAGTGTGACTAGTAGCACACAGAAGAGAAAAAAACACCTTTGTGGGAAACCTCCAAGACCCATGGCTACAGACCTGCCCATCCTCTAAGCATGCTAATAGGAGAATAATCCTAAATGTGGGCTTTTGGTTCTGGTTATGTCCATGAATTAAGTCCAAACTTGCTGGTCAATGAGTCTTATCTCTGAATCCGATGGTGAGCAGGAAAGTTAATGCTGGAGGACGAAGGTTCCAGCAGATGAAGGGGAGTCCAATTCAGAAGGATGTCCTGATGAGAGAAGATGGTTAATCCATGTCCAAGATAGCTGTACAAGAATGAAGAGCTTATTAAACTGAACTCGAAGATACATCCAGGAAGCAAAGTCTAAGGATGGTAGCATTAAGTATTATCACCCTGTCTGATAATTGGTGAAAAGGCCTCCATGAAAATCAAAGAGGAGGATCTGAATGGAGCCCTGAAATGGCACCAACCAGGATCTCTATGGGGGTAAGGTTAGGATGCTAATCAGAATGCTGGAGATGATTTTGTCAAAGGCTGAAATAGTAGGTACAAGAGCAGGAGCATCTGAAGAAGTGGCTGAATGCAGAGAAGAGACACATAGTGTTGGAGGTGCCACGCTATAGTAGTGTGGGATGAAACAAGAGCTTTCTGAGGTCCCCATGGAGGCTGAGGTGATCCAGGAGAATCCCCTGCAGGATGACTAGATGAGTTGAATGGAACTGCCAGGAGGCCATCAATGTAGACAGGCTGGATGATGAATCCCCTGCAAGGGGTAGCGAGGAAAGTGTAGAATGTACATGTGTGGTCTGCTCAGCTATTGGAATGTCCGCCAAAGATGCAGAGTTTGAGGGATGAAGATATCATAGTTGGTGAGATGGTTGGGGAACATTGGCTGGATGAGAAATGGTGATGAGGTAGTCTCAGAGAGAAAGGTAGAGGTATCATGTATGTATGGTATGCGTATAAGTTGCTTTGAAGGCTTGCATGTGGTTGTCATGAGTCATTTAAAACATTAAGGTACGATCGAGTACTTCGACAGCAAAGTAAAAAATGTCTCAAGATGTCCAAGGAATTGAGATGCACTCCACGGAGATATCCTGCATACATGACCTGAGCTGGAACTGAAATGGGAAGGATGCTGATTTGGAGTAAAGGAAGCAAATAAATTAATGAAGTAACAAGTTAGACCTGTATATGGGCTAACTGGGATGTGGGACCCTCACATAGGTCTTTTGTATGCAGAGTTTGGATGATTGAACTGTAAGGTAGGTCTCAGGTGATCAGACTAAGGAAGGTGAGACCCCCACGTGAGTCTGCCTTGGTGAAGATGGAAATATGTTTGAGTAAAGAGAAATGCCCCATCATGGGGCATGTTTGTTTGAGAATGATGGGACCCTAACAAGGATCCGCCATCACTGTAGTATTGCATGATCTGAGGTAAGAAGGGAGAGATCTCCATGTGAGTATGCCTGTAGATGATATGGAGATACTTTTGAGCAATGAGCAATACCCCTTTGTGGGGCATGTTTGTTTGGGATGGCAGTACCCTCACATGGGTCCACCACTGCCATATTATTGGATTGTTCAAGGTAAGGAGGGTGAGACCCTGACATGAGTCTGCCTTTAGTGATGTGGGAATATGTTTGAGTAATGAGTAAGGCCCCCTCATGGGGCACATTTGCTTGAGATAGTGGAACCCTCAATGGATCCGCCTTTATTGTAGTATGACATGGTCTGATATAAAAAGGGCAAAACCATTTGTTTGGGATGGTAGGATCCCATGTGGTCCATTATTGCCGCATTATTGGATGGTCCAGAATAGGGACGGTGAGACCCCCACATGAGTCTGCCTGTAGAGCTATAGAAATATGTTTGAGCAATGAGTAGTGCCCCCTCATTGGGCATGTCCATTTGGGATGGTGGGACCCCTGTGTGGGTCCACCATTGCCACAAAATTACATGGTACAAGTTAAGAACAGCAAGACCCCCCATGGGTCTGCCATAGTGAGATGGAAAGTTGATTTGAGCAATGAGCAATGCCCACTCATGGACATGTTTGTATAATAAGGAAGAGCATGCCTTGATGCCCTGGTGGTAAATGTGTCATGCATCCCCGTGGGCACAGACAGATCTCTCAAGTGTCCCTCCGTATGGGGGACATCCTACAAGTTACCCTGCAATGTGCCCAGTCCCACATTTGTTCTTCAGGGACAGTGTTGCACACATAATGAAAGCATTATAAAGTAGGACGCTGAAGCAGAAGTTAAGAATGTGCCAAGATGCTACAAAATAAATAAACAGAATACAAATGCAAGGTGTTTTGAGTTTGAATCTCCAGGCTTAAGGATGTGCCTCACAGTATGAATGTCCCTTAGTTGGAGTGCCCATGTCTCTTAATTCAGTGACAAAAGGTGGAGAGGCAGGGGAACAATCATTCAGGAAATGGCACCAGTTCCCTATAAATCCATGCTCTGCTCCATTCTCAGGCCCCTGAAAGTAAAATGGAAATGGAAAGGCAGAGCATGGGTCCTGGAGTTGGAGAAGGAAGAGGAGGGCAGCCATCACTGATGGACCACGGGCTGAGAAAGCAGGTGACATGGTGCAGAAGCCAGCACACAGGCAGACAGCAGGCAATGTCAAACCAGCAGCAGAGGCTAATGGCAGGAAGCATCCAGCAGTAGAATGGGTGACAATCCAGAAAAGAGCAGCCCAGAAAGAAACAGTCCAGCACACAGGGAAAGGGCCAGGCAAACCCCACTGTGAAACAGAGAAGGAGCTCTGAACAGGGCAGCACAGTGGCAACCTAACTGAGGGGCAGTGGATGGAGTCATGGGAGGGTTGAGTCCAGGTGCAGCTCATAATTCAGGTTCTGTCTGTAAACAATGGAAATGGTAAGTGGTGCTGCCAACTAGCATGATCCAGTAGTGAGCAGACATGAAGAAATATACCCCATAGTAGTCCGGGTTATGATGCCAACAGACACAAGTTATCCAATGGCTGCTCATGGTCATCATCCTCCAGCCATCCAATCAGCTTCGCTGCTATGCAATGGAGAGGAGATGGAGCAAGGGACCAGAGCACCAGGAGAGCAAGAGCACCAGCCAAAGGGAGCACAGGAAGCACAGGAGTAGGCCGATGGAGGCGGAGTGGTGGGAGGCTAGGAATGGAGCAGTGACTGGAGAGGCAGAAGGTACCAGAGACCCAACAAAACAAAAGAGAAGGTACTTGGGAATGGGGTTGGGGGGGACAGGAAGAAGCCATGTGGGGGGAGACAGAACACTGGGAGATATGAGGCAGTAGAGTAGGAGGAGACAGACACAGAGACACAGGAGGGGGGAATCATGAATGAACGAAGAAGGAGAGAGACATGGAAAGCAGGGAAGAAAGAATGGAGGTGGGTTACAAGGGGAAACAAGCCTCACCAGTCATACAGCTCAGAAACCACCAGGTTTTTGAAACACTCAAAACTGAGCAGTGGAAGCACTGAGGATTAAGTAGGGGATATTTATTTTTATTGTTATTTATTTATTGAAAAGTTTCACCAGGAAAGACACACTGAACAATATTAAATTGCTTGTCTCACTGAGCATCCTGGGGGAAAGGGGAAAAGGGAGTACCATCGTCTTACAGAAAAACATACATCAGTAGAATACATAGTACATATGAGATAACACAACTGGCCTTGGCACATACATTGACAAATTAAAAAGAAACAGGTGAGGGTAAGTTCATGAAAAGGGGTTACCAAAGTGTGACATGACAGTCAATTTTTCAGATCTGCAATAGATCAATTTTAATAAGCTTGTCAAGACACTGGGACTGAAGAGTCAAAAAGGAACCAAATTATGAGATAACTTCCTAGCAGGGATTTGAGAAAAATAACATTCAGTGTTGCACGTGCAATGGGGACACAACAGCTGTTTAACTTGAAAAAAAAAAGTACTTTATTTTACTAAGCATTTCAAGACACTATGACCCAAGAGTAAAAAAGGGACTATTTTGTAGGATAACTCCATGTCAGATTTGAGAGAAAAGCACCTTCAGTGTTCCACGTGCAACGGGGACACCAAACATTGCATATGCAACAGTGGACACAACAGGTGTTTAACTTGAAAAAAAATGTTACTTTTCTTTTTACTTTATTTTACTAACAATTTCAAGATGCTATGACCCAAGAGTGAAAAAGGGACTATTCTGTGGGATAACTCCATATCAGACTTGAGAGAAAAGCACCTTCAGTGTTAAGTGTGCAACGGGGACACCAAATGTTGCAACAATGAACACCACACAACTGTTCAAGTTAAAAAATAAGCATTGCCTGCACCCTTCTCTCATCAGTGTCCTGCAGTACTTTTAAGACCCCATCCCAAAAGAAAATCACCCACTCAAAAAAAGCTGGATGCGTTTACTGAAAATTTAGGAATATGTAAAAAATGCAATTTGATTGGACACCACATAAAACTTTGAGTGAACCAGAAATTTTATATGCATTGAAAAATAAGGGTGAAATTGGTTTCATTAACAAAAGACAATACTCGAGGCAGTTTTCAACATAAATTTACTGAAGTGCAACTAAAATAAAGCTTTCATAGAAGCAATGGAATGTACTATGGTTTTGCATGTCACATTTTGCTAGGGAAAATCTGTAACATTTTGGAGCTGGACAGGGAATAAAAATAAAATGGGTGCACCTAGGTTTCTCAAACTATGAAATGTATCTGTACTTGTGCTACCTTTTAAATTTACTTATCATGACGGCAGTGGCTGTTGTTAATTTTTTTAAATCAACATACAAAGTATTGGGCACATTGGTACCCCCATTTCATGAACTTACCCATGAAGCTTATTGCAAAAATAACAAGTACATGGAGTTCAATTAGAGTATAATCATTGAGTGATGTAACAAGGAGCAGGGACGAGAAGCACTGAAGAGAATAAGCACATCCACTGTCAGTATAACATATACTTATGTATTAATACAACATACGATAGAGTAGCTTGGAGCTTATCGTGGTAGCCACAGACATTGCCAGCTATTTTCAGATATTTCGCGAAATTTCTGAAGAGTTTCTCTCTGCTGCCCCTACTGTTTAAATGCAAAAAGCATCAGATATTTCTGGAAATATCACAGAAATTTTGGGAAATAGCTGGCAGTGTCTGTGGCTACTACTGCACATTCTGTTAGAGCTGTTAGAGCTAAGAGCTTACATTCGATTAGCGCTACGAGCTAAATGACACTAGCACAGGAGATTAAACGGGAGCTAGGCACAGCTGCAGGCAGGATAGAGGAAGTTTTTGAGGGAGGTCAAGATGGACCAAGAGGAAGTGGAGTCCCTGATTTGATGAGGCAGAGAGTTCCATAACTTTGGGAATCTATGAGAGAAGGCTTATTGGCCTACTGAAGTGGAGCGGCATGGGATAGCCAAGGTACATGAGTCGCTAGATTGGAGGGAGAAGGGTCCTTGTGACCGAGGGGCCATAGTAGCAGATAGGTATGGGGTAGCGAAGCAAACCAAAATTTTGAGATGACTTTCACACAGTGGGCTAGTCGCCTGTCAATCAGAGAGGGAAAGCCAAGTTATTGATGGAAGGAACAGTGGTGAGTGAATGGAGGGGCATCAAGGGTGAAGTGACAGAAGGCATTGAAAAGAGAATCTAATCTGGTTAGAGAAGACAGTGGAGCAGCACTATAGACTACATCACAGTAAGGCAAGGCAAGGCAAGGCAAATTTTATTTAAGAGATGCCCATCCCGGAGGCTCTGGGCTCTGAACATTTGAAAGAAAATACATATTATACATTCTAAGTAAAAACATAACAATACCACAGATATAACTCAATAAATAAATACAATGGCTTAGGTAAAAAGCCAAAACTTGAAAAGGCCTGGCAAAGATTCTAGGACAGCAAGGACTATAATAAACAATCTGGGAAGGCTTGATTAAATAAGAAGGTCTTGAGGCAGGCTTTAAAAACCTCCACAGAAGGGGCCTCCCACACAGCTGGAGTAAGCAAATTCCACAGGATGGGAGCAGCGACACTAAATGCTCTGTCACCAGCTGTTTTTAACCTTGTCCTGGGAATCGTGAGGAGGCCCCTAAAGGAGGAATGGAGGGGATGGGTCAGGACAGCGGGAATAAGAAGGTCCTTCAGATAACCATGTAGGGCCTTAAAGGTGAGTAAACCCACCTTAAAGAGGACCCTCCACCTAACTGGCAGCTAGTGCAGTTGACGCAGGACCGGAGTGATATGACAGTATTTAGACTGTCCAGTCAACAACCTAGCCACCACTTTCAGCACCAGCTGCAGTCAGTGCAGGGTACCCCCAGAGACCCTGAGATAGAGTGCATCACAGTAGTCCAGCCTGGATGTCATGAAGGCATGTACCAAGGTGGTGAGGTCCTGTGGTGGAACTAGGGGCTTTATCCTGGTGATATTTCTCAGATGATAGAAACTGGTATGGACTGTGGCAGACACCTGAAACTCAAGTGTCAATCCACTGTCCAAAATAACGCCAAGACCTCGGCACCCTAGAGGAAGCCTTCAGGGGTACAGAACCAAGAAAAAGCCCAGTGTCTGCACCAGAGGCCAACCTATCACACCCTCTGTTTGACTCCACCACCAGTACCTCTGTCTTATTGGGGTTCAGTCACAACCAGCTGGAGGCCATCCAGTCATTGATTTCCATGAGGCAGCTATTAAGCACTTCCACTGTGTGAGATGTTCCAGGGGCAAAGTAAAAATACAGCTGGGTATCATTGACATAACAATGAAAATCCAAGCTGTACTTCCTAATGAGCTCTCCCAGGGACAGCATGTACATGGCATAAAACATCGGTTACAGGACTGAACCCTGGGGAACCCTGCATAACAGGTGGCCGGGAGAGGAAGACAAATTCCCCATCACCACCCTCTGCCTCCTGTTAGATAGAAAGGACTCAAACCAGCAGATGACCATGCCAGTAAGTCCGCAGAATTCCCTTAGGCAGTCAAGCAATACTCGATGGTCAACCGTGTCAAATTCTGAAGAGAGATCGAGGATAATCAGAATTGTCCCCTCTCCTCAATTTCTAGACCTAAGGAGGTCATTGTGCACCCAAACCAGTGCAGTTTCTGTGCTATGTCTCACATGAAACCCAGACTGGAGTGGGTCATATAAATCATAGGCCACGAGATGCTCCTCAAGCTGAAGCACCACCACTTTCTCCACAATCTTACCCAAAAGTGGGAGATTGGAGATAGGAGGATAATTCGCCTTGATTTCAGGGTCCAAATATGTTTTTTTCAGAAGGGGTCTCACCAATGCCTCCTTCAAGACATCAGGAAAGACCCCCTCTGACAAGGAACACCAGACAATCAAGGCAAATACTGGGCCAACGGAGTCAACACATCTCATTAAGAAACAAGTTGGCACTGGATCCAGTTCACAAAAGGTGTGCCAAAGCCCGGAAGCAATCTCAATGACCTCAGCCACCTCCACTAGTCTAAACTCACCCCAATCAGGCGGAGAGCTCTCCGGGCACCCATAGCAACCACTGTCGGCCGAATTCTGACCCACTTGCAGAACCCTCTGCCTGATGGCAGACACCCTGTCTGAGAAGAACTGAGAAAACTCTTTGCATAATGCATTAGAAAAAGCTACCTTCGGCTGCAGATAGGAAGGATGAAGAAGCCTGTCCACAGTCTGAAAGAGCATAGCTGGTCAGTTCCTCCCGGCAGCAATCTCGCTGAACAGGAATTCTGCCTTCTTACAGTTGATTGCTCCCTGGTATGCACTATAGTGCATACGCAGGGCCAGTTTGTTTGCCTCCAGGCCAGACTTCCACCAGCAGTGCTCTAATCTCTGACCCAGAGTCTTCAACCCCTTGAGCTCACCACTATACCAAGGGGACCTCAAATAGGAAGACCTGGGTTGTACACGGACTGGTGCGAGGGAGTCAAGTGCACCAGTGAGCGCCTTATTATAGGAAACCACTGCCGCACACACCCCCTTTGCATGCACTATCCACACTAGATTGGTCAGCTACCACCAAAAAACCCTCAGGGGTCAACCCGCGCAAAGGACGATTGGTGATCATCTCAGCAGGGGGAGGGCTACTGGGGGGGCCCTGAAAGAGAACTTCACTGTATAATGATTGGACCAAACAACCCAATCAGTCCTGAGACAATTAATCTCAAGCCCCAGTGAGAACACCAGATCCAACATGTGGCCACCCAGATGAGTTACGGAGGAAACACCCTGCGCAAAGCCCAAGGAGGACATCATCCAGAGAAAGTTGGAACCCAGCTGAGATGACTCATCATCGGCCCAGATGTTGAAGTCCCCCAGCATTAAACATCTGGGGGCCTCCAACATCTCACCAACCATGAAATCAGCCACCTCCTGAAGGAAGTCCCCCACCATCCCAGAGGGGCGATAAATCAAAAAAATCAGGCAACCTACGCCCGGACCCCATGGATTGCCGCACATTCAAATGAATATGGTGTTCTCACTGGGTGTACGGTGAAGCCTAGCTCAGATCTAAAACAGATGGCAACCCTCCCTCCCCTGTGTTCCACTCTGGGGCAGTGCACCAAGATATATCCGGACTGAACGGCAGCCTCTAAAACCGGGCCAGCAACATCACCAATCCAGATCTCCATAAGGCAAGCCAGATTGGCTGAAGAAATCAAGTCTGCTATAATTGCAGTCTTGTTTCTGACTGATCTGGCATTGCAAAGCACCACCCTCAGGGGACTGGTGGATAGTGCAGCCCCTCTGGCTACCTGCCCACTCAGTCTGGTAGGAACCCTAGTGACAGGAACTAAAAATGTCTGGCCTCTCTCCAGAACCCGTCTAACCCCAGGGTGCTTTCTACATCCCACTACCTCAATCCTGCCACCAACCGCAGTGCATGGGGCATCCTTACCTAAATGAATCAAATGGTTCCTCCCTATTCCAGCCTCCTTACAGCACCTAGCCATTTTAGCAGATACTGGGAGGCTGACAAAAGGCCATAGATGGAATAGCTGGGGGGTCCCATATACAATGCTGGCCTGCCCAGGCCCTCATACCTTCCCAGACACGTTTCTGCCAATTACTTAAACCTTAGCCCAAAAATACAGCCCACAAACACACTCTACACCACTTACTCCTCTCATACACCAAGATATATACTAATAACTTTAAGACCCACCCTACCACCACCCCAAAGTTCCCACCCAACAACTATATCTTAAAATACCTCAGTACTATCAACCCCCCTTGCAAAGAAAACTCTCAACACAGTATATATACACAAACAACTCAACAAAATATTTCAAAAAAAAAGGAAATACATAAATAAATTCACAAACAAATGATCCAGGTCCAGATCTAAATAGATAAAAACCTAAATCTCAGACATGAGAAAAAGGGCCCAAAAATTGCCTGTTCCTAATAAGGAACGAGAAAGAAAATAACAATCTGAGAGTCTTAGATTTGGTTGAAGCACGGAGTCAGCCAAGAAATAATTCACCCCTCTCATGGGTGAAAGCCGAATCAATCACACAGTAAATAGCAGACTGTAAGTGGCAGACCCCTTCACCAGTCACGGAAAACACCCAGGAGCTCTCACCTCCAGGGAGGGGTACATCTATTTCAAACTCTCTCATGGGCTCTCACTACCACTTGAGAGTCAACCGAGCCCCAATCAGAAGTCTTAAATCCCGAGAAAAGCACATGCAGTCTGCAGGCAAAAATAAAACTCACTGTTCAATCCAGGTCAGACAGCAGGGAAAACCAGTTAGGGTGCCCAGTAACCAAGACTCCGATTCACCACTCCACTCCACTGAATTCCTCACATCAACTGATAGCAGGGCTGAAACAGTGCTTTAGGTGCAAAGATATCTGGATCCAGACAGAGTCTTCAGAAAATCCTGGAGGACCCTCACGAACCCCAAGAACCTCTTCCTTGACCCACTCCCCACTACGGCTGTCCTCCAACTGCTGAGCAGCAGACATGGAAGTGCTACAGATACATCAGCCCTATGGCAGCTGCACCATAGCACACCACAGGTTGAGAATGGGGCCAAGAAGGAAATCCTCTCTATAGTCACCCAATGATTGCCTCCCAGTCCAGCGCTGCTTAATTCAGGCCACTGCTCACTCGTTCTACCATCAAGACTCCATGCCCTGCTCTCTACACTCCCACCCTGCTCTCCATGCTCCTTTCCACCACAATAGCAGGGGTTCCACAGATAATGACTCCTTTCTTGTTCCAAAACAAAAACAAGTCACAAATAGGGTACTAGAAGTAATAGACCATCCGCTCCTCCAATTAGCGATAAAACCTCCACTACTCCAGTCCCCCATTTTGAAGAAAAAATGGCATAGATCATAAATATATGTCGGAGTAATGAAGAAACGATTAACTAAAAACAAAATAAACTTATGACTAAAACAAAGCAAAATAAACAAAGACTCTGGTCCTACTTTCAATGACTAGCTCAGCGTGGCCGCTGTAGTCAGATAGGTAGAATCATTTTTTGGACAAGTTCACGCCTAACTGGTAGCTTTGGTTTCTGTACAGAGCACCTAATTTGGGGTGCAATTTTTTTCAGAACAGAGTCTTCTATGTGTCCAGAAAAGTTTAGGTGCTGGTCTAGCCAGACCCCAAGATACCTAAAGGAGGTGGTGTACAATACAGTAGTACCATCTAGGCTGTGGAAAAAGGGCAGTTTTGGTAGCCTAGAAAGTCTCTGCCTAGTGCCAAAGATCATGGAGTCTGTTTTTTGACATTGAGAAAAAGCTGATGGGATCTAAGCAAAAGCTGAACTTTCTCAAAGTCCAGCTGGAGATTGGAAGCAACATCAGATAGAGAGGTGCCAGTCAACGTACATATGAATACAGGAGGAAGTGCAAACTGATGGGAGATCTTTCAGGAAAATGGAGAATTGCATGGGGCCAAGGTCTGAATCTTGAGGTACACCTGTATTTATCTGGAGGGAGGGAAGGGGAGATGGAGACACTAATTTTGACTAACTGTGTCCTACCTATTAGATAGGAACTGAACCATCTGCAGGCTGAGTCAGACAACCCTGTCATGGCCAGATTGTTAGCAGGAGGAGATGGGAGACAGTGTTGAAGGCCTTAACGAGGTTGACAAAGATAGCTGAGGTTATTTGACCATCATCCATACCTGTTAGTATGGCGTAGGTAAGCCTAAGCAGGGAAGTGGTGGTAGAGTGTTTTTTTCTGAAACTGGATTGGTAGGTGGAGAAAAAGGCAGAGTCAGAGAGGAAGGAGGAGAGTTGAGAAAGGACTATGTGTTGCTAAAGCTTGGCCAGTATTGGAAGCAGCGATATAGGCTTATAGTTCCTCAGAGTGGAGGGATCACCTCCCTTGGGTAAAGAGAGGACAACTGCATGTTTCAAGGAGAGTGAGACCATGGCAAATGAAAAAGACAGGGTTAGTAGAGCTGAAAGAGGGGAAGTGATAGCATTAGCAGATAGGAACAGGAGCTTTGGGTCATGACCTTCCGAGAGGAACCCTTAGGTGGGTTGAAAGGTAGCGGTGCATTTAGAGTGTCTGTATAGGTGACAGGAGAAAAGAAGAAGTGACTTGAAAATATGGGGTTTATGGAGGAATTATTAAGGGACGGGGAAGGAGGGAGAGAAGAGGATGGAGGCACACGAGGTAAAATATGAGTTTAAAGCTGCTGCCACAAGGGTGTTGTCAGAAGTTAGTTCATTATTTACATTTAGAGATGAGCAAAATGGCCCCAATTCACTCCGAGAAGTGGAACGTGGAGTGAAAGTGAATTCGCAGAGTGCTCCGCAACGCGGGCGAGTATCATGTTATTAATGAGAATGCCAAGTCCATTGAAATAATGACTTTATGCTACTCCACCTTCCCAAACCACTACTCCACTAATTCTTAAGGGAAATGCATTGAAAACAATGTACTTCACCTTACTTCGCCTTGTTTTTAAGCTCCAAAGGCAAATTTTGCTGTGATTCATGGGATTTCAGGTCACATGGCCTCTAGATTGTTCTGCATAGCCTCAGTTTGGGGTAGTGTGTGTAGGAAGCTGTAGGAGACAATCTACTCTGAGAGCTCTCTGTGATTCAAACCTTCTAAAAGCTGTTAAAAAAGCCTTTTTGAGTCATATTTTTTGCTGAAACTTTAGTTCATCGATTATAGGAAACCCTCCTGGGCTCATGTCATTGAGCGTTTATTGTTTGTGTGTGTATTTTGAATGTTAATGTACAACATTCAGTCTGTGTACTGAGATACAGTGGAAGTGTGCTTTGGGGAGGGGCGTATCTGTGGTGTAGGTAGATTAACTTGGAGAAAAAGACAGTGCTTTCTGTTTTGGTGATATTTCTTGTATAACTGTGTTATAGTGTATGGTAGAACACTGTTAAACTTAGGAAATCATCATTTCCTAAGGTTGTTAACCTATCAATGTGATGTAGAAATGTTGTTAACCTATCGATGCTACATCAAATCGATAGGTTAACTACTGGGTGCACCTTTTTTTACACTTGGGAACAGGAATATTGTGCACCGAAAAGTAGGGATTTCTTCCTTGCTGCTCACGTGAGTTATTATTGAGCGGGTTCAGTGGCTGAAAGTGGGGTTCAGCAGAGGGAGGGGTGATGGGATGGCAGTGGCACCAGCATCTTCGGCCACTGCGGCTTCTGGCTGAGAAGCTATAGGCGCACGCCCACCTCGTATCCCGGTCCCTTCATGTGGAAGTTTGGGTGCAGAATAATGGTCCTTGGTTATTCCCAGACAGCTAAGACAAGTCTCCTAGCAGAATGGGGGTAGCGAGGGGACTGGGACCCGGGAAAGTCAGAATAATAAAAAGGGAGTTGGTATTAGTAATAGCAATAAAAAGCCCAGTTAGCCCTTGAGCTTTGAATTTTTTGTGCTCCTAGTACTGGAAGATGTGTTTCTGTTTCATGTATAATGGTTTTACAGCTTCGCAGGATGAGGTAGAGGAGAGTGCTTTGCTGTAATTTCTGTGAGGGAACCTTAAGCAGTTTGGCAGTTAGCAACGGCACTCTCATTTGCATCCAAGTTATAATCTATTATTTCCTACAAAAATTAAGAGGCTCGCTGGTAGTGGGACTAGATGTCGTGGGGGTGTGGGGGGCTGTTTATTACTGTTGTAACTTATCTTTCATAGACACCCACAATCTATCCCATTTTGTGTAAAAGAACCCTATCAGAACCTTTTTTTCTTGTTTTTCTTTATGTAGCTTGTATGTGTGTGTCTTGCAGGTCTGTCAACCATAGTGCCGGAAAGTTCAGCAGAGGTCAGTGCTTCACGTCATGACCCTATCTTTCTGTGCACGGCATCCCTAGTTGGACGTTTGAAATCACGTGTTGTTTTTGTGATACTGATGCCCATACACTATAAAAGACAAAGTATGGGCATCGATGAATAACCAAGCTAAGCTATCGTCTAGTGGCTCCTTTCTTAACTATGGTAAACCTCTTGAACTGTGCTCGAGGTTTTACCTGGCTGCAGGCGATCCACTGGCTAGCATAGCTTGGTTATTCATCGATGCCCATACTTTATCCTCTATAATGTACACACAGTAATATTTTCAATAATTCTTGCCATTTTTTTGCTGATTGTTGTGGTGCAGCAGTGCATAATTTTAGTTTGTTTAAAATATGTGGTTATATTACTGAAGTTTTCAATTTGCTGTGCATTACTTAGTGTGTGTGAGTATGTGTGTGACGCATGTCATCAAATCAGACACCTTTTATTGTGCCACATAATTTCAGCAATGTGAACCTGCTATCCACTGCAGCTGTATAATTTATTGTACTTCTTTGTGGTATCTTTACTGGTACTCGTATTAGTGACTCTTACTGCAGCAGTGCAGTACACTGCTCCCCCGCCCACCCCAACCGGCAAATATATTCTTTTCCAGATTTGAATTTCAGATGGTGAGCACTGGTTAGGTGTTGTGCCTTTGCATCTGCATCTTTTCAGTGCACAGTGCAATCTTAATCTGTCTGTACATTTGCATCTGTTTAGGGCCCAATCTCCATCTCTAACTTAAGTCACAGTTGTTTCTTTGGCTTCCCTTCAGAGTACTGGACAGGTGTGGTGCATAATTCAGCATGAACAATGTACTCATTAATATGCGTTTTTAAGCCAGAACTATCATCAGGAGTCACTCCTGATACAAATCACGTTCTTCATCATCACAGTCACAAACGCAGTCACAAATTATGATTTACGATCACGTCATGAATCACAACAGTAATTTATTTTGCTAGTTACTTGGATGCATTGTAAGCCTGTTTTGTAGTATCTCTCCATGCTTCACCACCCCATCATTGTACTCATTAATGAGTGTTTTTAAGTAGGGGAGTTTTGTGCCACACCTCATCGGGGCCCAGGGAAGTACCGCCGTAGGCATTTTTGCATTTCTTTATCATCACGTTCACAAATGCAGTCACAAATTATGATTTACGATTACGTCACGAATCACAACATTAATATTTTTACTAGTTACTTGGATATTGTAAGCCTGTTTTGTAGTATGCCTCCAGGCTTCACCACCCCACCATTGTACTCATTAATAAGTGTTTTTAAGTCAGGGAGTTGGACAGTGTCTGCAGTACATACACAGACTGGAAAGAAAACTGCACCCATGCAGTTTAGCATGGTATACTTCCACTGATCAGATTACATACAGAAGACAACAAAAAAAGGGCATAATCACATACAAGGGTCAGGGATGGTGGAGGAATACATTTTAGAACACAGCAAGGAAGGTGTAGGGGGGCACATGGTGTGAGGAAAAAAAAACCTAGTGTGGAATCCCATCGTGATACAGCAGTAGTTCCAGCATGGACATAATTTGCAACTGATGTCCCTCTATGTAAGAAAAATAACATTTACAGAAAGAACAAATTAAGTAAAAAAGAGTACAGACAGAAAAGACAAAAAAATGTAGCATTTAAAAAAGCTGTTGGGTCTAAATCAAAGTTTAAATCTCCTCCTCCTCATTCTGATCTCAAAGTATCAGCAGTCACAAAACACACTCCTCTCTCTCTCTCTCCATCTGCACAGGAGAAAGTAAAAGTGTCTGCTTGTATGATTCACTTTCTTCCTGCTAGCTAAAGAGCACGTGACTTACAGTACTGTAAACCATGTGATGTGTGGGGGACTGCCAAATCTGAAACACTAAGTGGATCACTTAGAATCATAATGAGGAATGCAAAGTCCATTAGAAACAATGACTTACCCTTACTTCGCATTGCCATTCTGCCTTAACACGAAGTGGTATAGACAAGGCGGAATGAGCACTTTGCATTGTCCATTCCGTGTAGCAGAGTGGCAATGCAAACCTACTTATGCGTTCACTTCGCCGGCAGAATTTAAATTCACTGCATCTCTATTTACATTGAGGGGTTTGAGGTTTTGATGGGGGGAAGAGGGAATGAACCACTTTCCAAAATTTAGAGGGAATGCTTAAGTTAGCTTCAAACATAGAGCGAAAGTATTCTGACTTAGCAAGGCGGGGAGGAGCTATTCCACCCTTGAACCTCAGACTATAGCCTTCTTACTAGAGGTCACCCTTGATCCAACTCTTAACTTCTCTCTCCATGTCTATGTGGCTTGCAAGTCCATCAACACCAAATTCAGTCTAGCTTACTGAGTCCAACATGCCTTAACCCCCACTGCCAGGATCTCGGTCGCACCAGGACTTCTGCTCCCTGGTCTTTGCAATGTCTTGACGGTCTTCACCCAGGCTCAGTCTAATGTATGACAACCATGGGACATTGCCTACAACAGTGTCTATAGGTTTTCTTTGTCTGCTCCTCATCTTACTCACCACTGTACCCTTTACTGTGACCTCCACTGGTTATCCCCTTCTTCCCAGTAACTTTATTCCTTAGGCTGCTTGACAGACAATGTAACTCATTCTTCTACTCCCCCCTCCCTAGCAGCTCTGTTCCTCAGTGTTGCCTGTTCTGGACCCCTCCAATCTATGACTTCTGCCCTGCTCTCTGTCTCTAATTGCTCAACTAGAATAGGTGAACTTGCCTTCTCCTTCTATGCCCTTAAATTCTGGAACTCCCTACCTCTTGACCTCAGATCCTCCAAATCCCACCCTGCCTTCAAGAAAGCCCTTTGCTGCTACCTCACCTCCTTCAACACGTGTAAATGCCCCTAGCTTCAAGGATTCATGCCTATATATACTATGTCCAGCACTTCAATCTTAGCCCAATTCTGACCTCACCTTCTTGCCCGTCCATCTGCACTGTCGTTATTCACTTAGATCTCCCTGCTTCCCATGTACCTGCCTCCTAGCTAAACTTAATCTAAAGTGCCCTTCATGGTTCTATTTATTTATCCCTTAGTACTCCCATTCTTGCCTTGATTTTGCAGCCTTGTACACTGTATAATGTGTACTGCCTACTTATGTGTTATGTACACTGTATAATGAATACCTCCCACTTATGTGTTAAGTAACTTTGCTCCTCTGTGTAGTTGTCGAACCTCTTTATGTACTGCAATTGTATTTTGTGAACCTTGTATCTCTGCCTTGTATCTTGCTTTGACTTGTACTCTCCCAGGTCATGCCTGAAAATAGGCAGTATTGTCTAGTGCACTTACCCAGTTACCAAAAGCAAATAGATAAATACATAAAGTCAATGCACCAGGGTTAGAGCCATGGCTCTCTTTTGAGTCAATAAATCTTTATTGCATTTGACTGACTCAACTCTGGCAAATTCTGGCATTTACCTATATTTTGTACTTCATTCCTGAGTGCACTGTATCCCTGCACTTTGCATCTGACAGCCAACCACTCCATTGTCCTCTCGCCACACTGTTGGGGTGTTCTGGGCTCATGCAATGGTTTGTAAGTTTAAATCTCTAAAACTGTTTTGTGATGATTTTATTTTAAATATGTTGTAGTGGGTTGGAACAAGTAAAAGAAGTATCCTAGTGTAGCTGTTTGTTCGGTGGGATATTGTGCTGGCATTCATCCTTGCGAAATGAGTTGTAATATATTTTGCAAAAACTTCTAAAAAAATATTTTTTTTAAGTTGCTGTTATGTAATAAGGCATGAGTAGTGTAGTACAAAGTGTTATATTGCTTACAGATAGTAACTGATGGAAAATTTGTACCACTTACTTGCCTGCAGGAACTGTACTCTGCCATAGGCAGGCTTTGTAACTGCTTGTATCAAAGCCCAAAGACAGCTACCTTTTGGCAGACAGTTCAGTGGTGTTTTTACTAAAGGAATGATGCCTGACAGGGTGGGTGTTATGCTGGGATAACATCCCACCTCAGGTAGTTGGGCCCGAGGCCACTGGCTGAGGGCATCCAACACCCAAGAAGGGATGTTATCTCAGTATTACACCCATCCTGGAGGTTATTATTCCTATTATACAATGGCTTGTTGTTCTATAATAAAAAAAATATTTTAAAGAATGTTTTTGTTAGTGTGTAAAAATATTTTTGTTTGTTAGAGAAGTAAGAGCTCAGCCTCCTAATCATCCAAATCCTACAAACAATCAGCAGGGATGTTATGCCAGGATAACATCCCTGCTGTGATGGCCAACTGACCAATCAGAAGCCAGGATTCTTTCTTGCCATTGTATAATACATGATAACCAGACAGTTTGATGGTTAACCTGATTGAATTATTTGATTGGGTGGGCATGGATAGTGGTTAACCAGATGATGTCCTGTACATAAAGTTCAGCAAAGACTTCAACTTCACCCAACATGGAGATTGTTTTTAACTTCAAAATTGTTTTTAATTTGAAGTTGTCCATTTATTGCAAAAATACAATCATTTCACATTACTGTATGATCTTTATTTCATATTGTGCACACAAGTATGAAGTTTTTCTCTCTTTTAAATCCTCAGTTTTGAAGACAGGACCTGTGAATATATAATGAAGAATTTTATAATTTTATTAAAAGCTCCATGTTTCTTATTCTGTATACAGACACAATTGTAGAGGACATTTAGGAGCATGGAAGTATACCAGGAGTGGCCACATTAATTGTAGGAAACAGTGAACAGGGTCCTTAAGAGATAAGGACTTCAACTTGTGCACACAGTATGAAAGAAGGATCTTACTTGAGTGTGCAATGATTATTTCTACCTGCAATAAATGGACAATGTTAAATTAAAAATAACTCGATCTTATCTACATGCACTTGAAGACAGTATGTCCCATCTCACTGCACTGACTGAACACCAGCCCCTGTCCTTATCAATGCATCACATTTAGCTCTCTAAGTTTATTACCTAGGTGCTCTGAAATATTTTTATGTTGCTTTTGGGGCCAGCTCTTTCAGACCAGTATTTTACAACAATGCAGTTAGGCACTGAAACAGGGCATCCATGTTTCTATATTTTTACAGCTGCATAGCTAAAAGCTATGCATGATGCAGTGCTATGATTTAGGAGAGTCGGACTGTGTAAGCCTGTGACCGTATACCATGAGTGAGTCCTTCCACCAGTGAAGGTGAAGCACAGGTAGTCAGTGCTGTTTCTTTCTTTCCCACTGCCCCGCCCTACCATAGGTGCAATATTTTGTTGCTCCCATCACTTCTGGTTCCCTGATGCTGTCAAAAAAAAAAAAGAGATCTGTGTGTGCCCAGGTGTCAAATCACTGGTCCCCTGCTCATATAATGTTTCCCTGGTGCCTAGTGAGCCCCTTTCCCTTCCAGTTTCCTGTTATGGCCCAAAATATATTTAAAAAAAAGCAAGACAGCCATGTCTACTCTGCTGTCTTATCACTGGCTCCCAGCTTCTGTAATGTTTCCCTTGTGTCTATTGGCACCTCCACCCTCTGATTGTTGTAATCATTTCCCTGTCGTCTTGTGGCACCTGCCACCCTCCAATCTTCCACCCCTATAATGTTTTCTGTGGTGTCTAGTGGCACCACCCTACTCTCCAATCCCCATACACTATAATATTTTCTGTGGTATCTACTGGCACCCACCACTCTCTGATCCCCATTCCCTACAATATTTTCCCTGGTGTCTAGTGGCACCCTCCCCACCCTCTGATCCCCATCCACTATAACTTTTTCCCTGATGTCTAGTGGCACCCCCCACCCTCTGATCCCTGTTCTCTACAATGTTTCCCTGGTGTCTAGTGTCTACCTTCTGATCACCATTCCCATACAGGACCTGTAATAAAGAAAACCACCCTCAATGTTTTTTTCCATAAATCTGTACAAAAGAAAATGGTCTCTCCCCAGTCTGACCCCTCCACCCCAATCTCCCACTCAGCTGTCACCACCCCAGACTGCTAGCACAACTCCCACACACCCTCAATTACCTGAACAGGTTGCACAGTGAAGATCCACTCTGTGATGGAAGATGCATCTTGCTTCTCAAAATGGCAGTTGCGATCTGAGAAACTAAGGTAAGTGTAGTTTGATGTATTTCAATGGCGTTTTGAATGTTGATGCATAACTTTGGCAGTTTTGCACAGTTTCAACCCACATTTTTAACATGGCCTTCGTGGAACCCCACATCATGACCAGTGGTGGTGGAGTTATGCAAATCAGACTGGAAAGGCATTTCCATGGTCACTTAATGAAATCCCCATTCTGGCTAGATTTGAACATTTTCACTGGCCTTGTTCATCAAGTGGGGGCATAAGATAGCTATGTTGAAAATTTGGAGTGAAAATATTTCAAAACTGCACAGTTATGAACATACATTGAAATATGGCAATGCATGTTCATAACTTTGGTAATTTTCACTATTTTGGCCCCAATTTGTTAACATGGTCATTTCTTCACATCACCTCATGAACATGACAATTGTCAATTTCAAATCCTGCTCAAAATGTGTTTTTGCATCTCTGGTTCTTCCGTGGTGATGTATGGTAAATGTGGGATTTTTACATCACAGTAATAGAAGTACAACTAAATCACACATTAATTTTATATATTTTATCACATTAATGCATTAGCAGCCTTTGTGGCTATGACCAGAATTTGTTAGAATGATTGAGTGAATGAACAGCTTGGATTCACTCACATGGTCCATTATTGTGTATGTTAAATTGTATATATATCATGTAGGAGCTCCATGTTTGTAATTTCTGTTTTCTCAAACAGTACTGTAATCAGGGATTGGACAGGCAAATTTGGCAAAATGGGCTTTTTGCAAATGTTACTAATGTCTAAAATGCCAGGCTTGTAGAATGATGCTCCAGCCTCCAGTTCTGCTCTATTTACTAAAATATATCAAATATTCATATGGCTACTTTGAAACCTTTGATACCCTTCCACTGTGGCTCATCCAGTGCTAATACATGTTGTTGTTTTGTATTTTATGGTTTGTGCAGTGCTTTGAGTATGCAGGATGGGGATATAAAACCTATCTCATACTGTCTTGCCTGTCCTGAAAGGAACTTTTAGTTCCAGAGTTGAACTCAATGTCTATATACAGTAATGATCTTAAATGGAACATATACTGTACCTTATTTTTGTCTAAATTTAATTCAACATATGAGCATGGGAGAAGTCTGTTTATGCATTACATCAGCTGTTTTTTTTTGAAATTCTGCTTTATTTTCCTTATTTAGGGTCTCTTTACTGCTTTTTTTTCTTCTACATAATATTCAGTTTTGTTTTGCTTATCAGTTCTGGAATCCAGTGCCATCAGTTGAGAAGACACACTGGATGGATATTGTCACCCTAAGTTTCTTCTCAACTGATCTGACTGGCTTTCAAAATTGACAGGTAGTTAAAAAATAAATACTGAGTGAGAAAAAAGTAAGCATTAACAAGAGGCACTAAATAAGGGAAAAAATTGGACTGTTTCAAAGCAAACACAGAAACCAGCACACTAGGGGTATTCAACAGACTTCACACATGCCATTTTATATTATGTTTCATACAAGGACATAAATTCCAGATAATGAAAACCCATGGTTAAGTTAATGTTTAGATAATGGGTAAATGCATCAGTGTAACAGCTGAAAAATAAAATTATCAGTAAACACATTCCAATGTGTAAATAACTAGTGGCAACCATATAATCAGACAAAGTAAAGTCATTAACAAGATCAGAACCAAGATAATGATTGTCTGAAAGTGATAACCAGAAATAAATCAGTAAAATCAATGAGCAGTACCAGCCCAGATAATACAAATACATGAACTGATGATACAGTGAACAAACTGACTATGAATTATATGATGAGCAATTAGCAAATACATTGAACTATGAATTATATGATGAGTAATTAACATATAAAGTTATAAAACAAGACAGATTAAGTTTTAGCAGCATATATTGGCTACAGGTCAATTGAATTATTAGCCTAAGCAAAAACTAAAAGGAATACAGTTCTCACAGAAATAAGTATAAAAGATGATAATATAAACTTAAAATATGATCTCCTTAATAAACTCCCATTTTGGAATGCCAAGGTTGATTGCCTCTCTTACTGGGCAGCTCAAGCTGGAACAATTTATTTATTTAGTTTTTGTTGACGGGTAGGTGCACTAGACAAATTCTGCCTATTTTCAGGCACGACCCGGGGAAGGGGGTTACAGATGAATGCCAACTGACCTTGAACAAGACCAATCTGTTGGTAGTATTTTTAGTGAATGTGGGAAATTTGGCCAGGACATTGGGAAAACTTCCCCTACTCCATTGGTAGATGGCGCTGTGACTGGTGCTGCTATGGCCAGTCAGCCCGGGGGTTCAAGGAGGAAGGATGTACTAGGGGCCTGGGAACAGGCCTACTCCACAGTCTTAGAAATCCATGAGGCTGATCCTGCTTTTGGTGCTGTTGGGATTACTCCATAAGAGGTTTTGCAACATGGTACTAACCTGATGCAGGAGGTGATGGAATGGGAGTGGGCAGTGGTGAGTGTAGTAGATATCCACAAGCTGATTGCTGCTGAGGAATGGAGGTTCACTGTGAGGTGGCAGGAACTAGAGATTTTATTACTGGAGCGCACCGGGAATGGTGAGGCGATGGACAGATACACCCGAGATGGAATTGAAGGTGTGCACATGGATGTAGACTCGGATCAGGCGGCTGCAGTAGTCACAGAACAGAACTTAGAGGCTATTATGGAACCCCTAGAATCCTCTCCAAATGTAAAGGTACCGGTTTGTGAGGACAGGATGGGTATTTTGGATGGGAGTGGGAGATTGGAGCAAATACAGCACCGAAATGTGCAGAAAAGTAGTTTTTCTCCTGGGATTACTGAAAGATGGCAACAGGCAGGTTTCAGGAGGAGCAGAGGGAGGATGGAAGTATAAGGAATCTGGGTGGGGTTCGACAAAGAGAATCAGGGATAAGGGGTGGGGGTTGGTGTTAGTAAATGCCAGGAGCTTGGGAAACAAGTTGCCAGAGTTCCAGGCCATGCTGTTCGGGGGTGGATGTGGCGGCGGTCACACAGAAGTGGGCCAACAAAAACCATGATTGGGACCTAAGCGTGCGGGGTACACTATGATCAGGAAGGATAGAAAGGAGGGCAGAGGGGTGGAGTGGCTATGTTCATTAGAGAATGACATAGAAATTGCTAGGGTAGAAGAGGCAGAGGGAAACATGGAGGCTCTATGGGTCACCTTACGATCCTCAGCAGGAAATAAGGTCAAGCTGGTGTAGATATAGGCCCCCGGATGAGTGAGGTTCTAGAGGATGGTTTGCTGGACAACATCATTGCCCAGTGTGGACCAAAAGGGGAAGGAGTGGTGTTGATGGGGGACCTTAATATGCCAGGTACAAACTGAGGAACCATGTCCTCTAAGGTGGCCAAGGAGCAGAGGCTGCTGGATGGCTTCCAGGATGTGTTCTTAACACAGCATGTGATGGAGCCCACAAGGGAGGGGCATGTCCTGGATGTGGTTCTGGCAGATGGGGATCTTGTAAGGGACATGGTTGTACAAGACCCCCTGACTGGGAGCGACCACAATACTGTCTGGTTTCAAATAAGCATGGGGGAAGGGGGGTGAGATCTAGGACACTGGCAGTGGACTTCAGGGGGCAGACTTCATGGGCATGGGAAATATTCTCAAGGATCACTTGAAGGGGATTACTTCAAAGACAAGTGTGGAAAGGAGATGGGAGGTCATAAACCGGGGACTTCATGAGGCAGTCAGGATCTGCGCTAAGTTGAAACGTAAGGGAGCAAGGTCACATAAACCATGCTGGTGGTCCAGTGAGGTACAGGTAGCAGTCAGAGAAAAGAAGGCGGCCTACAAAAAATATAAAACAACAAGAGGGGATAGGGATAAGGAAATGTACCAGCTTACATCTAGAAAAGTCACCCGTATGGTGAGGGGAGCAAAGTCCAGTAAAGAGCAGCAGCTGGCTCAGGGGATACATGGAGGGGAAAAGGGGTTCTTCTGGTACATTGGGGAGTGGAGAAAAACTAAGGGCCATCTCAGCAGATTGAGATCAGAAGGAGGGTGGGTGGAAGAGGCGAGGGACCAGGCAGAGGTATTTAACGAGTACTTTGCCTCTGTGTTCACTAGGAAGGGGGATGGGATATCTACAAAGCAAGGCATGAAGGGGATAGAAGCATCAGTAAGTGGGATCAGGGGAGCAACAAAAATGGAGCAAGAGGGGGAGAAAGGTACCCCAGGGGTGTCACATCTGGGTAAAGATAAAAAGACCAGTAAGGTGGAGGGGACGGATGATGCTATCTCCACCAAAAGGGTGTGGTTAGCCCTCAAGGCCCTAAAGAAAGACAGATCTCCTGGGCCGGATGACATTCATCCGAGAGTACTATGGGAATTGGCGGACATACTGGCTGCACCCCTGGCGGAGCTTTTCAGCAGGTCACTTGAGACAGGGAGGGTACCTAGGGACGGAGAGAGGCACATGTGGTACCAATCCATAAAGGGGGTCGAGGAAGTACCAGGTAACTATAGACCCATCAGTTTGACCTTGGTGGTGGGAAAATTAATGGAGAGTATACTAAAGGAACGATTGGGGTGTATTGGAGGAGGTGGAGGTCTGGATAGTCGGCAACATGGGTTTGTGCCAGGTAGATCATGTCAAACCAACCTTGTGGAGTTCTATGAATGGGTAACATCAGAACTGGCCAGGGTAAGCCTGTGGATGTATTATTCTTGGACTTCAGCAAGGCGTTTGACTCTGTCCCCCACAATGGTCTGGTGGAGAAACTGATGGGGTTAGGAGTAGGCCCTTTGATGGTCAGATGGATTGAAAACTGGCTAGCTGGACGCACTCAGAGAGTAGTGGTCTGTGGGGAGCTCTCAAACCCTAGAGAGGTTGGTAGTAGGGTACCGCAGGGCTTGGTCCTGGGTCCAACCTGTTTAATGCACATATCGGACATCAGGGAGGGTATAGGGTGTGAAATGAGTCTCTTCACAGATGACTCCAAGATGGGAGCAGTAGTTGAGGAGAAGAGGGAGGTGGCCCTGCAGGACCTGGACACCATGGACAGCTGGGCTCACACATGGAAATTAAATTTCAATATCACCAAGTGCAAGGTGTTGCATCTTGGTCGGGGAAACCCTAAATACAGGTACACCCTGGGAGGGGAGGCGCTGGAGGCCTCAATAGGGGAAAAAGACCTAGGGGTCATGGTGGATGCATGTATGAATAACTCTGAGCAGTGCAGGAGGTGGCTAGCAAGGCAAACAGGATGTTGGGATGCATCATAAGGGGATCACCTCTAGGAGCAAGGAAGTGATTCTGCGCTGCACAATGGACTGGTTAGACCACCTTGAGTACTGTGTACAGTACTGGAGACCACACTTGAAAAGGGACATACAGCTCCTAGAGAGGGTACAGAGGAGGGCAACAAAGATGATACGAGGCTAGGGATTTGACGTATGAGGACAGACTTAAGGAGCTCTGCCTGTTTTCACTGGAGGAGAGGAGAGACAGGGGGGACATGATTGAGGTCTTCAAGTACCTCAAGGGAATAAATAGGGTAAACATGGAGGGGATCTTTAGACTAGAGCAGGGAGGTATCACCAGAGGGAATGGTTTGAAGTTGGAAGGTGGAAGGGTGAGGGGGGAAAGAGGAGGAGGTTTTTCACTGAGAGGGTGGTGGACCCTTGGAATGCACTGCCTGGTGAGCTAGTTCAGAGATCCACAGTGGAGGGCTTCAAGAGAGGATGGTACAGACACAGAAAGTGGATGTATCAAATGATGGCCTGTCCCAGGGGGGTGGGGATGGATGATATGTGTCTCTGGAGCACAAGGGATGGGAGGGTCTTGGCACCCAACTATGGATCTAAAGTTCGAGCAGACTCGATAGACCGTAAGGCCTAATCTGCTGGCAAATAGTATGTTAGTATGTTAGTATACTGATACTGACTTTGGTGCAGGACATGGGACACCTTTTTCTGTAGTTGAGCCCTCTAAGGTCTGTTTCAATATTGGGATTTCCATGGGTGGGGCTCCAAATAAACTCTACCCTAAAGAACAGCAGTTGAGAGAGTGGAAAAGTTGGGTTGGTGGTGATGGTTTTAAATCTCCTGTACAGTCTATTGGTGCTACTATTGATGAGCAGTTTATAGGGCCCATTACACCACCGGCAGAATGGGTAGCTAAATCCCTTGAAGCTGCTGGTTGGGTTAAAAAGGCAGATGGCTCTGGATGGGATGCAAATACCCCAGACTTGGAGAAAACTATAGTTGACCCTGTGCTCCAAGACAGCAGTTCAGGGTTTAACCCTGGAAATTCCTCTTCTCAAATAACACCTGGTCAGAAACTAGTAGGAAGTGGGTCACTTAATACTGCAGAGCAAGAGGATATTATGTTAGACATTAGGGAATTGGAAGGAGAAGCTAGAGAGCTAGTTTTGGAGCCCAGCACCCCCTCTCTCGAGTCCTCTGTCCCCCTAAATCCCCCAAGTAGTATCTCCTGTGGCAGAGGTGCAGGACACGCATGAAGGATTGTCAGTATCTGGGGAGCCTAAGCCCGGTAGTGTTAATTCAGGACAGCAGGCTAATGTACAAAATGTTTGGCATACTGGAGTGAGAGAGAAACTATTTCCTACTAATAATAGGAATGCATCTGAGCCTGCAAGGAGGAGAAATGCAGTCCAGTTGAAATTCAGAGGCGATGCATCTGATGCACCAGATAGACTGTTTGTGGGAGAGCATTGCTAAAAATAGTATGAAGTTTTATGAGTACGAAATTTATGCCGTCATACATATGCCAGACAATACTATCTATGATGTAAGTTTTAAACATCCCAATGGGCTTGAAAGGTTCTGGAAGCAATATCAGTTACTTAAGAATGGCCCTGTGTGGCGGCCCTTTATGGCTATACCTTTAACTAAACCCATGCATAAAACCATCACAGTCCTCTTTCAGAATGAGGGAGTGAATGTGGCGGATATAACTTATTGGTTGAAACAACATTGCCTGGTGAATGGATATCCAGACCCCATTCTGGATGAAGAGCACCACGTGACAGGGGATGGATGCTTAAAATCACGCTCAAACAGGAGAATGGTACCATACAGCATCTCGCTCTAATTGTTTTTGGGAGAGAGATAGGGGAGTGATATTCTACCCAGGTCAAACCAGAGTCTGCTATAAATGTGGGGATCTTGGACACCTAAGTAATGTCTGTGAAAAACAGAAATGTGGACTGTGTGGAGAAATTGGGCATTACGATGCACATTGCAAACAACCGCAGAAATGTAATTTATGTGAAGAAAAGGGTCACAATTTTAGGAATTGTTCTTGGGCATCCTATAATAGTCTGGATCAATCTGTTAGGGCTGAACATGATGTTTATGTTGCTATGGCACAAAAAGAAAAAAGGAGAGAGAGTACTTTAATGGCTCAGTTGAATGAGAGGGAGCAGGTCCCTAATGTTGACCCGGGTTCACGGTCACTGACTGATAGTGGTGTGGAAATGGTGGTTGTGCATGAACATGCCCAGGCCTCTTCTATGCTTTCTCAGGATGGATTACAGGACCCCATGGAGTTGGAACAACCTCAGGTTATGGATAAGGGGTTACCTGAACATGGACTAGATGAGATGGCTTTGCAGGGAGTACTGCTGGGCCTGAATCTACTGTAGTACTGAATGGGATGGAGGAGGTGATGCCACCACCAGGAAAAGTGGAGGATTTACCCTACCAAAAGGTCACAAGGTCAAGAGCAGCATATAAGGGTGCCCCTACAGTGGAAGAACCATTCATACAGAATTCATTTGAAGTCCTTATGGAAGTGTTGGATGAAGAAGGGGGTGGTGAGTCTGATGGCTCCTCAGTGGCATCATTACAGCTTGAGGCTCCTGTAGAATCTGGGAAGGTTGAGAAGTCTAAGCCAAAGAAAAGAAAGAAAAGAAAATAAAGTGTACTTAAGGGTTTATTTTTACAACTGATTTCCTGATGCTTTCTTCTATTCTTAATTCCACAGTAAATGTTAACAGTATTCATAATATTCAGAAACGTACAATTACCTTTGCTAGTTTATATAAAGAATCAGGACAGATAAATTTCATACAGGATACTAGATTGCACACAATATCTGAAATAGAGCAGGAAAAAAAGATTGGAGGTGGGGGCCATCTTTATGGTCAGTAGGGAAAGAACTTTGTTCAGGAGTAGGTATCTTGTTTTTTAATTTACATGTACAAATCCTGAAAGTACTAGATGTTTCACCTGGAAGAGTGTTGATGGTGGATGTGGTTATTGGTGGTTTGGCACATAGATTAATAAACGTGTATGCACCCCAAAAAAAGGCTGATAGGGTGGCCTTTTTTCGTGTAATTGAACCTTTCCTAACTACTTCTAAGTTGATTTTGTTGGGGGGAGGGATTAACTGTGGTTTATTACCTAGAGACTGGGGTAGAAAGACACAAAAAGTGTACAGTGATACAAATGTATTGACAAGCATATTAAAAACTGCTGGGTTAAAAGATATTTATGATATTGTGGATAAAATTCCAGAACATACCTTCTATAAAGGAAGATTATTGACATGTATAGATTTTTGATTTGTTTCGAATAGGTTGATAGGTAATGATGTTAAAGTTGTACCCCTGGAAACATCTGATCATATGATGGTACAGGCTTGCATTGGTTTGGTGCACAAAATCTCTTATGGGAGAAATTATTGGAAATTGAATAATTCTATTTTACAGAAGGAGATGGTGCAGCAGGGGGTGAAGGATTTATTAAATGCACGACAGGATGTTCAATTTTTATATGAGTCTTGGGGGAGTGGTGGGAGGATACAAAGAGGGAAGTGGGGGAATATTTGAAGAAGACATCGAGGACTTTGACTAGTTCAAAATATTTGGATTATTTACATTTAAGAGCACAGTGTTTAAATATCTTGACACAGGCCTGGGAGGCAGGTAGTGAGAACAGGGCAAAACTTCAAGATCTTAAAGAGAAAATATGTGAGTATCATACGAGAAGGGAGGGAAGAGACTGCAAAATGTCAACAATATGTTAGGCAAGGGAGGAAGGAGATAGTTAATCCTCATGAGGTGGAATTGCAGGACGTGCAGAAGTTAACAATGAGGTCTTTGATACGGCAAGATGGGATTGTGCAAGATACACAACAGGGAATTCAAAAAGTGGTATTTGACCATTTATGTTGTACCTATCAGAAAGATGTAGGTGTGTAGAGGTTTGTTCATTTGAATGTCAGGGACGTGTCTGAGATTCCTGTCTGTGTAGTGGAAGCATTAATGCAGCGAGTTACTGAGGAGAAGATTGGTTTGGCGACCGATCATTTGTCAGCGAATACTGCCCCAGGGCTGGATGGCATTTCTAATGAATTTTATAAAACATTTAAGACTGCTTTAGTGGCTGATTTATGAATAGTGTATCAGGAGATACTGGATGGAGGGAGTTTGACTTCAAGTGTGCAAGAGGGAGTGATGACATTTTTGTATAAAAAAGGAGATCCACAGAAAATTCAGAATTGGAGACCTTTAAGTCTGTTGAATACAGACTATAAGATATTGACCAAAATATTAAAATCAAGATTGGCACGGGTAGCGACATATGTGATTTGGCCACATCAGACGTGTGTAGTACCTGGCAGAAATGTACAGCAGAATTTGATTTTTATAAGGGAAATTGTTGATCAGGGCCTAAATATGCAATTAGTTAGTTAGTTTTTGTTGACCGGGTAAGTGCACTAGACAAATCCTGCCTATTTTCAGGCATGACCCAGGGAAGGGGGATACAGATGAATGCCAGCTAACCTTGAACCAGATTAAGCTGTTGGTGATATTTTTAGTGAATGAGGGAAATTTGGCCAGGACACCGGGGAAATTCCTCTACTCTGATGGTGCATGGCCACCAGCAGGAGTGCTGGTCAGCTTTCCAAGATGGACGCTGTAGGGAGCTACAGCAAGTTCAGTCTGCAGATGTGAAGGAGACCATAGACAAGGATTCTACAAAGGTTAATTTTCCTTCAGCAGAGCTAGAAGATGCAGAATTATTTCTGGATGCCTTATCTTCTGAGGATTCAAAAGTTCCTGTAAGCCCTACAGAGCCTGAAAAAGTAAAATGCTGCCTTTAAAGTCTGTTCAGCTACTTTCTTGTACAAAACCTATAGATGGTGTTGCCCTTTAAGACCTGCACTGCCTGTGGATGATGTCATGCTACTGAACACGGAAGGGATTCAGATGGAGAATGGTGTTTCTGCTGTTTGCAGGAGCAATGGCAGTTCCAAAGATCGAAATCTTTCTGCTCCAGCACAAAAACAGGTCAGTTGGGGTCTCCTGCCTAGCACTGAAGGCTACTTGTTTCCAATAGTTTGGGGATTTGTTGGAAGTGGGGAAAATGGACTGCAGCAAGATAAACAAAGAAACTGAAACCAGGGAAAAGTATGTGGTGGGAACTGCTCCAACACTGACTAAACAAGCAGGGTTTGTTTTTCTTCTTCCACTGCTCAGATTATTTATCAAAACAGCCAAATGAACAGGAGGAAGCAACTGTTTTTCTTTTGGTGACCGAAATATGGGAATGCTTCTACATCTTTGCAGCAGGTTAAAAGTTCTGTTCCTCAGCCCATTATGCCTAACTCTGATATTTTGACTTCCTCTTCTACACATGAGAGTGACTGGACTCCTGCTTCAGCTTTAATGGCAGCAGGGTGAAACAAACTCCTTCAGGAGAATGGGCTGCTGACTTAACCTGGGATTCTTCATTTGACATAAACTCTCATTCCCTAAGTGGAACCCAGAAAAGCCTGTTCAATCTGCTAAAGGGGCTCAGACTCTAGGGATTTGGTTCTTAATGTCTCTAATGATACTGTTAGTCCTGTTTCTGTAGAGTCTCATAATGCTGTATCTGATAAAAGACCTTTATTATCTGACTTATTTGCAAAAAACAAACGTGAATCCGCTCCCAGGCGGAATGCGGTGCGCATTAGATATACAGTGGGCATGGCTGAAAGGCCTAATAGAAACTATGTTGGGAGACATTTAATTAAGGAATCCTTGCATTTTTCTCCTAGAGATGTGTTTGCCATCATCAATATTTCAGGAGAGGATAATTATGATGTCAGTTTCAGATCAGCTGCCTTGTTAGAATTATTTTGGATTAGGTATTCTCAGGTAAGATTCTCTCCCCTTTGGTCCCGTTTGTGATTATTCCCTCTCAACCAGCCATCAAGTTTGTTACAGTAATGTTCCGCAATGAAGGGTGTCAGTGGATGATATTACATATTGGTTGTCCAATAAATGTGATGTACAGGGGATCCAGAGCCTATTTTAGACTCAGAGGGCTTTTGGACAGGCGGATGGAAATATAAGGTCAAATTACGACACAATGAACATGGTTTTATGCATATCCCAAACTCCTTCTTACTAGGCCGTGATAGAGGTGTTTGTTTTTTATAGTGGTCAGCCAAGGGCCTGCTATAAATGTGGCTCCACGGACGCATTTGTCTAGTGTTTGTGATAGTCCTAGATGTGACAATTGTGGCGAAATTGGGCATTCACTGATTCAATGTTCTAACCCAACGAAATGTGATTTATGCGAGGGTAGTTCTCCACATTCAACACCTGTCCGTGGGCTGCAAAACAAAGTATCAGGGAATTGTACTGAACAGTTTTTACAGAAAGCACAGGAAGACCTACTCTCTCATTAGCCTCCCACTTTTCCTGGGGAACCCCTCTTGATGTAAGAAACCTGTAACTCCTGTGACAATGAATTTAGTTCTCCCCTCCCTCTTCATCATTGTCAAGGCCTGTACAGCCTAATAGTTCTGCTTTGCAGGACCCTCTGCTTGTCCCAAGTGTGAAATCGGGTGGTATTGCTAAGACTTTAGATCAGAGCGTAGACCCCCCAAAATTAACCCCTCTCTCTCTGCCTCCTAGAAGGTTCATGAGGAATGTGAAATCAGTACCTGATGCAGTTACAGATTCAGTGGAAACTTCTAATCCTTTCTCTCTTCTTTCTTCTTGGGGGGATACAGCAATGGATGTTGTGGATTCGGATTCCCAAATCTCTACCCAAGACCCCATGGAACCCTCCCAAGGTTCTTATAAGGAAAAGAAAAAGAAAAGAAGAAAAATAAAATAAATTCCTTCTTTTTGGTACTCATATGGGTTTTCTGTGGGCTTCTTTGAATGTTCATAGCATTTTAAATGGAGCTAAACGAAGGCTATTTTTCATATGTTGCATAATTCTAGAATTACTGTTTGCTTTTACAAGAAACTTGGATGTTCTCTAAAGAACATGTTACTGCCTTTAAAAGGATTGGCCTTGGGGCCCTTCATATTGGTCATTTGGTCAGGATAAAGCTGACGGCATTGGTATTCTTTTTCCACCTTCCAGTTTAAACTTCATAAATTAATAGACTGCATTCCAGGAGGGTTTTGATTGTGGACTGTTTTCTTGAATCTGTCCTATATAGACTTATTAATATTTATAATCCACAGGTAAAACAGCCAGAATAAAGTGTATGAAAACTATACAACCTTTTCTGCTCACTACAGGCCAGTACTGTGGGGTGGGGATTTCAACTGTTCTCTTACTGACAGGAGATCTAGTGGAAAAAAAATGTATTGTGATGCTAACTTTTTACAATCTGTTATTAGAGAGGCAGACCTCAGAGTCTGCAATACTTTAGAATCCAACCCCCCTAAAAATACATTTTGTAAAGGGAAGACTGGTACCTGTATTGATTACCTTTTCACCTCCAAAAATATATATATTTCACAGTTTTCTAGACAGCCTTTTGAATTTTCAGACCATCTCCTACTTAAAATTGCAATAGAAATCCCAGTAAATTATAAGCCCTACAAAAGTAGATGGCGACTAAATACCTCATCATTACAAAATGACTTTGTCAAACATTCTATAGTTCAAATTCTAACTGCCCGCCTATCGGTTGCAATGTTTATATTCGGACTTAGGGATCTGGTGGGAAGAAACTAAACTAGACTGCATGGATTGGTTTAGAACTTATGGACAAAAACCCAGAACGATAATTTTTCTTCATTACCTCACATTCGTTCAAAATTACAGTCTCTATTAACTAGAGCTAACACTTCTTCAGAAGATTTATCTCCTTTAATTAAGCATGTTAAATTACAGATGAGGAAGTTTCAATATGATAGAGCCAGATCCTGCAAGCCTTAATTAACAACTCACGTCCAAAACAGTGATTGGGGACCCCTATAGTTTGTGTAAAACCGTGCTGAGATAATTCTACACTAGATTGTTTAGTCAGTAATTCACAGTATTATACTGACCCTTCGGATATAAGTCATATTATATTCGACATTTCCAAAATTTAGGTCCTCATATGAGACTTACAAACTGGCGTCTTTCAGGATTTTCTGAAAGGTGTTACAGCCCTTCATTGATGCCTCAAAGGCAGCTGTTCTTTCTGAACCCTTTTCTTTACAAGAAATTGTGGATGTTATTTCTAAACTTAAGCTTAATGTGTCTCCTGGGTAGATGGGTTATCTAATGCCTTTTATAAAACTTTTGCAAATGAGCTGGTTCCCTGTTTAGTTGGTGTTTTAATTCCTTTCTTTCTGGAGGACAGATCTATCCTGCATTCACAAAGGGTTACAAGTTTATATCTTTAAAAACAGGAGATAGAAGTGAGATCAAAAACTGGAGACCTATCACATTGTTAAATTCTGACTATAAAATTTTGTGATGCTGCTTAATAACAGACTTCAATCTTGGGCTACTCTAGTGATTTCTCCAGTTCAGTTCTGTGGTGTTTCTCAAAGGCGAATACATTGGTACTTTGTTATATAGAGAATTTTATTGAAATATTACATCACAGCAAACAAACTGGTATTCTACTATCATTAGACTTAGAAAAGCCTTTGATAGGGTTAGTCATTCATTCCTTTTCCAAACCTTGGCCTTTTAGGAATGCCCCTGAGATTCTTACAATTTTACAAAATTTATATTCTAATTCAATAATCTGTCCAGTTATTAAAGGAAAATTGGGAAAGGTTGGACGCTAAAAGCTGGTGTCAGGCAGGGCTGTCCACTGAGCCCTTTATTATATATTTGCTCCTTAGAACCCTTATTAGACATTTACAATTGGTTTCTGGTTGGGAGGGTCCAAACATTCCCTTTTCTGACTCCTTTAGAAATGAAAAAGTTTTACGGATGACATCTGTTTATTTTTTAAACAACAAGGCCAGCTGGAAGTTTTCTTTAAGTTATTTCACAGGTATGCGACCTTGTCAAACGCTAAAATTAATTTTCAAAAATCTAAAGGGTTGTTAATAGGAGCCGAATATTAACCCCTTTGTGCACAGAACTATTTCATTCACTACAACACCTATTTCCATTTTAGGGTTCTGTTCGGTTCCCAAAATTTACCTGAGCAGAATTGGCTTGCAGTTTTAAATAAAATGGATAATAAAGTTCAGAGGTGGAAACATTATAAATTCTCGAAACTGAAGAGAGTTCAGATTTTAAACAATTCCTGTTACCTTGCCTACAATATTTGGCATTTCTGTACCCTGTCCCAACTAACCTGGAAGTGAAACTGTACAGTATTAGTTTTCAGTTTTTGGGGAAATAGGTTAAATCCCATTAAAAGGTATTATACTTACCTGGATAAAGTCAAGGGAGGGTCGGGATGGTAGATCCTGTGGTTTTCTGTTCTTCCCTTTTTCTTGCTTTTCTTTTTGGAACTGTACTTTAACCCCAATATTCCAGAATTTAGCTGGTTGAAATTCTTACTATCCAATATTCATCGAAATGGATTGGATTGGCTCCAAAACCTAATATTTCCTTTCTACTCCCTTTTCTTTAAACCGATTGTTCGAAATTATATATGTGGCAATTGTCCAAATCACAAATTATTAATTCTCCAACAAAACTATATTCCACTATTATTTCTCAAATCTATCCTCATTCCCCGCATTTAAAACCTGCCCAGGTACTATGACCCATCTGGTGTTAGCACAATTAAATAACCCCGTTACCCCCTACATGTGGGAGGCATAATGGTTGATAATGTATGGTCGGTTACAAGTTAGAGGGACAGCTAAGTATAAAATGAAAGAAGAAAGGTTTTGTCCTTATTTAGAGTGTACGGCACAAGAAGAAACAATGGAACATTTTTTATTCATTGTTCTTTGCCTCTAAACTATGGGTGTATTTGGCAACTATCTGGCACTTCCCATGGTTGAAACATATTTCTTATGAATTGTTAGTATTGGGATCTTTACCCCATGTCTTGCTACATTTCATACTTCAACTGTACACATTTTCTTAGCATGTCTTAGATTTTGTTTATGGCAAGTTAGATGCCAGTGGGTTTTGTATCAAAAAGCCAACTTTTTAGGCTTCAGCCACTATGTTATTTGTGAATTAAATAAAGTATATCTAAAAGATGCTCAGATTTATGGGACTAGAAAAGTTCAAATCTGGTGGAAGGGGTTTCAGCATATGATAAAATTTAAATGACGGATTACTTTCTTTTCTTTTATGCTTTTTGTTAAAAGATAACTGTGTATCACTTGCTTTTTGTTCAGTACCTTTGTTGATTTGTATAAGCTTTTGTGCTTTTTGCTGCTGTTTTTCTTGATGTGTTTTTTTTTCCATGCTTTATTTCAATAAAGAAGCAATTTACCCCTACTCTTTTCAATAAGTGCCATGGGATCTTTAACATCCACCTGAACTACCACCAATCCAGGCAGATGGGACCTCGGTTTAATGTCTCATCCGAAAGACGGCACCTCAGAAGTGCAGCACCCTCTCATGCTGCACTACTGTGTCAGTACTGGGATATTAACCCAAGTGCCAGATGTGGGAACTGAACCCACAGTCCTCTGATCTCCTGGCCTCAGAGGCGAGTGTGCTACCTACTGAGCCACTGACACTGTTAGATTTTATGGGAATTAGATGGGTATTTAATGTTATTGTATCAAGAAACTGCTTTTAATGCAGTACAGCATGGTCATTTAAGGGACACTCTGATCCTATATGGGGTTTCACATCAATTTGTTAAAGTGCTTCAAAGTTTATATGAAAGGGCTATAATGATACCATTGAATAATGGGCACTTGGGAGTTCCTGTTCAGCTGCAGAATGGAGTAAGACAGGGATGTCTGCTGAGTCCGCTTTTGTATGTGTTTGCAATTGATCCTCTGTTAAAAATTATAGGACATGCAGAACAGATAAAACCTGTCTGTGATAGGGCTGGTCGAATGAATCTGAAGGTGTCAGCAAATGCAGATGATTATATGGTTGTGGTGCATGATTTGACCTTGGGACAAAATGTACTTGATGTCTTAGAAGAACTGCATGGAAGTACAGGGATTAAAATTAATACTTCTAAATGTAAAATACTAATATTGGATAATGCGTCTGTACTGCAGCATTTTTCCATCCCAGTGGATAATGGGGAGATTAAGATACTGGGGTTGTTGTTTGGAACAAGAAGGGCAGAACAAATGAATCGGGATTTAGTGTATGATGATGCAGATAGGAAGGTTATATCTTGGAAATCTTGGAAAATGACAAGAAAAAAAGGATGTATTTATTGAAAGCTTATATTATGCCTGTTTTATTGTATGTCTCGCGTATATATCCAGTGCATTTTTGAATGCATGCCAAGTTAATGGTAATGTTTTTTTTGGTTTTTATGAGGCAGTTGCCTGAATCCAGTGAAATGGGCACATACCTACAGAACTAGAATGGATGGTGGTCTTGATATGATACAGCCGTTGGTCTATTTATTTAGCATTTTTTTTTTATAGTAATGTCAGACTGCTGGTGTTGGGGAAAGCAGGATTAGGTGTTGATTATATGAAACGCTGGGAAGTTCAGTTTTTAGAAGCATGGGAGAGAGATAAATGGCATATTTCTGAAAAAAGTTTGCCTACTTATATGCAGACCACGTTAAAATATGTCAGGATGTGGAAAATTGTGCTACATTGGTTCGTGGATACAGATAGAAAAAAAAACTATAAAACAATTATTGTGCAATGTTACTTGGAAGAGCCTGTGTTTAATATTACTGCTAGCCTTGATAGTAAAACATTATTAGAAAGTATTACTGAACCACAAATTTGGATAAAAATGCAGGATATGGTATGATTGCGTGGACATCTAAGATTAAATGTCAAAGGGAATCAGAAACATAAAATATTAGAAGATCAGGTATGTCTAGAAGGGATATATATGGGTCATGTGGAAACCATGCAACATTTATTTTTTGAATGTACCTATATACAAGGTTTTTGGGATTCTTTGGCTGCATTATGGGGTGAAGAACTGTTTGCACAGATGACTCATGATATTCTGATATTGGGACAATTGAGGAAGGGATGGAGAAAATCACATAAAAGTATGATCTGGGTAATAGTTGCTTGTTTGAAATGGATAACCTGGCATGCTAGGTGCCTTAGAGTGTTACAACAGAAGGAAGTAACAGTATGGGACATGTTATGGCAAGTCCAGATAGAATTAAATAAAATCTATCATTATGAAAAGCATATTTTGGGGGAGGTGATACGTCAGCATTTATGGAAGGGGTGGAGTGGGTGAGGTGAATGTCTTACCTTAAATTATGGGTATTTTTTTTATCTGTAGTATACACAGTACAGAGTTCTTTTTGCATTTCACTGACATATGGGACTTTAGGAAGTATATGGTGATAGTTTGGTATTGGGAAAATATGTGATGGATACGTTTGGTGGTGGATTTTCTTTAATGTGGTACGATGTAGTGGCTTGTGTGGTTATTATCTCTAGTTGTATAACTTTGGCTTGAAGTCTGTGTCACTGTGTATAGAGATGTTGTTTGTATTTTCTTTTGTTTCTCAATAAAAATTTCCCCAATTTTTTTCAAGAAGTGCCATGGGATCTTTAGCATCCACCAGAACTACTACCAGAACAGGCAGATGGGACCTCGGTTTAATATCTCATCTGAAAGACGGCACCTCAGGACAAGAGTGGGCAATATCTTTAAGTAGATTCCATGCCTACTCCTGTCAAGCATGGCACTGGATTAGCTGACTGAGACTTGAGTGGCATTACTGGGGTACAGCGGGAGATCTCAGGCTACTTCACAACCCCTGGGCCGAGTAGGGGTGAAGGGTCTCTTGCTGCATATTAGAACTGAAAAATTGGTGTCGAGTCTCTAGGGTGGAAGCAAAGCCCCTGAATAGAGTTCCGCCTACCTGTTTTAAAACACTATAGTAAGCTATGTAGGCATCAGTATTTATTTTTGAAAACATATTCAAGTTCTTTTCAATGAGATGACATGTATTGTTTTCAGATATAGTTATTTTTTGCAGCCATGGACCTGGGAACTTTCAAGTCTGTTGTGATTTCAGATAGCAATAATGCTCTGTATTTCAAACACTTTGCTTAATAAAACTGAGAAATGCATCACTCCCTGTACTGCAAAATTTTAAAGAGCATGTTTGTAGAGTCTGTGATGCCACAATGAAAATTTATAATGATTGTATTTAGACAAGACTGAACTTATAATTCAGATCATTCTTGTATTAATCTGTCCCTTATGTTTTATTATTAATGACATTTGCATAAAACAGTATTTTCTGTCATTTGGTCATCATCTGCTCTGGCAGCAAATCTGCAAGTGACATAATAATCCTCACTTGTGATATCATATCCTCTTCTATAGCAAATATATGTAATGCCAAATGAGAGATTATAATTTCACATGAAGTTAAGCAGAAAGAGCAGATGATACTCTTTTTATGGAAATTTCATAAGCTTTATAATTCATTTACATGATCTTAAACAATTAGTTCTCAGAATGGCAGAGACTCGGATCCTGCATATAGTGGGCTTTACAGTACATGAGGGAACATTAAATTGGAGTGTTCCATTTTATTTACAGGGAAAGGAGCATTATATTTGGTTTAAAAAAAGTAATATAAATTACTCAAGGCAGCTCAGGTTATTCTTAATTGGGCCTATTCACTAACGATGGGGGGATACACGCAAATCACACATATCACCCCCCGTGCAGCTCCAAACTTGCCGGAGATCTGCACAGGGACTGCATTCGTGAACAACAGTCCCCGTCCAGCTCCATTACATGGCCCCACCCCTGGTGTGCAGCTACATGGGAGCAATCTGGTGTGGGGCTGCAGACCAGGCCACACAGCCAATCGGCTACATGGACCAGGACCACTAGTGAATCACTTGCATCCATTGCTAGCCATGTTGCTGACAAGTGTGTAGGCAGACAGTGGACTGAGGTGTGGAGGAATGCCATCAGCTCATCCCCAACCCTCCCAAATGTGCCCCACAACCAGGGGTGGAACATTGAGGGGCACATTGACCCCCACAATCCCCACCAGTCTCAGCGGTGGTATACAGGGTGGTACATAATGGTTATGGCTCCCTCCAGAAGGCATAGCCATTTCTTCCCCCATGCAAGGCACCCACACCATTGAGAATGGTTCAGAGTGCTAACATGCCACATGCACCTGTTCCCAGTCCACCCCCACATGGAGCTGTGCATTCAGCTGGTGTGCCGGGCACATAGGGGGGCATACAGGGATCATGCATGGTGCACAAGGGGGCATAATGTGCATGGCCTGGTGAGGGTGGTTTTATGCACCTGGTTTATGCAGTGCATAACCCATCCACACCATTTGTGAATAGGGCCCAATATGTTTAAATGTGTGCTGAGAACAACATTCTGTCATGCTGTTCGGGCTGACAGAAATTATTAGTTTTCCTTTGTGGTCCTCTCATCCGAACAGCAGAAGAGAACATTCACAGTCAATAAAAAATATATCTCAGTATACATATAAACATATAATAAAGTATGAGAAGGAGATAAGTATATGGCATATGGACCTGGCTCTCTAGCTCCCCTCTCACTTCCTCTCTCGCACTTTCCCTAGGATTTCACTAGCACTTACTAAAGCCTTGTTAGTAAAGTTTAGGTATAACATCGTTGATAAACACACAAATAGATCAAGTAACTGAATATTGTTACTTGGGTGTAATGTTTGATACAGAATTAAACTTTCTGGAACACACCAGTGAGGTGCTATGCAAAGTCAGTAAAAAAATTAGGAGCACTTAGAAGAACATCAAGATGCTTCGATCAAAGAGCAAGGAAAGCTATTGTGGAGCAGATGGTGATGCCCTCTATTAATTATGGAAGTATTATATACAGGGTTGTACCTAAATTAATACGGGATAAATTGGATAAAATACAATTTAAACTTGCGAGATTTGTATTAGATTGTCATTATAGATCACTGTACGTCACTTAATACACTGGGTTGGACAACATTAGAACAAAGAAACGGGGAGGTATGGCTAAAAGTATAGTATTTTTTTTTACAAAACAACTGGCTCATTACATATCGTTTACTGCATTGACATAACAAATTGAACCCATTCAGACATTAACTAGATCTGTCCATGTAAATAAAATAAAAATAAATTATAATAAAACAAGATTTGGCGAGAAAATCCTAAGACATCAGGTAGAAAAATATTGGAATATACTTCCATAATCATCAAGAGTGGCATCCCCAAAACAATTTAACTGGATAGAAGATGGACTCTTGCATTTTGGTTATGACTTCCTCCAGATGAAGATTTTGCTGGGCCTTGCACAAGTTGTTGCTTCTGTGACCCACAGCCACTGCCATGCCTTGGACTTAGTATTCTTAATGGGACTTGAGGTCACTGATCTCAGGATTGATCCAGTCATCTGGTCTGATCATTGCACGGTGGAGTTCTCATTTGGCACCCCTCCATTAGTCCCTCCTCTGTTGAGATGATCCACTACTGCCCTTTGAAGGGGTTGTCCCCAGAGGGACTGTTGGCAGTAGTGGACATTTCTGGTGTGAGTGCTGCTGGTGGAGCAGGTGCGGGTGAAGCAGTGGCAGTCTATAATAATGCTGTCTCCAAGGTGCTTGACTACATTTCATTGATCCATATATGATCCAAGTCTTCTCTCTTGAGACCCCCATGGTTTGATGGAGCTCTCAAGGAGATGAAGATCAGGGGGTCAGATTTTGGAGCATTGTTTGTGGAGGACTCAGTCTAAGGAGGACAAACTGGCTTTGAGAAATGACTACAGTAAGTATCAATGGGCAAGCAGCCATACGAAGGCAGTATTCTTGTCCAGGGAGACTGCTGCAGAGAGGAATGTACGATGTCTGCTTTTTCTGACTGTAGATGGGCTACTTCATCATTCCTGTCTGCAGCCAAAAAGAGCAGTTTCAGTTGCTCAGTTTGAGAAGTTTGCTCTGTTCTTCTCTAACAGGGTGTCCTCCATTGGGGCCACAATCTCCCCAATGGAGCATGAGCATCCCCCCACAGTGGTGGGCCATGCATTGTTAGAGGCACTCCTATTGTCTGGGGTGATTTTAGGGAAGTGGGGATGGCAGATGTCATTGGGGTAATCTCAAAGCTGTAGTCCACATTTTGTGACCTGGCTCAGGCCTGACTCATCTCTTAATGGGATGTGTTGCGTCCATTGGTCCAGTGTTCACCAGGATTGTCCAGTGCTTGCTTTTGGAGGGATTTTTCCATGAAGCATTGAAAGAGGTGCTGGTGAGGCCCCTCCTGAAGAAACCATCTCTTGACCCCAACATCTTCATGAAGTATCGACCAATCTCCAACCTGCCAGTTTTTGGTAAGGTTGTTGAGAAAGTGGTGGCTCAGCAGCTTGAGGCACAACTTGCAGCCTATAACACATATGAGCTGTTTCAGTCTGGATTTAGGTAAAGACATAGCACTGAAATGGCATTAGTCAGGGTGCAGAATGATCTCCTCAGGGTGAGAGATAGAGGAGACCAGTCAATACTCTTTCTTTGCAATTTCTCCTCAGTGTTTGACACTGAGGACCATTTAGTGCTGCTGGATCACCTTAGGGAGTTCTGTGGCCTCACCAGTACTGTCATCAACTGGTCTGAGTCCTATCTCACAGGCAGGGTGCACAGGGTAGTGATGGAGAATTTCCCCATCTACCCAAAACCCTGTTTTGTGGAGTTCCCCAGGGCTCAATCCTGTTAATCATGTTATTCACAGTGTATATGCTTTCCCTTGGTGAGATTATTAGATGATATAGCTTGGGTTTCCATTGTTATGCAGATGACACCCAGCTGTATATGTCTGTTGTTCCCTGGATGAGTGATGCTATGGAGGTGCTTAACAAATGTTGGGACAATATCCTAGACTGGATATCCTCTAACTGGTGAAGACTCAGCCCAGAAAAGAAGGAGGTATTAGTGATAGAGCCTGGTCACTGATATGATGCAGTTGCTGCTGGTATGGGGTCAGGGTCATTCCTGGGCTCTATCCCACTGACAGCTTTTACTAAGGTAAAGATTCTGAGCATCATCCTTGGCAATGGATTGACACTTGAGGCTCAGGTGTCATCTGTCATCAGGAGTGGTTTTTAACCACTTAAGAAATATCACCCAGATCAAAGCCTTAATTCAGCATGGTGACCTGCCTTCATTGGTTCTTACTTTTGTTACATTGAGGTTTGACTACTGTAATGCTCTATACTTCAAGGTCAGTGGAGCGATTCTCCATCACCAGCAGATGGTGCAGAATGCAGTGGCCAGGTTACTGACAGGCCTTCCGAAGTTCTCCCTTGTGAGCCCAGTCTTGCATGCCCTGCACTAGCTGCCAGTGAGATTCAAGGTGGGCTTGCTCAACTATAAGGCTCTACACAGTTAGGGACCTTGCTATCTGAGTGACCTACTGACTACTGTCCACCCTGTGCACTCACTCTGCTCCTCCACTGAGGGCCTCCTAGTGGTTCCAAGGGCCTAGCTGAAAAGCTTCAGAGACTGTGCATTTGACGTGGCTGGCCCAGCCCTTTGGAACTCGCTTCCAAGATCCTTGAGGGAGGCTCCATCAGTGGAGGCATTTAAGTGGGGTCTGAAGGTACCTCTGTTCAGAGAAACATTTGAGATCATGTTATAGCCTAGATTTGTAATGATGAATTGCAATTTTAGTGAGATTTTATTTTATAGAGTTTTGTTGAGATCTGTCATGAGTTGTGTATTAACAATTGTTTTATTGTTTGTTTATTGCATCTCTACCCTTTTGTACAGCGCCCAAAGCCTCTATGATTGGGCGCTAAAGAAATAAACTTTTATTTACTTACTTATTTACTTATTTTAGTGCAGATGTGCTCATGATACCCTTCAGAGATTCAGTGAGGATCTGAGAAAAGTAGATCTTGGCAATCCTAGACTTATAGTTCTCATCAATGATATAAAGAATAATCTGGCAACCAGTGTGGTAAGTCTTTTGCTATTTTAACTACATTTTGTTGCATTTTTTTGAGGAAACAATTGCAGAGAAATCAAATGATTCTTAGTAACAAAAATCATGAGGAAGCACTAAAATAAACATTTCAATGTCACATCAGTGTTTTTCTTACTGTAGACTGATTTAAATTAGATAGTGGTGGCACAGCTCTTAAAAAGCTACACACAAAAAGGATGAATTTATATATTTATTCGTAAACATAAGAGATGGTTTAAACCAAAACCATATTGCAACTTACAAAATGAAGAACGAGACTACTAGGTGCATTGTTAATAAAGGATTGGCTTGAACCACATGAGTTATACAGTAGGTACTTTATTTACATAACAATGCTGTGGAAGTTATATTGCTGCTAGTTAATAATGTTTGAAGTACACCTACTTATCCATTGCATAGTCTTCTTCACCAGAAAGCATAGAACTTTGCATAAGCTTCCATTCATGAGGTATTGTACTTTGTGGGGGAAAAATAGAAAAGTATGTACTTTGCAAAACAATATACAAGAAAAAAGTCACAAAGGGTGTATTTTGCTTTGGAGGGGAAGACACACTTTGCAGATGTTTCACACTATGCAGATTTTTTCCAGCAAAGTGCAAAATGTCATGGAAAGAAAACTACGCAAAGTGTAATTTAGGCAACTGTGCGGCCCATTCACTCCAATGTAAAACTTTGCCACACGTTTACTGCTGAGTATTGTTTACTGAGCATACATGAGCCTAGATACTTTACTACTCTGTTTGTGCCTTCACTGTTTGTGGTATAACCTCTTGTGTTCTGTGGTGTAATGTAAGTGTACCTTGATGGTACTTAATAAGTTACTTGTGTTTTAATAAAGTCTATTGAAGTGTTTATAAGGATATGGATTGAGAAAATCAGGCAGTTGTTTTGGGCAAGCAGCTGTCTCCTGGTTTCGTTAATATAATCACTTATCTGTAACCTTCCTCTTTTACTGTTGTTTATATATTTATTTATTTATTTATTTTTGATAACTGGGTAAGTGCACTAGACATCAGAAATGCCTATTTTCAGGCATGACCTGGGAGAGTACAAAGCAAATATAGGCAGAAAAAGGCACAGTACCAATACTGCCCTGGTTTGGGTGCTTAATGATCTCCTGGTGGCAAGGGATTGATGAAAGCATTCCATTCTTATATTTCTAGATCTCTCAGCAGCATTCGAAACCATGGACCACGGAGCACTATTGGAATTGGGGGTGCTTGTCACTTTTCCATCTGCACCATTGCCCTTGTCATATGGTGTTCAGCAGGGCTCCATCCTGGCACCCATGTTCTTTGTAATGTATATACTACCACTAGGGGACATCATAAGGTGGTACCAGTTGAGTTTTCACTGTTATGCAGATGACACTCAGATGTACCTGTCCTTTGCACCTGAATAGCATGATGCTGTCCCAAGTTTTAATCAGTGCCTTACTGAGATCTAGAACTGGCTGAGGCTGAATTCAGACAAGACAGAGGTACTGGTGGTGTAACCTGGTCACCTGGGAATGGGGATGCAATCTTGTCAGGTCTCCGATCTTAGGATCAGGGACTGCCAGTTGCTTACCTCAGCTGAGGTGAAAAATCTTGGCATTGTACTGGGCTGTCATTTGACACTTAAATCAAAGATGTCAGCTATGGTCCAGAGTGCATTGTATCATCTTTGCAACATTGCTAGGATCCGACACCTGATTCCCTCATGCGATCTGCCCTCACTGTTACATGCCACTTGTGCAGTGCCTTGAATTGCAATAAGAAAGTGTGCGACAGTATATAAATAAATAAACTAAACTAAAGTAAACAAACATTACAAAGGTAGGATGCATAACATATAGGCAACTTACGAAAAGTAAAGAACATATGCAGACACCTGGAGTCAGGTACTATCATTACATCCAAAGTATAAGTAGAGATGTCAATTTTATACAGAAATGGCAGTACATAGAGATAGAAGTTTTACACAGCAATGACAGTACATAAATTAACAACAAGAAGCAGATACAAAATACAATACAGAGGTATGTATCTAACCCAAAATGAGCATCAACCTCAATTAAAGGGTGGAAAGGTTATTTGTAGTTTGAGAAAGATAGATGCTGTATCTAGATTTATTTATTTATTTGTATTTAATTAAAATTTGTTGAATGGGGGAGCACATTGAGCAAAAGCGTCTTCCTATGTGCAATCTTGGGGAAGAGTAGATTGGAGGAAAAGAACCTCATATATCAGAATATGCAGAATGAGATTTCATGTGAATGATCAGCAAAATGCAAAATTCAACAGAGAAATATAAATATGGAATGATCCATACTAAGCTGTTATTACCCCTAACCAGGGTGTAGCATGAAAAGGCGTGGAGGGTGGCAAGTAACTAGGACTACCAAAGCAGTAATGGAGAATAATAAACTGCTAGGAAAATAATGACAAGAATGAGGATGAGGGAATGATCATGAGAGAGAGAGGGAGAGATGACAAAAGGAAAAAAGGAAGGTTTTCCAAAGGTGAGTGAGATGGATGGACAAGGCAGTCTGACTAGCTGAGACTTTGTAATGAAGGATGGACAAGAAGTCAAAGGAATGAGGGGAGGATTAGAAAGTGGGGTAAAACAGAATTGACAAATAGGAGGGAAGTGTAGTTAGTCATAATTCAGGAAAAAGGAGACACAGTGAAGAAGGTGCTGGGACTCTAGGGAGTGAGATAGAGATTAAGGTAGAGACAGCAGTAATGGGTGAGAGGTGGGACATTAAGAAGAAAACAACAGTTGAACAAAGGGTCCACTCTGGCATGGGTAGATTTGGAGGCAGCCAGAAAGATAGGAAGGAAGGAAGGAAGGAAGGAAGGAAGGAGAGTATGATTACGTGTTCTGTATAATACATTTTCAAAACTTACATCAAATAAAACACACAAACACATACAATTCAAAATAAGTTCACCATTACATGTTGTACAACTGTCATAAGGGGAATACTAGGCAGAAAACATCGCTGAAACACCAGCATGCTGTGGTAAGAGCAAACTGGTCCTTCAATCAATTACATCCTGTCTCATTAGTCAAGTTCTTAATGGGTTTTCGAAGCAGCTGCATTTAAGGGCAGTACAGTTACTGTACTCAGAAGGAGCACATTTCACACAACTTAAGGCTTATGTCCCCAGCTGTAATCACCCCTGTTTTGTGGACCAGCAAAAGTTACTGCGCTTTGGAGTACATATCTCTAAAATCTGAGTGGGTGGCTAACAGGGCACAGATGTGGCAGGGCTTAGTCTCTTCAGGACCTTAAATACTAGCAGTAAAACATTAAAACTGATCAGTCACCTAATAGGGCTACAGTTCAACGTCCTAGGGGAGGTCAGTAGATACGGTACAGCATTCTGCATCATCTGCAGGTAGTGGAGCTGATGTGTAGGCAGATCCTTGTAGTGCACATTATAGTAAGCCAGAGGGATGAAGACAGGTAAAAGCCTAAACTAGGGTTTCCAAATCACTGTGGATAAGGTAGGGATGTAACTTGGTATTTCTCAGATTATAACAGTTACTCTGGACTGCCAATATTTAGAAATCCAGTCAGTCCACCATGTAGAGCAAAGCCTAAATTGAGTAAAACTTGCCCAGCCTTAAACTGTACTCCATCAATGAAAGGCAGCCTGATGCTATTCATAATGGATGACTTAATGTGACAGGAAACAGCCAGGTGTAGCATCATTTTGGCTGGATGCAGTCTCAGCCAACTGAAAGTTATCCATTTTTTGGTTTTGGCAACACAACAAGACAGCTCTCAAAAACAGCAGCCAAGTTACCCTGTCTGTGTACAAATGATAGATACATTTGAGTATCATCTGTATAAGAGTGAAACATCAAACTACTTTCAGTTAACCATTCTGAGCAGAAAAATGTTTACCGCAAACAACAATAAGGACAATATTGATCTCTGTGGAACCCTGAGACAATAGCATATGGAGAATATCTATAATTCCTCATGAGTACAGGCTGTCAGCAATTTGTGAGGCAGGACCAGAGTCATTCAGTCACAGTTCAAGAGATACCACCACACTTCCTCAGGCAATCAATAAATTCTGAGTAATCAATAGTGTCAAATGCAGATGACAGATTAAGGTAAACACTACAGATAACACTTCCTGATCCCTCACAAGGAGGAACTCATTCATGACCCTAACAAAGGCTGTGTAAGTTGTGTTGTGTCAGTGCTGCACACCATATTGAAATGGCTGGTAAATGTTATTCCCCACCAGGTGTCTCTTAGTTGTGACACAAGTACCATTTTAATAACCTTACCTAAAAGAGGAAGGGTAGAGACATTGGACTAGATATTCAAATGAGTTGCACCTGGCACAACTGAGTTGTGCCAGTGCAACCACAGAAATGTGCCCCAGGGCAATATTCAAAAGGAGTAATTGTGCAGCACAGTTTCCAATGCACTGGGGCACAAAGATAATGCATATGGCACATCTCCAGGGGGCATGCCCATGCATATTCAGTGCATCTGCCGGCACATCCCAGAGATGTGCCACATACCTGGGCACAAAGTTGAGCCCATAAAAAAGTGGTTCAACTGCTAGCCACCCACAGGTGTGCTGCTGTATTGCAATGTGTGACAGCAGCCACCAGCTGTGGGTGACTACTCCCCCAGAACACCGTTCACAAGTACCCACATAAGTCCCTCCTAGTCTAGTGGTGCCCCCTCCCCTCCCATACCTCTGATCACCCATAAAGTGTAAAGTCAGATTTCCCTGGTAGTCTAGTGGTACCTCCCTCCCCTCCCATACTTCCAATTGCCTGTAAAGTGTAATTTCAGAAGTCCCTGGTAGTCTAGTGGTACCCCCCTCCCCTTCCATACCTCCGATCACCTGTAAAGTGTAAATTCAGATTTCTCTGGTAGTCTAGAGGCACTCCTCTCCCCGCCTCTGGCCCCAAGCTCCTGTAAAGTTAGTGGACCACCAAGGTACAGTTTTTATTAACATTATGGGTGATCTGGGCTACCAGCGGGGAGGAGGATACCATTGGACCACCAGGGAAAAGTTGCTATTAATGTTATGGGCAATCAGGGTTACCGGCAGGGAGGGGATGCCACTAGACTACATGGGAAATCTGAATGTACACTTTATAGGTGATCAGAGGTTTGGGAGGGAAGGGGGTGCCACTAGACTAGCAGGGAAATCTGATTTTACATTGTACGGGTGATCAGAGGGATGGGAGGGGAGGGGGTACCTTTAGACTACCAGGGAAATCTGAATTTACACTATACAGGTGATCAGAGGTATGGGATGGGAGTGAACCAGTGGTCCTCCACTGGCAGCACCGTATGCTGTGCAGGGTGCCAGGTGCATTTCGCTGGCCAGCTCTGCACGAAACATGCAAATGGGCCATAATGGCATGCAAATGGCTCCATATGCACCTTGCATGCATTAGGACCCTATTTGCATATTTGTGTCTGAATATCAGGAATTTGCACATTGAGTATCTCTGATGTGCTAGCGCATATCCTATTCCTGGTATTCAGACTTGCCTGGGGGATGCACTGGCACATTGCATTTGTGCCATGTGCATTTTTGCTATATTCAGAAGAGATGCGCTATGGCACATCTCTTTTGAATATATCCCTTAGTTGTTCTAGCACAACTCAGTTGCACTGCACCACCACTTGTGCCATTGCCAGGCGCAATTATGAATATCAGGCCCATAGTGGATAATGCCTGACTAACGGTGGTTAACCACAATGTAATCACCACAAGCGGTTGCTAGAACAATGGCACTCTCAAGGTTTACAGTTCCCATGGAAACTGTGAGAAGTAATTACGTTCATGGTTGACCACCGTTAATAAGGCATTATGTTTTATAGTGTATGAGAATGGTGGTTGCAAGATTCAAAATGCTCTTAATCTGATTCATCATGAAATAAACTTACTGAGAGCAAGGAGTCCAATAAACAAGGTTTATTGCAGTACATCCACTTGTGTAACTAGAGAGTTAAATTTATTAGAAGGCACAAAAAAAAATCAGTAAAATGAAATTATAATATAAACCCTTAGGCTGCCAACAGAATTAGTACATAAAGGAATTTTGGACTCATTTATCAGTCTGCGGCCCTGCAAGGGCTAAGTATCCAACAAGAACAAGAAAACACACTTTTAATTTGAAGCTGTGACTGTTAAAATTGGACAGAGTTCAGAGTATTAAATAACTTTTAGGCAGCTGCCTCCATTTGGTTGGTCTTGGGTCACGTTAATGAACATCTCAGTGTTTGCATCTTCCAGTGAGTCGGCCATTCATGTGAAGATCCTCTGAGACCTGACGTGGAGGAGGAGATCACGAACAATGTGAGGTAATCTATGGTTTGGGATGGGACTGTAACTTTACAAGAAGAAAGTGTATGGCTTGAATGAATGTCATGGGGAAGCAGGGAGGCATTCCAATAGCAGAACTGTGACAGCAGAAGCATTCAGCTTAAAGATTCAGTCCTGTAACCACAATGATGTGGCATAGCTGAGAAAGGTTTACAGCATGCTGACGTCACATCAGTGGGATTATCATGCTGTTAAGTGACTGAAAACTGTAGATAACAAGCACTCATCATACATTATAGTCTTACAATTCCTAAAACCATTTTGATCTTATAATGGCTTATTCAAGAGGGGCTTCACTGCAGTTTTATTCAAGGTAGATTGGAGAAACCCCTCCATCAATGAAGTATTGATTATATCCACAAATATAGGCACCAGCATCTCATGTTCTGCCCTCAACAAGTATGAGGACATTGGGTCTATGACACAGGTGGTGAGATGTAAGTCTGACAACATCAGAATGAATTCCAAATGATCTGTTGGGTGAAACCTCATCCAGGACTACAGTGATTCCAGCCACTCACATCTGGGTCATCATAACTTTGACCAATGACAGAGAAGAATATCCTGTCTCTGTTAATGGCAGTAGTGCTGTCTAGTGTTTACAGCATCATCTGGGGAACTGTGAGATCACAGGGTCCAACATCACAGCACCAAATATTCACTGTGCAAGCTTAAAAAAGAAAATTAACCACTTAGTGCTTCAGACCACACAACTGTGGAAATTGGTAGAAGCAAGGCCCCACTGCAAACAAGGTGTAGCTCAGCTGGGGTCGTACTGTGCAAACAGGCTGTAGAGTTAAAACAATCAAAATATCTACAGTCTTGGCAAATGTGATAGTCAAAGCATTCTGTAGTCCCCAGTGGGCCTCTTTCCCTCTCTCAGGCCTTTGCCATTGAGACCATTAAGACTACCATTAAGGTCCACTCTTTAGCAAGAGCAGAAGCACAGACTTTGGTGCTCTGATAACCCTTTCCACCATCTTCTACCCACTATTTCCAATACCTTCTACCCTTTAGACTCCCCATACTGACAGTCTGCTGTAGGTAGTACACACTGTACTCTCTCTGAGACCCTTTGCTATGCAGGCCTCTATCCAGGTACTTTTTCATTAGAGATACTGTCACAAACAACCAGTTATTCCAGTCTTTAGAAAATGATTTATTATTATAACCTGATTGTCCAACTACAGCAGTAATATTCCAATATATACACTATTTACATATAATCACACTACAGTGCACATACAGGATTACAACTGAAAGCTTGCACTCTTTAAACACATCTATCTTCCATGCCAGTTGCAGTGTTTTCTTTCCTCGCTACCTACACTAGTCTTTGTTACCTCAAATTGGTAATTGGTCTGCAGACAAACGATCTAGCTCCCTCCTTGAATCAGGCTCACACATAGTCCCCAGCAAAAAAAAAAAACAGAGAGGACTGTACTGAACAATTTATGCCCTCTGTCTCCCCTCAATGCCATGGCTGAACAGGGCTGTGACATTATTTCCCTTGAAATTTGGTTGATGCCTGCCTTGCAATATTATCTAAACTCTGGATTCCAGGAAGCAACATCCTCTTGAAAATTATTTAGTATACAAAGACTTTGGCTGGACTTGGTTCAGACAGAATGTCTCCTACCCATTCATCACTAATGACCAAGTCCCCTTCAGAAGGCTCCCTTTAGTGAAAGTTTCAACACCTGTTAAGATTCTGTTGGACTTCTAAAATGTCCAGAAAGCAGTCAGTGTCTTGTCACAGTTGAGCAATGCAGTCTTGTGATTTTAAACCCTGGCCCCCACACTTATACAAAGAGTAAACTGGCAGTTAACAAAAATAGTTTAGACTATCCAGTGAGAAAGTAGATTGGCATCAAAACAAGAAGTCATCAAACTCCTCAAACCTCTTCATACAGGCCTCATCATTGCCAGTGGAAAGGCATTTTGTTTTAAAATGTTATCAAAAACACTAAAGAGAGGGGTCAGCCTGTTTCTCTGTGCTGCAATGATGATCAAAATGTAATTTCTTACCACAATCCCAGCCTCCTGATAGTTTACACAGTGAGACATCAGTAAATATTGTTGGTTCATAATGTTACAGTTAATTTCATTTTGCAGCCCTGGATTGTACATGGGCTACATGAGAGGGATATAGCATAACTTTATTCCTCAGGAGGGGAACATATCACTTACCCTTTCCTCACAGCTACCACACTGGCATTTGGGGGATGGGGGATCAGTAGACCACTAGGTATTTATGATACACAGATTAATGGGCAATCGGGGGGGGGGGGCATCCAGTAGACTACAAGGTTTCTTGTACTGGCTTCCCAGGACAGGTAGTCAGGGGGTGGGGAACATCATTGCACTGGATTAATGACAGGGTTTCAGTAGCATTCAAAAATGCTGTGATGGTGGTTGTTTAGTGCTGCCAAAATCACTGAATATACCATTGCACCCAGTATGTATGAAGGAACCACTCATTTTCATAGGTACAGCAATATATTCTGAATGGTAGCACTGTTGGGTCAGTGCAATGCACTGGATTCCTTCAAATAATAATGCTGATATCCTCATTTTTCCAGAAACCCATTTTGTAAATGATGAAATAAAAACAACTTGAGGGGTCCAATACACTCTTTGCACATAGTCACACTAAAGTGCACATACAGGATTACAACTGAAAGCTTGCACTCTTTAAACACTTCTATCTTCCATGCCAGTTACAGTGTTTTCTTTCCTCACTACGTACACTAGTCTTTGTTACCTCAAATTGGTCTGCAGACAAATGATCTAGCTCCCTCCTTGAAACAGGCTGACACATAGTCCCCAGCAAAAAAAAAAAAAAGACAGAGAGGACTGTGCTGAACAATTTATGCCCTCTGTCTCCCCTCAATGCCATGGCTGAACAGGGCTGTGACATTATTTCTCTTGAAATTTGGTTGATGCCCTGCCTTGCAATATTATCCAAACTCTGGATTCCAGGAAGCAACATCCTCTTGAAAATTATTTAGCATACAAAAGACTTTGCCTGGGCTTGATTCAGACAGAATGTCTCCTACCCATTCATCACTAATGACCAAGTCCTCTGCAGGAGACTCCCTATAGTGAAGGTTTCAGCACCTGTTAAAGGATACCTAAACAACATTTTGACAACAAGCTATTCAAAAATCTGACTCCATAGGCAACTAAAGGAAAGGCTGCTGTATTCATTAATGCTAGAATTACATTTATATAATTTACCTAAATGTGGTTCCAGAGCATTTGAAAATTGTAAAATCAGCCTTCCAATTTAAAAAAACACGGTCTTACCTGCTTCCTAAAATGGCCACCAAATGTGTTATGTGATGACATCACTGGAGCCAAAGTCAGAGAGATATATGACTCTCTATAGTGCTAACTAGTTATTTTTTCCCTTTGTATAGAATTGTTTCACCCAAATGGTCAAAACCATGTGTATTATTTTGTATAATACACATGTTAGGCTATGGTTCTGTTTATTATGTTTACTTTAACATGCTGAAATTGTGTTTTAATCCAACCAACTTTCTCTGTGGCAAACAACAGTGCAGTACAGATCTTGAATAACCTGGTGGTCTAGAGGTTATAGCAGATCCAGGATGCTACAATGGGGGTGCTGGGGTGGCGGGCATACTTAATATGCACTTTTTAACATTTTTATTAAACCTTAATATTTTCTGCTATTATTCTTTTCTAGTAAGTTTTTGACAGAACCTACAAATGTAATCCATAGTTTGAATGTAAACATTTGTACAAGCAATAAATCAGACTTCTTCAATAAAGTGAAATGTAGCAGCAGCAGCAAGCAAGTATGTTACAATGTGGGGGTTGCAGCCACATCCTTCCCCACCCCCTAGATCCACCACTTTTTTGTAACAAAGTTCTTATGCAATCCAATGTTAGAGTTCATACTTTATCAAAATCAAATATATGCTTGTCTTGTCTTCTTTTTCCATGGGAAATAATAATAATAATAAGAATAATCAGCATTTATATAGTGGTTTTCATACACGCTGTATCCCAAAGTGCTTTACAAGCAATACTAGACTGGTAGTGAAGTGACTGAATGTGTAGTGACAACCAATTCACACATTAATATACCCACAGATCCTTGGACAATTGCGTGAACTGGTTTTATGGGAAGGGGAATGTTGGCCATGACAACAGGGTCAGGTAGTGATCATGGTGCTGGCAGCCCCACATCTTATTTCTCACAATAATCTGCTCATATTTCTCTCCTTCTGTCTTCCCCTTCCCTTGAATATAGTAGTACCTTGCAAGAGTGGCCTTCTCAGTCCCCCTCTGGTATTTATTCTTCACTACTCCTCCTCACACCAAAAACTGGTGAGCTCATCACCCTTCTGCATCATGAATGCAAGTAGTACAGTCCCGGTTTTTTGGGTTGGTTTTTTTTTGACATCTCAAATATAAACATATCTTTCCAGTAAGTCAGGCTGATAGCAGCAGGGAACAAGGGGAATGATGAACTTTCCTATCCTTAAAAGAGCTAGGCAACCTTTGATTAGGCACTATTAAATGATGGGTGTGCACATTATTATGCATGTCATTTAATAGTGCCTTATCATAGGTGGCTTAGATCTTATATGGGTAGGAAAGGCTATTTTTCCACTTGTACCATGCTGCTATCAGCCTGGCTTAACAGAAGATCATGTTTAGTATTAATATGTAAAAATAACATGGGAGACTGTACTAACCACATTCATGATGCGAAAGGGTAGTGAACTCACCAGTTTTTTATGTGGGGAGTAGGTGAGAAGAATGAATGCCCGAGAGAGGCTGAAGAGGCCATTCCAAGACGGTACAGCTATATTCAGGTTAGTTGAAGACAGGAAGGAGGACGTTGAGCAGGTCACTGTGAGATCTGAAATGTGGGTCTGCCAGCATCATGATCATTACCTGACTGGATGAGAGTCGCCAGCGATGACAAATACTCAGAGTGGCAGGGCTTCACCTAAACTGTTACCTGAATTCAGCGTAATGAGATTACCCTTGGGTGGTGGGGATGTTGACATTTGTTAGGACAGTATTGAGTGAGTTGTGTATAGCTCATTCAAGATTTAGAAGGGTGGTAGCCAGCCAACTCGCATTGTAGAGAAGAGCACAGAAAACTACTCGAGAAGATTTGCTGGGAACTGTCCTGCAGGATTCTGCAGATCACAGGTAAAGGAGTACACTGACATTGGAAGTCAGGTGGATTTGCTCAGGGTATTAGTATGCCTCTCCTGCAAATAATATTATTGTTAGCCATTGTAAGTGCAGCCCTTATGAGGGCATGGACAGCAGTTTTTCTGGTGGGTCATGATGCTCATTGCTTGGCCCTCCAGGAAGACCTAGTTGTTGGTTAATGAGGCGGGGAAAAACACAACAGGGGAACTGCACATACTACCTTCACTGTGCAGAAGGGTGGCGAGCCACTCAATGTTTATTGTGGGAGCAGAAGTCAAACATTGAGAAAGTGGACTGAACAGTGATTTGGGAGGCATTTTTTAACAGTGCCAGCTGATGCTGCATATCGGTAAAGTGTGCACAACTCTCTGAGGTACAAGATTATAATCTGAGGTGTAATAATTCTCTTCATGAGACTGTAAGCACATATGCGGACCCAGGCAGTACCAAGGACAAGGTATGGATGGTGGGGCATTCAAACAGAAGGCAGGCTAGGTGCAGGGGGTTCACATGGAAAAAGAAAGCATTATCTGTGGATTAACAGGAGAACATGAGCTTTGGAATTGAACCAGACCGCACTTTGCTGTGTGACCCTGATCAACTCACTAAACATCCTTGTTCTCCCAGGCCACACCTGTAAACAAGCTTTCAGCTTAGTGTGTTCCTTGCGGTTAACAAAAAACAAAATTCAGGGCATCACATAACCACTAGATCTTCAGGTATTTTGTAGTGTTGTACTGTACTGTGATTTGCCAAAGAAAAAGTCAGCTGGATTGCAAAACATTTTCAGCAGGTTTAAGTAAACAAAATGAACAACATCATAGCCTAACATGTGTACTGATCAAAATAATCCATGAGTTAATGTATCTGGTGCAACAACTCAAAACAAAGTGGGAAAGAAGAACCAGTTATCACTATAGAAATATATGTGGGTCTCTGTCTCTGGATCTGATGATGTCATCATGACTCATCACTTAACACACTTGGTAGACTTCTTAGGGAGACAGTAAGGCTGTTTTTTGAAAGTGAAAGGCTGTTGTTTACATTTTCCAAAAGCTATGGAACTGCATTTATGTTATTTACATAAATGCAGTTTTTGCATAAATGTAAACAGCAACCTTTACTTTATCTCTCTATGAAGTCAGATTTTGGAGTTTGCAGATTTAAAAAACTGCTTGTTTAGGTACCCTTTAAAACAAATCCAATAGACGTTGTTGGGGAATTCCAAAATTTTTACAGAACTCTATACAGTGCTAGGATCAACCCCCCATCAGAAATATAAATCAATCATTATTTGAAAGACCTGCCCCTTCCTGCTCTCTCCACAGACCAGCAAGCCTCTCTAATCTCCCCAATTATGGAAGGAGAAATTAAAATAGCAATCAAAGATCTAACTCCAGACAAAACACCTGGACCAGGCGGGTTTTCCCCAAACTTTTATAAAGTTTTTATGGAGGAACTGACCCCATGGTTATGCCATCTGTTTCAGACAATACTGTCTGGCGAATGCCGAGACCCACACCTTTTCGAGGCAACAATAGTGGTCCTGCACAAAGAGGGGAGGGACCCAGAAAAGGTCTCAAACTATAGACCTATATCACTCCTTCACTACGACATCAAGATTTTAGCCAAGTTATTGGCAGTCAGAATGGGTCAGGTTATGCCCTTGTTGATAGCTGGGGAGCACATGGGCTTCATGGTGGAGAGTTCCCCATTGGATCATGTACAAAAGTTAGAGCATATCTTCTCCATGTCCCAGTGCAGCATTCACCCTGCGGTTCTGCTGTCCCAGGATGCGGAGAAAGCTTTTGATGGAGTAGACTGGAGCTTTCTGTTCAGAGCCCTGAATAGATTCAGTTTCCCTCCCCTCTTTGCACAATGGATTAAAGCCTTATACTCTACCCCTAATGCCCAAATTTACTGCAACCATGTCTTCTCTTCCTCTTTTCCCCTTCATTCTGGTATGAGGCAGGGTTGTCCCTTATCCCCTCTGCTATTCAATATTTATCTAGAACCCCTCCTAGCAAGGCTTAAAAGTGACCCTGGCATCCAAGGAATAACGATAGGCCCTCAGGAGGTCAAGCTTTCGATGTATGTTGATGACATACTTCTTCACATATTGTACCCCTGAGCCTTGATTAGTAGGTCTCTATCACTGATTCAGGAGTTCAGACTACTATCCAACTATAAGTTGAACTTCGAGAAAGCCATCGTGTTCCCTATGAGTTCATTCACTCATAAGAGAGAGATTGAAGGATTAGGGTTCCAATGGGAATCTAAGAGACTTAAATATTTGGGGATAGTCCTGTCCCGAGATCCTAAATCTCTACAGGAAAACAACCTGGGCACAATCGTTCAGACTATCCAACAAGATCTAGATAGATGGACTAAATTACCATTATTACTCTGGGGTAGAATTAACTTAATTAAAATGAACATTCTACCCCGGATCATCTACCCCTTAATATGCTAAACATCTTGTTACCACAGGCGTGGTTTACTAGACTGCATTCCATGATATCCCAGTTTATTTGGAAGAATGGACAAGCCTGTAGATCTTATGGCAAACTAGAGGCTCCTAAAATCAAAGGAAGTCTAAGACTTTCCCACTTCAAGCTTTACTATTGGGCCAGTCAAGATGCAAAGGCCATGAGATGGGTAGACAGCCCTGAAATAACATCCCAAGCACTATACCATCCTCTGTGGCTCTGGCTGGAAAATGAACTTATATTGGCCCAGGGCTCTCTCCCCTTGCTCTGTTTCATAGACCCTTTAAACTGGTCCCGCCTACGCTATGGAGACTCCAATAGGAACATCAGTTAAGGTCTACAGTCAAAAGTGTACATCCTTAGCTTATAAACACACCCAAGATCCAACCCAACCCATTTTTGGCATCCTGAACCTATTGGTGGGTGGAAAAATGATGCCAGCTTCCTGGCTTCCCCAATTGGCAAAGACATCTATCTCAGACCTGTGGAACAATGGTCGAGTTAGTCTGACAAAAGATATAATAAAGTACTATCATCTGAGTCCCCAGTCTTACTTCAAGGTATACCAGATTAGTCATGTACTGGGGGAGAACCCAGATCAGTCAGACTGCGAGGGAGGAGGGTGAGTTCCTGCATCCACTCAGATCTATGGCCACACAACCTCATGCTGTTTCTGCTATCGACTCCTTATTATTAGAAAGAGCATCTCAGTAGCTAGACGGATCCTCTAACTACTGGAATATGCAATTTCCAGAGAAGACAATTAACTGGGAGAAAATTTGGATAGACACTCACAGGTTTATCTCCCAGGATAGACTGTGGCTGATGCAATACCAGATTATTAACAACACATACTTCACCCCAGTCAAAATGGCAAAAATGAATAGGGCTCCTTCGGCAACCTGTAGGTGCTGTATGCAGATGGAAGAATCCCTGTACCACATCTTTTTGGACTGTCCAAACATTGCTCCACTATGGAACTCTATTAGGCAGAAGGTAGACCCTTTACTGGGTTTAGCAGAACACATAGAAGCAGTCGCTTGTCTCCTGGGAGATTTCTCTCAGATATCAGTCACTGAGAGGAAATATCACCTTGCCATGATGGCACTATCGGTCAAGAAGTTAGTACTTAGACATTGGCTAGACGAGGTAGTTATCCCCTACTCCAAGTGGTTGCAGGAACTGCTCTCCAACCTTTCTGTGGAATGGGTCATTGCTTGTGTTCACCACAGGATGCCTAAATTTGAGAAATACTGATGTAAGTTGCACATGCTTTATGTCCTTTAAAGGGATATCCATGACATTTGGATGTGATATAGACAAGTACCAGTCATCCTCCTTCTTTTATCAGCTGATACCATGAGTGGGGAAGGGTTTGGGGGGGGTCATGTGTTTCTGTATTATCCTAATGTTATGGGATGATGCAAAATTGGATGTGTTATGGCCTTGTTAGGCCAGTGTAAAACAAAATGACCAATAAAGCATACTGAATTTCAAAAAAAAAAATTTGTGCAACTACAATGCCATTCCACACCACAGGTGTGAAAAGACATTTTGGCCAGGATTTAAAAAATTACAGCTTTGGCATTCTTGATGAGGTGTAATAAAAAGATTATGTTGAATACCTGGGGTCAAAGTATTTAACATTTCCAAAGTTACAAGCATGTGTAATGAAATTGCAATGAATGGTAATAACTTTGCCATTTTTACATATTTTGATCCCAAATTTTAAACATAACCTTTTTATGACCCCACCTCATGAACAAGGGCAGGAATATTTTTTAAATCCCACCTGAAAGGTGAATTTAACAAGCAACTGTGAAATTGCCTTTTGGGTGGGAGTTTTGTAATGACAGTCATATTGTTCATGAGCTGAGATCCCCAAAAATCCATGTTGAAAATTTGGGATCAAAATTTCAAAAAATGTCTAAGCTATGCATAAATGTTGAAACCCACATTGAATCGCTTTTACCTTAGTTTCTCATACTGTAGTCGCTGGATCCAGCAGCAAGACATGTCTTCAATTGGAGAGTGGGTCTTGAACCTGAGACCTGTTCAGGTGAGTGAGTCTGTGTGGGTGTGTACTGGGGGTGTGGGGTGGTGGATGCTGAGTGGGAGGTGGGAGAGCTGATTGGTGAGGGACTGTTTTCTTTTTTATAATGTTGTCTAGTGTTGCTATGATTATTTGAGCTAAATGACAGCACCGTTTTCCAGGAGATGCATCTGTATTTGTCCCCCCCCACCACCTCCTATTTGCCCTGAAACACTTAATTTTTACATCTTACACTTACAGTATGGCAACACCAGGTGAACTGATACAAACTAAATGTAACAGACTACAGCAACTTGAGAAGACAGTCCTGGCTCTAAAACTAAGGGTTGATAGGCTGGAGAATCATACCCACCAAGAAAATATTCAAATGATAGGACTCCCAGAAGGTATGGAGGGAGAGCATCCAGAAATTGCTTTTTTTTACTTATATTTATTGCATTTTCAATACATTAAATACAAGCTTTTCCATCTGAAATCTTTTCATATGGTATGACTTATACTTGGAAGTACATTCTCTTATACTTATATCATTATAGGAAGCCTAGTTAACTTCAGATACAGTTACAATTATCCCTTATAATACATTATGTTATCATTATGTAAACAATGAAATTGTTGCCAAGAACAAGAACACAGTTAGAATAACACTTTAAATTGCTACAGCATTCCCAAAACATTGGATTAGTGTTCTTTTAAGCCCATAGCTTAGAAGGAGATAGGGACCCGAGGAAATAAGCTTTTAAAATGTCAACCTAATCAACAGACAAACTCTTATTAAAACATACAACTCCTCTTAGAAACTGACTGCTGCAAGAGCATTTAAAACAAGAAGAAAGATAACTTTTAGAATATATTAGTGTGGTTCATATATTTAAAGGGTACTGGGTCACTATAGTATGGACAAAACTGCACATGAAATAATGCACTGTAAGAAGCTTGAATGGCTCTATACCGTCAGGGGTTCTTACAGCATGTGATAAGAACCACTACCCCTGTCGCTGTATGCTAGTCTGAGGAAACCTGAAGAATACTGCTGGAGTGGTGCTTGGCCAAGCCCCTGCCATGGTGGAGTGGCTGGAGTGCCTGCCTCCAGTGGCATCAGAGACCTAGGGCTGTGGTTCAGTTCTCTCCAGGTCCCACAGTAATGCATTTAAAAAAAAAAAGATTTTTCCTGGCTCCAAAATTTACCCTTTCCCCGAATTCCACAACCCCCCAGAGTTGATTATAATTAGTCTGGGGGTGTGGGGGGCAAAGATCCCCACAAAAAGAAAGACAGTCCAATGGTGTGCACTCTTGTTGTTTGGGTTGGGATTTTGTCCCAATGCTGTTAGAGCACACACCATTGTGTGTGTGCTTTTCTTTGTATGCGCATTTTTTTCCATGACATTATGACCCCATGCCTACTTAAAGTACTTTACTCCATCTGTCCTTATTTATTCAAAGTTCAAACAGTTCACAAGAACTACTGGGGCTGAAATCTGCTGAGCCATGCACACTGCTGTCTGTCCTAGCACATTGGCTCATGCAACCTTTGCATCATGGTGGGAAAAAACAGTTGCACAGTCCTTAATGGGTGAGGATTCCATGACAGTCTATTAAACGAGGAGGCCATTTTGTAAAATAAGCAAACAATGCAGACATGTAAATTTAGACTCCCTTGATGCCACCCATATACCCCCCAAAAGAGCAACAACAACATGAACACACTAAATATATATAGATGAGTCACACTAATGAGTCCTGGTAGGAGGAAACACGTGTCTGTGTCTTCTGTTGGCACCCTTTGCAAACTGTGCGAAAGGCCTTTTGGCACCATGCATTTCTGCTTAAAGTTGAACCAGCATAATATTCTGTGGTGATTTACATATACAGCCCATGATGCTTTGCATTATGGGAGTATGTGTGATTTTGTATTTCTTTAAAACTTGGCTTCCCAGCCAATGCCCTTTGGGGTAACCATTGCCTCAGTGCTTGTGAACTGAGGTTCTTTGTCTTTTAACTTGTTTTTTGTTTTAGTTGGGTTCACCACAACAAAACACAGATAGACCATCTTAGGGTAGCTGGTTCATTCCACTAGGGTGTCATACAGATGAGGCAAACTGATGAGTCCAGGTAGGATGAAACACATGTCTGTGTCTTCTGTTGGCACCCTTTGCAAACTGTGTGAGAGGCCTTTCGGCACCATGCATTTCTGCTTAAAGTTGAACCAGCATAATATCCTGTGGTGATTTGCATATACAGCCCATGATGCTTTGCATTATGGGGTATGTGTGATTTTGCGTTTCTTACACAGAATATATGTTGAACAATGAACATTGAACCATTGAACCTGATTTATACATCTCAAAAGGCAGTCTTTATTTTGCACTCGCCTCACCTCTGTAGGCTTCCAGTCTATCCAGTCAGTCCTCTTTAGATGTAACATCATAGATATTTAGATACTGTTGGCAGATAAAGGCCTATGGCCCACCCAGTCTGCCCATTTGAGCTTGTAAGATCACCAAGTTTTTCTAGAAGTCTGTTGCCCCTGACCTCCAGAATTTCCTTGTGTCTATCCCATGCATTCTTAAGTCCCGTGATTGTTTCAGCCCCCACCACTTCCTCAGGCAGGGTGTTCCACTTGTCCAACACCTTTCTGTGAAGAAATTCTTTCTCACATTTCCTCTGAATTGACTTCCCTCCAACTTCATCCCATGCCCTCTAGTCCTGGAACATCTTTTTCACTGGAAAATAGTTTTCTCCTGCATCCTGTTCCTCCCCGTAAGGTACTCGTATGTCTCTATCATACCCCCTCTCTCCTCCAGGGAGTACATATTCAAGTCCTTCAGCCTGTCGTCATAGGACTTGTGATGCAATCCCTGTACCATCTTTGTTGCCCACTTCTTAACCTTCTCCACCCTGTCTATGTCCTTATGTAGGTAAGGTCTCCAGAACTGGACACTGTACTCCAGGTGGCGCCTTGCTAATGTCTTGTATAGTGGAATTATGACCTCCCTTTTCCTGCTGATGATGCCCTGCCTATCCATCCCAGCATGCTATTTGCTTTACCTGCTGCCTTGTCACACTGTTTCCCTACCTTGAGGTTATCAAAGATGATAACCCCAAGGTCCCTTTCTTGGTGCATGCTTTATCCTCATTCCCCAACCGATATGTTGTTCCAGGGTTTTGTGCCTCATATGCATTATTTTGCACTTTTTTGCATTAAATTTCTACTGCAAAACCCTTGACCATTCTTCAAGCTTCTGCAGGTCCCTCCTGATTCTGTCTACACCCTCTGGTGTGTCCACTCTGTTACAGAACTTCGTGTCATCAGTGAACAGGGAAATTCTGCCTTCTAGGTCCTGTGCAATGTTATTGATGAAGATGTTGAATAGGACCAGTCCTAGCACTGATACCTACAGCACCCCACTGCTCACTCTTCCCTCTGTTGAGTGACAGCCATTTACCACCACCCTCTGTGTCCTGCCAGCCAGCCAATTACCCACCCACCACACTACTGTCCTGCCCACTACCATATTTCCCAGTTTGTTTAACAGCCTTCTATGTGGTACATGTCAAAGGCCTTGCTGAAGTCCAGAATAGGCCACATCCACAGCCCTCCCCTAATCCACCTCCCTTATCACCCAGTTGAAAAATTCATTGAGGTTGGCCTGGCATGACCTCCCCCAGTGAAACCATGTTGCCTTGGGTCCTGTGGTCCATTCACTGCCAGATGTTCCACCAATCTCTCCTTCAGTAGTGCTTCCATGATTTTTTCCACTACTGAGGTCAGGCTGACTGATCTGTAGTTCCCTGCTTCCTCTTTGTTCCCACTTTTTTATAAGGGTAGTAAATCTGCTGTCCTCCAGTCTTTGGGTACCACCCCTTTTTCCAGTGATTGGCTAAACAGGATAGCCAGAGGTTTAGCCACCACCTCTCTTAGTTCCTTTAGGACCCTGGGGTGCAGCCTAATGAGCCCCATTGCTTTATCAACCTTATTCATTCCAATTCCTTTAGGACCCTTTCCCATGTAAAGGGACTTGTGTCCATTTCCATGCCCTTCACTCCTCTTGCACTCCCTTCAGGCATGTTACCCTCCCCTTCCACTGTAAAGACTGTTGGGGGTCTAAACCCTCTATCTCAGGTTCTTTGTGATAGTAGAGATGCAAAGAAGTCGGAGACAAGTTGCATAAGAGTAATAAATCTGTTTATTACTACCAAAAGGAAAATCACAATTGCCCTAAGTAGTTCTTACCATTAGGAACTGGGAGCCAATGCTATGCATTCCCTATACCTTGAGAAGCATAGAAATCTCAGGGGTCTCCGAGGTAGAAGACATAATGTCTTACATTATATACCTAAGATAGTTACCATAGTTACTGTAAGACAGAAACATTACTAGTTACAGAGATGAGCCCTATTGGCTAAATTAGAGGTGGCTCCACAGTCCTAGATAACATTATACCATTTTGTTATAGTTATCACTTTGTGTGAACAATAGAAGTACAGTTCATGTACATAGCTGTGTAATAATACAAATCATCAGAAGATGGCAGTGTTGACTCATATATCATAATACTACAAGGACACAAGTGTCTTAACATCTTGCTTACAAGAAATACAAGAAATACATATACAATATGTGTATTAGAAAGTAAAGTGTATAGCAATTATATGCATACATATCCTGACATTTGCTCTTGTACAGTAGATGTCCTTAGTCCTATATATTAGTATAACTTATTCCTAAGTGCTGGTTGTCTGCAGTGTATCTCTGGGGTATCAATTAGGGTGGAGGGACCTCGTGTAACATTCCCCCTTTGTGGCCTCAGAAGGGGAAACAACAAGACTGTGGAAGTGGAGATGTAGCGGGTATCATGATGTTGGCAGAGTATACGCCATAGGCAGCAAAGCATAATGATGAGGAAAAATATCAAAAATGCTTGAATGATAACAAACTCTTTAAAGGTAATCTCTAATCAAGTGTTAGTAAGTGCACTATTAAAATCATAGTAATTTATAAGATCATAAACTGCTTCATTAGCTTTGGTAATATTATTGCTAATGTGAATGAGGTGTGTGTCTTTCCTGTCTAGAGTGATTTAAGGGTCAAAGTCAGTAGATCTATATGGACATTAAAGTATGGTAAGTATTCTGAGAGAGTAAGAAGGTAATCGGGGTCACCATCAATGATGTCTGATTCCACAAGGGGAACAGAGGTTATAACTGTGTGCCCAATAATAGTAGGTTGGTGGGGTACAAAACAAAAGTTTGTTTGTCACATACTTTTTCACCATAAGTAAACTTTTTAAAATTTGTTATTGTACAATATTCGCCATCTGAGTTACATTGCATTTTAACAGTTGATAGTCTCCATTTGTTTAGTTGAACTGGGCAGGTGTAAGTTTGGTTGGAAATCTGTGTTGACAGCCAATGAACCTCCTTCCGGTAAACCTGGTACAATCGAAAAGCTTCTGGAGCAGATGTTGAGTCCTGGTATCCTGTGCCATTGGTATTGATGTCATCATCCATGGTGAAGGACCAATCACTAGTATCTGGGGAATAGCCACATACAGGTTTAATAACATCAAATACATCAGAACGACACAAATAAATATACCCTTTCTTCGCACAGCAATCCATGTACGGGGAGACCCACATGTCCAGAATAAGATGAAAGACCAGAAGAGGTGGCAAGTTGATGCGTTCTCCATAGATGTCTTCGTTGAGGTGCCCAGTGGAGTGTACAGATGCTAGTTTGTCAAAAATTGCTGTATTGGGATCAAAACATGGTAAAGACACAGTAAAAGAAACAAACATGGTATCCTTAATGGAACATTTCTTAGAAGTAAAGCAAGGACCAGTATTAGGGTGTCTGGTCACAAACCCCAAATTTCTAGCCATAGAAATGGGAATAGAGACAGATTGTAACATACACATGGCAACAGAGTTTGAGGATTTACACTTGGCGCAGTACCATTTGGAGATACGCCTATCATGAATAATGTCAGGCATACATCTGGATTCCAGATCATGGAACATGGAACAGGTTATTAATGGTGGTGATAACGTAAGACCCATAAGCAGAGCATAACAGCATAAGATTTCACAGGCAATGCATTGCTGATCTGCTTCCTTATTGTTTTGTGCTATGAGTGCATTAATTTTGTCTTTAGAATCTGTAAAGGCTTTGGGAAATACTGTGCATATTATATACACTGTATCCTTCTTCCTGACTAAGGCCATCCACACTATGCAATAATGGGGTTATGATGTCATTGATCATACCAACTTCAAACTTTTGTGAATGTGCTTTGATAGTAGCAATGTCTGCTTTATTCCAAATAGACATTGTGGTACCAAAGAGACCAGTGAGGGTGCCTGTGGCACCAGTGACATCAGATGCATCATGTGTATTTCTTTTATGGCTTTGTGAATCATCTGTTTGAGAAAAACATATTCTTGTAAAATTACCTCTACGCTCGGTGGTATGTACCCCAGCAATAGGGTCTTGATTTCAAATTTGAAAGACTGCTAAGCTATCAAGTAACAAAGTACTGTAAAATAGTGAAGTATTAGTAGAATGACACATTACAAATTCTTTCATGTTCCAGTAAGTTAAATTAAACAGAACAGGTATATGCATATACTGTAAATTGTTAATAAGTGAGCCAGGTAAAGCAGTTGCAGTCAGACCACTACGGGGGCCAGGTTGTTGTCTGGGACATTCAAGTAGTTCTTTCTCAGTAGGGGGTAACACAGATAGGTACATGGCAGCTGAGGCCATGTTGTGTATGGCACAAAATTTCCTGGCGGAGTCTTTGGAAAGCATATTTCAATAAGAAGTATCAATAAGAGCTGTAGTATCATATAAACCTGAATGTCTGAGAGAGGTTTGGTGCAAGGACAAAGTACCATTTGGGGATAATTTTGCATTGGGCTATCCACGGAAAGTTCCCTTGGAGAGTTTGGCCATGGGGAGTATTTGTTCTTGAGACTTGGTTTGCCATTCAATTTGAATGGTTGATTTATCAGGAGCCATAGCCGAAGCATTGAGGTAGGCATCTGAACCTTCTTGGACCATAACAAAATTGTTTGGGATATTAATAGAGATTCTTTCTGGAGTGACAACAGGAGGATCAAGATGAGGAAGGAGGTGCTTTACCGTGCCTTGGATGCAGGGGATAACTCCTTAGATGAGGAAAAAGAAGTACAAGATAGCCATCTTGTCAGTAAATCTAAAAAGAAAAAGAAAAGATTAGCATAGTTAGTACTATTCCACTCAATGGGGTTAGGAAAAGTAATTATTCTTCTTTGTACAGTTTCAGCTGGTTGGCATGCAACCATTTCTCAGTCAACTTGTTGTTTTTCATGAGTCTAACTTGATAGACTGCTGGACTGAGCTTGTTGACATTTGGGTAGGGTCCTTCCCACTTATTGGAGAAAGAATGTGTTGGATGTGTAAATCTGAGAACTATTACCTGATCTCCAACTTGCCAATCCACTTCTTGTGCATGTTTGTGAAACTGAATTTTATCCTGTCGCTGGGCCTTGCCCATGCAGTTTGATGCATAGAAATTAGTGTGTATCAGGTATTTTCTCAGCTTTTCCACATATTTGTCCACAGAGACATGGTCTGCTGTGGTGGTGTTCAGGTCAAACAGCAAATGTTCAGGTAATCTCATACTTCTACCAGTCATTACCTCAAAGGTTGTCAACTAGGTGGTACCTGAGGGTGTACCCCTAATTGCCATAAGGAGTAATGGTAGTAGGGAATCCCAATCCTTGGGATTGTCCTAAATAAATTTGGATAGCATTTGCTTAATCCATCTGTTGGCTGTCTCTACTTGACCTAAAGACTGAGGGTGGTAAGGTATGTGGAACTTCTGATGAACTCCAAGGAGTTCAAGGGCTTCTTTCATGAACTCACCTGTAAAACGGATTCCTTTGTCAGAGACTACCTTAAGAGATAGGCCCCACCTGGAGAAAATCTGTTCCACCAGGATTTTGGCAGTGGCTTTTGCAGTACATGTTTTGGTGGGGAAAGCCTGAACTCATTTGGAGAAAAGGTTAGTGACCGCAAGGGCATATTTGTTGTTTCTACTGGTATTGGTCAGGGGTCCAATGAAATCAATTTGAAGGGCATGTCAAGGGCCAGAATGCCTCTGTGGTAAGAGTTTGGCATTTCTTTTGGTAGAGATGGGATTGTTTTGTGCACAAACAAGGCAATTGTCTATGTATTGTTTGACATCCTTGGTGATACCAGGCCACCAGGTGGTGGTCTTCAATCTGTGGAGTGTGTTTTCCACTCCCTGGTGTCCAACAGTGGGGGTGTTATGCACCTGGTGCAAACATTCAGGCCTAAGATGATGAGGAACCTCCCATAATTTAGTGGTAGAATCATCTGGTTGATACCAAATGAGTTTGTCATCCGGGAACAAGTGTAACTTACCTTCATGCCTTCGGTAGTGGTTGTGAGCAGGTAGGTTCTTCTCAATTCCTTTGTCCAGGAATCTGAACACATCTTTGAGTTCAGAGTCAGCATGCTGGGTGTCTGACAAATCCAAGGGTGACAACTGCAATGTGCACAGCCACTTTAGCTTCTGGATGGTCCATCATCCAGGTGTCCCCCCCTCGGGCACCTTCCTTAGCAAGGGTGTCAGCAGTGTCATTAAAGGCATGATAGGGGTCATGTATGGAATGGGCTTTGACCTTGTGTACATTGAGTTTGTGTGTAAACTTCTGAGCCAGTGAATGAATGTATATTACCAGTTCCTTGTGCTTCACTGGGGTACCATCAGAAGAGGTAAAGGAGTTTACTAGGTTTACTAGGTTGTCTAGGAAAAAAGAAGGCCGAGGTCCAATCTAGATTTTCCCCCACACAGTGTGGGTAAATTAAAACATACAATTCTGGTGTAACCAATTATTGAGACCCTTTTTAAAGACTTCTACACTATTTTCATCGACCAGTTCCTGTGGAAGTTTATTTCACTGTCTTTGTGCCCTGACCACAAAGAAATTTAATCTCTGGTTGATTTTGGCTTTGGAAACAATTAATTGTCTATTATGACATCTTGGTACAGTTCACCTAGAAGTTAAATTTAATCCACACTTATGCATTAATTCTGAATCTTTCATCAACTTAAAAACTAAGAGTAGGTCCCCTCTAATTCTTCTACTTTGTAAAGAATTTAGCCCAGTAATCTAAAGTCTAGTCTGATAGGGGGAATGTTGTAATCTTGGGACCATTTTGATTGCCCGTCTCTGAATCCTTTCAAGCCGGTTTATATCTCCCCTTAAATAAGGGCTCCAGAAGGGAGATCCATAATCAATGAGTGGTCTAATACATGACCTATAGAGTGGTATTAGGTATTGTTCAGTTTTAGAAACAAAAGAATGTTTAATTTGTCTGATTACATCATTTGCTGTATTAGCTATTTTTAGACAGTGATCAAAAGAAGACAATCTAGAATTAACCAGAACGCCCAAATCCCTTTCTTTATTTGATGATTTAATTAAGATATTATTAATATAATATTGTGTTTGAGGGTTATGTAACCAAAAATGCAGAACCACGCACTTGTCAGTGTTAAAATCCATTTTGTTGTCTAATGCCCATTTCTCTATATAATGGAGATCAAGTTTAAGAGAGTCAGAATCATGAGAATCATCCACAGTACCCCCTAGTTTGGAGTCATCAGCAAATTTGGATAAACAGTTTTTGGGACCTGTTTTCATATCATGTATGTAAATATTAAACAACAGGGAGCCAAGCACAGAGCCCTGAAGAACTCCACTAGTAACTGAACCAAGGTTCTAGTTAGTTTAAGACCTGTTAGTTTAACCTCAGTGATAGGGAAAATGATGGAATCACTTCTAAAGGAAAGAATTGTCGAGTATCTAGAGGCCAGAGGGGCACAGGACCCTAGGCAGCATGGATTCACAGCGGGAAGGTCATGCCAGACGAATCTGATAGATTTCTTTGACTGGGTGACCAAAGTAGTAGATCAGGGAGGGGCTGTGGACATGGCCTACCTAGACTTTAGCAAGGCATTTGACACAGTCCCACACAAAAGATTAATATGCAAGTTAGCCAGCCTGGGAGTGGGTCCCAGGATGACAGCCTGGTAAAGAATTGGCTGGAGAATAGGACAGAGAGTAATAGTAAATGGAGTCCACTCAGAAGAAAGGAGGGTTACTAGTGGGGTACCGCAGGGTTCAGTATTAGGATCGGTCCTCTTCAATGTCTTTATGTTACATTGCAGAAGGACTGGAAGGAAAAGTATGTCTCTTTGCAGATGACACTAAGATCTGCAACAGAGTTGATGCACAGGGTGGGGTGGAAAGGATGAGAAAGGACTTGGCAAGGTTAGAGGAATGGTCAAATGTATGGCAGCTTAGATTCAATGCTAAGAAGTGCAGGTAATGCACCTGGGAAACAAAACCCAGGGAAGAGTACACAATGGGGGTGAGATACTAACAACAACAAAAATGGAAAGGGACCTGGGGTAGTCATATCAGATGACCTAAAGACGGGCAAGCAATGTGAGAGGGCAGCAAGGAGGGTTGGGGGATACTGGGATGCATAGGAGAGGCATCACCAGTAGAAAACAGGAAGTTATTATCCTCTGTACAGACAGCTGGTGAGACCCCATCTGGAGTATTGTGTGCAGTTCTGAGACCCAATCTCCGCAAAGACATAGACAGGATGGAAGCTGTCCAGAGGAGGGCATCTAAATGGTGCAGGGTCTGCACCGAAGACATATGAAGAGAGACTTAAGGAGCTTAATATGTATAGCCTCGAGGAAAGAAGGGAGAGGGGGGACATGATAGAAACGTTCAAGTACCTCAAGGGAATCAACAAAGTCCAAGAGGGTAGCATCTTTCAAAAAAAGAGGTGTGCAAGAACAAGAGGGCACAATTTGAAAATAGAGGGGGGGCGGCTCAGAGGTAATTTAAGGAAGTATTTTTTTACAGAGAGGGTTGTGGATGCATGGAACGGCCTTCCGAAGGAGGTTGTGGAGTCAAAATCAGTGGTGGAATTCAAGCATGCATGGGATAGTCATAAGGCAGTTCTGGGGATGGGGGTAGGAAGAAGTAGGCTGCTGGTTAACTAGGATCTGCAGCTTATCCAGTAGGTAGGGAAATGGGCAGACTGGGTGGGCCAAGCGGTCCTTATCTGCCGTCAAATTCTATGTTTCTATGTTTCTATGTTTAAGGTTTGAGACACAGTCATTTATGATGACTCTCTGAGTTCTATTTGTTAACCAAGCATTTATCCAGTTTGTTAGACAAGAGGAAAACCCTAAGGATTCCATTTTTATAATTAGATTATCATGGGGGACTTTGTCAAAGGCCTTACTGTAATCGAGTAGACTGACATCCATCTGATGTTTATTATCAAGACCCTGGCTGATGTTATTGTAAAATGCTAACAGGTTTGTAGTACAAGAGTGTCCAATTCTAAACCCATGTTGTGTACTATCACATATATTTAGTTCCCTCATTTCATCCATTAGAAAAGACTTTATTATTTTTTCCATATCTTTGCAGATGATAGGAGTGAGACTTATAGGGTGATAATTCTGAACAAGTGATCTGTTACCTTTCTTGTGTATAGGGGTTACAGATGCCATTAACCAGTCAGCTGAAATTTTGGCTGATTTTAAGGATTTGTCAAATACTATATTTAAAGGGACAGATATTGCTTCAGCAGTTTCAATAAGAAATCGAGCTGTGATTCCATCAGGCCCTGGACTACTGTTTTTGTTTAAGTATTTCAAAAAAGAAATAATATCAGACGCAATTATTTTGTGGGATAAACTAGAGACAGAACACATCCTGGGCTCCACCTTAGGTAGGTGGGATACTTTGTTTGAAAAAACCGAGCAAAAATAATCGTTGAAGAGATTCACTATGTCAGTATCAGATTGTACAGTAATACCATTGTTAGTAAGTGGACCTATCTTTCTGCAGTTTCCCTTTTTATTGTTTAAATAGGAAAAGAGTGATTTATAGCCATCTTTAGTGTGTGCCAGCTTAAATTCTAATTTCATTTTGGCTTTTTTAATCAAATTCTTTAGATTAGTTAATGTATTTTTATATTTAGCATAGATCATATTTTTTTCAGTTGGAGAACTATTTTTAAGTTTTTTAAACATTTTTTCTTGTTTTTTGATTTGCAATCTAATTGTTTTGTTTAACCATGTAGGTATTCTACACTTTTTATTATATTTTTTTCTTATGGGTGCATGGTTTACTTCCAAGTGGTGAATTATGTTTTTTAATTTGATACATGCTTCATTTGCTGTAATTCCTAAAAAAGATTTATTCCACTGGATGCTATTTAATTTCTTGAGAATACTTTTGAAATCTGCTCCATCATAATTCCTATATGTAGTTTTTTTAATAAGGCTTTGATGTTCCACTAGTAATTCTAACATAACTGTATAATGGTCATTATAACCCAAAGGGTCTAATACTTGAATTTTAGTCAGTTTATGACTCAAATTTTAAATAAGAAGATCGAGGATATTATTTCCTCTAGTAGGAGAGGAAATGAGTTCTGACAACCCCTGTTTGGATAACATAGCTAGGAAATCAAGATCAGATTTGCTACTGCTCGAGTTTGTGGACCAATCTATATGTGGCATATTAAAGTCTCCCATAATTATTACATCTTTATGCTCGGAAAAGTAAATAATATCCTTAAGCAAATGCATCTCTATAAGAAGGATCAGATGATGGGGAGTTATATCAGTTTCCAATAATAATTTGTGAGAGACCTTTGAGTTGTACTGACACCCAAATGCTTTCAGTATTACTTTGGGACTGAATTTCATAGGAGGGGATATCTTCTCTTACATAGATGCAAACCCCTCCACCCTTTTTGTCTGTTTTTTATGATAGAGTTTATAGACCAGAATGTGTTGATTCCATATGGAATTTGAGTCCCACCAGGTTTCTGTTATACTTATAATGCCTAAGTTAGGTAATTTACTTTTATCTTCTAATTCCATCAGTTTAGAGAGATTTAATGATCTAGCATTCAGAGAAAAAGTATTAAAAGTTCTTGTAGATTGATTTTTGTGATAAGTAAGAGATGCGGGTCTAGCCCCATTCTCCCCCTTTATGTTTAGTTTAAATGGTTCTGCCAGAAAGGAAGAAATTCTGTAAGAGAGCAACATACCCAATTAGAGTCCATAAAAATGATGGTATCCTCAGTTCCATGCTAGATGAACTTGAGGGCACAGGCCACCGCTGCCATTTCTGCATACTGTGATGTTGCCACATTGCAATGTTTGGAAATCTTGACAGTGTTAGCAAAAGGGGTAGACTATCAATACACTCATTCCTGCTACCTGTTCTCCCTGATAATAGGAGGCAGATCCATCTGTGAACACATGACTCAGTGAGGTGTCCTCAAATAGCTTTGGGGTAGCAGGAAGGGAGGGGCCTGGATCTGGTAGATCAGTTGGCTGCAGTGTACAGTCATGGGGCTCTCCTTGGAAAAGAAGGTCATGGGCCAGCATAGATGGCATTTTGGTTGGGTGAACCTTGTTGTCCTTATCCTGGAGAAGAAGGGACCAGTGTATCAGTCTGGTGTTGGAGGCTGATACATCCTTTACTCTGTCTGAAAGCAAAAATGTAGTAGGTATGTGGTTAGTACTGATGATAATAGGTGAGTACCCAATGATATACAGGAAAAGCTTGACTGCCCAGTAGGTTGCCCGAAGGTTCCTTTCACAAAGACTGTACTTCTGTTCTACTAGAGCCAAGAGCTGTGATGCATATGCAGTAGGTCTTAGGGTATCATTGACCTTCTGGGCCAGCACTGCAGACATAGCAATGCCTGAGGTGGCAGATTCCAGATGGAATGTTAATTTATTTATGTATTTATTAGCTTTTGGTAACTGGGTAAGTGCACTAGGCAACAATCCTGCCTATTTTCAGGCACAACCCGGAAAAGTACAAAAGAAAAACAGTAGTGAACAACAATTTGTACATAATGAAAAAAAAAATAAACAGTCAGGACAATATACATCAAACAGAAGCAATTGAAAATACATACTGGGCAAGATACCAGCAAGATTATACAAGTTAGAATAGTAATACAATTGTAGGTTAATAACCAGTTACTCAAGTCAATGACGGCATCAAGGAGAGATGACATTAGTAAATACTGTACATTAGTTTTTATCCACGCCCTCTTTATTTAACGCTGCGGGCAGTACCGTACTTATTAGCACTCGAATGAATCCGTGTGAGCACCTTTCATGTAGTTACAGCACATTCAAGAATTACCCGTGAATAGCAGGTACTTAAGGGCACTTAATGGTGATCGCAATCATTAGCACTCTGTTGCGATTACCTAAGAACAGTACCTGCACAAGTGTTTGATTCCCGATGTCTATCCTGAGGTAGATTTCATAATCACAGGCTGGCAAAAGAAAGTATCTGTTCAAGAGTGAAGGAATGGAGCGAGAGGATCTGGCTGAACAAGCTGGTGTTGAGCCAGGTGTCACTAAGGCAATGCTCCGTGAACTTGTAGGACCCACTTCACCTTTTCTCAAAAAAGTATGCCCTACTGCTTATGCCAACTATTGCCCTGAGACACACTTTGAGATAGGCAAGCATGCTGTGGAGAATGGCGTGATGGCAGCAGTGCATTTTTACACAGCAAAGTACGCCAAGCACATAAACGAGAGGCACTGTAAAAGGGTTTAAATAGGACTACATGAAGCAGCTGTGGGAAACACCTGACCCCACCTATCTCACCCCTTCATTGCCCAGAAAACAGCATGGGCATCCTGCCTTTCTAATGTACAAGCTGGAGGAGCAACTTCGGAAAGTCATTTGTTGCTTGTGGGAACAAGGGGGCTGTAGTAAACACCCGAGTTGCTCACGCAGTAGCCCTTGGGCTACTAAAAGCAAAATCACCACAAATATTGGTAGAAAATGGTGGCTATGTAAATCTCAGCACTACATGGGCCTGGTCATTCCTTCATTGTATGGGGTACAGCAAGCGTAAGGGCACCAAAGCATCATGAAAAGTTCCTACAGATTTTCTGACATTAAAAGCTGCTTTTTTAAAGAGAATCAGCACTGCAACAGCACAGGAGCTAATACCGCCTGAGCTCATACTGAACCTTGATGAAACTGGCATTAATATGGTGCTGGTTTCACAATGGCAGTTTGTGGTTCTAAACAAGTAGCTGTTTCCGGGCTGGGTGACAAGCGTCAAATCTCGCTGGTGCTTACATGCGCCTTATCTGGTGAGTTCCTACCCTGCCAGGCTATCTACAAAGGTCAAACTACTGCTTGCCACCCACAGTACATCTTTCCTGCTGATTGGGATATCATATACAGTGACAACCATTGGGCTAATGAGTGGACTACGCTGCAGTACATACAGAATGTTATTGCCCCCTATTGTGTCCACACAGGTAAATCGCTGGGTCTTCCGTGTGAACAAAAAGCCCTCTTCATAATGGATCTTTTCCATGGCCACACTACACCAGCTGTTCTCAAAAAACTTGAACATTTTGGTATAATACCAATATTTGTGCCTGCCTCATGCACAGACACTTTGCAGCCATTAGATATTTCAGTTAATAAAATCCTAAAAGATCTGATGAAACAGAAGTTCACAGCTTGGTACGCTGACCTTGCATCACAGCAGCTGGAGACAGGCGAGGAATTAAAACCTGACTTGGGCATTCTGACACTCAAAGAATGGCATGCACAGTGGCTTCACACCAGTTTCCAGGAACTCTGTGACAGAAAAGATGAAGTGGTACACGGTTTTTCAGAAGCAGGGATTCTTGATGCCCATACCGATAGCCTGAACATAACACCAGTAAGTCACTTTTGCAATAATGTACTCGGGCAATACTGGTGTAGGTCTTGGTCCTGGTCCTGAGTCCTGATCAATGTTTATTTCTTACAGGTGTAGCCCTAGAGGAGATTTGTGTGGAGCAGTGAACCATGAGTACGCTCATTGCGAGTGTATGCCAAACTTATGGCAGTTTAGAGAGGACAGGGAGTACATTGTTTTCTCTTTTTACAGATGACCAACCACCGAATGAAGAGCACCTGATGAAAACTACTGTAGTCTTTTCTTTTCTGAATCAGAACAACAGCTTTTTTTATTTACAAAGGACACTGGAATTCATCCCAATGCATGCCGTGGTTGCTATTAAGAGTGCAATATGTTTGGGACAGACAGTCTTTTCTTTCTGGATCTGAACAGCACTTTGCTTTAGTTACATTGATGTGCACTCAGAAATAAAATAAATACTGAAATGAGGACATTAAATCACGCCACAAGAGTTTCTAATTTCACTCAGTAATTATTAGTGATCAGTTTATTTTAGCGCTTTTTCAATTTTGGCTAAAAGAGTGAAAATAAACTGAACGCTAATATTTCCTACTCTACAGTATAACAATTAGGCATAACAGTAAACTGGCTCAGAGACACAGATGGGGTACATCAGTAGCAGCTAAACAGAAGTTAAGTACAGTCACAGTTACCAAGAGTATTGAGGTGTGAAATCAAAGCATGCTTAAAGATAAGGTGAGATGAGGCATTCTTTACATGGAGGGGGAAAGAATTCCAAAACCTAGGAGTGAAATAGGATAAGGCTTCCTCACCCATTTTAGAGGAGCAGGGCTGAACAGAGAGCAAGGGGGAGGAGGAGGACCTAAGGGGGTAGGAGTGAGAGACAGGAGTAAGCATGTCACCCAGGGTGGCAGGTAGAGGGGTTCTGGTTAGGGAGTCATGAAATAACCTAATGCATAAGCACAGAGGGCACTGGGAGACAGCCAGTTTAAGGCCGAGCAGAGTAGGCAGTGATGGGTAAGGCGAGGAGCAGATAAGGTGAATCTACAGATATTGTTATAGGAGGTGTCCCACTTGTGAAGGACACCTGCATTGGCATGAGAGAATACAGGGAGGGCATATTGAAGTTGTGAAGTAACACACCTCTCGCTACTGAGATCCTAACAGCCAGGGTGAATGATTGCCGAACTCTATATGTTGCCCCAATCTTGGAGCTAGCTGAGTGGCCAAAGATTACTTCCTGCATAACTCCAATGTTGAAGTCAGTGGCAGGTACCCTTTGGGAGGCGTTTAAGGTGGTCATAAGGGGGGGAATCATTGCCTATACTGCATCCAAGAACTAGGCAAGAAGGGAAGAGCTCCTCAAGCTTCAATCGGAACTGTCCTCATTAGAGACCAAATTTCAAACTTTCCCTCTGGCCCATGAGGACAGACCACTGGTTGCTGCCATTACTGGCCTTAAATACAGGATTAATACTCTCCTACAGAGGAAAGCCAAATGGCAACTCCCTCAGGTTAAGCATAAATATTGGGAGGGGGGAGACAAAGGTGGTAAGCTCCTGGAGTATCAGCTTCAGAAGCAACAAGCCGCTTCATCCATACATGCCCTATGGGATTCCATGGGCGTGATCACCTCAGACCCACAGGCCATTAACCGGGTCATGATCCAGCTGTATCAGGAGCTATACCAGTCCTGGGCCACAAGGGCACCTGATACCCTCCCTCAAAGGTTGGCAGACTTTTGTAAGTCAATAGACCTCTCCAAATTGTTGCAGGAAGCTGTCTCAACCCTGGAACAGCCATTCACTGAGCAAGAGCTGGGGCAGCCCTCTCCCAGATGGCAGCAGGGAAAGCCCCAGGTCTGGATGGAATGTCAGATGAGCTGTACCAGTTGATGGTAGATCAGATCTCTTCCCCTTTGTTATTAGCCCTCCAGGAGGTGCACTGTATGGGGATTCTCCCTCCCATGATGAGAGAAGCACTGGTGACATTGCTGCCAAAAAAGTCATCTGACCTCCTTGACTGCATCAACTTTTGCCCCATTTCTCTCCTTTCAGTGGGCACAAAAATAGCAGCTAAAATCCTCACTATGTGAATGGTCTCTATTCTTCCACATATTATCCACCCCACCCAGGCAGGGTTTACTAAAGGGAAAGCCAGGGCGGACAATCTTCAGCAAGTGCTAAATCTCAAGTGGCTCACTATGCATTCCCCTGATCCAGTAGCAGCATTAGCAAATTATATTTCCAAGGCTTTTGATTCCTTGGAGTGGAGTTATTTACATGAAGTCTTGAAGGTCTATAGTTTTGGCCCTTTCTTTTGTGAGTGGGTTTCTACCATGTATAATGTTCCCCTTGCCAGAATTATGACTAACAAAAACATCTCCTCCCCTTTCCATTTGTATTGCGATACTCGACAGGGTTGCCCCCTGTCCCCCCTACTTTTTCTGGTGGCATTAGACCCGCTTATCAGGAAACTTATTCAGACAAAGGAGGTGGTTGGCATTCCAGTCCAGGGTCAAGAGTACTTAGTAAACACATATGCAGACGACCTTCTGCTCACCATTTCACATCCCAGCACCTCATTGTTGACCACCCTTGGTATTCTGAAGGCCTTTGCACAGCTGTCTGGCCTTGTGGTCAATCAGAAAAAGACCATCCTTGACCTGCTGAACAGCTCTTGTTCTCGGGACTGTCTAAAAGGCATAGACATTGCCTGGTCTCCCAACACCTTTACATACTTGGGCATGATTATCCCTAAAAGATGGAGGGACCTGGAGAATGACAATTCCCCCCCTCCACTTGTCTTTCTGTCGGCGGAGGTGGACAGATGGTGTAGGCTTCACCTGTCCCTTCAAGGCAAGGTAGAGGCTGTCCGTATGTTTATGCTCCTAAGTCTGATGTACCTATTTATTAACCTTCCCATAAATCTGTCTACCTGACTATTTTGCACCATAGACAAGCTGATTTCCCTGCTGCTCTGGGAGGGAAAAGTGCCTCAATGGAGCAAGGCCAAGCTGTACGCACACTGGACCGTGGGAGGGATGGGGCTCCTCTGTTTTCAGAATTACTGGTGGGCCTTCCTAGCCATTCAAGCAGTCAAATGGTTTGTCCCCATCCCCGTACCTCCCATCTCGGTAGACTTGGAGCAGAGCAGAGCCTCTGCTACCCTTCTATGGTATTTGCTGCTTTCTGGGATCCTCAGCCTAACGGGCTTACTCCTGCTATGGAGTCCACTATGAATGCATGAAAGAAATGTATGGAGTTGTCCTGTACACCAAGGAAAGCTTGGTGTCCGCTGTTGCATTACTGCCCCCTCTGAAACAACAGGAGGCTGCTGATTGGTGAGCAGCCTATCCACTGGGTCAGCTGGGCTGGCAAGGGCATCTGACTTTTGCAGGACCTGTATATCCCCAGTACTCAGGATCTAATGTCCTTTGAGCACCTATGGGCAGGATTCTCCCTACCAATTCAGGACTTCTGGAAGTTTTTACAAATCCATAGTTTGATTATGGAGTTGCATTCTCAAGCTCCCAGTAACCCCTGATGGCAGTGGTTGAAAGAGCTGCACAAGTTGCCTCCCAGTGAGCTATTGCAGGAAGATTTTACAGAATGATGAGGGAGGTGCAGCCCAACCCCTCTGAAGTTTGTGGGGTCCATTGGGAAGCAGATTTAAGGGCACCACTCTCTATTGATACTTGGGGCCAATGTGTACGTCTGGCACACATGGCATACAGGGATGTGAAGAGCCAGACCATCCAGCAGAAAATCTTACTTAGGTGGTATAGAACACTGGCACTACTACAGAAAATGGGCCTCATTAACCATTCTAAATGCTGGAGGTGCTACTGTACCTCAGTTGGCCTGTTACACATATTGAGGAAATGCCCTTATAGCCTTCCCTTTGGGGATATGGTCCTTGAGGACTGCTCTAAGGTAGTAGGCTACCTCATTTAGCACTCCAACACCATGCTCCTTCTTGGTGACCCCTCTTCTCTTGGCATACTTCCCCCAGCTCTCCAGAAGTGGGTCTTAGTGGCTCTGATTGAGGCTAAATGAGTGATTTTGATGCATTGGAGACAAGCCCTTCCCCCACCACTTTCAATGTGGAGAGCGGCTTTGGCACAAGTGGAGATTTTGGAAAGGCTCTCCTTTTCTCAGCAAGGGCAACACATTAGATATCAGAGAAAGTGGGGTGCCTATCTGCAATCTCATCTGTGCTTGGTCCCACCTCCCCCTCCCACTAACCCCCTGTTGATGACCGCTCATCCAAATGTGGCATCATAACTCTTTATGCCCATAGGAATGTATCTGTGGTCATACCCTGGATGGAACTGGCCTAGTAAGCCATGAATGGTATGTTTAGAAAATAACATTCTTGATGTTATGTTCCATTTTGGACAAGCACAGGCAGTGAACCTATGATACCCAGCAGAGAATAGCAGCAGATCTATTGCCAGCATTTCAGGAGCAGCTGCACTTACCTCATGTGCAGTAGCAGGATTGTGAGAGTATTTGCCGTATCGCATAAACATGGCATGCTGCGTAGGCTGTACTTTTCCAGGGGTTGGGCTAGCAAATAGATGGCCATGTCATGGTGGCCCTGTTGGGGTGGTCTTTGACTCCATCATATGTGGTTCTGATCGACTAACACCACTGATTTGGGGGTTCTGCACTGGCATTACTTTGCCTTTCTGACTCTCAGTGCTACTACTCAACCCACCACTGCTGCTAGGCCCACTACTCAACTCCACAGAATCCTCCTCCTCCTCCTCTGCTCTGTACTCCCCCTCATTGGCCCCTCCTAATAATGAGGATGAGGTACCAGGATCTCTAGCACTGGCATCTTTCTGGTGTTGGAGTCATCAGAAAAAGTAGCTGTTCTTCAGGTGTGTACATTGTCCACCGGTGCCTAGGTGGCTGCCTTTCTTCCCCCCCTACTGATTCATGCTTGACAGATCTGACATATAGTGATCATTTCATGAGATGGGTCAAGTGTATAGAAATCTCAAACTAGGGATTTTGTAGCTCTTTTTTTGTCTTGGTGCCTGGACTGGCAGAGCGGTGGGGAAAGGGTGGGATATTGCTTTTTTGTGGTAGTCTCATAACATAAAAAATATTGTTGGGGGCTTGGGGTGGAGCATCGGTAATTACATCAATAGTGCACTCACCACCACCTGCACCATATGCATCACCAGCTTTATGCTTCTTCTTTTCTTTTCGGGCTCCCATAGGGGAAGCGACACATCATCATGACAGCTACTGATGTCCTAATCCTCCTCATCCTCAACCACCTCAAATTCAGCAGACTCTGTGCATATGTCATTATCAACAAGACTCAGAGTCTGACCCACAACTTTCTAGAGATCCAGCCTTGCCCTCAACCACCAACTTAACACTATCAGGAACATTAGGATCATCACCACCACTGCAAGCAGCAACAGAGATGGCAAGAACCTCCTCCTTCTTCTCCAGGATCAGTGTTCCTGAGCTGCTGGTGTGGCTGCTTCCCCTCTTGCCACCTCCCACATCCCCCCCATCATGGCTGCCACAGATTTTGCAGAGAAACATTTTGCTACAGTAATGCCACTGTGAATTACTCCTTTGTTAATTCCACTAGCCACAGAGCTCATAGTACTGGTGCTACCACATCCAAAGACATTGTGTCCTTAACCACAGCCCCACTTTGTCTCTGAGATTTGGATCGCTTTCCTGCCTCACTTACACCTCTCCCATTACTTATTTTACTCCCAGGTGTTCTTCTTCTTCTGTGTAATGTTTTTAAAACAGAAAGTTATGGTTTTGAAATGACACCCACAGACAGATACATGCCTCAGCTTTTTTTGTTTTGCTTTTCTTTCTTTTAACAGCACAAGGCTTATAAAGGATTGTTAAGGTTTTGAGCTGCCAAGCAGCACAGACAGTTACACACTTCAGCACATGGATTACCCAGTCAAGATGAGAACAATTGTTTTTATTTTATTTTTCTTTCTTTTAACAGCACAGGGATCACAACAACAGGGGGGGGGGGCTATTAGGGTGCTTGCTATAACACACAGTTATAGGGCCAGAACACAAATCTCCAGCTGCCTCCCTTGGAGGGAGTCCCACATCACACCACTGATTCACAGACTACAAAACTGAACTAAATTAATGTTTTCTTTGTTTTGAAATATTTATAAGAAGGTTTATAAATGTTTGTTAAGGTTTTGAGCAAACAAGCAGCACAGACAGATACACATTTTAGCACAGAGATTACACAGTCAAGAACAACACAGTTTTTTGTTTTGTTTTTCTTTCTTTTAACAGCACAGGGATTATGATGACAGTGGCACTAAGAGGATTGTTTGTTATATTATAACACACAGTTGTAGGGATGCTGGGGGGTGATTACAAACAAACAGAATACAAAACTCCTGTTGGCTCCCTTGGAGGGAGTCCCTCCACACACCATTGATTCACTGACTGCAAAACGGTACTAAATGAATCTTTTTCTTTGTTTGGAATGATTTATAAGAACGTTTATAAAGGTGTGTTAAAGTTTTGAGCTGACAAGCAGCACAGACAGATACACACTTCAGCACAGGGATTACATAGTCAGGAACAACATGATTTTTTTTGTTCATTTAGTTTTGCTTTCTTTTAACAGTACAGGGATTACAACAACAGGAGGCTAAGAGGGTTGCTTATTATACTATAACACACAGTTGTAGAGATGTAGGGGGTGATTACAAACAAACACAGAACACAAATCTGCTGCCTCCCTTGGAGGGAGTCCCTTCCCATACCACTGATTCACTGACTACAAATCTGAACTAAATGAATGTTTTCTTTGTTTTGAAATATTTATAGGAATGTTTATAATTATAAGAAGGTTTATAAAGCTTTTTTTAAGGTTTTGAGCTGACAACCACAGGCACAGCTAGACACTTATGGGTTCTCTCCACTCACTCTTCTCTACACTGCACCATGCAACGGCCCCCCTCAGCTTTCTTATATGCTGTTCAGCAACATGTGACCTCTGTCCACTAACATGCAATCCCACAATACAGTTCAAACTTCACCTGTAGTGGCAAACTACCCTGGTGAAGATGTACTTCATGGAACAACTGTGCTTCACAGATTTGTTATGCTCCATGCAGCAAAGTCTTGCTTTTCAATTGTGGGGAAGTCACTTTTTTCCAGTGAAGTACGGACTTTGCACGACAGATTCATTCACAAACCACTGCAAATTTATGAATTACTCTGTGCAGCAAATTTTGCCAACTTTGCACACCTCTAATTGTGGCTGGGATTTTAGCCAGAATTAAGTCTGCATACTTACTGTGCATTTTCTAAATCAACTGAAGTACAATAATTGGTCTTTAGTTGATTTAGAAAATGCACATTAAGTATGCAGACTTAATTCTGGCTAAAAGTTCTTTGTCAAAGTGAAGACTAAAGTATTGAGGTGTCAGATTAGTCAAGACAGAAAAATGCTGTATAAGTATATTAATGGCCTTTTGCTGATACAGATAGTACTGGTATGTTTAGCATGTAGACTAAACTCTGACCAAGTGAGGATTGTCAAGCATAAGAATAGAGAACTACTAGGTGCCAGACATAGTTAGCAGAAATATGATACATTACTATGTTAATTGGCTTTTGGCCTATACAGAAAGCAGCAAGTTGAATATGCAAACTAATTTTGGTTAAGCAATGTTTAATTTGAGTATCCTTTCTGGAGAGTTTTTGTTTTACTTGGGCCACAAGCTCTTCAAAGTTCTGTATTGATGTAAAGCAGTGTTCAGAAAATGGGGGTATAATGAATGTGGCTAGCAGTACCAAGAGGGAGTCTATATAACTCAAGTAATGATAAACTGAAATGAAACTTATCAGCATATGAAGCAAGGAGCTCATTATTTTTGAGCAATGCTATGTATTTTTATGTATTTAATTTTCTATAAGGAAAGTTGGTCTTTGATTATATAGAATGAAAAAGACCAATGCTTTTTTATACTTTGTATAGTTTTAGGAAGAAAGGAAAGGCTCTTAATGAAATTTTACATGTTCATGTTATGTAATTGTACATGAGTGTATGAGAAATTCTACTGACTGTGTTTTGTTTATATGTTTTTGTAATTGTCTTTGACCGAACAAATAAAGCTCTAACATACACACTAACACACATGCACTGTTTCATGTTCTGAACAGTGCACACTCTACAATAATGTCATTTCAGCCATTTGCAACTGACTAGGAAGATGTAAATGTACCAGGAAGGGTTAACAGAATGCCACACAGGCATACACACACGCACACACACACAGTCACACACCCATATGGGAATCACACACAGACCATGTTGTCTCTGCTTGCATGCAACATTCCTTTCTTTGCATTCTTTGTTGTATTGACTTTCACCAATTGATTCCAAAAATATAAACAATAGACAGAATAACCAAAATAAAAAAACTCATTTAGTGTAGGGACATGCCAGACTACCTCTAGTGGAGTGCAATTCAAAGTTTATGAAGTCCCTTCAGAATCTGATTAACTACATTTTTGTACTGTGATAGCAAGATGTCTTTTATGAACTCCATGTTTCTACTGTGATAGCAAGATGTCTGAAGAGCTCCACTCTGTAGTCATAAAACAAGGAAATGAAGCACCAACAGCTTATGCTGTACACAGGGAATGAGACTAAACACAACACAGATCTGTCTGGCAATCCATATCGATTAAACAGCCTGTTTATACTGTATATCATATAAGAAGGCTTCCTTCATCAATAGCCTCTAAATTACAATAGACACCTGTTTCTGACATTTGTGACTTTTATTAGAATATGTGCTGATCAAAAACAAAACCAAAAAAATAAGACATATTATCATTGATCCATATGCATATTCAAGAAATAGTCATTTATCACCACTTGTAGTCCAGATGGTGTTGGTGGGGGGGGGGGGCTTGTAAGAGATAGGATTGAAATGTGTTGGTAGGATATTATTGCAAATCATCAGTAAACAGATCACCAATATTTATCCTTGTGTAATAATGTGCATAATCACCTTCACTGGCCTGTAATTCGTCACTGACCACAGAAGTTATACAGTACCTGCTCTACTGCCATATCATTAGCTTGCATAAGTGTTGTAGTTTATGAACACACCATGCTGGAACTTGGAATCAAGCACTTAAAAAAAAGCTGTAACATGCCCACACTAACAGCATGGAAGTTCAGGAGAACTTGCTGCTGTCCATGAATAAAACATTACTATGGCCATATTATGGTAAAGGAAACTTACAAGAGCAAATGGACAGACTGGGTGTGCCATAGGCCCTTATCTGCTGACAGTGTATATGTATCTATGTAATTTATTTTCCAAAACTACTGTATAATTTCAGAATGTCAGGCATGTGAATTTTTTGTGTACCCAAAAACTGGAAAGATCAATTCCAGGGTTTTGGCACAACACAATGTTGACTCTCTCACCACCATTCACAGTAAAAGCTAATAGCTACATGCTTTATACAAAAAGCAGCTATTATTCTTAAATTCTACAGTGGAGGGTACTGTATAATGCCCATTTGTCAATGTCTGTGTAACCATCTGGAGAACCTCCACCCCATTACACCAGGAGATACCAAATACTCATGGGGCCCAATTTTTAAACTGGTTAGAATGATGCAAGGGACTTGCATCCAAAGAGTTTGATGCAAGTGGTGACTTGCATCACAATGTGTTTCAAACGTGACTTTCTACAGCAGCCTGCATCTGATCTAGACACTGCTGCACCAAATCTTCCTTGTGCCAGGGCTGCATCAAACAAAAAGGTGCAGCAGGTCATAAGGGGGCTTGCACCATAGCAAGGCTGCAACATCCTCTTTTTGAGGATTTTCAAAGCCCTGCCATGGATGCAGCAAGGGGCACCACTTAGACCAGCCAGGAGGTGGTCTAAGTGGTTTTGGCCCATGGGATGCGGTAAGACAATGGATAGTATGGGTGCAGTAGGGGCATGGATGAGGCTCAGGGGGTGTTGGGGCAGATCTGGGATAAGCCACTGTGATGTGACACCTGTGGGTGCAGTTGCAGTGTGCAGAAAGTAAAAGTGTCTTCAAAAGTGAATCAGTTCTGTAAGCATATAGCTCCCCTGGTAGTCTTGTGTCCCCCCAGTTCCCAATGTGTACATAAGAGATGTAGTGACCCCCTACAATCCAGTCTCTTCTGAGTATAATATCAGAAGTACTCCGGTCCTATAGCACCCTTATGATCCCCATGCTCATGCAAAAAACATGCAGTAATAGCCCTGGTGGTATAGTGGACCCCCCACCCTCCCCACCACATCCATAATTAGCCAACCACCCCACTCCCATGTTATTCATCAGGGATTGGGGGAGCACTAGACTACCAGAGGAGCTATATACTTACAGCACCATCTCATTTTTATAGATGCAACTTTTATTTTCTGCACACTGCAACAGCACACTACCTGGTGCCACATCACAGTGGCTCATCCCAGCTGTACCCTGACACCCCCCCAGATTTCTCCCATGCCCCTATGACCCAGGGCCCCTCCTTAGACATTTTTCTTCAACCTCTCAACATCCTGGCCCCTCTAGTGTTGTGCTGGATGGGGGGGCAGATGTCTGCACCACTTCCTCAAGATGCCACAAGTGTTTGGTGGTCACCTTTCAACCAGCGGCAAACCAAGAAGGTTTGGGGCAGAGACCCAAGATTTTATTAAATCTTGTGCAGAGTCCCTGGTGCAACCTGAGTTTGCCACAACCCTTAGAGTGACACAACTTGTGTACTTCTAAGGGGTCTTTTAAAATCAGGCCCATGATCTTTTAGTTGATGGGAAACATACTGTACAGTATGGGGGCTGGGCTGAAATCCTGCCAAACAGGATTGCTGTAAGACAGAGTAAGGGAAATTTTACCAAAAAAGCACCCAAACTCCTTGTACTATTAATGCACATGTTTATGAGAATAATAGTCTGGCTTTACATGAGTTCTACATGAAATATTAAGTTTATTCACACTATTATAACTCATGTAATTAATTTTATATTTTCACACTCTGTGCTATCTTAGCCCAAAACTACACTGCAGATACAAAGATAATAATGTATATGTACTGGTGCATTACCGGTGAATAATACCATAGAGGGGTTCTGGACACATAGGAACCTCGAGAGCGAAGTTTGAGAGGTTCTCGTGTCCAGAACTTTGAGATGTTATCACTCGCCGGTAATGCACCGGTGCATATATATTATTTCTTTTAATGTATGAATCAGGTGTGGAAAGTTTTGTGGCTGTATGACAGCAGTATAAAACTTAAGAGCACTGACCGTGATATAGGTGAGGCGGTTTCAGCTCAGGGTGCTAGGCGATGAGTCGGGAGAAGGCAGTTGCGGCATGATGCTCCAGAAAGTGATGTCTCTGGCCAAAAACAGTGAAATGTGGGTCACCAAGACACCCATGGTGGAAAACGGTACTGCAATATGCAGTACAGAGGAAAAAAAAATGTGACGGGGTCTGAGAATTTCTCTCGCTAAGCGAGCAACAGAGCCACCATGTTTTCTGCATTGTTGTGCCCGTCCACACACGAAAAGGAGCCAATTGAAGGGCACATTTTAGATCCATTGGGAGGGAAACTAGTGCTTGCACTGTTCTGCTTTGCTGGTAATACTATCATTCAGGTCCCGAACTATAGTATTACTGGACCTGAACGATAGTATTATCACTGCTGAAGTATACTATTATCACTCTGGGAGTGATAGTATTATCATTATTTTTTTGTATGCTTTAGTAGCATATAAAATCACAAATCCGTATATTAAAAGCAAGTAAACACCTGACATTGACAAATACTTGCTTTACGCAGGTTTTTATCTTCCCTGCTGAATGCCATACCTTAATGTTTTTAATTGCTCTGCAGGCCCTCTCTGGTCCCAGTCTTGGTATTTTAACCTGTGTGTTTTTTTTAATAATTTTGAATTGTGGGTGCTTGGGTGGATGTGTGTGTGTGTTGGTGGAGAGGAGAGAATAAAACACACACTACACAATAAGCAGTGCCACAGAGGGAAAAAAATGTATTTACCTATTATGACTGTGAATTAAGCATCTACATTTATATACTGTATAGGAAATGCAATGTTTTCAAACTTTATGAAACTGCTCATCTTTTTCCTAATAAGTTGGGTGTATTTTAATTTAAAAAACATACAGCAGACAAATAGCACCTTTCTCCTGAGCAGTCCACTGATATTAGAAGTGGTCATTAGATGCATGCCACTTTATAGCCTGATAATAGAGCCAATAAGCAGATCCATGCCATCTGGCATTGGGTGGGTGTGTTGTTGGGGATGGGAATCAACAGTGAAAAGTTTTTAATTTAAGGAATAAAACTTCAAATGGCATCTGTCACCCAACTGTGTTCCTTCAAAAAATGCAAGTCTGGAGAGATGTTCATGGAGAGACAGTTGCACTCATTTGCTGACTGTATTAAAAAAGTGTGGCATCCCTGTCCCTACTGGATTCCTGATTGTGGAGTCAGTAGGTAGACTATGGGACAGTTGGTATCTGAGGGTTGGGGGGGTTCATTGTACATAGAAAGAAAATGACTTCCTAGCATCTTAATACTGACTGGACTCCTGATAGTGGAGTCAGTCAGGATGTCAGTGCATTCTTGGTTGTCAGTTCACACTGTCGAGGATGAGATAGAAATGGCTGGCTGGGATGCAGCATGTTGCCTTTCCCTGTGATACCTCACATTTACAGGGCATACAGTTAAAAAACTACTCACTGTGTCCACAGAATTAAACAACAAAAACACACAATACAGGTGAAAGTAACAATTTGTAGGTCTAGTTGTGTGCTCAGAAAGTCAAGTACTGTGTCCAGGTCTGTTGTGGTGAGTTCAGACTTTGGGGCAATAAACTAGATGAAAAAATAGTTTTTTTTCTTTTATTGTTGTAGTCAAGGTGAATTGGGTCTTAAGTGTGAAAATAGCAGCGTGGCAATTACTTAAAAAATAATAAAAAGCTGTACATATTCCTGCATCGGATTTTGACATGGAATAAATGGTATGGCATGCTGCACTCTAAGAACTTGGTTAATAGGAAAATGACTTTTGGTACTGCAGCATGGCACATTTCCCACAGTGCACTGCTGACACGAAAACCAAATGCAATGGAAAATGACTTGTTGGACTGCAGCATGTCCCCTTTTCCTGCAACGTGTTGCTTTTCACCAGCAGTACAGTACATCTTAGACTGCTAAAAATCTCCCAGCAGTACCCTGAATTTACAGTACAATACATGTTAGACTGCTAAAAATGTATTCACAGAACTAAACAACAAAAATATACAAAATGGGTGAAACTTACAATTTGGGGGACTTGATACATTCTCAGTAGCTCAAATTCAATTTGTGTTAACCCAGTCTGTTTTGGTGGGCTTGAACACTAAGCCAATCAACACACACACACACACATACACACACACGCACACACCGCTAAACGAATATGTAGTCACTAATCAAATTCAGTACAGATACAGAAGTTTTATTATCTTGAATTCTACAACAGTGCAATCTTATGGTACTTTTTTCTTTGTAAGAGATTCATATGGTAGTATGAACAAAAACCATTCTAATACAGGGTTTGCATCTTTTGGTAAATTATATGATGCGTAAATGCTAATTTTCCCAGTTAAATAGCGCTTAATTAAATATAACCCTAATGTTCTGGTTATTGTGGTAACATCAGCACGGTGAAAGCTCCTCTGTAATTGGCCCTGTATTTTTGTTTTGCTGTACTGTACCTAACCTTCACTGCCCTGGTACCTGCTGCTGCCCACAGAAGTTATACCTGCTCTACTGCTGTATTTGTTTGCCATATCTGTAGTCTCCATCAATGCTGTAGTTTATGAACTTCCCATCCTTGAACTTGAAATCATATGCCAGCCCTTCAAGCCTCCCATGTACAGTACATTTTCACAGTGTGCTTTCTTTGTTCTTTTGTAGTTAGAGACCTGTGTACCATTGCTCTGCAATGTGTCTTTTGATTAAAGTAAAACAGTTGCTGAATTATGTTACCTGCTCCAGTATAGTGTGTGAGTGTGGTGCTAATTAACTGAAACATGTCTGTTGCTGTTGAACAGCTCCAATTTTTTCTTTTTTTTTATCATTTTGATCATGATCTCTGTCTGCCTGCCAATTGTGTCCTGGGGTTTGATCATAGATACTTAATGAAATCACTATAGTTCCAAGAGAGCATATTTTTAAACAGAGCTGGAAACAGAAGTCATCTCAACCTGTACAGCATCTCTCCACCCCAATACTATGTCAAGTTTTCTAATAAGATACAACTAGCAGTATATCCCTCCCCCCACAAAAGCAAGTTGCCCCCACCTCCCCACTACCTATCTCCTCATCTGACCAGAGAAACCCATTGCACTTTACAATATTCTTGTACAAAATTAACTCCACCTCTTCCTTCCAAAGCTCCCAAACATCCTATTTAACTTACTAGAACATGTAAAATAAACTGTCTCCCATATGAGAGAGCACTGTTGATGTGGGAAGACTTTCAGTACAAAATGTGAAGGATGAGAGCTGAATAATAGTACTACTCCCTTGTCTCCATACTGCTCGGAATAACTAGATGAGTTTGATGCTCTTTTTAAACACTCTCTTAAGTGACAACAGGCCTATCACTTTGAAAATATCATAGCACAATTTTATGTTTCAGAATGTGTAAATGGAATGCAGTGTGTGGCCAGCAGTGTACCAGGAAAGGTGGATTTACAGGAAAAACTATAATGGACCTGCAAAACATTAAATTTTAGCAAAGACTGTGGGCTGGATTCACAAAGCTTTCAGAAGGTGCAAAACCTTCCCTAAGTCCCCAAAACTGCCATAGCTATGGAGCAAAAGGGGAGATTGCTTTAAGTGCTAGTCACAAAAACCTCCGCAGCTGAGGAAAAAACCACCATAGACTGTGGAAAAAAGTGCAGCTGCTGAAGCCCCTGAGGAAAAAAGGTGTGAGATAAGTAAGCCACAGCTCCCGAAAGGCTATTCTCAGCCAGTTTGCTTCCGCAGTTGTGGAAAAAATGTTACACACAATGGAATGAGGTGTAACACTCCCTCAGCAAACTGCAGTAGTGCCCAACAATTAGAATCAATTATTGTGGAGGTGTGGCACAGATAATAGAATCCCAGATAGTATAGCAGTGGCTGATGTTACAGCAACAAAAGCACACATTGCCATGTTATGGCAACAGGCAAAAAACACCAGACACAGTGCAGCCCCTGATGGAGCCCCACAGTCAGTAGAGCCTGACCAGCCTACAGTGAGTGCTACCCCTGCAGGCAACAGGAATGTCCCAGGGAGGGTCAACCAGTGGTGACAGTCAGCCACTGTGGTGCTATGGTATTGCTGGTACCTGTGGTGCTGTAGTGGTCGCAGTTGAGGGACTGGTTGCTGGTATTTTTGTGGGTGCTATTAGCCTCACACTAAGGCAGCAATGTTAATTTTGCTGCATCAGCTACTTGGTTGTACTATTGCTATGACTCCTCAGCCATTTCCATAGCTGCAGATCCACAGCTGTGGATTTGCAGTGCTTGCAGGATTCCCATTGCTGCTGGAATCCCATAGCTGCTGGAGTTTTATTGCGGAATTCCTTCAGCTGCTGGATTTTCTTTAAGAATACCATGCAACTGCATTTCCACAGTGCTGCAGGCTTTTTTCACACAGCTGCAGGATGTTGGGCTGTCTTTGAGAATCCTACCCTGTGTGCATAGAGTTATCCTTAAGTATGCATACATCTGACAGGTGATTGACATACACTGTAAACAGGCTTGCACAGCTTGTGTGTTACAGAATTTGTGAGAGGTCAGATGGTATGAAAGGATGCATAACATGTTAAAAAATATTTAAAAGAAACTGAAAATAATCCCAGTAGAGTTTTACCTGTATACCTCCCTGTCCCGATATTAGTCAGCTTTATTTGTTCATGAATGGTGCCTGCCTTTAACCAAAAAGAAAGAAAAGCACTAACATCTTATGCTATATGTAGAGAGTGAGACTAAACACAGCACAGATCTGTCTGGCATTTCTTATGGATTAAACAACTGTGTATGCTCATATAGAAGCCTTTCTGATTTAACAGCCACTTAATTACAGTAAAAGACACCTGTTTCTGATATTTGTGACTTTTATTAGAATATGTGCTAGTCAAAAACAAAACAAAAAATACACACATTATTATTTATCCATACACATATTTAATGAAATTGTCATTTATCACTGATTGTAGTCTAGATGGTGGTGGTGGGGGGGGGGAGCTTGTCAGAGTTAGGACTGGAATGTGTTGATACGGTATTATTGCAAATCGTCATTATAAAGATAACCAATATTTATCCCTGATGTGCCCACAGATGTTATACCTGCTCCAATGCCACAGTTTTTGCCATATCTAAAGTCTCCATAAATGTCATAGTTTATGAACTTTCCACCCTGGAACTTGAAATCATATGCCAGCCCTTCAAGCCTCCCATATGCAGTACATTTTCACTGTGTGCTTTCTTTGTTCTGTTGCAGCAGGAGACCTTTGTGCCATTGCTCTGTAATGTGGCTTTTGATTAAAATAAAACAGTTATTGAATTATGTTACCTGCACCAGTACAGTATGTGAGTGTGCTGCTAATTAACTGAAACATGCCTGTTTCTGTTGTGGCACTCACATTTTTCCTTTTTTTTTTGTCATTTTGATCATGGTCTCTGGATTAAACAGCTTGTGTATGCTCATATTATAATGTAGGCTCATATTAGGAGGCTTCCTGCATCAACAGCCTCTTAATTAAAGTAGCAGACACCTGTTTCTGATATTTGTGACTTTTATTACAATATATATAGATCAAAACCAAAAAATAAGACACATTATTATTTACCCATACACATATTTAATGAAATTGTCATTTATCACTGTTTGTAGTCTAGATGGTGGTTGTTGGGTGAGAGGGGGGAGCTTGTAAGAGATAGGATTGGAATGGGTTGATAGGGTATAACTGTAAATCATCAGTAGAAAGATATCCAATATTTGTCCCTGTGTATAGTGGCTTGACATACACCAAATATAAAAAGAATCCTTTCTGGAGTAGCCTCCTCCCACCTCCGTAACAAGCACTTTAACACCCTCCCCCCATGTTCTACTATCTAACTACTGAAGGTCCCATCATGCTTCAGCTACACAGAATTTCCCGACCATCACTGGGGGAACTGGTGTTTTCTGTGGGTGGCTTTGCCCCCCACACCCTTCATGTGGGGGGCTGTACCCTCACACCCCCACACTTAAATTAACCAACTCCAAGTCAGAGTTGGCTCAGGAAGGGGTCAAACACCCCAGAGGCAACAGTGTCAGGAACCCAGCAGACCATCACAGTGAACTGCCAAAAATTTTGCTGTGATGGTCTTCGCTGTATTCCCATCACTATTGCAGCATGATACCCATCACTGAGCCCCCCACAACCCATAAAAAGGGATTAACCCTTGACAGGGTATGGGTTTGCTGAGCATTAATCCATGCCTGAAGGGGTTGGAGTCATGAGGTGAAACCGAGTGACTTCAACCACCCAGACATGGATTAATGCTCAGTAAACCAATACCATGGAATGGGTTAATCCTCTTATAATATGGATAATGTTTTGTTAGAAGTTTACCTAAAGAAATAGTAAAAAAAAGCCCTGTGAACATGCAACTGTTGGTATATCAGGTATTAATCAATGGTCAGGTGATCTGTTTGGATGAATCAGAAGACAGTATTTTAGGAACCTATGTTACAAGGAATGATTAACCCATGACACGGTATGGGTTTACTGAGCATTAATCCACACATGGGGGGGTTGGAATCACAAGGTAAAGCCGAGTGATTTCAACCACCCAGGTGTGGATTAATGCTCAGTAAACCCATATCATGGAGTGGGTTAATCCTTTATAACATGGGCAATATTTTGTTAGAGTTTTACGTAAAGAAACAGTGAAATAAAGCCATGTGAACATGCAACTGTGGGTATATCAGACATTAATCCATGGTCAGGTGACCTGTTTGGACGAATCAGAAGACAGTATTTTAGGAACCCATGTTATAATGGAAATTAACAAATGTGGCTAGGCAAAAACAATACAATATATAATCCAAGGCCACTATTGTAATAATTATTTGCAAACACTCAAGGTCCACTCATCTCCCCTGTGACTCCCAACACTCAAACTCCCTAAGTCCTCCCTGAGTCCCTAAGCCTTAACAGCTGTTGTGCTGTATGCATCAAGACAATTGAATCAAACAAATAAATGGTACCAAAGCAATATACCGAACTGTAATACTGCATTAAACCATATAGGGGAAAGAGTTTGTAATATAGTCAAAAAGATAATCCCAGAGAAACCCCCCCTAAAAGACAAACAACATCCCACTTCCCAAAGCTGCTTCACACAGATCACCTGGTGCGTGATGATGCCAGGCATCTTGCAGCCAGTACCTACTCATCCCTCTGCCCTTCCTTCCCCAAAAAACCCTGAGAAAAATTAGAAGAAAAGTAATACATCGAAGCAGATTAACAGTAACAATAATAACCTATCTAGTAACCTATCTACTAAGCATTGTACTTGCTGACAAGTTTCAATGTCAGAAAAGCAATTAAGTTGTCCCAAATAAGCAACGCCAGAAAATAATCAGGAAGGTAACTAGGTTTGCCAGGAGATAAAAGTAAAACTCAGTAATTACCATAAATTAAAATTGTATTATAAAAATAATTTCTGCCCAGTGCAAACTGATCCTTAACTTTTCAGGATCCATGTCAAAAAAAATTCCATAATATTCTAATAATTGCAAAGCTATTAAGGAGAGCCTCCATTTGCCCATGCAGTCCAGGTGTCCACCTTAGTAGAGAGCCCAAACATGTTCCAAAAGTCGACAACCATGTAGCATCTCCTGAAAGCTTCAATGAAATGGCAAAGAAACAACAGGGCTGCTCCCCCTGACAAAGAACCTGTGAGAGGTTCGAAGCACTGAGGTTTTTTTGCATAGCATTTCAAGAACGATAAATAACTGAGCAAGTACTTTTGGAGTTTGTGTTGTTAGGGCACCTTTTTGTTTTGGTTGAACTCATCTTGGTTCAGTGCAGCTACACATATCTGTGAGTGCCAGGCACTTTTGCTTTCTCTGCCGAAATAATAGTATGTCCCAATCTGGTGGTCCTCATAGCAAACAACAAGGCAGTAAGTTACTGTCATCAGGCGGGGCCTTCATTGACCGAAAGAAAAGAAAAGGTATCGGGATTAGTAGCTCACAGCCTTTGTGTGATCTGTGGGGTCTGCAGAACTAAGAGAGAAGACCACAGTAATCATCCTTGGTTTTCAATGTGACATTAGGCATTGAGTTCAGGCATCAGAATACCAGTGCCACCTAGAACAGCTCAGTAAATTGAACACTGTAAATTGTTCTAGAAGCTGCAGCGTGGTATTATAATAGGAGCACCACACAAATACAAAATAACCAAATACAAGGTGCCGACATAGTAGGAGCACAGCCGAAGGATGACACAAACAAGCCAGTAGCCCACAGTTTAGCGAGCAGACTGTACTCCTTAAAATATGTGGTCCGTTCATGCCAGTACTATAAAGACAATAAATTCCAAATGGTGGCAAAGCACGGCAATGAAAAGTAAAAAAATAGAGAAGAGAATTGTGTACCCCAGACTTCCATCAAAGCAACATCCAAACAATACAATTGTCCCTTATAATGCCACTACCTGGAGGAGCAGTCATAGAAAAAATGCCAACAATGTAGGTAGAGTATATTAGGTATGGTCACACACAGAGAGCAGGGGCCCAATTCATTGATCCTTAAATAAGTCAGGGAAGAGTTCTTTCAAATTAGAAGATGCCTCGTCCACCGACTCAAATGTTTTCCATGAACCATGAGCTAATATTTGCAGTCTAGCAAAGCATACTACTTTAAATCTGATCCCTGTCACGATCAACTTGGTGACTGCCAAATGATATGCCTCTTGCCACTGCCTGAGAGTGCTTGGAAGATCCTGGATCACCCTTAAATTAGCCCCCTCCCAGGACATTTCATGGCGCTCTCAGACCTTCTTAAGTAAATGCTGCTTGTCTAGGTAGTTCAGAATTTTAAATATGAAGGGTCTGGGTGGAGAGCCTTCAGGGAGCAGGGGATGAAGCGAGTGGCAGGTCCTTTCTATAATGTAAGATGGCTGTTTGAAGATGGCCTAGCAATTTTGACACAAATCGTCTGGGCAAAGAGGACTGGATTAGAACCTTCTGTGGCTTCTGGAAGGCCAATGATTAGAATGTTATTTCTTCAACTACAGCTGTTTACATCTTCCAGTTTGGCCTCGGGTTGAGTGGTATTTTGCTTAAGGGTGTTAAGCTCTGGATCAGCTCTGTCTTTCCATTTTTCTATGGAGTATATCTTTACCTCTGTGTCTCCCACCTGACAGGCAAGATCACCGATATCAGTCTGAAGACATTTGAGCTCCTTGGTCTGTTCTTACAGAGAATCCTTAATAGGAGCAAATTCAGACATGAAACACTCTTCAGTTAGCGGCATGGAAGATGTACTTGAAGTTGCCTTCAGGCTTGAAGTTGAAGCAAGACCCAGACTCAACCCCAGGGCCTTGGATCTTTTAGCCATCTTATCCAGTATGGTTGGGGGGTGTGCTTCAGTGGCTACTGGTGTGTTTCAACCTCCATTTTGACGAGTTGAATGAACAAATCTCGTATTCAGAAGGATGAGGAAAGATAATAAAATTCTTGACAGACAACAATTTGCAGGTAATTGCAAACAAATATTATTTATACAGGAGAAGGAGTGGGAGCTGAATGAATGTGCTGCTACCCAGTCGAGTGCATCACATGACCCCCATTATCTTGAAATCTAAAACAGTACAATCTTACGGTACTTTTTTCTTTGTAAGAGATTCATGGGGCTGTACAAAAACTATTCTAATACAGGGTTTGCATCTTTTGGTAAATTGTATGATGTGTAAAGGTTAATTATCCCAATTAAATATAGCCTTAATTAAAATATAACCATAATGTCCTGGTTATTGTGGTAGCATTAGCACTGTGAAAGCTCCTCTCTAATTGGCCCTGTATTCCATTTTGCTGTACTGTTCTGTATTGTACAGTACCTAACCTTCACTGCCCTGGAACCTGCTGTGGTCCACAGAAGTTATACCTGCTCTACTGCCATATTTTTTGCATATCTATTGTCTCCATAGAGGATAATGAATGGGCACCAGTTAATAACAATGATGTGTTTCCATTAAGAGGTTGTCATGACAACAGTTGGCATGATGACCTCAAGATGGGAACTCAGTGTTCTCAAATACAGTAGCAGAAAAGGTCAGAGCCAAAAGGCTGGCCTTCAGAAAATATAAGGGAACACAGCGGGATGAAGATAGGGAGGCATACCAAACTGCCCTAAGGGAAGCAGGTAAGGCAGTAAGGCAGGCAAAGTCCCAAACTGAGGAAACACTAGCACGAACAGTAAAAGAAGGTGACAAGACTTTCTATAGATACATTAGTGAAAGGAGAAAGTCCAGAGGGGGTATTGCTAAGCTTAATGGAGAAAAGGAGCTAGAGGAGGAGGACCCTGTAAAGGCATCTATCCTAATAGATACTTTTGCTCAGCATTTACTGAAGAGAAGGTAGGGGCAGGCCCACAGCCCAGCATCATGGACACAGGGGAGGGAGGTGAGCACTACTCCCTTCACAAAAGAAAGGGTCCACAAGAGCTTGCTAAGCTCAGGGTGGATAAGGCAATGGGACCTGATGGCATACATCCCAGGGTACTAAGGAGCTAAAGGAGGAACTAGCAGAGCCATTAGCAGAATTGTTTAGTGAGTCTCTGAGCACAGGAGAGGTCCCAGAAGACTGGAGAAGGGCTCATGTGATCCCACCCACAAGAGTGGTAGCAGGAGGAGGCGGGGAACTACAGACCGGTCAGTCTTACCTCAGTAGTGGGCAAGATTATGGAGGCACTCCTTAAGGAAAGGATAGTGCAACACCTGAAATCCATAGGGCACAGGATCCAAGACAGCATGGGTTTACAAAGGAAGGTCCTCGTCAAACTAATCTCATAGATTTCTTTGACTGGGTAACCAGAGTGGTGGACCAAGGGGGAGCAGTTGATGTGCCTACCTTGACTTCAGCAAAGCTTTTGACACTGTTCCACATAGAAGATTGATAAATAAGCTAGGTAGGCTCGGGTGGGTCAGAAGTTGGTCAACTGGGTGGCAAACTGGTTGACTGGCAGAAAACAGAGAGTGGTGGTAAATGGTATACAGTCAGAAGAGATGCAAGTCACAAGTGGGTACCTCTAGGGATCAGTCCTGGGGCCAGTCCTATTCAACATCTTCATTAGTGACCTCGCAGATGGACTAGAGGGTAAGGCTTGTCTGTTTGCAGATGACACCAAGATCTGCAACAGAGTAGATGATCCAGATGGGGTGGGCAGAATGAGAAGAGATCTGGATAAACTAGCAGAATGGTCAGAAGAGTGGCAACTGGGATTTAATGCAAAGAAGTGCAAAATCATGCACATAGGGAAGAGAAACCCTGAAGCCACTTATAGGCTGGGAGGGGAGTTGCTAGCAGTCACAAAGGAAGAAAGACTTGTGCATCATCATCACTGATGACCTAAAATCATCCAAGCAGACCTCTAAAGCAGTAGGTAAGGCTAGGGGGGTGTTAGGGTGTATTAGTAGGGGTATCACAAGTCGTAAGAGGGAGGTAATAATCCCTCTGTACAAGACATTGGTTAGGCCCCATCTGGAGTACTGCGTGCAGTATTGGAGGCCACACCTTCACAAGGACATTAACCAAATTGAGGCAGTCCAGAGAAGGGCAACCAAAATGGTGCAGGGACTGCATCAGAAGACATATGAGGACAGATTAACGGAGCTCAATATGTATACCCTTGAGCAAGGAGGAGAGAGGTGATATGATCGAGACATTTAAACACCTTAAGGGCATAAACAAGGTGAAAGAGTCTAACATGTTTAAATATAAGAAAAATAGCAGGACAAGAGGACACAGCATGAGATTAGAGGGAGGCCGATTAAGGGGAATGTGAGGAAATTCTTTTCACAGAAAGGGTGGTAGATGCATGGAATGGCTTACCACAAGAAGTGGTGGCTATGAATACAGTGCAGGGCTTCAAACAGGCATGGGATAGGCATAAGGGAGCAATACAAATGACTATGAATAGATAGGTCACTGACAGAGCAAAGGCCGATGGCACATTTATAAGGTAGAAAAAGAAATGGGCAGACTGGATGGGCCTTGCGGTCCTTATCTGCCATCAACTTCTATGTTTCTATGTAACTGGTGCCCATCCATTGTCTTTTAAAGTGTATGGGAACCAGTTCAATGAAATTTTTCCTTACTTTATGTTATTTAGATTAGCATTGCTCTCCTTCAGGGCCAGCTCTCACCACTGCAACCATTCATCATAAGCCAGTAGTTCCAGAGATTTATTTATTTATTTTATTTATTTAGTTTTTGCTGACCAGGTAGGTGCACTAGACAAATCCAGCCTATTTTCAGGCACAAACTGGGAGGAGATACAGATGAATGCCAGCTGACCTTGAATCAGATTAAGCTATTGGTGGTATTTTTAGTGAATGAGGGAAATTTGGCCAGGACACCGGGGGAATTCTCCTACTCTGTGGTACAGGGAACTGTGACTTGGAGAGGCGAGCTCAGTGTGACTCAGGACACCGGAAAGTGTGGACGTGTGGGAGGCCGAGGTGCTGATCACCTCCTCTGCCCCCCTGTAACTCATTGTGACTGGGAACTATGAAGGCCACAGCAATAGCCAGTCTAGATTTACAGTCAGAGAAAATGGAGGTACAGGCTTCACAGGAGAATGAAGTTTATCAGATTGAATGAAATATAGAGCTGGACCATATGGTGGAGAATATTTTACATTCAGATGACAGAGGTGATACGCCTGTTAAATGTTTTTCAACGGAGGACCTTACTGCTGCATCTAAACTTGAGTAGAAAAATGAAGTTAATGGAGATAAATTGGAGGATGCTGAAAGAGTACTGTGACTTCTTTTACAGAAAGAAGAATTAAGACATGCTCAGGAAAAAATCAAGCTTAAAGCTCGACTGGCAGATTTGCAATGCTCTGACTCACCTGTCAGTATGACTGAGCAACCTGTCAGTGAACTCACTGATGCAGCAGGATCAAATGCCCTGCTGGAGCCAGGTGAGTCATCAAATGATTGCACTGTGTTTTTAGAGAAAGGGAAAAGACAGCCGGCTGGCAAACAAAACGCTGTTTCTGGTGTGTGCCTAAAGCCGAACCCCTTAGAGCTAAAAGATACGGTAAAAATTCAATTGCAGTTGAGTAACAGAAGTAAAGCTTCTCCTTTACCTGACAAACATACAAACTCATGCCTTGCAGCCACCCACTTGATTAAAATAGCAGCCAAACCTCTCTCTAAAACTGCTGGGTTGGTGGCCATTCCGGACATCCCGACAGCTATTAGATTCCAGTCAAACGCTCCAGAATCTCAAGCTACAGCTACACAGTTTTATTTTATGAACACAAACAATTTAAAAACAGGACTAAAAGACACTAAGAGAGATAAAAGACTTGCTATGACTTTAGCGAACAGACATTGGGAAGTTAATTCCTTGCAGGGGGAATCGTTTAATAAAAAACTAATACTTTTAGAAATGAAAAAAATAACATAGTCCCCAGGTAAAACATTGAGTGAATCTGGCTGGAAGCAAAATCCAGCTGGGACTTGGGTCCCGGATCTGGAGTGGGATGATAAAACACCTTTCTCACTTTCCTCTTCTACTTGGGTTCCAGGACATAATATAAATCAACCAATAATTGATATTGCTAGCAAAGAAGTACCTGGCCCATCAAATAGCATTAAACTAGATATGGACAACAGAGAAGCAACTGTTCCTTCTTCTGTGGTGAGAATAGAAGCTGCAACTCCAGAAGGACAAAATGGTACACCAACTGAACCTAGCATTGACAATATAGATAACCACGGACAGTCTGAATAAAAACAACCATTGCTATCTGAAATTATTCACCAATATAAGAAAAGAAGCAGCTGCCAGGAGGAACGCGGTATGAATCCACTACAAAGGAGGCATGGAAAACAGACCAGACAGACACTCTGTGGGAAAAGTTTTGCTTAAAGATTCTTTAAAGTCCCCACCAAGAGGTGTTTGCTTTCATTAACATCTCGGGAAAGGATAACTTTGATGTTAGTTTTTGTTCTGCTCATTTTTTAGACTTGCTTTGGGAACGTTACACTCAGGTCAAACATTCTCCCATTTGGACACCTTTCATAGTTATCCCACTTTCTAAACCTTTGGTCAAGTTCATCATGGTAATGTTTAGAAATGAAGGAGTTCATGTTGCAGATATTTCGTATTGGCTGTCTCAAAGAAGTGAACTTTTAGGGGACCCTGAGGTGATTTTAGACATGGAGTTATTCTGGACGGGGGGGGTGGAAATATAAAGTCAAACTAAGGAGCTCAGAATCTGGCATTATTCATATCCATAATTCATTTATGTTGGGCAGAGATGGAGGGTCTGTTTTTATGCAGGGCAGCCCAGAGTCTGCTACAAGTGTGGTTCACAAAAACATATATCCAGTACATGTGATAAACCAAGATGTGGAAATTGTGGAGAGGTGGGCCACATCTCTTTTCAATGTGCATCTCACACAAAATGCGATCTGTGTGAAGATGTGGGGCATGCCTTTAAGGACTGCCCTTGGGCAGCTAAAAACGCAGCTTGTAACATCAGCCCTGAATTACTCATCCAGAAGGCACAAGATTCGACAAATGCCTAAGAGATGCCATCTCAAAACAAATCTGATATAATATCCCACCCCCCTACTGAAATAATTGATTTATGTAAACAGCAAGAGTGTGGGGATAACAAGAATATTCAAATTAAGATTGGGGATTTACCCCTCCAGGACACTCAAGATCACCCTGTAGTTTCACAACAGGAGATCCTAACTCCAGTGTGTTATAATGACCCAGTACAGGAGGTAGCTCCCTTAATAATATCCACATCCCCACTCCAATGACACAGATCTTCTAGGAATTTGAAGTCAGCTTCCATACCCCCCACTTCCCCACCTGAGAATGTCAATTCAGTTAACCCTTTAGCACCTTTAGTACCAGAATGGGGGGGATTCTGATATGGATCAGGATGAAGGAGATAACAACTCTAGGGATCAAGACATGGAGGTACAAAAAACGGATATGGTTGGGTATGAAGTAAAGAAAAAAAGGAGGAAAAAAATTGATATCAGCAGGATTGTTAAAAATTATTACCTCTGGCTGCCATAAAAATTGGATCATTTAATGTGCATAGTTTAATTAACACAGGGAAATGTCAGGCTGTATTTGATTTTGTGTATAAACTACAAATAGAAATATGTTTTTTGCAAGAAACGTGGGCTTTTTCTCTTAATAACATTAGAAGTTTTCAGGGAGAATGGGTTTGAGGTCCTTCTTATTGGTCCTTTGGACAAGTTGTAGCAGGTGGGATGGGTATTATGCTTAATTCCTTTTCATTTCAGCTGATTAAACTGGTGGATATCCTACCGGGAAGAGTATTATTATTTGATGGAATATGGAAATCAAAAACTTATCGATTAATTAACATCTATGGCTCATAACAGAAAGCAGGGCGAGTGGCACTGTTTAATGCACTTAAGCCTTATCTTATGACCTCGTATCATATCATCCTTTGTGGAGATTTTAATTGTGTGATACCTTATTTTACCAAAAAAAAAGAAACCAAATGCAAACATTTATTGTGATGCAAATGTTTTAGTGGAACTGATATCATCAGCTGATTTACTTGACTGTAAGATCTTTCAAAAAATAGGACCACAATTTGCTTTAAAAAAAGGTAAATATGTATCCACTATAGACCATGTTTTTATTTCCAATACCTTACCTACAGCTGAAATGGAAACATACCCAGTAGAATTTACAGATCATGTTGTATTAATAGTTAAAATATTTGATGTCTTAACCATAAAACCATCCTTTTCCAGATGGAAATTGAATGTAAAAACCTTAGAAGAACCCCAGGTACAACAAGGAATAAGAGCTATTATTAGAGCCAGATGTTCAGTATATTTTTTGTATTCTGATATAGGACAGTGGTGCTAGATACGAAAGATGATTTTAAAATTTGGCTCAAAAACCATGGGAAGTGTAAAGAAAATAGTAAGTTTTTAAAATATCTTTCTTTATGTCAACAATTATTTAAACTGTTCACCTGGTCAAACAGTTCTAAATTTGATTATTCAGCACAAATAAAGTTAATAAAAACCCAAATGTTATCCTATCAATATGACAGGGCAAGTACTTATTTCAAAACAGTATAAAAAAATCCGCAACAGGTGATCCTTATCAGGCATACAGACCCTACAGGAACAATACAGTGATGGATTCTCTGTATGACCCTCAGGGGAAGTTATATCACTCAGATAATGATTTATATTTAATTATTAAAAACCATTGGGCATCACTTATGCCTGACAAGGGTCCTACAGCCCAAGAAATAGATTTATATTTGAGTCAAGTTCAAATTCTTACTATTCCTACCCATCTAACAGAAGGGGAAATCCTCATTACTTCACAGGAGATATGTTTAGCCATGAAAGCTATGATATCTGGAAAATCTCCCAGTTTAGTTGGGCTGCCCATAGAATTTTATAAAATATTTGCAGAAGAATTATTTGAATGTTTAGAGCCTGTGTTTAATTATTTTTTTCAATCAAATACAATTCCCTCTCCCTTCTTAGATGGATTATTGTTATATATTTACAAATCTGGGGAAAGGCAGATGATCTCCAACTGGAGACCCATAACAATTCTTAATACGGATTATAAAATCCTAACACATATTTTCAATAATAGGCTTAATCAAATAGCCAAGCACATGATTTTCCCAGTACAATTCTGTAGTTTTCCATCCTGGAAAATACAATACACTCTAATGGTAGTAAGAGATGTAATTGAACATCTATCACTTTCTGGGCAATATGGTACTATTATCATGGTCGATCAAGAAAAAGCATTTGACCGAGTGTCTCACGCATATTTATTCTCAGTATTACAACATTATGGCATTCCAGCTATCTAATTAAATATATTAAACTAGTATACATTTTAACAGTAGTATACCCCATTATATGTAAAGCTGTAAATTTAGGTTTTCAGACCCACTTAGGGGTAAGGCAAGGCTGTCCTTCAATCCCTTTGCTTTATGTGTTCTCACTAGACCCTTTTTTAAGAATATTATCGGACTCCCCAAAGTGGCGAGGGATCTTGGGCAGTAACTATCTGATGGACATTAATGTTCAAGCGTATGCAGATGATATATGTCTTTTTTTTTTCTAATATCTCTCAATTCCCTATTTTCCTAGAAAACATGTCTAACTTTACGAAGGTTTCAAATTCAAAAATAAATCTGAGGTAAAGTCACGGATTATATATAAGGGTTGGATACCCAGACCCTCAGACATTAGTTGGCCTGCATATATCTTCTGAACCCCTTAAAATCTTGGGAATAACTTTTGGACCTCAAAATATGTCTTCTTACAACTGGGACCACTACTCATCAAAAACAGAATCCAAAGTCAACCGATGGAAAACATGGAGTATGTCTAAAATAAAATGAATCCAAATAACTACAAATTTTTGAATTCCTATATTACTTTATGTAACAATGTTATATCCTCCACCTCAATCATCAGAAACTAAACTTAGCAGTATCTTTTTTCAAATGTTGTGGGGAAACAGATTAAACTGTATTCATAGGTGCTTTACATGCTTACTGGTTCACAAGGGAGGGATCGCATGATAGATCCTACCATATTTTTTAGCACTTTATTTTTTTCACAAACTGTTAGGTGTGGGCTGGGACCTATTATTACAATTCACAGTGCCTGGTGTAGGTTAAACCTAGATCACTATTTCAGGGCATGGGGGACAGTCCCACCAAGATTAGGGACATATTTGCATGTTCCAGACTTTTTAAATATGCTGCTACCAAAATATACAATAGTCTCTTACAAAATTAAATATTTTGTCTCAATGCAGCCGAAAGCTATATCAGACAGTATTGGATAAAGTTTACCCCAGGGAAACTAGTTTTAAATTATGCACCCCAGAAAAAAATAAATATGTTATAGCACAATTAGTAAATCTTAGGATTCCTCCCCAGATGGGGGAACATCTCTGACTTTCTGTTTATGGTAGAATACAGGTTAGAGGCAATGCCAAACATAAAGCTATAGAAGAAAGAAACTGTCCATATCTGGACTGTATAAATTTAGAAGAATCTAGGGAGCATTATTTACTCACATGTACTTATTGAAGTGCACTATGGGTTTTTTTAGCCACTAAGTGGAATATGTCTTGGCTTTAGAATATGCCTTATGAAATTAGTGTTTTGGGCCAATATTCCTTGTTGGGATCTAAGTTTCGCCATGATACTCTAGCTGTGTTTCTATGTTGTTTAAAATGTTTATTTATGGCAAGCTAGATGTAGTTGGGTGTTACATCAAAAAAGAATGTCATACAAAACTGTACAGACTTTGGTATGCCAAGCTATGACACATGTTTATGAAAGAGATATAACTAATTCAACACCCCAACGGGTTCAAAAATGGTGGAAAGGGTTTTTGTTCTTTATAAAATACAAATAAAATGTTGTTTTTCCTTTGGGATTTTTAAAATTCTAATTAAAAAAAAGAGGGAAGAAGGAGTTAAAGAGATTACATTAATTATGGACAGTATGTTTAGCTGTTTGTTTAACTTATAAATATTTAAGGAGTTTTCAGAGTTTATATTTTTGTAAAGTTACTTAAATGATGTTTCTTTTTCAATGATGTTCTTCCAATGATGTTTTTTAATAAAAATACCCCTACTCTTTTTGATAAGTGCCATGGGATCTTTAACATCGACCTGAACTACCACCAATACAGGCAGATGGGAGCTTGGTTTAATGTCTCATCCAAAAGACGGCGCCTCAGAAGTGCAGCACCCCTCTCATGCTGCATTACAGTGTCAGTACTGGGATATTAACCCAAGTGCCAGAAGTGGGAACTGAACCCACAGCCCTCTGATCTCCCGGCCTCAGAGGCAAGTGTGCTACCTACTGAGCCACTGACACTGATAACATGCACATGCACAAAACCATTCATGTTGTTATGCTATCGGTGTGACGTACCCAAGAGGGTATGACAACCTCTTGATGTCACAATGGTAGCATAGACCTAACCAAGGCCTTTGACCTTGTGGATCACCTGCTGTTACTCCATAAGTTACATAGCCTAGGGCTGTTCCCCATCATGGTCAAATGATTTTCCAGCTACTTAACCTGGAGGCTGCAGAAAGTAAAGATCAATGGTGCCATCTCTGACTCCTGCCATGTCACAGTAGGGGTCCCTCAGGGGTCCAAACTTGGCCAACTCCTGATCAGTCTCTTTGTCAACAACCTCCCTTATGCATGCCCCACAGCCAAGATCCTGCTATATGCAGATGACATGGTTGTATTCTCTTAAAACTCTTGTCAAGAGGTCCTCTCTAGGAATTTGCAGTACAAATTCAACTTACTACAGGAATGGCTCAAAGATAGCATGCTGGTGCTCAATAGCAAAAAGAACAAGACAATGCTCTTTGCTGGACATCAAAAGAGGAGATCTGCCATATCCCTCTCAATCATCTGCAACTCTCTCACTCCACACTGGAACAGGTGACTTTGTTCCAGTATCTTGGGGTAACCTTAGATGAGTCCCTGTCGTTCGACGATTACATTCACACTATTACCACTACTGCCAACAGGAAGCTTGGGGCCCTATATAGGCTCTGGTACTGCCGCACACCTGAGGCTTGAGCCCAGGCAGTTAGAGGTACTATCCTACCCATCCTGGACTACGGGAATGTAGTATATGGTGCAGCCTCTGAATCAAGCCTGGTCAGAGTTTAAACTACTCTCAATAAAACCATTAGATTTGTGCTTGGTGCTGATCACCTAACACATACATGAGATCTATACATTAGGGCACAATGGCTCCCACTTATAGATTGCATTAAACTCCATGCCTGCCTGCTGGGGAAGAAGGCCCTACTTGGCCTTGCACCCCCCTACAAGCTTTATTCTGCCCTGCCCCCTCAGAGCACACCACTAAAAGAGTCACCAAGCAAGCACTAGCAGTGCCAAACAGAAGGACTGCACTGGGGAGGTATGCCTTTGCAGTGAGGGCTCCTACCTAGATAAATGAGCTCCCGCACCCCAGTACAGGCCTCACATACCTCATCCCCTTCAAGTCCAAATTTAGAAAAGCTATCTCCTCTCCTGTACACTGCTTCTGCCACTCTTAACCCTGCTGCACTGATCCGCAGTGTGCCTTGGGCACTGATTGAGCCCCTACCTACCTACCACGTACCATTCCCACTACCTTTCACCCACCTACCCCCAAAGAAGCCAGCCCTAATTCCACTTCTGGCACCTTATCTGATCCATCTCTGTCACCCACTCAGATTCTCCCCTTTTCCCTGTTTGCCATTTCTCGCTACAACTTTTCCTACACTCCCTGGTTGGTGCTGTCAGTGCACATTTAGGTATTGGCAGTGCTGTTTAGTGCAGTTGCTTCACAGCCCTTTAACAAGGACTTACTTTGGACTATTGCACTTGCATTAGCCAGTACTCATTGTCTATGCTGTGTATTATGTGATATTTTGCCTGTGTTGTTCTCACTACTGATTACTCTAAGCTCTTGGATTATGTGTTGCCTTGCCAAGTTTATCCTATACAACTGTTTACTTCATGATTTAGCTTTGACAAGGCTATTTAGCTGATATTGTCTACACTACTCGTATTTTGATTCCCTCCCTTGTTTGAAGAGGATCCTTTGTGAAAGTGCTTTCAGCTTAAAGGTTGTAATTGTCATTGTTCAAACAAATAAAAATAAATAAAACAAGGATAGGAATTCATTGAATTCCATCCTTAAGAACCCTCTCCTATACATTATAGCAGTGTTGTAGTTAAGGAACTTCATACTTTGGAACTTGAAATCATATACCAGCTCTTCATGCCTCCCACGTACAGCATGTTTTCACAGTCTGCTTTCTTTGTTCTGTTGCAGTAGGAGACCTTTTTGCCATAGTTCTGCAATGTGGCTTTTGATTAAATTAAGACAGTTACTGAATTATTGTTACCTGTAACAGTACAGTATGTGAGTCTGGTGCTTACTAACTGAAACCTGTCTGTTTCTGTTCTAGGACTCCAATGTGTTTTCTTTTTTTTGTCATTCTAATCATGGTCTCTGTCTGCCAGCCCATTCTGTCCTGGGTCTTGATCATATACACTTAATGAGGTCACCAAAGTTCCAGAGGAGCATCTTCTGAAACAGAGCTGGACAGGGAAGTCAGCTCAACCTGCAGAGCATCTCTTCGCCCCATACCCTGTCAAGTTTTCTAATAAGCCCACAACTAGTGGTATATCCCATCCCCCCACAAAAGCAAGTTGCCCCCATCTCCCCCTACCTAGCTCTTCATCAGGCCAGAGAAGCCCGTTTCCCTTTACAACCTCCTTACACAAAATTTTCTCCACCTCTTCCACCCTCCCAAAAGCCTGCAGATATCCAATTTAGATTACTAGAACCTGGAAAATAAACAGTCCCCCATCAGATGGAGTACTGTTGATGCTGGAGTCCTTTCAATACAAAATGTGAAGAGTGAGGGCCGAGAGTAATAGTACACCTAGATTATTTATTTTACTACATGTAGATGTGGGGCATATTAAGTTGATAGGTTGAAATGCAAATTGAAAGAGCACATAGATGAACATATGCACTCTGTACAGCAGGGAAATTTTGAGTCTGCACTGTCTGTACGTTGCTTAGAAACCCAGCAATACTTCATGATTGGATGTGGGGGTAGAGAAGGCTATGATTGGGCCTCAGGATGGTTAAAATGAGCAACTTATGGCACAACATGAATCATATTGGATATTCACATTGTATGCTACATCACCCTGTTCTATGTCATAACAGTGATCGCAGAATAGCAATCACTATTACGGCGAGTGATAATAACCAAAAAGCAAATTGGTGATATACGCTGTAAGTCAACCTGACATCCAGAATTGAAAAAAGTACTTTTACGGGGGAGAGCTGTGCCCCCCTTGCCCACCCTTGTGGGGGTATTTGCTCCTGCACCCCCCTGAATAAGGATTCTCAGCTCCAGGGGGTTTAATTTTGGGGAGAGGACAAAATCCTAAAATCAAAATAAAATTAAGTGCCATAGCCACAGGCAGTGGCAACATTTTCCTGCACCCGGTCCTGAACTCTGTACCTACTGCACCTGAGTTATCAACCCAACATCACCACACAACATGGCTAGCTTGGTGGCAGCAGGTACACCCATCCCTCTTAACCAGTTCCTGTTCTCTGTCCCTCCCTTCCCTAGCTATCCCCCCCGTCACCATACACTACTGTAGCGGTCATGTACAGTCGCTACCTTTGCAGGGTAGCCCATGAGTATAGCACCTGATATGAATCGCCGTTTTGATGTGGTGCCCATATTTTGTCACTATGCTCACGGTATACCACATCACTCCAGTTACTCAATAATAGTATAGAACTCCAGCCTTGTCTGTAAAGATGTCAGTGAACATTTATTAAAATGTCTCTAATACTGTAAGTTATATCTTAATTTATAGATTATTTTGGAATTCAGTATTCGGATATCTGATGATCAAATGCTATATTGAATGTATTTTATGTTTTTTAACAATTTGTAGGTACACAAATTAAGTGGCAGTTTGACCATAACAAACAGTATTTAAATCAGTTTAGTCATTTGCCATGCTTGTATTACTGTGTGCCAGCAACTGTCATTGTGGACCATTTTTAACTATCAATTTGTATTTTGTTTATTGACATTATTATTCTATTAAGGTTGGTTATACATAGGTTATACTGGTGTGTAATGTTGTCTTTTAAAAAAGCACATGCTCGCGAAACATTGAGGTACTTTCTGCCACCCTGTATCACACTGAATTTTTCTGTTTTCTGTGTGAAGTTACTAATAAAGCTGTTTGCACATATTTTAGAAGTAGCCACTTGACTTTATTTGGTGTGTGAGTTGCACTGTTATTTTTTTTTTGTATTTGTACAGTGTTGTTGTTACTGGTTGCATTGCTTTCACTCTGCAACACCCTTTTTTGGGTTTCTCAATAATAGTATTATTCCAAGGCATACAGCTTTGCAAATATCATAGTATAGTGTGTAAACAGGATGCAGTGTGTGCCAAGTTGCATATCGGGAAGGGGGGGTTTACAGGAAAAACTATAATGGGCCTGGAAAACATCATAATTTCAGCAATGACTATGTGCAGAGTTATCCTTAACTATGCACACATGTGACAAACGAGCTTACATGGAAAAGGCTTGTACAGCCTTTTGTTTTACAGTAATTGTGAGAAGTCAGATGCAGGAAAAGATGCATATCATGTTAGAAACATATTTAAAATAAACTGAAAATGATCCCATTAGAGTTTTTTCTGTACACCCCCTTTCTGATATTACACAGCTTTCATCATACATGAATGGTGCCTGCCTTAAAAGCACACACACACACACACACACACACACCTCTTATGCTGTATGCAGGGAATGAGCCTAAACTCAGCACAGATATGTCTGGCAATTTACAGTATAGGGATTAAACAGCCTGTGTATGCTGATTATTATATTAGAATGCTTCCCACATCATCAGCTTCTTAATTACAAAAACAGACACCTATTTCTGACATTTGTGACTTTTATTAGAATATGTGAAGATAAAGAAAGACAGAGTATTATTACACATATTTAATAAAATTATCATTTATCACTGCTTGTGGTCTAGATGTTGGTGGGGGGGTTGTAAGACATAAGATGGGGATGTGTGGATAGGGTACTATTGCAAATCATCAGTAGAGAGATGACCAATATTTATTGATTTGCAATAATGTGTGTAATTATTATTGTAAACAGAACTGCAGACACGATATTGCTTTTTTTTCATGCAGTCTCCTGGACCCAGCCATTTACTTATGTAGCCAATAACATTTTCTTTTCAATTTCAATACACACACTTTATATGCTGCCCCTTGTTCCACACCATAATCTTTAAAGACCAGCTGCAAAGCTGGCACTTATTTTAACAATTTTCTCTTACTAGGCACAGCCTGCATAATAAAAATATGTCTAAACATGTGTGAGTGTGTGTGTGTGTGTGTTTGTGTGATTTTTAATGACCTTTCATAAATTGCAAGTATCATATGTAATATGTAATACAACCATCAGTTGCATAACTTTTGACTCTGAGCTAGATAGGTACCCTCCCAGTACTCTGGGATGCACCTGGGAACCAGTTTCAGCTCAGTGTGTACTTTTGGTAAAAAGTCTTATTAAAAAATAAATACAGAAATAAGTGTATACATATGTAAACACATATAGAAAAAAATAAGTCTCAGTTGCTTTATGCAACAGTGTTGGACAGCAAGTTTTTCTTTCTGCATAAGATCTTGCAAGCAAGATCTGTATTCATACTTTTAGGCATTGACCACTTTTGGGTCACTGGTCATTAAACCAGCTAATCAAGAGATGTACAGTATTAAGGAGACCAACACATCAGTAACCTTTCTTCAGTGTACTGTATAGCACTGTTGCTGATATCTAGAGCAGTTGTTCAGTTCTTTAAATACAGCTAATTGAAGATAGACTACTGTTCGATCTTGTTTATTTGGTAGATATAGTTTTAGTCTTTGTACAGTATCGTATGTGGTTTTTTTTTCTGGCTCATATGCTTTATAAACTCACATCATAAATATAAACAATCAGTTGCACACATACTGTATGAACAAAAGTACTAGCATGTGCGCGTATGCAGGAGGGTGTTTCATGCATGTACACTCAACTGCAAATGTTTGTGATAGTACAAATGACACTTTGTTAAGAGGAACTACTTTAAATGTCATGTTTTGTCTCTGATGATCCAGTCATTTGCCATACCCAGAGTTCAGGATAGGTTTGCAGGTAAATCAGTGCAGTGTATCACATTTCCCCACAGTTACTAACTGCACATTAGAAGTGCCATGCACAGGGAAAGGCAACACACTGCAGCCCAGACAACCATATCCCTTTCCGCTTATTGAAGTTTTAATTACAGTACTGCTGCTTCCAAACTGTTTACACAATAGTTAGAAATACGTGTGGGTTCCATGTAAGCTGCTATATAAAAGTACAGTATACAAGGGAGTGCAGCAGCCCTTCATGCTGGACTACAGTGTCAGTGTTGTGATTTTGTGCAAGTTCCTGTTGTGGCACTAGAACCCACAACCTTCTGATCTTCCAGTCTCAGAGGTGAGAATGCAACCTGCTGAGCAGCTGATACTTACACCAGTAATTTATTAATGAAGAAAATATGTTGCTCTTCATGCAAATAACCCTATCACTAAATTATTCTGCACTCACACTACTGTACTTCATGAATAAACTGTGTTGGCACTTACAGTATTACAGCAGTAGGAGCTAAGGCAGCACAGCACCCAACAAGACCTTGTGGCTGAGCTGTCCAGGACAGGGCTAGATTTTTTGATTAGTCTAATGCTGTTTGGTTCCAGACTGGATCTGCCTAAGGAGGAGGATGGATCTTTTCTTGGTAATGTGTCTGGTGTGTCCAGTCTGTGTTTCTAATGGAAAGGAACTCTAGAGGAAGGAGGGATGACATTAAGTTAATGAATCATGGTCTGGTCTATGGTTCTGTTGTTGAAGGAGCTGCAGAGGGAGGTGGGAGTATTTCAAATATGGGTCTGGTTTGTAATACTTTTATTTTGTTTCTTTTTTTTTTTTTTAGTAATGAGTCTGGAGCAGTCCAGTGTGTGACTGTTAGTGGAGGGAGCTGCAGTGGAAGGAGCAAGGATGTCTTATTAAAGATTAGCAGCAGATGCCATTTTGAGTATGTGATCTACTGTATGTTGAAGCATTTGACATAAAACAACCAGAAATAATCTCATTTAAACACCTGTGTTCGAACAGGCTGACCACAAACAGGTGCCTGTGCTATTTTGTCAACACTCTGCTTAAAGTACAATAATATCAACCTTTTGTTTAGGCAGAATCAAACAAACCATAACACACTATAGCCAGGAATTTAACCTATGCACTATGGTAACCAGATACATCTCTGACAGTGACATGTCGACAGCTACCAACACTATAGCGACTACGGTGTCAGATCACTGTAGTGTTGGTGCTGGACCCTGGCACTGTTTTCTGGGGGTCTGCACCAGCTTCCCTAATCAGCTCTGACTAGGAGTTGAGTATTTTAAGTGGGGGGAGTGTGAGGAGCACAGCCCCCCACTTTGGGTGTTCAGGGGCAAAGCCTTCCCTTAAGAAAACATGGAAAACTGTTACCACCTTTATGCAAACCACAAATGCAGTTGACATAAAGGTTTTGCTGTACCATTGGTCGACAAAAGTTTTCTTGCTGTATGGTCATATATCCGTATGGTAAAACTAGCATCTGCTATCCTTACTGGTGTGCATATTTTTTTTTATTTGAGTTTTGGGTGTTTGGGTGTGTGTGTGTGGGGGGGGCAAACAAAACATCAGCAATACCAATATAAAACCTTGCTTCTGCACCTAAAGTTGTACCTCTCGACTGCTATGAATTTTGCATAGCCCTAAGATTTTTACACTCAAAATTGCCCTTGCTCTGCAAAGGCTTACTGATGGACATAGAAACATAGACTTTGATGGCAGATAAGGACCACTTGGCCCACCCAGTCTTCCCATTTCCCTACCTATTGGATAAGCTGCAGATTTTAGTTAACCAACAGCCTACTTCCTGCAACCCACCACTATAATTGCCTTATGTCTGTCCCATGCATGTTTGAATTCCCCCACTGTTTTAGACCCTACAACCTCTTCAGGAAGGTGGTTTCATGCAACTTAATAATGTTAGTTTATTTCTGGACACACAAACTATTAAATTATTGAATAAACATGATAAAAACATACACTGAAAATAGAAACTAGAGTTAAAACTGATGCTTTGACCATGGGTCTTCTTCAGCAAATATCTAAAAGAGAAATAAGCAAAGTTTTTGTAGAGGGGAGGGAAAATAAGGGATATATATAGTATGTGGGGAAATAAAAAAGGGGAGGCTCAGGGAAAAGAAGCAATAAATGTTAAGATGAAAAGATAATATGGAAAACAAAAAAGGTGATGATGGGAATAACAAGGCATAATAGCACTGAATGAGCTGGAGAAGACCCCAGGTGGGGACTAATGGTTCCATGTCATAATGGTGCTCATGGAAAGATGATCACCGTTATGGTAAGTGTACACTGCCAAAAACCAATTTAGGCAATGGACACTTGCAGCATGGACAACAACATTGCCTGAGACCTACAGGTCTCATTTTTAATGTGGTGGTCTGTGCCCCCCCCCGCACACACACACCCTACTTAAGGATTCTCAACTCCAGAGGGGTGCATGTCGGAGGGGTGAAAAACTTTAAAAAATACATGCCACCTGCTAGGAAAAAAAACCTACATCATGCCGGACTTGAACCCTGTATTCTCACCTCCCAGCTGACCACCTTCCCCAACACTGTAGCAGACCAGCTCATCAGCTGCCCCCACACCCCCTCCCACATACCATCCTTCCCCTGCCTCTCTCCCCACATGTGCATGCGCATACACCTGCTACTTCCTGTTGCAGTATTCAGCCATCCTAGTATCCAGTCACCCCCACAACTTGGTAGCTGTGAATGCAGGTGCTGTGATTGAGTCACCGGTTTTGTCGGCACCCAATTTTGGTTGCCTTGTTCACTGGATACCAGGACTAATTAGCACAGCCTAGTAAGAAGACTGATAGGTGTCAAATGTGGGGGAAGGAGACAGAGATGGAAACGTCTCGGGAAAATGAAAATAGATGTGTACAGTTACAAATGGACTGTAGGGAAAACAAGGGTTGGCTGAAAGATGTTAGTAGAAAATAAGTCTATCATTTAAACCAGAGGGCTACTAGAAGCCAAGGCAGATGATCAGCTTCTTTTTGGTCAGCATCTTGGAAGCCCTGCTGAAGGACACAAACAGAAAGATTATTGACACTGTGGTCCCTGAAGGTAAACTGGGATACAATGTTTTTTTTCAGTGTCTCCATTCCTGACTGCCCTATAATGTTCCCTGAATCCATCAGCCAGGTATCTTCCAGTTTCTCCAATTTAAATAGCTGCAGACTTCCTGAAAAGAATACAATATGCCACATTGGTGGAGGTGCATGAGAATTCCTTGGGGATGTGAAAAACACGTGTGGGAGTCCAAATGTCAAGTCACACTAGAAATAAATTTGCAGGTGTAGCAGTGAGTTATGTTGCAAGGTTTGATACCTGGTAGAGAGGAATTGTTAGTAGTATATAGCCTGCTTCTTACCAGGAGATTTTGCAGGTTGGGTGGTCAGTGGTGGAAGCCAATAGATGGTTCTATAAAGGAAGCACTGATATTGGGATCAGTTTGCAAAATTGGACAGTTACTAGTGATGATCTTGTGAAGAGAAGGCGTACTGTGATGTAAGGGAAGCTCTAGTGGAATACATTGTTGTTGTTGCGTGACAGTATCCTTCCTACTGGGGTCAAGGTTCTGGGGCATGTTACTGACCCCAGAGAGTGCTCTAAGTAGTAAGTCCAGCAGCCACCCACACACAGACACACACACACACACACTAACCCATCTGCCAGAACCTGCTCTCAAACTCAATGCTTTTTTCTTTTAATAATAGTTTTTTTTAGCAGGTCAGTGGAGTTGCCATGGGTCCCAAGATGGGTCCCAGATTTGCCAATCTGTTTGTTGGTTGGGTGGAGGAACAGTTTTTTTTCTCTCCTTCATAGGCAGTGTGCCCAAACTCTACAAGTACTTCATAGATAACTGTGTGAGGGACACATCCTACTCAAGGGAGACCTTCCAAGTCTTCTTGGACATGTTTACCATGGCACATCCTTCCCCTCAGTACACTGTCGAAGTATCCTCCTCTGTACTACCCTTTCTGGATATCAAACTGTTGGTGCAGAACACTGGTCTGAAGACATCAGTTTATTACAAACCCATTGACTCACACAGTTTCCTCCTCCACAGCTCCTTCCATCCTAAACATGTTAAGAATGGTCTACCATATTCACAGTTTCTTAGACTTTGCAGGTTACACAGTGATGATGATGATTTTGTTGAGTTTGCCCAAATAGTGCATAGTTATTTTTATTAACAGGGGATACCCTAAAAGCACAGTGGACAGAGCACTCTTCTGGGTCAGTAACATGTCCTAGAACCTTGATCCCAGTAGGAAAGATACTGTCACGCAAACACAATGCATTCCACTAGTGCTTCCCTTCCATCACAGTACACCTTCTCTTCACAGGATTATCACTAGTAACTTTCCAATTTTGCAAACTGACCCCAATATCAGTGCTTTCTTTACAGAAGCACCTATTACCTCCTACCGCCGACCACCCAACCTGTGAAATCTTGTGGCAAGAAGCAGCCTACATATGCCTAACAATTCCTCTCTACCAGGTACCACACCTTACAACAGAACTTGCTGCTACACCTGCAAATGTATTTCTAGTGTGATTGACATTTGGGGTCCCACAGATGTTTTTCACATCACCAAGGAATTCTCATGCACCTCCACCAATGTGATATATTGTATTCTTTGCAGGAAGTGTGCAGCTGTTTACATCAGAGAAACTGGTAGAAGCCTGGTTGACCAATTCAGGGAACATTACAGGGCAGTCAGGGATGGAGACACTGATAAACACATTGTATCCCACTTTACCTCCAGGGACCACAGTGTCAATGATCTTTTTGTTTGTGTCCTTCAGCAGGGCTCCCAGCATGCTATCCAAAGAAAAAAACATGGAAACCAAGCTGATCATCTCCCTTGGCTCACAGCAACCCTCCGGTTTAAATGATAGACTTATTTTCTACTAACATCTTTCGGCTGCCTCTTGTCCCTGCAATCCATTTGTATCTGTGCACATCTATTTTCATTTTCTCCAGATGTCTCCTTTCCCCACATTTGTCACCTTTCAGTTTTCTTACTAGGCACTGCTAATTAGTCCCCTCCTGCGGACTTCTCTAGCTCATTCACTGCAATCATGCCTTGTATTCCCATCATAACTTTTTTGTTTTCCAGATTCTCTTTTTATCTTGCCATTTATTGATTCTTCTCCCAATGCTTCCCCTTTTTTCTTTCCCCACATATATCCCTTATCCCCCTCTATTTTCTACATTCAGCTTGCATTTAATATTACCATTTTGTTTTGTTTTGTTTTCAGACCACCTGCTGATGCAGCACCTTGTTTTTGGACTTACATTTTGTATGATAAAAAACATTCCTTAACACTTAATATATATATGGGACCCCCTATTTGTTGATATTTTATTCTTTAAAATAAGAAGGTGCTACACATTCTAGTTATTTGCTCTGAATTTTGAAGGTCAATGCTATTCATTTTAATTCTGGCAGGTTGAGAGGTATGCATAAAGGACACAGTTTATCTGAAATTCTAGATGAATCCAGCAAGAAAAAAATTAATTAACATCCACACAAAGTAACTTGTAATTATTTAACTGAATTATGGCATTTAAAGATCCCAAGTGACTGCCTTCCAGTGCAAAACATTGATATTATGGTTGACCTGGTCATGTCAAGCCCGAGTAATGCGGGCACCAAAAATGATTAACAAATTCCAAAAATCAACAGTTTGTTGATCAGTTTCAGCTTTCACACTATTCAGACTTGGCCTGCCCTGGACAACCATAAAGTCAATGTTTTGCACAGGAAGACTTTCATTCAGGATATTTAAATTCCATTATTTAGTTAAATAATTGCTGGTTACCCTGTGTGGAAGTTATGTGATGTTATGTTATGCTATGCTATGCTATGCTATGCTATGCTATGCTATGCTATGCTATGTCGTGTTATGTTATGTCATGTCATGTCATGTCATGTTATGTTATGTTATTTATTTCTGTTTGCTGGATTAAGATAGGACTTAAGATAGGATATGTACTTTATGTATAGAAGCAAGTTTTTTTTTATTAGTATTGCTGATGTATGTCATCCCCCCACATACACATGCACATACACATACAGTTCACACCCAAGTACCCACAACTAAGAAAAGAAAAACAACACACACCAGTAAGGATAGAAGATGCAATTTTTACTATTAATCTTTAAGGGGTCAATGTCTGGTTTTGGTTCTGTTGGGGGCGGGAGATGTAGAACTAAGTGGAAGAATGTTTTATTAATGGGTCAGGGTCTGGTCTTTATTTAAAAAATTTTTTTATTTGCAGAGCCCCCACAATCCTGCTAAAGAACTGCTGACCCCACAATCCCCTTAAGAGTACCACAACAGTGGAATTGGGTCAGCAGTATAACACAGCAGAGGGAGCCTGAGACAGTGCTGCATCCCATAAGTCCCCATGGCTGAACCACAGGAGACTGGACTGCAGTGTTCATTTAAGTTTGTCCGTGTTTTTTAATGTTTTATAAGTTTTTTTTTTTTAAGTTTGTCAGCAGTCCATTCTTTGACTGTGTTAAGGTAGGGAGCTGCAGAGGGAGGAGTGTGGATGTTTAATTAATGGATCAAGTCCAGTCTGTGGTTTGGTTACCAAGGGAGCAGCATAGGGATGTTACATACAGTAAATACTTGTTACTGTACCTTTTGTGGTTCTAAGTTAATGTTTTTTTCTTGATTTATTTAGGATTTCAGATAGGATGTGTACTTTATTTGAAGAAGCAGTTCTTTTCTTGGTACTGCCTACACTCCATTCTTTAGCTCTGTTGGAGTAGGGAGCTGCAGAGGGTGTAGTGAGGGAATTTCATTAATGGATCATGTCTGGTCTGTGGTTTGGTTTGAAAGGGGGCTGCAGATGGATGTTAAATAATTACTAATTATTATGTGTGGATCTAATTGAATTACATTTTTTACTGGATCAGATAGAATGTTTACTTCATATACAGAAGCTATTTTTTTGTTGGTACCATCGGCAGTCCATCCTCTGGCTCTTTTGTGGTTGAGAGCTGCAGAGGGAGGAGGAAGGATGTCAAATATGTGTATGGTCCCTGAGACTGTTATTTTTCCTCTTTTTTTTCTTTTTTAGTAATGAGTTGGGAGCAGTCCTGTGTATGACCATTAGTGGAGGAAGCTGCAGTGGGAGGAGGGTGGATGTTTTATTAAAGATCAGTGGCAGATGTCATTTTGAGTATGTGAGTTACTGTATGTTGAAGGACTTTACATAACACAATTGAAAATAAACTCATTTAAACACCTGTGTTTAAACAGGCTGACCGCAAACAGGTGCCTATGCTGTTTCGTCAACAGCACTGTGCTTAAAGATGACAGCTCAATGCCAGCTAGCAAGCGACCCACCTGCCATGTTGCAGAAGGTTGTGAAGGACTGGAGCAGCCCTCACCCCAGCAGAACAAGATCAGCTATCTCCTCAGATGCCACCAAGCAAGCAACCCACCTGCCTACCCTGTTGCAGAGGGTCATGAGGGACCACAGCAGCCTTCCCCCAGCAGAACAAGATTAGGTACTGTACTGGTGATAGGACTGGTGTGCTGACACAAGGTTGACACCACCACAGTGAACACCAGCAGTGAGACAGAAATTGTCTGTCTGCAGCAAGTCACTGTGCTGGCACACAGAAGACACCAGTGGTGTGTTTCCTGGTGTAGCTCCCCCCCCAGTCCAACTCCAACTCACAGTTAGAATCCTAGAGACTGGGGGTGATGGAGCCCCCCACATGGGGGTTTGAGGGCACAGCCTCCTGATAGAAAGCACTGACATCCCCAAAGCTACAATGCTGACAGTTGGCATGGTAGCTGTCACTGTGGGGATATCGGTGCTAGTGCTGTCAAAGCGCTATAGTAAAACTGATAGGACCATATGGTTATTGCCATTTTCCATTAACCAACCTCTACAGACTGTTTCTGTGGATCAGGGTCTGCTCCTCCACATCAGGTGACACTGGCCAATGGAGGCTGTTACCTTAAGACCTGTGCATACAGCAGAATATGTGTTATTTCAAGTGGGCTATGTCACTTATAGTGTAATTTAATTTAGCATGCAGATACATGTTATCTAGCATGGTTTATTTCACCTATAGTATAGTTTCATCTAGCCTATATTTTGTGATTCACATAACTTGTAGTGTTATGTTATCTAGCCTGCATTCTGTGATTCACCTAGCTCATAGTCTTACTCACAGTGCAAACTCTGAGGCAGCCTGTATCCTTGTGGTGTGCATTCCAGCTTGTTAGCCAGGAGTCCAGTTTCCTACCTCACTCCCCCTGCCTGACTAATCCTGCTCCTCCCACAGTAGCCAGCCTGCCCCTTACCTGCTGTATGTTTCCTCTCTTGCTGCAGTTATCCCTTCAGACACCAGCTAGCAAGTGACCCACCCACCCTGTTGCAGAGGGTCATGAGGGACCGGAGCAGCCTTCCCCCAGCAGAACAAGATCAGGTACTCTGCCTGTGGCCAGATGCGGTGCTGCACCATGCTCTTCCCACCCACTCTATCCAGACACCCTCCCACCCAAAGGTAGTGCTCATCTTATATAGTTGCATTGCTGTGTGAACCAATCAGTGGAGTTCTGCATCACTGCTGGGACCTGTAATCAATTGCCCTACCTCCCTCCCTCCTCATCCAGCCTGATTGGTAGCTTCCAGCATTAGAACATATGACCTCACCCTACTGAGCAAAGAACAGTGGATACTATTATAATTCAGAACTCTAACACACCATCATCATAGTTCCCCCCAACACAAACCCCCACAAGACGCATGAAAAAAAGTCCAAGTTCCAATCAGGTCCCCTTGAATCCTATAAACATCAACACATTCCCATTTAATTAACTTATGAATTGCTTCACTGAGCAATATCCCTTAAGGAGGCAAATGTGTTAACACTCTACAATCCTTATAACAGCTAACATGACATCACAATGAGTGTTACTAGCCTCTCTATACATTGCCCTATTTCTTGCCTGTGGTCTCCTGGTTGCAGGGGTTACTGACCATCCCCTCACCCCAGAAGTCCCCTAACTGATTCCAGACACATTAATGTATGACAGACCAACTGCCCATCGATTTTCATACATTATTCTCTATACAAAAAGGGCATATTCTATATATTAATGGTACTGAAAAGCAGTGAAGGAACACCCCAACTTTCCATGTAATATTGCATGGGTTATCCCATAAAGGGATTTGTTATCAAATATTTTCAGCCTCTTACGGCAATACTAGAGGCAGTGTCTGTGGTACATTATTCCATGCTGTAATGTTGCTCTCTCAAGTGCTATTATTACTCTCTTGAGATGTTAAGTCCAACCCTACCACCCCCACCCATTCAATCATAAAATTAGCTCCCCTGTTAACCCTATTGGTCCCTCTCTAGGGGTCTAAAAATGGTCCATATGAACATATGCAGCCTGCACCCTAAGATTCATGAACTGCAATCCTGGGTTGACTCATACAAGCCTGATCTTCTTGCAATATCAGAAACCTGTCTGAAACCTCAAATTCTGTCACATGAAATAGAGCTTCCTGGGTTTGAAGTCTTCAGAGAAGATAGAGTGGGTAAAAAAGGGGGAGGCATCCTAATCTATAAAAGAGCTGCTTTAAGTGCCTCTATACCTACTCTCTCCCCTCTGGATACTGACAACAGTGAATGACTGTTCATAACATTAACCCTCAGGAATGCAAAATCCCTCACAATAGGCTGCATCTAAAATCCACTCAGAGCAGCTGCTGCCACTCTAGATGCTCTCATACATATGCTTGCTGAGCATGGCCCTACAGAGATAATTATTTTGGGGGATTTCAATCTCAGCTGGTCCTTGGACTCTGAACTGGGGTTTAAAGAGCAGATACTAGATGCTCAGCTAACCCAAGTCATTTGCGAACCTCCATGACACAACAGACAGACCTGTAACCACTGCTTACTTGACTGTGTCTCAGTGTTAAATCCTGATAGAATACAAACTGCTGGTATATTTTCAGATGCCCTAAGTGACCATTCCTCCATATTCTGTAGCAAAAACACAAAGTGAGCACTCCAAATGGAAAATACCATCCAAAATGCAAAAATCTATGCTTAAATAGCGTTTAATGCAGACACCATAAATCGGCCCAGTAACCCCAGCACTTCAGCGTTCAAGCCTTCATCAGGTGGCGTCTTCTGTATTTGGAGGAACTGTCCCCCCAAAGTACCACCAAGAATGTTTGCAACAAGAGACTTCTCAAACTTCTCAACAGAATCCTTTCAGGCTTCCCATGATGAAATAGATTGGAGTCCCATCCTCAAGCTTCCTAGCATAAATACTGCCTTTATGTACATTTGTAAATAATTTATCAGTTGCCAACAAGCATGCCCCTCTAAGGGAGCTCAGGATCAAAGCTAAATGCTTCATGTGGATAACTTCACATATAAAGAATCCAATGAACAGAGGGACAAGGCTTGGGGACAGTACAATAAGTCCAGTCAACAGGCTGACTAGGTCAGATTTAGGGAGCTCCAGAACCAATGTAAAAAGAGCTCAAGGGCTACAAAACAACACTACATTAGAGGCCTACAACAGAAAAATCTGGCTGACCCAAAGAAATTCTGGGCCCAGGTCAATGCTCTGTTCAAGGGAGGACTCAGCACCACTAATGGCCTAACCATATTCAATGGTCAGCCCTTCAGTGACCCACAGTCTGCTGCCAATGCTTTAGCCAGAACTTTACAAACCTTAACAAGTACAAAAATGTACTCAGTCCCCCCCCCTTCCTCCTCCTCTAGTCCCTCAGGGCCTGGTCCTCTTCCCCCTAAATTGCATCTCAGGCTAGTAACTAGGAAGGAGGTATTAGCCCTGCTCAAGAAAGTAAAATCCAGTGGCTCTGTGGGCCCTGAAAAAATGAAACCTAGACTACTAAAGGCAGCTGCCCCTGCTATAGCATCCCCAGTCACCATGCTATTCAACAAATCTTTCTTGGCTGGTCAAATTTCAGGAAAGTGGAAGGACATGGTCATAGTCCCCATCCACAGAGGTGGTCTCAGAGAATCAATAGACAACTACAGGCCTATCTTTCTCCTGTCTGTATCCTGGAAAAGGTTCAGGAATGACTGGTGTATAACCAGCTGAGGGATTATTTAGAACTGCATCACCTGCTATCTGATCAGCAGCATGGTATTAGAAGCAACCATGGCACAGATACTGAATTAGTTAAGTTCACTACCGAGGTACTAAGGGACTAGATAATGGCATACCCACTGAGGCCATCTTTATGGACTTAACCAAGGTGTTTGACTTATTTAGTCATGAGCTTCTCATCGAGAAGCTACAGAAACTTTGCTTTGACACACACTCACTAGTCTGGTTCACCCATTATCTCTCCCATGGAATTAAAGTTGTCAGATGGAGTGGTGTCACATCTACCCAACTGCAAGTCTCAGGTGGTATACCCCAGGGCTGTATATCAGGCCCTGTTTAATTCTCACTATTTATCAATGACCTCGGTAATAGCTGTGGCAGCAGTCAGCAACTATTGTATACAGATGATGCTGTCATTTATAGGAGCTCTCACAACACCTTGGCACTCAGCACCCAGCTGCAAAAGGACTTTGCAAGCCTGGAAGAGTGGATACTGTCAAATTAGTAGTAAATGTTAAAAAAGACTAAAGTTGTCTTATTTAGCTCCAAACAACTTGGCTCTGTTAGAAGTCACCTCCTTCTTACAACCTCTTCTAGGACCAATATCAAGGTTGTGGATATGGTCAAATACCTTGGCAAATTACTTGACCAAGGCTTTACCTTTAATGCACAGGTGGATCAGACTACCAGAACTATCCACCAAAAACTAGGTCTCCTATTTAGACTGAACTGCCACCTCACCTCAGACTCCAGACTAGCAATAATGAACAGTATACTGCTTCCTAAACTTATGTATGCTGCCCCTGTCCTACAGTTCTTAAGTAAGACCAAAATAAACAGGCTAGAGATATTGTACAACAACATTGGGCATTTCACAACAGTGTCCCCTCCCAGGGAGCACCATTGTGATGTTCTGGCCCTCCTAAACTGGCCCTCACTAACTATTCAGTTCCAGTAACCCTTGCTAGCCCTGGTCTTCAAACTGGTCAATGGACCTGCTCCCCCCTAGTCTGGATGGTCTCCTTGTCCATGAGCATTCCTGCAGGGTGCTCCATACCAGTGGCAAAAAACTGCTAGAGGTGCCCAGAATTAGATCTGTACTGGGGAATAAATCCTTTGCGTACTTTGTCCCAAACCTCTGGAATGCCATCACTGAGGACTTGTAAATGGCCAGTTCCTTAGCAGAACTGCTGACCCTGCAATCTCCAGCAGAGTACCATGACAGTGGCATTATATCAGCAGTATAACACAGCAGTGGGAGTCTGAGACACTGGCAGTATCACACAAGTCCCTGTGGCTGAGCCACAGAAGACTTGGCAGCAATGTTTTTTAAATGTTTTCTTTTTTTTTAATGTTTTGTAAGTTTGTCTTTTAAGTCTGTTAGCAGTCCATTCTTTGGCTATGTTGGGGTAGAGAGCTGCAGAGGGAGGACCTTTAATTAATATATCAGGTCTGTGGTTTGGTTGGCAAGGGAGCTGCAGAGAGATGTTAAATAATTACTAGCTACCTTGTGTGGATCAAAGTTAATTTTTTGGGTGGATTTATTTAGGATTTAACATAGAATGTGTACTTTATATACAGAAGCATTTTTTTATTGGTACTGCCAGCAGTCTGTTCTCTGGCTCTGTTGGGATAGGGAGCTACAGAGGGAGGAGGGATGATGTTTAATTAATGGATCAGGGTTTGGTCTGTGGTTCTGTTGGTGAGAGAGCAGCAGAGTGATGTGGAATTATGTTAAATCTGGAGCTGGGTTAGTGCAGCTGTTTTTTTTTTTTTAACTTCAGTGGCAGTCCAATCTGTCACTGTTATGGGAGGGATGCAATCTGGTAGTGGGGGTTAATTAACAGGTCCCAGTTTGCTCGCCCTTCAGTACAGTACAGTATAAAGTTTAGCATGCACTATGTTGTACTGCCAATGGTAATTCTGTTGGAAGACAGACACTCAATTGTTTTAGATGCCATCCTGTGGCTGAATGAGGAACTGCTACATCTCTTTCCTGAAATAAAAAAGACAATTTCCACACAATCTCATGTGCCATTCCTGGAAATTTACTTTTGTTACTGCTACTGCAGAACTCTGCGTTAATGCGCTTCACCCTGGGGGATGGCATTAGAGAGAGAGATAGATAGATAGATAGATAGATAGATAGATAGATATGTATGTAGAGAGACAGAGAGATTAGATAGATTGATAGCTAGATCGACAGACAGACAGACATATAGAAGATCCCCATCACAGACATTTCTTTCTTCAGATCACACAAAAGAACAATAGTTCTTTTGTATGACCTCACAAAAGAACTGTTGAAAAAACCTAAGTCCTACACTCTTCCTTTGTGACCCAACCTTCTTTTTTGTGAGTCACGAATGAACTCACCAAAGAAGAATTTCTGCTCATGAAAGAAAATGGTGGGACATATTTTTTTTAAATAGCTTTTTTGTGAGCTGAACTTCTTTTGTGATTGCTTTCCTGACTCCTGAAAGAAGGTTAGCTCATGAAACAAATATTAAAAATATGAAGTCCAAACATCTTCTTTCATGAGCAGAGATTCTTCTTTTGTGAGTACTGTCATGACTCACAAAAGAAGAGGTCAGCTCATGAAAGAACTATGAAAAAAACAAGTCCCCCCATCTTCTTTTGAGAGTCAAGGGCTTCTTTCATGAGATGGCAAACTTCTTTCATGAGACTCATGAAACAAGAACTTCAGCTCACAAAATAAGCCTCTATAAGGATTTTTATTATTTCCCCAAATCATATTTTGGGGTAGTTTATCAAAAAATAAACTCCAGAATCAAGCTAAACATGTCCTATTCATAGAGATTCATGTATTTTTTTTCTCCAGGGTGTCATTTTTATGGGTTTTCAAAATTTTGGGGGTAGAAGTGGGTGAAAGTTGGTTTTGTTGCTGTAGTGGAACTTTTGCAAAACTTTGTAACCTTCAGGGAAGTTTCTGAACTTCCGCCTATGGCAGACTGAAAAACTTCTGAAGGTTTGGGGCAAAATTTTGCCCTGTTCCACTCACCTGGAGGTGGAAAAAGGAAAAAAAGTAACCTGTGGTGTCTAGTGCCACCCTCCCAAGAACTGCCCGAAAAAAACCATTAAATCACTGGTGGCTAGTGGTCCCTTTCCCCACCTGGTAACCTGCCCCATATGTAAAAACAAATCCCTGTAATCCCTGGTGGTTGGCAGTCACTCTCCCACCTTATCACCCAACTGACCAGTACAGAACATCATGCCCTGCTGTTCAACTCCAGTTAAACCCCCTCCATCCCGATCCCCTGCCGTACAGTGAAAAAAAAAATTTCTCTCTGGTGGCCTAGTGCTCCCCCCATCCCCAGTCCATGAATTAAATGTTTATTCCCTGGTGCTCCATGGCCAGAGGTGCAATGTGCTATCAATGAATGAATGCATGTCCCAGCAGAGAATTAATTTAATTGTATATCGGGCAATGAATGTTCCACTTACCTAAAGGTGGAAGAAAGGAAAAAAAAAACCTGTGGTGTACAGTACCACCACCCCAGTTGTCACCTGAAATAAAAATAAATCCCTGGTGGCTAGCGGTCCCCCCAATCACCCAATCACCTTCCCCACATTTTCTAACAATCCCTGCAATCCTGAGGGTTAACTGGAGTTGGACCCCAGGGCACGCTATCCTGGACTGGTTGGGTGGGTAATCAGGTGGGGGGAGGGACCGTTAGATACCAGGGAATGTAGAGATTTTTTTGTAAAATATGGGGCAGGTGATCAGATGGGGGGAGGGACTGCAAGGCACCAGAGATTACAGAGGTATTTAAAAAAAAATATGGGGCAGGTAATCAGGTGGGGGGAGGGACTGCTAGCCACCAGGGAATTTATTTAATTCTATATCAGGCAGCAATGCAGGGGAGGCAGAATTTCCATGAAAGTTTGAAAATGGATTTCTGAACTGTTGTGGAAGTGAAAGTCTGACTTTCACTTCAATTCCGCCAGGGAAAGGTTTTGTTTTGTGCACTTCTTGGGGGGGGGATCTGAAATAAGATGGCTGCCATAGGAAGGGAGATTATTTCATCATGAAAGAAGAGTTTTGGCTCATGAACGAAGAGTCTTCTTTCATGATCCAAAACTTCTTCTTTCATATCACACACATAAATGAAAGACCCTACTGAGCATTCTCAGAACAAAAATTTCAAATCCTTATAACTCCAGAATGGATTAATATTTTTTTCACCAAATCAACAAAATGTGCTATTCAAAGACAAGCTCCATCCACCCTGAAAATTGCAGAACAAAATTCCAAACCATCTGTGCTGTAGGTGAAAGAAAAAAAAAGATACAAACAGCAAATAACTCTGATTTTTCCACTTTTTGCTCTATGTGGATCTCAGAATCTGGACATCCAATCATCATGAAAATTGCAAGAACAAGAGACCTTCCAGATTGTGCATGCAGACTTTCATACATTTCCATTGAATGGGGGTGTAGCTATTAAGGTGAAAATCTAGCAGTTTATCATTAAACACACTACTCAACCTTAAAGAGGGAGTCCACCAGAATTTCTAGCATCACTAAATTCAGAATTTGGATTGGCATATCTCCAATTAACCTTGTATCAACAATGAGATCTCAAAGGTACTTTCTTTAAAGGTTACACATCATTTTGTAACCCTAAATTCACTGCCTATTCAAAAGACAGTTTCAGTGAAGAGCTACTGATGATGTCACAACCAGAACTCACTGCCTAGTCCTCCCTGCAAGTTATATTATAGGACTTATTTCTTCCATGTTACATACAGCTGCAGTTGTAGTAATCATCTGAAAAAGGAAAGCTGACACTGGATGGGTTACAGCATACATTTCCATAATGTGCAGATGCAAAGTGCAGTACTTAAGAATGTGACGAGGGATGTGTTGGATTGCAGCAGTATACATGGCTTTAGAATGACAAAGTTGTGTGCAATTTTTAGAATACTGCAGGGATAAGATTTCAAAATGCTAACAGGCTGCAATTGTGGAATGCAGTAATGACACAATCTCAGAAAGTAGCCGGCACACACAGTTTTGCAATGTGGCAGTGACACACAATTTTGGAATATGACAGTGACACACAATTTCAGAATGTGGTGGTGATGCACAATTTCAGAATGTGGTGATGACATACAGTTTAGGAATGTGGTGATTATGCAAAGTTTTTGAATATGGCAGATGTGGCAAGTGATGCATAATTTTGTAATGTGGTGGTGATGCAGTTATGGAATATGGTGGTGACACATTTTTGGAATGTGGTGGTTATGCAAAATGATGACCTGTAGCAGTGATGCACAATGTCGGAATCTGGTAGAGATGCACAATGTCAGAATGTGGCAGTGATGCACAATTTCAGAATGTGGCAGTGACGCACCATTTTGGAATGTGGCAGTGGTTTACAATTTCAGAATGTGGTGATGCACACAATTTCAGAATGTGGCAGTGGCACACAGTTTAGGATGTGGTGATGATGATGCAGAGTTTCAGAATGTGGCAGTGATACACAGTTTCAGAGTGTGGCAGTGACATAGTTTCTGAATGCGGTGGTGATGCACAATGTCAGAGGGTGGCATTGATGCACAGTTTCATAATGTGGCAGTGGCACATAATTTAAGAATGTGATGATGCACAGTTTCAGAATGTGGTAGTGATACAGTTTCAGAATGTGGCGGTGATGCACAGTTTCGAAATGTGGCAGTGACTCACAATTTCAAAATATGGTGGTGACAAATTTGGAATGTGATGTTGACATAATTTCTGAATATGGCATTGAAATACAACTTCAGAATGTGGCAGAGATGCACAATTTCAGAATGTGGATAGGATGCACAAAGTCAGAATGTAGTGGGAATATGATGCACAATTTTGAAATGTGGTGATTGCATACAATTCTGGAAAGTGGCAGGGACAAGCAGTTTCAGAATAAAATTGTGAGTTCTGTCATATTCTGACAGTGTGCATCCACACTATATTCCAAAATTGCCATTCCTCTCCAAATTCCTCAGTGTCTATCCTTGTCACATGCTGAGAATGAGTGTCCCACCACATTTTGAGATGGCACATTCCTGCCACATTCTGAGATTGCATGTCCCCCCAACATTCTAAAATGGTGCACCACCTTGAAATTCTATACCTTGGTGCAGTGCTGCATTCCAAAAGCACCTCCTGGCACATTTTAAAGTACAGTACCATGCATCTGAACATTCTGGAAAAGCAAGCACTGCAGCCAACCCTGTGCCAATTTTTTTGTTTGTTTGTTTGAATGATTGCTACAGTTTCTTAAACTTTAGAAAAAAGGCCCTATAATGTTGCTGAGAGGGAGGACTAGGCTGTGAGTTCTGATTATGGCATCATCAGTGGCTCTTCACTGAAACAGGCTTTTTTGAACAGTGAGTGAAATCAGGGTTACAGAATTGCTCATGACTTTAAAACAAAGCAATGCAGAAACATAATTTTTGGTATGAAATTTATTGAGGGTATGCTGATACTAATTCTGCAATGTAGTACTTTTGGCTGGACTCCTCTTTAACTATAGGGCTGTTGCTTATATATATATATATATATATATATATATATATATATATATATATATATATATATATATACATATTTCGTTTGTTTGTTTACTGGCCTGGTAGGGCCAATATAGTTAAGAGGTTGGAGGGCCACTTTAATGTTAAACCCCAAAGTTTGCACTTTAATAACTTTGTAACTGTTTGTCCCATTCGCCTGAAATTTTGCATGCGTGGCATCCAGCCAAAGGTCAGATGTATGGTTGTGGAACCGTAGAGCATCCAAAGTGTGAAAATTAGTTAACTTTTGTGCATTTTTTGGTCAGGCATAGTGGACTGAAGAATGCGTCTGAGCGGATTCAAATTTGTATGTCTATAAGTGGCCTGGGTTGAACTGGTGCCATTTGAAGATTTGGTGAAACAATATAAATCTTTTCAAAAGTTATGCAAGTTTTTCATGTCCCATTGTAGCCTTTGTGAAAATTTATATGTGCATTGCAAAAACTTTAGCGAAAACATTTTTTTTTTGTGTGCAAAAACATTCCATTATAACGTATAGGGAATCATGAAAACATTTTTTCTGTCACAAAAGCATTTTTGTTGTCATGAAAACAATACTCCATAACATTGTTCCACATGTTGTTTTCTTTGTCACTTCATTGTGCCAAGGCAGATTGTGCTTTTGGGCTGAGATTTACAGGGTGACAAGCCCTGGTCCCACAGATGTGCCCATTGGTGGTTTGATCCCAAACCATTCAATGGACCCATAGTTACAGTGTTCTGAGTTTGAGAAATTTTCCATAGGATAGCATAGCAGTGCTCACAGCACTTTTCAGTGCCCGTATCTCAAAAAGAATTTGAGATATGGATTTTTCACTACCAGCAGCTTAGTCCACCTTCTAAGCACACAAGGAAGTTTCGAAGTCATAGATTACACCTGTAATAGAATTTTTTTCATAGCTGCTACGGTTACTGAGATATTGTCAAATAATTGTTATAAGGGTTGCTTTATAGTACTATGGGGCTTCTGTATGGCTCTGTATTTGAGTGTAAGTAGGGCCGGCACTCCCACATACACATACCATTATGCAAAAAATAGGCAACGAGAAGGGAGCGCAGTGCCTGGAGGGCCCACGTTCCCACAAACACATACCACTAACCACTTACATTACACTTCCTCAAAAAGAAGAGAAATTCATTGCAAAAAACTGTGTTAATGCATCACTTAGGGTTGATGTCACAGGGACAAAAATTTGGAACTTTGATGTTAGAGTTAACACCCCTACCACCCCACCACCTCCTTCCCACCCCCTACCTTACAGGCACCAACAGGCATTGGGGCATGTTATGGGGTTGTCAGACCTAAGTCTCACACCATTCTCCTGTACTGTAGAGTGTCAGCTTGTTTACATGGAGATGGGGTAAGGTTGGGCCTGATGACCCCATGGCATGCCCAATGTATGTATGAAACCCATGGAGTAGTGGGATAATGGCAGAATTAGTGTTACAGGGGTTCCTTTTCAGGTCTGTAGGGCTACTGTATGGCTCTGTTGTCATATGTAAGTGGGATCGCAGGGCCCGGTGTGCCCGTCTCTCACAGACGCATATCATTAGGCCCCGCACTCCCACCAAAACATACCATTTACTAGTTACATTACACTTTTCCAAAAAGTAAGGAAATTCATTATAAAAAGCTTCATTAATGCATCAGTTAGGGTTGATGTCAAAGTGACAAATGTTTGGAAATTCAATGTTGGGGTTAACCCCCCTACCACCCAACCCCCTTCTCCACACACAAATAGTCATCAGTGTGTGCCATGGGGTCATCAGGCCCAACTGTCACCTCATTCCATATGTAAACAAGTTGAACGAATGGGATGATGATCCTATGGCACACCCTGATGTCCAAACTTTTGTCACTGTGACATCAACCCTAACTGATGCTTTAACAAAGATTTTGCAATGAATTTCCTTACTTTTTGAAAAAGTGTAAAAATGTAATCCTGGGTACAATTATTTCGGCACACTGGGGGTGGGCTCTCCAGTGTGTCAGAGTAGTGAAGGGCAGTGCAAATGCCAACTCGGGGATTAGGCATTCTGACATTGATGAACATTAGCACTGCAATGCAGAATTCTGCATTGAAAATGGCAAGATGAAGGATTCTACATCGAAGTTAAAACATTTTCTTTTTATAGGGGTACTAAACAGATTTGGGGACATTGGGAGTGGGCTTCCCAGTGTCCCACAGTCATTTCTGGGGGTTGGATGCTGACCTGCACTTGTACTCTTTGGCATATAATCCTACACCAGACAGCTGCTCTGACATAGAATCATATGCCCTTTGCTAAACTTTGGTATAAAATCCTATGCTGGAGCACTACGCTGACTTACAATTCTATGCCGCCAGGGACATATTTATTCCCATTGGAAATAATGGATAAAATAAAATTGTATAACTTTTGAACAGATTAATATTTTTTCTCCAAACCTTCAAAATGCACATCTGTGAGGCCACATTATTCTACCCTGAAAGTTCCATGCCTGTAGGTACAGCTGATTGAGAGATACAGGTTGACAAAAAAAACTGCTAAAATCATAAAAAATCTCTTATTTTTGAACATGCTGTATCTCCCACACCACAGAATGGATGCAAACCAAATTTGGAACATTCATAGACCTGTCCCTTCTGATCTGTTGAACCTGGCCAAAGTTGTTACCCTGCAAAGATTGACCTTTAACATTACATGCTCACATGAACCTAACTATACTAGCACTACCACATCAGTATTTTATATACAGTATATATATATATATATATATATATATATAATATCTATCTATATATATATATATATAGATATATATATATGAGATACATGATGGGCAGGAGTGTGATATGGAAAATATTTTCAGTCCAGCAGAGTGAGCTCTGGATACTCATGGATGCCGAAAGCAGGAGTGAGAGTATCCAGAGGTCATGATGCAAGGGTGAAAATATTTTCCTTAGCACACAACTGCACATCATGTGTTCGATTTACACGATAGGGGTTTCCAGAACTTTTACTTTTTTTTTGTTCACTTTATCTTGAATAAACAAAGAAGACACAGGACAAAAAAAACTTCTCCTAAAACAAGTGAAAACACTAATTTGCCATTTTGGATCAAGCAGTCTGTGTTCATTGGTAGTTGAAGTATTTATGGATGTGAAAGGCTTTGCTCTTTTTTGGCTTCTTGTCAGTATAAAACTGGTTGCTGTTAGCCTGCTTTGGTTCTCTGCAGGAACACAATGTGCTTTTCTAGGGCTAGCAGGTGAGTTGCAGGTGGAACTGATATACTGATTAGTTTTCTACGCTACTGAGGGTTTGGTGGAGTTGCTTCCTGATTGCTGTGTTAAGGAAACCTGCCTAGAGTGATGATATCTACTTCAGCAGAGTACAGTTGAGTTTTCTGATTGGTCAGGATGTAATTAAGAGATCAAGATAGTAATTATTTTAGGCAGGGCTGCAGCCTAACATTGACATATTGATAATATATGTATGTGAGGTAAGCACAATATGTATAAATGTAAAATATTATCACACTGTGATAATATTTCTGGTAAAAAATCACAGTGTGATTTTCTACCAGGATTTACATCACTGTGTACATGTACATGGATTTGTCCACTACTCATTTGGCTCACCCTATTTTGTGTGTGTGTGTGTGTGTGTGTGTGTGTGTGTGTGTGTATATATATATATATATATATATTATAGTGATGCTGATCGCTACCACTATATTTAAGGTTATAAAGCCACTTCTATGTTAAAATCTAAATTTTGTGCATTAATAACTTTGGACCCATTCAACAAATTTGCCTGAAATTTGGTATGCACAGTGGGGCATGGTAGATCTCTTGACTTTTCAAATTTTGTTTCAGTCAGACTTACGGTCTTTGCTCACCAAAACACTGAAAAATGCACTTTTCACCAGTTATGTAGGCAGTTTAGGGGATTTTGCCTGTGGCCCTGCACAGCCATCATGTGGTGTGCCACTCTATGAGATGGCTCATCTGAAAGAGCTTCACTGGCGGAACATGCCACTTTTCATATTTAGGTGAAAAAATATTAAGGCATTCAAAGGTTATAGCATTTTAAGCCAATAGGAAAATTTATATGGTTGTTTTGTGAACAAAGAATGGGGTTTGGGCCATCTCGTCCCACCTGGCGGTCAAAGAATTTGCAGCCATGCAGTCAAAGAATCTTTGTCCTCAAGAATTCTTTGATAGTGAGGTCCGCCATCTTGTTTTTGAAATACAATTGTTAAAAAACAAATATCTCAGCTCAGGTATCACTCCTGAAGTAAAACCTACATGGGTTTTACTCAGGTGGCTTCTATCTATTGACCCATGCATTTGGTTTTAAGTAAAACTGTCAAAAAATAGAGTTTTCACCATTTTTATTCTTTGATCGCGGCTTGCTAACAATCTTTGATCGTGACCCTGCAAATTTTTTGATCGTGATCTTTGATCGCGAGTGAAGGATGAAATGGCCGAATGGAAAAATGTACATTTCTCAGGCCAGGGGTGGCCTAGGAACACGAATGAGGGTGGGTTCTGCTCAGGGGGCTTCGCATTCTTGAACCATGGTGGTGGTTTGCTGCATTTGTGGCAACATTTTGAATTTCACCTTTTTTTATTCTTTGATCGTGAGCCAGCAAAATCTTTGATCGTGATCCTGCAAATTCTTTGATCACAAGCAAGGGACGAGATGGCCGAATGAAAAACTCAAATTTCTCTGCCCAGGGGTGGCCTATGAAGACAAATGAGGGTGGGTTCTGCTCTGGGGGCTTTGTTCTGTCAAACTATGGTGGTGGTTTACCACATTTCTGTCACAATTTTATAAAACATAACTACCATTATGAAATGTTTTATGAATAGAAAAAAGCAAAACACTAGGACTAAGCAAAAAAAAAGCCAGTAAGAGTGCTTCAGTGAAAACGTACAGTATATTGATTTGCTATTCATTTTTAATTCCATTTACCCTGTCCCCTAGTATAGAAATACCAAACATTTCAGTTGCATGTGTATACTTGTAAAATAGGTTAGGAAAACCCACACACGGAACAGATAACATAACTTGCAAATCAAACACAGTTCATTTTGTCAGAAAAAACAGCATTTTCATATTCTCCCTCTAGTCTTCCCTAGGCTAAACTTAATCTGAACCACAGTCACTTCCAATTGATGCCTACTCTTCTCAGTGTTCAGCTCACAGAGTCACAACAAATGGAACTGGAAGGATAAAACAATTATAAAAAGTGTCTGAGAAATGGATCTTTCTGATTGGCTGTAAACATTCTAACAGCCTTATGTTTTTTTGAACTTTGTGTTTGTTGCTTTAGAAATAAAACAATACTTACATTTCCTCATACAAGGCACTCATAGAGTTTCATATCCATTACAGTTGATAGACAATTATCTTCTGTCATAATCTTTTACAGCAGGAGGTGAGGGTTACCTAGTAATGTCCACAAAGAAAGTCCCATAGTGCTAACTGACTCAATAGCAAATGGAATGTCCAACTTAGGTAGTGGCAACAGGAAGAACATACTGCAATCCAAAGTGATTGCTATTTATCCAAGTATGACAATGGTATGAGCAATGATAATATGCTTCATAGATAATTGCATTACATCAAAAAACAAGAAAAATCACCCATATTTCTCATGTAAACAAAATAATAGTAAAGAGAGACTTAACAATGTCCCCACATCAAGACGTTTACTGTCAGATGAACATTTATCAAACTGAGCTCTCTCGAATATTCTCATCCCCCACTTCCCTCTCATTATGAGAAGTTGTATTTAGGACCACAACATTCCCAGCAACAACAAAAAATATATACCATATATTGGTAGCTTCCCAATCATTATAAATTAGTGGTCTACAATATTTATTCACTGAGGAGGCATGAGAACCAGACATAACAAGAAAAGAGATGTCTCTCCACAACTAAGGGAGAGACTAATACCCAATAGCCCTAAATGCTCAAACCTTAACACATAGGATAAATTATCCAAACTTTGATTAACAAGTTCAGTCATTGTCTGAGTCCTCATCCTCTAAGATTCCCTCTGTTTTTGCTGAGAACTCCTTCTCAATTTTTTCCATCCAATGCCCGGCATCCTTGGGATCGTTGAACTGCCAACTCTTTCCCCCATACATTATCCTCAGGTGTGCCGGTAAGTGAAAAGAGTACACAATTCCCAGGACCCGAAGCCTCTGTCGAATGCCATCGAATTGTTTGCAGCACACTCTTGTTTGGTATGAGAGATCTGGGAAAATTTTAATACCACACCCCTCAATATCGATCGGGGAGACCGATCTAGCCATTGCAAGTATCTGGTCTCGAATCTCCACTCCCATCATATGCACTAGGACTGTGCATGGTTGATCTGTAGCTGTAGGCCTCACCTGAGGGTTAACTCTGTATGCCATCCACAGGGCACCCCAATCAAAGTTCTCTGGGATTTGAACAATGTCCTTCATCCAGGTAATCAAAAAGGGCAGAAGATTAGCACCCTCAACCCCCTCTGGGACACCCACCAATCTCAGATTACCAGCACGAGTCTCATTCTCTAGGGCCTCCAGTCAACCCTGTAACTGTGTGTTCTCTTTAGTCAGGGAGGAGACAGCTGCCTGTGTGTAGATGGAGCATTTATTCGCTTCAGCAGCAGTCCCAGTAAGATCTTTTATGACAACTTCATGCATCTCTAATTTTGACAGTGTGCATTCCATTTTGCTGTCCATAGATTTTACTGTCGCTAAGATTTGCTGCCATGGAGGAGCTTGCAAGGCATCTACTTCAACCCCTGCCTCGTGGGTTGCTGTTTCTTCTCGGGCCTGCCCCTGTTTAGCTCTGGCTGTTTTAGATGCTCCAGAACTGGTTGGTTTTGTTTTCCCCATGTCATATAATGGTTTTTTATTAAGCTGAGGAGTTCAGGAATACAATTTTAAGCTTTTTGTCTGCTGTCTTTAAACTTAAAATAATAAAATAGGGTTCTTTTCAAGCTGTGATGCAGAGCTAATCTAGAAGACGTCCTGCTGAGAGATCAGATCTTTAGTGCCCCTTCCCCATTTCTAACAGCCTTATGTTAATTTTTAATTAATGTACTTGTACAACCGTCTCACATGAGTAGAGGTTTCAAATATCAAGTACCGATCTTTATAAAATTCTTTTTTCAGAATCTTTATCTGCCATAACTATTTCTGCCTCAACTATCCCAGGCTGCGGGTTAAATCCACTGCAGAGCAATGTAAATATTCATTCAAAAAAGACACCGGTATATACAAATAAACATATACCCACAAGCACTGTACAACTGCCAAGTTAAGTAGTTTCAAATTGCTTTCAGTGTTGTACATCCAGAGTGCTACCAGCACTAACGACTCTATACAGCATGAAGTCTTCTATGCCATGATGTGCAGTATTTTAGCTGTTGTTATGGCAACAACAGTAACACAAACACAAGCATCTTCATCTGCCCAATTAAAAAAATAAAGTAAAGAAAATCCAAATAGCCCAGCACTGCATCTAAAAATATTATATATCTCATAGGTCTCATAGGTAAATACAGAACCATATAGACGTTAGTCCTTTTGCACACCATTTAATTAATAACCCTGAATATTATGTTTAAATAAAAAGCTATCTAGTCTGTTTTTAAATATATTCACAGTATCACTGGCTACCACTTCTAAAGGTAATTTGTTCCAAATATTAGTAACCCTCAATGTGAGCCAGGATTTCCTTTTGTTCGTTTTTGGACATTCCACAAATAGTTGTAAAGGGTGGGATCTGGTATTACACATAGGTTCCCTGTATTTCAAGCCAAGTAGTTCCCATAAGTCTGGATCAATGGTTGATTTGTATATCAAACACATATCCCCCCTTAAATGCCTGTATTCCAAGGAATATAGACCCAGGATGTTTAACCTCCTTGATAATCTTGACCTTTAACCTCCTGTATACATCGAGTGGCTCTCCTTTGGACTCTCTCAAGTGCCACTATCTTAGTCTTTCCATTAGGTGACCAGAACTGCGCACAGTAATCCAGGTGCGGCCTCACCAATGATGTATAAAGGGGCAGGAGAACATCCCTACTTCTTGATGTAATATGTTTATTTATACAGTGTAGAATACCACTTGATTTTTTAATAACTGAATTACAGTGCATCTTAAATGATAGATCATTCATAACCATAATTCCCAAATCACTCTGTTGTTCCACAATACTTAATATTTTTCCTCTGAGTGTATAAGATATCTGTTTATTTGCCTTCCCAAAGTGCATAACACAACATTTATCCACATTAAATGACAGTTTTTCATCTAATGTCCAGGATTCCAGTATATTTAATGCTTCTTGTAGTGCTATGGCATCATTTTGGTTATTAATGGAAAATCCAACCCTGGTATCATCAGCAAACTTGGAAACCCAGACCCCATTATTGACCTTCATTGAGGCAACATATGTATCAAACAAGCAAGGCCCCAGGACAGAGCCCTGGGGTACCCCACTAGTCACCTCAGCCCATGCTGAGTTGGTCCCGTTTACATTTACTGATTGTTTTCTAGAGGTAAGCCATGCATCTACCCATTTTGTTATTATTCCCGGTAGGCCATGTAGTATTAATGCATCAATGAGTTCTTCATGGGGAACTCTATCAAAAGCCTTCAAGAAATCAAGATACACCACATCCACAGACTGTCCTCCCAAAGCCCTGCTGACCTTTCCATAGAATTCCAATAGGTTGGTCTGACAGGACCTTCCGGTGGTAAATCCATGCTGAACTGGGTTTACCAAGTCTACTTTATTGGTATACTCTACAATATAATCTTTTAAAATACCTTCAAAAATTTTTCCCAGGACAGACGTCAGACTGATAGGTCTGTAATTGGATACGTCATGTTTATTCCCCTTCTTGTAAATGGGAACCACACTTGCTTGTTTCCATGCCTCCAAAACCATCCCTTTTTTTAATGAAGTTTGAAAAATTACTGTCAGGGGTCCAGCCAAAAGGTCTGCCAGTTCTTTAATTATTCCTGGATGTATTCCATCCGGACCTTGGGATTTATTCTGATCAATTTTATGTAGCCTTTTGAGTATCTCTTCACTCGTTATCAGTGATTCTACTTCTAATACAGTTGGCAAATGTTCAAATTTATGGGAGGATTTGTTATTAAAGACTGATATAAAGAAATCATTATACTTCTGGGCTATATGAGACTGGTCTGTAACTGTTCTACCATCCATTGCATGTAATGGGCCAATAGGTCGATAAGCTCCCTTTTTATTACTAATATATGTGTAAAATGATTTATAGTTATCCTGGACTCTAGTTACTAGATTTAACTCGTATTTTAATTTAGCTTCTTTAATACATTTTTTTTACTTTTTTAAAAGAACCTTGTATTTATTCCACCATATGTTGCTTCCAGATCTTTTGGCCTTATGAAAAGCCCTATTTTTTTCTTTATCAGATTTTGTATTGATTTGGACACCATTTGGGTTTAATTTTAGTAGTATCATCCATTTTCTTTATTAGAGGGCTAAAGGCTTGAGTAGCTAAGGTTATTTTACCCTCTAGGAGATCCCACATGGAGTCAAGTGTTTTATTCTGGAATTCCTCCACCCAGTTTCAGTTTTTAAAATATAATCTCATGCTATTAAAGTCAGCTTTGTTATAGTTATATTTGCTAGTCCTACTTGCATTATTGTCTGTTAGTATATCAAGGGAAAAATAAATCATGGAATGGTCACTTGATCCAAGAGGGGCAATAACCTTACAAGGTGCTATATTACCCTCCAAATTACTTAATACGAGGTCTAAAATGTGTTTGTCTCTAGTATTGGAGTTTACCCACTGGTTCATCCCTGCTAGCAAGCATGATTCCAAATAATGTGATTCCATAATATTATTTGTCTGTAAAGTTGTCCAGTTTATGCCTGGTAGATTGAGATCACCTACTACCACATTACTCTTTGTTCTCCCAATCATATCCAGGAAATCCTGAAGTTGTTCTTCCTGATCCTATGTAACGGATGGAGCTCTATATATTACTCCAACGTTAATGGCATGTGAGTAGCGGAGAGATGTTTTGACCCATAATACCTCTATTTTATCCCATTTAAATGTATCAATTTCTTCAGAGTTTATTTTGTCAGAAATGAATAGGGCCACTCCCCCACCTCTTTTATCCTTCCTGTATTTATGGTACAAATTAAATCCATTTATCTGTTTATCCCATGGATCGTTTGGGCTCCACCAGGTCTCAGTGACAGCACATAAACTAATGTTTAATTGTTCAATAGTTAATTTTAATTCATCCAATTTGTTATTTAAGCTCCTGGCATTTAATGAGAGGAAGTTATATGAGGTACAATCATGTTTATCTTCTTTTGGAAAGGGAACTAATGGGCCTACCCCCCCATGCCAAGTTTAAATGTTCCTCTAAAATATGTGTAAGTTGGTAGGCAAAAATACATTTCCCCCTTCTGTTTAAATGAAGTCCATCCTGTGCATATAGCATTGGGTCCCTAAATTTTGCCCCTTGTTCAATAAAGGTATGGCCCTCTCTAAAGCACCATCTTTTCAGCCATCCATTTAACTGCAGTATATCATCATTTACCACACATGATGCCCTAGGTACTGGCAGTATCCCAGAAACTTAGGTGATTACCTCCTCTAGAATACATAAGAGCTGGTGGGGAGTTGGGGACTGAATGAGGGAGTGCACATCAGCAGTGGACTACTCAGTAAAAGCTCAAGACAAAACAGAAACTCTTCTGCAGAGCCCACATTAGTTACCTGAGATCACCTAACTTGCTGTAAAGGGGGGCACAACTCTTACAAAATGTGATTAGCTTTGTTATGACTAAAAATGTGCTTGATGTTTGTTTAACTCATTATTTACATTGAGCAGCTTCATCGCGGTTAGCAAGAACATTCCCCCTAACTCTGCTGCGATGTATCTCCATGTTTGCCAACAAGATCCTCTCACATGTAAATAACATGGGGGGACATTGACAGCAGTTTTGTATTCCTCAGCTGTCTGCAGTAACCTCTGTTGTCCCTTATTTAAAATCAAAGAATGTGAGGTTGCTGTGGGCTTAAAACCAGATGCCAGGTTTCATGTTTTAAAGTACGAGCAGCACTGCTCACAAAGAATTGCCATGGCAATGATCAACACACCCAGGTAACATGGGCATTTGGTAATTCTGCCAGAAAGCCACAGAATTAGTTTAACCATAATGTTTAATTTATTAGATATTCTGCTATTCTTCAGCCCTGTACTACAGATGTTGAGATTGAGAGGTTTTGATGCTCCCGAGAAGCAGTCAGTATGACTGTCATAACATCTGTCAGACAGCAGCTCAGGGCAAGTTAGTCCATTTCACAAAAAAGGAAACAAAATGGAGGTATGATATGATTTTTAAAAAGAGTGTAACACAATACAAACTATCCCATATTTAAGCAGGCTGAGCAGTATTATGAACAGGACCCCCTACCAGCAGTAGAGCACACCTAAAAGTTCTAAAGTGCATTCTAAAGACATTGGATGGACTATTTTACCAAATGTCTTGCTTTTGATTAAAAAAATAAAAATAGACATCCTTTTAACACAGCTTTGTTTATGTTTTATTTTTGTAATAGCAATAAGGCACTCCCAGGGGTTATGTTAATGTTCTTGTTAATCACCCCTGTGGGCAATATGGCACTCAGCTGCATCTAGTGCCACATTACACCCCAAGGGGTGATTAACTAGAACATTAACATAACCCCTGGTCATGCCTTATTGCTTAAAAATGAACTGAAGGAGTTAAGAACCAGCAGAGACAATGAGTTAGTGAAATGCTGTCACATGTGGTTTAACAGTATCTACTGTTAAATGGAGCTTTTCTGGAGATGCCAAGCTTCAGTTTGTTATTGACAAACTCTTTACCTGGGCTCTTTTCACCAGAATTCTCTCTCCTGGCTGTTGCTGTTTGCAGCTGTCTGCTGCCCACCACCTAGTTGAATGTACTAGGATTGCAGACCCCTGCTGCTGTGAGGCTGAGTCAGCAATGTGAAGAAGGAAGAGTGTGACAGATGTACAGTACTTCATTAACAGCTGTCTGTATCAGACTAGTGGTTGCCTGCCATTGGCTCGGTGCAATGGACCAGCAATGCTGTACAGTATAATACTATGCCCGTCAGAGGAAGTAGCTCAGATTCCTTCAGCTAAGATGCCTCAATATTGATCCAGCACTAGGAACATGAAAAGTCAGTGCTCGATGGAGAGAGTCTAAACAGATATTGTTTCATTCCCTGTCTTCTTGAGAGAAAGCTGAAAGATGGAGCTGCTGTGAAAATGATTGGAGTTAAGCGTATTGCTTAGGAAATAAGAATGCTTTGCTTTGTTGATCTCTATTGCAAACTGCATGCACACTTTGTGCAAGGAAGCTTCAGCACTCATATGGCGTGTTATTACATTGTCCTGGATTCCCCCCTCTTCCCCCAAAAAGACAGACACCATTATTTGTTGTTGTGCTCAGACTGGCAATTAATTTATTTTCAATTCATAATTCCATATTTCATTCCAATTTCTTCATTATATTTTCAACATTTTTTGTTGATTCCATCCAATATATCAATCTCTGATTATTCTTCCCCCAGGTGAAGACCTGGGCGCCTTCTTCTTCTCCTTTTCCGTTAGGTAACGGTGAAAACCGAGACCGCTTTTCCTTCATCTTCCTTCTCTTCTTGTGTTATTCCTTTTTCCTCCCCCCCCTCCTCCCCCCCCTTTTTCCCACAGTACTTAACCATGTTATCACCTGCCATCCACCTTTGGCAGTCCTTCACCATATCCTTACTTGCCATCCACCTTTAGCAGTCCTTTAACCATGTTATCACCAGCCATCCACCTTTGGCAGTCCCTGACCATATCCTTAGCTGCCATCCACCTTTGGCAGCCCCATCTTATTTTCAAGCCTGGATGTGCTTTTCTCTGCACCGTCACAGACCTCCATACAGTCCCATCTCGACTGTCCTCCTTACTGGTCCCTTTGACAGGGTGGGTGGGAGGTATCCAAAACTCCAGCAAAAGTGGCTGAGGCCCCCATTGTGCTGTCCCTTAAGTACCTCCCTATCTTCCTCCCCTTCCTGTTTGTCTGTCCATTGTTCTGCCTCCCTTAGCCCCTCCCCTTTCTCCCCCTCCCCTTCTGAGCACAACCATCTCTAGCATAGGAGCAGGGGTGCACCAGGACAACCTGGTCTGCCCTCTAAAAGGGGCAAACTCCATTGTCCTGGATTCCCCCCTGTTCCCCCAAAAAGACAGACACCATTATTTGTTGTTGTGCTCAGATTGGCAATTAATTTATTTTCAATTCATAATTCCATATTTCATTCCAATCTCTTCATTATCATATATTCAGCATTTTTGTTTATTCCATCCAATATATCAATCTCTGATTATTCTTCCCCCAGGTGAAGACCTGGATGCCTTCTTCTTCTCCTTTTCCGTTAGGTAACGGTGAAAACTGAGACCGCTTTTCCTTCATCTTCCTTCTCTTCTTGTGTTATTCCTTTTCCTTCCCCCCCCCCCCTTTTTCCACTAGCCAGTCTCCAGCTTGCGTTGGAAGGCTGGTTTCCCTCATTAACTAGGGTAGCCTTCACCCTTACTTCAGGGGAGCTCCTTTCCATTCATATCTGTTATAATCTGTCTCCCTTTTTTTTTATTTCCCATTGTTTGTCTGTCTCCTCCATTCTCCTATAATTCCCATCATTTCCGTATTGAACATGTCTATAGCTATGTCTGAGAGGTGTACCCCGACTGACCTGTAAAAATTCATCTACCCACTCTTCTACCCCCCTCAGTATTACCTGACCTCCCATCTGCCTTACCAATGTCCCAACCCTCCTGTTCATCTTCCTCCTGGCCCTTTCTACTGCTCTGTGGCTGTGCTCTTGCCTCCACACTATCCTCGGTATCATATCTGACCAAGTGATGCACATTTGCGGCCACCGCTGCTGTATAGTTCTTAAGTCCTTTTTTATTTGTAAATATGTGTCCACCCATGGCCTGTTTTCCAGGTTATTGCCTCCCAAATGTATAATAATTAGGTCTGGCCTGGGTCACCATTCTCCGATCTCTGTTAACGTGGGAAGCAGCTGAGCCCACCTCATCCCCCGTATGCCATGCCAAAACAACCTATACCTTCTCACATCTTGGTATAACTGCTTTCCCCCCAGCCTTCTTCTCTGCTCTCTTTCTGGCCCAATAGATGTAGGAATGGCCGCAGATCCATATTTCCATGATCCTCCCTCTACCTATAGGGTGCAAACAAAATCATTAATATACAAGCTCAATATGTCGCTCCCCTGTTTGTCCCCTCTTTTTCCATGCCCCCTTTCCTGTCTGCTCCCATTTCTTGCCTTCCCCATCACTGCAGTCCCACCTGGGGCCAGACCATTATTTTATGTCCAAAATATGTATTCATCTATACCTACCTAGCGTCGTGTTTTTTTTTTTTACTTTTTTTTTTTTGTGCAGTTATTTCAGTGCTCTAATGTATCTTTTATAACTGGTCGATCACCATCGTCCCTTTTCCAATATCGTGTTCACTGTCTCGCCTGCCACTGCCCATTGTGAGGCGGCCCCAATCCGCAGGGAATGGGAAGAATAATTAGCTGGGTCTTCTCCTAAGAATTGCATGCCCTTCTTCAGTATTGCTGTGACTTGGTAGCCAGTCACCCTTCTCCCATCTCCATGCACAAATAATTTTCCTGTCCTGTTCCCCTGCGCTGCGGCAAAACCCCACAGTGCCTGTACCGGGCATATTGCGCCCTCCGTTTGACTCTTTAGTGTCACCATGCAACCTTTTCCCCCTTGATCAGTCTTAGACCTCCTAATCCTGATCTGTATCTCAGTCACTCCCCAGGTTATGTCATCCCAGTCTAGCCCCCCTACCCCGTCCTCCTTCCCCTGGCCTACTACCTCACTCACTCTCATGGCACCTCAAACATTATCACATAGATTGTGTGAAACAGTTGGGCCTCGCTCCGTGATCTGCATATTACTGGGAGCACCCCCTTTAGCTTTATAAGCCATTGTTCCCCTATCGTCCTCCTGCTATCTGCCAGTTCTTGTTTTAATCTGCTCCATCCTTGCATCATCCTTCTGATGAGCAATGTCTTTGTCGAGTTTCTCCACCCTTTCAGACTGCAGAGAAGCCCAATCCCTGCCAGGTAAACTCCCATCATGGTATGGGCTGTGCCTTTTTTCCACTGTTCCACTGTGAACATTCCCAACTGTTCCTCTGTGAGTGGCCTACTTACCTCCATCTGGTGCTCTGCCCTGAATGTTTGAAACACTCACCAGGCCCCGTTGTAGGCCCTCAGAGTCTGAGGTGCCCATGAGCTGCGAAACAACACTTCTGCTCCTTCCTGCCAACATCCCAGATGTTCGTTGGTATGGGTGTTTTTAATTCCTCCACTGCTGGTGCCAGCCTCCGAAAATGTTCCAGCAGCAGATGGGAAAGGCTATCAGCCAGAGTGTTGTGTACCCCTTCTATGTGTTGTGCTCTAAATGACATGTTCAGTTGTAATGCCCTTAATACTAACTGCTGCAATACCTGCATGACTGTGCCCAATCTGGCTCCCTTGTTGTTCAAAACATCTACCACTGCCCTATTGTCACACCAAAAAGTCACTTTCTGATCCAGCAATTCCTCTCCCCAGACTAAAGTGCACGCCCATATGGGCATGATCTCAAGCAATGTAATGTCTCTCACTTTCCCCTCCTGCACCCACATGGCTGGCCAGGGTTCTGCGAACCATTTTCCTCTCATATACCCCCCCATGCCTATACCACCAGCCGCATCTGTGTATAGATCGAGATCTGTGTTGTATAACCATTCCTCTTGCCAGAAAGAGCAACCGTTGTACTCCTTCAGTAATTCCTCCCAAATCGTAAAATCCTCCTTAACCCCTTGAGTCAAGTTTACCCAGTGATGAGGTCTGGTGACCCCTGATGTGGCCCTGGCTAACCTCTTTGTGAATGTCCTCCCTGGCCCAATGGCCCTGCAGGTGAAGTTCAAATGCTTCAGCACTTGTTGTACCAGCTTTGGCTGTATCTGTCTCCTGCTGGTGTGTAATTGTATGAATTCTTTCAGCTTATTGACTTTTTTATCCGGTAGTCTAAATACCCCATTCGGGGCATCTATCTCAATTCCCAAAAATTCTATAATCCTGCTGGGCCCCTCTGTCTTTTCTGGGGTTAGTGGCACCCCCAATTCCTGACACAACTCCTGGAACTTACCTAGCATCATCTGTGTCTCCCTTTTCCCTCTTCCGATGAATAGGAAATCATCCAGATAATGTATGACTGTCCTATAACCTGTCTTTTCTTGAAATATCCACTGCAAACAGGTGCTGAAGGCCTCAAATGTTGCACATGCTGTGGAACAACCCATTGGCATTGCTTTGTCAAAATAGTATCTTCCCCTGATTTTGAAACCCAATAAATCCCAATCTTCTCTCCTGACCGGAAGCAGTCTGAAAGCAGACTCAATGTCTGTTTTAGCCATCCATGCCTCCTCTGTAGCCCGGATCATCCGTACTGCATCTTCTAGTGTTGCATAAGTCACCCTGCTGTGCTCCTCACTGATAAAATCATTTACTGACTCTCCTTCTGGATAGGACAGGTGGTGAGTCATTCTGTATTCCCCTTCCTGTTTCTTGGGTACCAGACCCAATGGTGATACCCGCATGCTCTGCAATGGGGGGTTTTCAAATGGGCCCTCGAATCTGCCTGCTGCTACTTCCTTCTCTATCTTCTGTCTTAATACCTCCTCCTTCCCTTTTACTGACCCTAGGTTGTTGGCCTCCCTCACCCGCCTGGGTCCCGTAAACTGTAATGAAAAACCTGAGCTAAAGCCCTGCAAAATCATATTCCGTACTCTTGTGTCTTAATATTTGGCCATGTAACTTGCCCATACCTTATCTTTGATTGGGGTTCTGGCCATCCCAAAATGTGCCTTACCTCGTCCCCCCGCCCTTCCCTGTTTTCCCCTCTATTTCATCTTGACTGCCTTCTCGTCCTTCATCTGTTCCGTTCCCCCCTATTCATGTATCCCCTACCCCGCCCTCTTCTGCTCCAGGTCTGGCCTCTAAAACCTTGACCCTCTCGAAAAAACTGTTGGCCTGCTCCTTGCCCCCCATGCACCTGCATCCCTTGTCCCCCTGCCGCTCTACATTTACTTGCTGGGTGGCCTCCCCCACACCTTGAGCATGCATGCCGAAACCAACATTGAGGCCAGGAACAAAAGGCTCTGTAAGAGGTCCAGCAGCATCTCTGGGTCCCAAAACCCTTCTTGCCCCATTCCCCCCTCAGGCGTGGACTGATCTGTGACATAATCTGTCCATAAATCTATCTGTTTGGTGTCCCACCTCACGTCCCCAAATGTTGCCATTCTCTGCCTAAAGGATTCGTCATAGTATAACCATCCCACCCTGCCCTTTGCCTTTGCCTTCCGAATTATAAGGGAATAGGTAATGAGCAGGATGCCTAACTCTAGCCTCTTTTCCATGACAATGGCTGAGAAAGTAGAGAAACCTAGGAACCATCTATCCCAAGTCTTCCCTTTTGTGAACTTATCCTCCTCTTTTCTCCCTAAAAGCACTATAGCCGCTGCCATCTCTCTCTTCCCTATGCCTTCAGCCTCTTCATACTTGGTGGCAGCCTCGAGGCTCAACAAGGCAAATATGTCCACATATTCTCCTTTCCAAATTTTTCTTTCGTAGTCATCGGCACGTGCTCGCCTATCCTCATTCCCGGGGCACCTATCTCTCTTGTCCCTTCTCCCTCTCTCTCACATCCCTGTTCCTTTCTTTCTGCCCCTTCTTTCTCCCTCCTGATCTCTGCCAGTGCCACTTCCATCTGCCCTACACCGCCTGCTCCTAAGGCCATTACTATTTGCCCTATATATTCTCTTATACTGTCCCCCACTGTGCTGGGTGTATTACCTGTGACCTTGTCCGGGCCTTCCTGCCTGGAGTCTTCCAAGGTCCCTTTTGCTTGTCCCTGCAGTTGTGGAGGGGGGTGGGCTGCTGGGTTTTGCAGAGGGAGCAAGCCATTCTGGGCATCACGGGGTTGAACCAGGGGGATGTCTTCCTGATCTGGGTGGGAAACTGGTGACACAGTGACCGTAGGTTGCAGGGGCAATGGATCCGCCAACCTGGCCAGCCCCGTTACCACTGGTGGTGCCCTCCCAGTACCACATGACCCTCTGGCTGGTCGTTTTTCTTTGCCACCCTTTCCTGTGGCTGCCTTTCTCTTTCCCCCTGGTCTCCCTGGCTCCTCTCCCTCCACCAGCTCCCACATTCTGTTAGCTTTGTCCGCCAAATCCATTATTGCCTTGTAAGCCTCCTCTTTTGATGGCCTGCTCTTCTTCGGTGCCATTGTCCTCTTTCTCTTTTCCCTGTGAAAACAACTATGAGAGGAAACATAGTCAAACGTATAACTGTATCATCTGGAACGAAAAAAAATTTTTTTTGTATCTCCCCCATCCTGTTCTGTAGTCTGATCCCCACTCTAGACCCCATTCCCTCTTGTCCCGCTTCTCACCACTCTCCGTCGCCCGCTTTTGACCCCTCCAGGCACTCCTTCTTTGTTCCTAACTAGTCCCTACCTGCTGTACCCAGCTATCCGCCTCGACTGTCTGGGTTGACCCAGTCACCCCACTGTTAGCAGCCCCACCTTAGGAATTGCTACAAACAGCCCTGCCAAAAGTGAGGGTACTGTTTCCATGTGACCACCTTGCAGCGAGTGCCGTCCCCAGTGAGGTCATGGGTCGCGCTCTTTCACCTTTCGCCCCAGGCCTCTTCCAGACCCCTTGTTCACCCCTTAGTATGCCTCTGGAAAAACTACCCAGGCTGTGAAGACCCCTGAGTCACTAGCCCCAGACCTAGAAAGTGCCTTACCATAACCCCCACAAGGTGTGTGGTGTCATGCCACCTGCACCCTGCCTCTGGGCCTCTTACTAGCCTTACCCTTCCTACTCAGGCCCCCACCATGGCCACAAAACAGCCCCAAGAGCCTTAATTTATGGAAAAGGAAAAAGGGGTTTTACTACCCCCCAAGTAGCATGTGACGTCACGCCACGTGGTTCATACTGCGCTCCTTCCGCCCAGCTTCAGGGCCTCCTTCAGCCCTCTTACTCAGCTTGGTAATGCAGGACTTCTTCCCAGCACCTCAATAGCCCGAAAACCAGGGCAAGTGTTTTTCTACACCCCTACATGGTGTGTGGCCTACACGCCACGCGGTCCATGCCTTCGGGCTTCTCCCAGGCCTACCATTCGGCCTTCAGGACCAAGATGCCACCAAACTGCCCCCAGGGTACTAGAAACAGGAAAATAGGACTTTTATGCTCCTCCCAGCGGTGTGTGACGTCACGCCACATGTGCTCAGGTCGCGCTCGTTCTGCCCCGCTCCCATCCTCTTCCAGGCCTCCTAAACCTGTTTGGAAAACTCACAGCCCCAAGATCCTTAATTTACGGAAAAAGAAAAGGAGTTTTACAACCCCCCCACTAGCATGTGACGTCACGAAGAGTGGTTCATACTGCACTCCTTCTGCCCAGCTTCAGGGCCTCCATCAGCCCTCTTATTCAGCTTGGTAATGCAGGACTTCCCCCCCAGCACCCCAATAGCCAGAAAACCAGGGCAAGCATTTTTCTACACCCTTACATGGCATGTGGCCTACATGCCACGTGATCCATGCCTTCGGGCTTCTCCCAGGCCTACCATTTGGCCTTCAGGACCTCGATGCCACCAAACTGGCCCCAGGGTACTAGAAATGGGAAAATAGGGCTTTTATGCTCCTCCCTGCGGCGTGTGACATCACGCCACATGTTCGCTGGTCACGCTCACTCCCCCCAGCTTCCAGTCCTCTTCCAGACCTTCTAAACCCGTTTGGCAAACTAAAAAGACCACACCCAGCCTCGTAGGCTAGAGCACAATGCCAGTGCTTCCACAAAAAACCTTCTCCTGGTATGCGATATTCACGCCACGCAGCCTCTAACCTTCAGCCTGTAAGGAAACACATGGCCACACACAGCAGCCCACCCATCATATTCAAAGATGAAAATGGTTTTAAAACCCCCACGCCACGTGTTCTTTCATGCCACATGGCCCCCCCGCTCGTGCTCGCCCCCCAGCCCCGTGGCTTCTTCCAGGCCTACTGTCCCTGCCAGACAGCCACCAGAAAGAGGTAACCAAATGCTACTACCCTCTAGACACCACGAAAAGCTACGCTAATCCCCCCATGTGTCATGTGGTGTCCCCCATGTGGCCCTGCTCCTGCTCTCTGTCCCATGTCCCAGGGCTTTTCAAAACTCCTCCCATCCAGCAAAAACAGGCCACCACGGGAACAAGAAACCCCAGAGTACAGCAAATAAGGAACAGGCTTTCCCACAAGCCCCCCCCCACACGGTGTGTGCCTTGCACCCATGCAGTCTTGGGTCACTCTCTCCACCAGACTCTGACCCCCCAGCTACTCAATACCCTTTCACTTCTTCAGCCCTATATTGCGCTCATTTAATTTTGCTACTATATACCTTTTCCCTTTTTATTTTTTTTTTTTACATCACATCTCATCCTGTAAATCAATTACTTGTTTCCTTACCTCCTTTTCTTGGTGAAACAAACCTCAATTAAATTGCCAATCCAATGTGCTGCAGTTGATGTAAATCCAAAACTCCAGCAAAAGTGGCTGAGGCCCCCTTGTGCTGACCCTTAAGTACCTCCCTATCTCCCTCCCCTTCCTGTTTGTCTGCCCATTGTTCTGCCTCCCTTAGCCCCTCCCCTTCCTCCCCCCTCCCCTTCTAAGCACAACCATCTCTAGCATGGGAGCAGGGGTGCACCAGGACAACCTGGTCTGCCCTCTAAAAGGGGCAAACTCCATTGTCATCAGTTCCACACACCAAAGCAATGGGCACTTCCACAACATCAAGGGAGTTTTCCGGGGCCCCCTCAACAAGAATGGGATTAAGACCCTGGTATTTATTTTATATTCTTTTTTTATAAATGTGTATGTTGTAATTGTATTGTGTGTACTGGTTTTAAAAAGTGTTAAACTTGTTTGACAATATATAGTTCAGAACTGAAATATGGGACCATACCTCTCAAGTAGTGTTTAATACATTAAGCATCACCATGAATGTTATGCCTACATGTACCTTTGCTCCACCAAATACATTAATGCATCACATAATTATGCATTTTTGCCTGAACATACAAAACCAATAAAAAAGCAAACTAACTCTAAGAAACATCCCTTTACACAAAACATAAGCTAACAACTACTTTAGTTTTTATTCTCTAAAAATAACAAAGGTCTTTCATGTACTGGTCATTTGTCCATCCTTGTAAAAAGACTACATATTTTACTGCTGCCAGTCTGTGAAAGGAGTGTATGGAAAAAATGAAGCTGTAAAAATATAGTTTTATTAAGGAATCCTGAGGCTCTTAAGTAATTACAATTAAAGTGCTAACATACTGAATTCAAAGGGGCTAGAAATAGTTATACTTTCAATGCTTTTCCTAGAACAGTTGTATTTGCCCTTTGCCAGGGCTTAGTAGTAATATAAATATATGTATGTGTGTATATATATATATATATATATATATTATAGGGGCGCAGTTATGAAGGCACTTCTATGTTAAAGTCAAACTTTGTACATTAATAACTTTTGACCCATTCAATGGATAAGCTGAACATTTGGTATGCACGGTGAAGCATGGTAGATCTCTTGACTTGCCAAATTTTGTTTCGGACGGACTTACTACCTTTGCACACCAAAATGCTGAAAAATGCACTTTTCGCCAGTTATGTAGGCAGTTTTTTGGATTTTGCCTTTGGCCCTGCACAGCTGTCATGTGGTGGGCCACTCTGCAAGATGGCTCATCTAAAAGAGTTTCAGTGGCTGAACATGCCGCTTTTCATTTGGTGAAAAAATATTAAGGCATTCAAAAGTTATTGCAGTTTTAAGCTCCCTTTTACTTGAAATTTGGAGGGTGTTGATGGCATGTCCTGTAGATGTGAATTATGGTGCTTATGTGTTGGAAACAATATTTTTTGCCGAGATATTGAGTGACTCACTTCATGTTTTGAAAACAGCATTTTCCATTGTCATACTAGCCTGAAATTTGTATGGTGGCTGGCCTTGCTGTTGCCAATGTACTTTTTAGTCATTAGGTGTGCAATGTAGCCAGACACTTGCAAGTTGGTGGGAGAGCAGGACCCTCAACTTGCACAACATTCTACTTTTCTATTCTTTCTCAAAAAGTAAGGAAATTCTTTGCAAAAAACTGCATTAATGCATCATTTAGGGTTAAAACATGAAAAGTCAGGAAATTAAAAATCTTTAGGGTTGCTCCCCCAAGACTCACCAACCATCCCAAGATTGACAGATGACGGAGTGTGTCATTGGGGTTGTGAGGCCTAAATGTCACCCCATTCTTTTTCGCTGTCCCTTGTCAATATGATTACACATGGAATGAGGTGACATTTAGGCCTCATAACCCCAATGACACACAACGTCATCTGTCAATCCTGGGATGATTGGCGGGCCTGGGGGGAGGGGCAACCCTTAAGATTTTTAATTTCCTGATTTTTTGTGTTTTAACCCTAAATGATGCATTAACACAGTTTTTGCATAGAATATATATATATATATATATGTGTGTGTGTATATATATATATATATATATATATATATATATATATATTATGATAGCACGTGAAGTGCTACCATAGTTAGGGTTGAGTAGCACTTTTAAGATTGAAGGGTGAAATTTTGCACCTTAATAACTTTGCCACTGTTCAATGGATTTGCCTGAAATTTGGCAGGCACAGTTGGGCATGGTAGTTCTTGGGATCTGCCAATGTCAGTGCTGGTTGGATATACAGCTGCAGAGTTATTAAGCAACAACCGAAAGTGCAATTACGCTTTTTTGCAAATTATTTGCTCTCCCCTACAGGTCACATGGTTTGTGCGACTGGTCTGAAAACTTCAGGGAACATGCAGCTGGAGTCCCCAATGTGCCTTTTGAAGATTTCATGAAAAAATATTGAACGGTTCAAAAGTTATTCAAAAAACAAGTTCCCATTAAGAGTCAATGGGAAAAGTTAACAAAAAGTATGAAAAGTGTTGCAAATGCACTTTTTAGTGTCACAAATGGCCCTAGTAGTGTCGCAAATCCACCTTTTTGTTTTCAGTTACTGATCAGAAAATGCTTGGCATTTAAAATTGGGACCTTCTAGGGACACAACTCTTTCTGTGTTCACCTAGTCGGGCCCCGATGATGCTAGCCACGTCTTTATTTTGGGGTTAAAAACCCCAGAAATATGTTTTTCAAATTTCTGGAAACAGTAGTGTTGCAAAGTAGTGTCACACTTGTGACACTTTTGCAAATTTTTGAGAAAAGTGTCACAAATTGCGAAAGTACTTTTCCAGACTATGGCAAAATGACAGGAATTCTTTGCCACCCTGCTGCGAAAGAACAGTTTGGTCTTTTGGGCTGAAGTTTGGAGGGAAAGCAGCCAACATCTCATAGATGTGCCTTTTCATGGTTTGGTAAAAAAATATTGCATGGATCCCAAGTTACAGAACTCTGAAGTTGGTGTTTTTTTCCCATAGACTAACATGGTGGCATACGTCATGCGTTTCGGGGCTCGTATCTCGAAAACGGTACGAGATACAGAATTTTTGTCTCAACAATGTTAGTGAAAATGTAGCCAGGAAATCAGGAATCATGTGAATTTTTTTTTCTACGTCATACTGTTACTGAGATATAAGCAATTTAGTATTCCAACAGCTCATTTTCTGCTCTGAGGCCCATTATTATGCATACATTCTTTGTACACACTGTGTTTCTCTATGCAGCTGTTGGGCAAAACCAGGGTGTGCATTTCCATTACTGTTACAGTTACCATTACCACTTGTGTTTCCCTATGTGTTTGCTTTACCATTATGGCGTACGCCACCATGTGCGTTACCCTTTGCGTTCTTGTTTGCATACACACTTGCGTTCATGTTTCTGTTTCTCTTTAATTTGCTGTTATTTCTGCTGTTAACATTACTATTTGCACTTCCAATTGCCATACTGTGACTGCGTTCATCATGGTTTACGTTTCCATACATGCTTGCATTTTCTTTTGCGTTTCTGTTTCCTTTGGCATTATTGTTGCTGTTACCATTACCATTTACATTTACAATTGTGGTAACATGACCGTGCGCATTACAGTTTGTGTTTCCGTACATACTTGCATTCCCATTTCTGTTTACTTTTGCGTTATTCTTCATGTTAACTTTATCAGTTGCATTTACAATTGCTGTACCGTGACCGTGCACGTTATGGTTTGTGTTTCCATGCGTGCTTGTGTTCGTGTTTCCATTTCTGTTTCCTTTGTCATTATTGTTGCTATAACCATTAACATTTCTATTTACTATTGCGGTAACGTGACCGTGCGTGTTACGGTTTGCGTTTCCGTACGTGCTTCCATTCCCGTTTCCGTTTCTGTTTCCTTTGGCATTATTCTTCATGTTAACTTTACCTTTTGTGTTTACAATTGCAGTACCATGCATATGCGCTTTACAGTTTGCACTTACGTGAGTGCTGCCATTCACATTTCCGTTTCTGTTCCCTTTGGCGTTCTTTTTGCTGTAACACTTAACATTTGCATTTAAAATACCAGTGCCATCACTGTGCACATTAACAGTTGCATTTTCATATGTGCTTGCGTGTCTGTTTGTATCACTGTTCACTTCAGCATCACTTTACGCTTGCGTTTCTATTAACGTTTGCTTTACCATTTACATTTGCATTACCATGTGCGTAAGTGTTGGCACTTGTATTTGTGTTGCTGTTCCTGTTACTATGTGACAAGACTCCCACTGCCACATTCCATTCACTAGTTATCATCCTCATTCTCAAAAAGAAGGGAAAAAGAAGGGAAATTAGAGGCAAAGAACTCCATTTAATGCATCAGTTAGGTTGTTCCAAGGTGACAAAAGTGAGGAAATTTGGTGTTAGGGTTGAAAGCCCCCCTTGGACCCCCCAGCCCACCCCCAAACTGGCATTGGGATGGGCATTGGGGTCATTGGTCTTAACTCTCACCCCATTCTCCTATACTTCTGCTTCTTTACACATGTGATGGGGCAGAGTTAGGGCTGATAACCCCAATGCACACCCCGATGCTGGTTGTGGGGTGGGCTGGGGGGATCCAAGTGGGGCTTTCAAACCTAATACCGAATTTCCTCACTTTTGTCACTGTGGAACAACCCTAACTGATGCATTAAACAGAGTTTTTTGCCTCTAATTAATATATATATATATATATATATTACAGTGGCATGGTAGTGTCACTATAGTTAGGGTTGAGTACCCCATTTAAGGTTAAATCTGAAATTTGGCAACCTAATAACTTTGCCACTGTATGATGGATTAGCCTGAGATTTGGCAGGCATGGTCTGGTATGATAGATCTCTGGACCTGCCATATTTCATTATGGTCAGATGTACAGTTGCAGAGCTACAGAGCACTGAAAAATGCACAAATTTTGCATTTTTGCACATTCTTTGCTCATGCCTACAGGTCACACGGTTTGTGGACCAGTCCAAAACCTTCAGAGAACATGCAGCTGGGGTCTCAGATGTGCCTTTCAAAGATTTTCTGAAAAAATATTAAACGATGCAAAAGTTATTCAAAAAACAAGTTTCCCATTATAGTAAATGGGAAAAGTTAAAATATGCAAAAGTGTCGCAAATGCACCTTTTAATTTTGCAAATGACCCTTGTAGTGTTGCAGATCAGCCATCTTGTTATCAGTTGGTGGTCACAGAAATGCTTTGTATTTAAATTTGGGACCCTCTAGATACACAATTCGTATTGTGTTCACCTAGTCGAGCCCTGAGAATGCTGGCCATGTCATTCTTTCGGGGTAAAACTCCCCAGAAATATGTTTTTTAAATTTTTGTAAAAAGTAATGTCACAAAGTAGTGTCGCAAATGTGACACTTTCGTGATTTTATTTGCGAAAGTATCGTGATTTGAGACACTACTTTGCGACACTATAGCCTAGACAATAGGGAATCTTTGCCACCCTGCAGCAAAAGAATGGTTTGGTCTTTTGGGCAGAAATTTGGAGGGAAGAAAGCTGACATCCCACAGATGTGCCTTTCGGTGGTTTGGTGTCAAAATATTACAGTGCTGCAAAGATGCGGTACTCTGAAGTTGACAATTTTTCCCATAGGCTAACATTACGCTGTCTGCCGTGCCTTTCAGGGCCCATATCTTGAAAATGGTTCGAGATACAGACTTTTCATCAAAAGTATGCTTAGTCCCCTGCTAGAGGACTAAGTTCAAAACTAGCCTGGAAAGTCATAAATAATATGACATTTTAAATTTTTTTCTGTGTCGTACGGTTCCTGAGATACAAGGAATTTAGTATTCTAAGTCCTGATTTTCTGCTCTGAGGGTCATTATTATGTATACATTGTTTGTATTCACTGTGCTTTTGAATGCACCTTTTTGGGGAAAAAAGGGTGTGCATTTGTGTTACTGTTACCATTAGTGTTTCTGCTTGCGTTTCCGTTATGGTTTGCATTAGCATTTCTGCTTACGTCCCCATGTGTGTTACCCTTTGCATTTGCGTTTGCACTAGCGTTTGCATTACTGTTAAGTTTGGTGTTTCTGTTACCATTTTTGTTTGCGTTTACTTTTGCGTCACCATGTCTGTTACCCATTGCGTTTGTGTTTGCGCTTACATTTGAGTTACTGTTACTATTTGCATTTCCATAACCATTTGCATTAGTGTTTACATTTACCTCACCATGTGCGTTACCCTTTGTGTTTGTGTTTGCACTTGCATTTGTGTTATTGTTACCATTTGCATTTCTGTTATTGTTTTTGTTTGCATTTACTTTTGCTTCACCATGTGCATTACCATTTGTGTCTGTGTACGCACTTATGTTTATCTTTACATTTGCATTTCTGTTTCCTTTGGCATTATCATTGGTGTTACTGTAAGCGTTTGCTTTCCGATTGCATTACCGTGACCGTGTGCGTTACCATTTGCATTTGCCTACGAGCTTGCATTTCCATTTATGTTTGCATTAGTGTTTCCTTTGGTGTCATCGTTGGTGTTACCATAACTGTTTGTGTTTCCAATTGCATTACCGTTACCGTTTGTGTGTTCATTACCATTTGCATTTCCATTGGCCTAAGTGTTTGCATTTTTGGTAGCATTTCCATTGGGAGTGCATTACTGTTTCCTTCTGCATCGCCAATGCCATTACTGTTTGCGTTTGTATTTGCATTTGTGTTACTGTTTGCATTTTTGTTACCATTTGCATTTCCATTGCCGTTAGCATTTGCATTATCATTTTTGTTGCAGTTTGCATTTCTGTTGCTGTTAGCATTTGCGTTACTGTTTGCGTTACCATTTCTGTTTTCATTTACGTTTGTGCTTGCGTTTCTCTTACCGTTTGCATTATTGTTTCCATTTGCATCACCATGTGTGTTACCATTTGCTATTGCATTTGCGTTACTATTTTCTTTTGCCTCACTGTTTCCATCACTGTTTGTGTTAACGTTGCCGTTTGTGTTTATGCGTTTGCATAGTGCAATACAAAACATTATGTTTTTGCTATTTTTCTGCACTGTCTTCCATGATGCATAGCACAGCCAGTGTGTAGTTGATTGGTCTGAACCTTGGCACATAGAAAGACCTTTGCTCAAGGAATATGCCAGTTTTTGTTTGGTGAAAAGACATTGTTCCATTCCAGAGTTATTGTCATTTGAAGTTGGCCCACTTTGCAGTTACTGATTTTTCAGCCACCAGGTCTGCCATTTTTGCACATTTTCAGCTGTGATTTTTGCCATTTTGTGGTGGAAGACTTCTTAAAGTTGCAGAAATGTAAACATTGAATATCTCTGGAATGGTTTGTTCTTTTCATATGAAATTTGGAAGGTGTTGAGTGGATGCCCTGGAGATGTGACTTATGTTGTTTCCATGTTTGAGAAATAATTCACTGCAGAGATACTGTGTAACACAGTTAATGTTTTGTGCATAGCATTCTGCCTGGTGCTACTGGCTTGAAATTTATAGTGTAGGTAACCCTGGTGGTACAGAGGTGCCTTGCAGTGGTTTGGTGTGTAAAACATTAACAGGTGCAGAATTATGCCACTCCGATGAATGAATATTTGGTTCATTACGCTTCAATACCTTCTGAACCATGTGTCCAATTTGCCTGGCATTTGGAATGTGCAAATATTAATAATACATCTTTGACTGTGATAATTTTTGGGTTTGCTGGGACTTACAGTTACTGAATTGTGCATGTTATGTTGTTTGCTTGTGGTGTTGTGCTACCGTTGAATGGATGTACACACAATTCTGGACACACATTTAATTCACTATTTATAGTGCACATTCTCAAAAAGAAGGGAAATTCATGGCAAAAAACTCTGTTTAATGCATCAGTTAGGGTTGTTCCACAGTGACAAAAGCAAGGAAATTTGATGTTAGGGTTGCCACCCCTTGCACCCCATGACCACCCCACTGCCACCAACAGGTATCGGGGTGTGCATTTGGTTTGTCAGTCCTAACTCTCACCCCATTCTCCTATACTGCACCACCTCAGATTATTTACACATAGAATGGGGTAAAGGTTAGGGCCAATGACCCCAGTGCACACCCCGATGCCTGTTGGTGGGGTCGGAGTGGTTGTTGGACTGGAGAATAAAGAGAGGGCTCTTCAGATGAGCCTTTAGCCTGGTAGAAGCAAACTGCAAAGACTATTTGATCCGGTGGTCTTCTGCTCACTGACTCAGAGCTCCAGTGGGCTTGAACAGGTTTTGAGATGTACTGTCTTTTCTTTTTGGACAGCTCCCATGAATCCTGGAGGACTGAACTGGGTTGATATTGTGGCCGAGGGTCCAGTTGCCACATGCCTTGTACTACCAGGAAGCCAGGAAATTTTCATCTTGAACTGCTGCTTTTGTTCTGTTTTATTTGGCTTTGTCCCTATGTTACGGGGATCTGTGTGATTCATGTTTAATATGAGACCTGCTCATATAATTAATCTTAGGTCTTTTAAATAGCCTAAAGGTATTTTATGAGGGATTATTATTTTCTGCCCGAATTCTCAAATACACATAACTTCTTATAGTTATGCAATAAGAGCTTGCATTGGTGTTGGCTTTTAATGTATTTTAAACTCACTTAATTTATGCTAGTTACTTAAACTAATTTAAACCAATAATAAAAGTAATATATAATTTGGAATTAAAATTTTGCACCATATGGCCGACGTGACAAGAGTGGATCATGATAAGAGCGCATGCACTGACATTCTCCAGTAGATCAGCCTTGCAGATGTGGAAGACAGACATGCCTTTTTGTCAGTTTTGGAATAGACTGCTCTCTTGTCTTGGCCTGAGTTTTTTCCAGAGTTTTCTTCTCTTTTTTTAGAGTTTTTTTCCTCTGACTTCGGAGCCTGTATTTTTAACAGAGGTGTAGTTTATTCAGCCTATTTTGTTGACTGCTTTCTTCTTTCAAGCTGAGCACTGCTGCAATCATGACAATGAGAGAATACTTTTTTGTATTAAAAATTAAAAGTTAGTAAGTGATTTTTACTTTTTCTAAAGTATAAAAAGAAAGAAATTAAAAGCCAAAAAAGGGTTTTAAGAATGTATAAAAAGCTTATAAGAGCTTATAAAAGCTAAAAGCAATTAAGCATTAAATTAAATCAACAAGCTTTAAAACCAAGCGGATCAGATTTCTATTGCTAATCGAGGTGAACTAAGGGCCAATTGTAACCTATCTTAGCAGCTAGGCTATTTAGACTAGACACAGTGGGTAGTTTTTAGCATTGTTCAAAGAGGGGTAGTTTCCCCCTCTTGATTCTTTTCTTTTTTTTCATAAGTGTCTTCATATCCAAAACAGCACACAATGGGACCTATGCACTTATGGGATGGAGTGGCTACACATGGGTGTCTGGGCACACAACCACTCTGCACTCATTGTGCCCCCTGCACAGCCAGCTGTGGGATTCACTTGCAGTCCCCCCACCAGACTGTGTAGAGGGCAATGTGGTTGGGGCAGGTGAGGGTGGGTGCCAGGGGCATTCCTGCACTCCATGACATTCACAGACTTGCAGAACACTACGCACGGGGGACACACAGTTCACAGGGGGAACCCCTGCCAGAATGTCTTTGCAACCCTGGGATGATGGCTCTCTGGTCACAGAATAACAGGTGGGGACTGATGTCCACCACACCATGCCAGCCCAGACCACGGACAGTGAATAGTGGTCTGGGGACAGCTGACTGGGCACCAGCCCAGTTCTTTGTTTCCATGAGCTGCATGGTGGCAGCCATATCTCTGCACCCACAGGTGCACAGAATCCACCAGCAGACTGGGTCGGGCATCCCATTGGATGCCCACCAGGTCTGTGTATCTGTGCTCTATGCTTCAACATACCAGGGCCATGGACAGGTGGCCAGTGATCTAGAATACTGCTGGTGTGCACCTGTCTGCAGGTGCACAGCTACATGGGTAAGGTACAAGCAGATTCCATGTACCCCTGCCACATTAGTGCAGGGGGGCCCATAAGGCTAGAGGCAATCACCAGTAGTGTGTTCTCCAAGGGGCAGGACTGTTGTGATCTAGATCCTGGAGCACACCTGGTAGACATTTTTCAGATATTTGAACAGAATCTTGAATTTGGAACTGTATTCTACTGCTTGCAAGCAAAGCTGAGTAATAGGTGATACAAGAAACTATCCAAATCACTATTTGGGGGTTGAAGCTTTTCTGAATATGCAGGAAGTGGATGAGAAAACAGGAAAGCAGAAATAACAAGCAAGAATTTTAAGGAAACCTGACGAAAACTTGAAGACACCTCACTCTAGAGTTGTGGGTTTTGTCTAATGAACTTTTCATAGGTAGTATTATTCTGTGAATTTTATTCTGCAGTTTAGATGTGTTTTGGTGCAAGCTGTGGGTTATGAATCTGATTTTAGCATTGTGTACCTTTGTGCATTTGCTTATTAGAGTGATAAGAAGGTTTTTAAAATATTTATACACTATACGCACTTTTTATTTTTGGTCACATAAACATTTTGTATTTTCCTATTCTTTTAAGGTGTCAAAGTATTTCTAAAAAAAAGTATTTCTGGGCCCTTGTAGGTCTTTAGCTGTGGGTTTTGTGCCTGTTTTGCCTTTTTTATTGTTATTTTTAACTTTGCTATTTTTGCACTAATAGTGTTTCAATTTAACCAGCATTTGTTCTAGTGATTTCTTATTGATAATGGGTGTTGCTACAAGAAGTAAAACATTTATGGCGCCACAAGATACAAAATAAAGGTAGCCTATGCAACCAAGATAGCCAAAAAACTAAATAATGAATGAAAGTAAAAACAAAATGAAGGTAAAGATGGCTGCTTAAACAAATGATGAAACAAAAGACAATTCACTAAAGGATGGTATTAAAATTCATAAACAAATATCATTAAAACAATCCATTCATACTTACAGAAAAACAATTTGGTGATTCAAGTTGATAAACTAGACAGTACTAAAGGGTTAGTTCAAGCCTTGGTATCATTACCTATTTTGATTAGTGGTAATAATGCTTTTTAGATACAATCAAAAAAAAATCTGTTATCACCTCTTACACCAGCATAATTTGAATGGGAACTATACCCAGAGCTTGTTACCAGAACTGATGTAGATTTGAGTTCACTGGAAGAATCTCATGACAAATCTTCTGCTTATTGTCTTGAGAAAACTCCAGCTATATTAGCAGCCCAAGAATATATTGTACAGCAGGAAAAGGAAGTTATTAGAGATGGCAAATGGTCAGAAAAGTCAAAAAGTATCTTACCCTTTTTACACCTCACTTAATAGATGCCTTAATGAGCCACATCTGGCAAATGTCTTATTATTTAACAGCTCTGTATCTTTAGAGATGAACTGACAAGTATGAAAACAAATATGGCATATCAGGAAAATGTAATTAGGAAACTCTTCAGAGATTATGCACAAGCATACTCAAGTACAGAACTGGATTCTAGCATACTGGTACTTATTGAAAAATCAGATGTAACAGTACCTAATTTACAAGCACAGGTACAAAAGAAGGACATAATTTTACCTAAATTGGATTCTAAAATTAAGGAAAAAAGAAAGAAAAAGAAGGATGCTCAAAAGAGAAGTAATAAGAAAACCAATTAAATAGTTGACAAAACTTTTAATCAGGATGTGCACAAAAATAGTAAGCAAAAAGATGATTCAGTTAATAAACAAAAAGAGGTTACATCTGTACAACAGAAATAACAGAAACAAAAATCAATTTGTAGGGTTGTTAATCAGGATCAGAAACAGATTCAGACTCAAAAGACACATAATGATGCCTCTGTTTCAAAAGGGCAAGTAAAAACAACATTTTTTGCAGGAATGACAAACAAAAAAGTTAATAGTCCTACTGTGTTGGATGCTAACATTGAAATATTGGGGATGGTACCAGGAACAGACAATAATCCTAAAGGGCAGAGTTTTAACACCAATTTATCATCTAAAAGCACTAATGAATCTAACTGTGAAGTTTGTCCCTTATATGGAATCACCAGCTAAAGAAAAAGAAACTGACAAAGGTTACTGACTAACAGGCAAATTAAGTTATTATTATCATAACTAGCACAAATCAGAACAAAATTGAAATAGCTGATAACATGTTATCAAAGATTGATTATTTCTTGAGAATGGACCCAAAACTTTTTAGATGTAGAAATAATGTTATTCAAGTGTCTAGGGACATCAAAACTTCATAGGGTGCTGTCCACTTAGTAGTTAAGAATATGGAGTTTGCAAAAGAGACATGGAAAAAAATCATAATTAATCCTAATTTTTGACTTTATGCTGACTCCCCAATTTATTTTCCAGTCTTTTTTAATGGACCAAAAATGAGTTTCCAACAAGGAAATTTTTTTCCAGTTGATGTTTTAGATCTGTGTTTGCTTAACTCCATAAGGAATAACATTCCAAAACTTAGTTATTCCAATAGATATTTGCTTACCTTGCATGGGATGAGGCAGCGCCCAGAGTAAACCCAGAAATCTTAGATGAAGTCAGTATGTTACACTTTTAAAAATTACCTTGGCCTAAAACTTGGGTACAATGGTGTAAAATGGGTAAAAAGGGAATATGGTGTTACTATCCAAGATCAGATATCATTAGAAGTTAGAGATAATGTTCTATATAAATGGATTTTGAAGAGACCCATTAATTGGATCAGTTAGGAATATTGCTGTGTGAGTGGCCTGTCCTTCCTGACCTAATTTCAGTTCCTATTGCATCGGATATCCCATATGATAATGAGTGTTGGCATGTTGTAAACATAAGAAAAATGGACTGAACAATCAAGTAACCTTTGTTCATAATGTGCCATTATCTAATAGAAATAAAATCACACATACCCCCATAATGCAAATCACCACAAAATATTATGTAGGTTCAACTTTAAGCAGAAATGCATGGTGCCAAAAGGCCTCACACACAGTCTGCAAATGGTGCAAATAGAACACACATACACATATTTCATGCTGCCAGGACTCATCAGTGTGCCTCATCTGTGTGACACCCTAGTGGAATGAACCAGCTACCCTAAGATGGTCTGTCTGGGTTATGTTGTGGTGAGCCAAATAAAAATGAAAAACAAGCTAAAAGACAAAGAACCTCAGTGCAAAGCATCTTGGGCTATATATGCAAATCACCACATAATATTATGCTGATTCAACTTTAAGAAAAAATGCATGGTGCCGAAAGGCCTCTCAAACAGTCTGCAAAGGGTGCCAACGGAAGACACATACACGTGTTTCGTCCTACCAATATTCTGTGGTGATTTGCATATACAGCCCAAGATGCTTTGCATTATGGGGGTATGTGTGATTTTGTATTTATTTGAAACTTGGCTTCCCAGCCAATGCCCTTTGGGGTAATCATTGCCTCAGTGCTTGGGCACTGAGGTTCGGTATCTAATAGATTTCAGTGCTTGGACAGTATTGATTACTGACTCTCATGCAATAATATTCATCCCACAAATCAGAAAAGTGACAAGAGTAATGAAAGCATTATTTATGATGTTAAACATCTGAATATTCAAATAGATAAGGATGATGAAAAGAGTGATTGTACGACTGATAGTATAATTTCATGGAATAGTGCAGGTTTTGGTAAAAAATATGGTTGATACACAAGTGAGAACATTTTTGTTACAACATGTTATTATATGCTTACAAGAAACCTGGGCAAGAGATGCTTTGAGTTTAGAAGGATACATAAGCTTCTCCTCATGTACAAATAAATGTCCTAACATGGGGAGAGCTCAGGTTGGTACTGCAATGTTTGTGAAAGTCAGACATGATATTAGTGTTGTAAATGTTCCTTTATTATCTCCTTTTTTCATCTGTATCACCATTTTATGGAACTCAGAATTTATTTTGTTAGTAAATTGTTATATTCCTCCTGCTACTCTAATTATTATTTAACTGAAGTTTGGTCTGACCTAGAATGTGTAATTGAGGATGCATTAGAAAAAAAAATCTAATATGAAGATTTTATTATTGGGTGACTTTAATGCCTGTATTGGTAAAAATAGATTATATACTGACCCAGAATTCTTAGTTCTTCAGAATCCTGAGGTTAAAGTAACAAATACACATGGTAAACATTTTCTAAATTTATTGAAAATATTTGGCCTAATAATCCTTAATGGAACTTTAGAAGGGAATAATTCTAATTATTTTACATTCATAGCAGGGGCAGGTGCTAGTACTGAAGACTTTCTTTACATTTTTCCATGACAATTAGTTAATTGTAAAGAATTTAACATTATTTTGAGACCATAGAGTGATCATTATCCTATCCTACTTCTCTTAAAAAAGATATAAAAACACAAGAAGCAGCAAGAAAAGAATTGATTCATTTGCCTAGTACTGAAGTATGCAACCAAAACAGAATAATAGTATCTAGTAAGATAGAAGATGAAGTAAGTAAAAATATCTTAAATTGGAAAACTCAATTAAGCCTATATATATTTTCTCAACAGCATCAAGCTAGTGCAGTAATTAATAACATTTATGAGATAGTTCAACAAATAATTCCATTAATCTATACTTCATATAAAAACGTTACTCCAGAAACATGATTCAATAAAAATTGCAAAAAATTCTAATCACATTTATATAAAATAATAAGGAAAGTAAAGAACAACCCAACTACAGAAGACCACAAATACATTAACAAAATCAGAAAAGACTACAAAAAAATCATAAAAAATAAACAATACATGTACAAAATGAAGAACTGGGAAAAGATAGAGGTAATTAGATCAATAAATGATGAAAAATTCTGGCAGTTTGTTGCAAAAGGAGTAGGTGACTTTAGTCCAGATATTGATGTGTATATATCTCCCATAAATTAGATTGAATATTTTCAAAAAGGATTCTTCAGTGAGGATTCAGAAAACTCAAGAGTCTGTCTACCAGAAAGAAAGCTTTCCTGCTATAAATATAACGCCATTAGAAATTGAAAAACAATTAAAAGTATGAAATCTAATAAGGCACCTGGCCCATATATGATTCCTGCAGGAATATACAATGTGGAAATCACTTGGTGTCACAACTAGAGTGGTGTGATAAAAAACTTCCACTGGCGGAATTTCTGCGAAAGGTAGATTTTTGCTTCCATGACAGTGTGGAAATCAAATTAGCAACTTTTGAAGAAATTCTGACTTAGAACGGTGGAAAAAAATTATAAAATGCAGATTATTGCATTAAACTGCCGAGAAAAAAGTCCACAGAACAGATCACTGAATTGCAGATTAATTACATGTACTGAAGAATAATTCAGGTAGTCTCAGTGCATGGGGAAAGGGGTCTAATACTGTTGTTGACAACTATAGATCTATATCCATTCTTTGCCATCTAGTGAAGATATGGAGTTCATTCTTGACAACCACCTTCAGGACTACCTGGAACCTCACAACCTGCTATCCCCCCATCAACATGATTACAAAAGGAATCACAGCACTCTAAAGGCCCTGATAAAAGTGAAAATGGATATATTTTGTGCTGTGGACAAGGGTTGTGCCACTGGAGCCATCTTCATTGACTTCACTAAAGCATTTGACCTGGTAAACCTTGGTCTCCTGCTCCACCAACTACATGTTATAGGTCTGGATAAAATGCCCTAAATTAGGTAAGAAGCTACCTATCTTGCCACTCTCAAAGAGTTAAATGGGATGGCTCCCATTCAGAACTTAGGCCGATAACCCACGGCGTTCCACAGGGATCCAGTTTGGGACCTTTATTATTCTCACTCTTCATTAATGACCTCTCTCAATTGTGTGGTGGTGCCACAGTACATTTTTATGCAGGTGATGCAATTATCTATCGGTCATCACCAGACTTTGACCAATTCAATTGAGAACTTGCTGCTGATTTCGCCTCCCTCAAGGACTGGTTCAACTGTAAGCAGCTCATTCTCAATACCAGGAAAACTAAATGAATGCTCTTCTCCTCCTGTTTTACCTCCAAGCTTGCTCCTCCCAGCCTTAACATAATATCGATCATGGGAGATAACTTGGAGACAGTCTCATCTTTCCAATACCTGGGCTTCACCCTGGATCCATCGCTTTCTTTCAACATTTATATCTCCAATATAATTAACATATGCATCTGAAGCTTGGTCAGCTCTATCAGATACCACCGTATCTCACCTCTGCCTCCTGCCTAAGAATTGCCTCTTCTTCTCTTACTCCCCTCCTAACCTATGGAGCCCTCTCCCCCGCTACTCTCTGCTAATACCTCATCTCTCTCCCTCCTCTTCCAGGCTTACCATAGAATTGGTAGGTTCATGTCGGGGGCTAACTTATGATCACACCACTGTGACGTCCTCTCCTCTCTAGGCTGGTTGCCCTAGGAAGCTAAATTGAAGTACTTCTAAATATGTCTTATGTTTAAACTTGTCCACTTCTTTATGCCACCTGCCTTAGAGATTTGATATGCCTCCAGCAGGCACTTTGCACCCTCCACTCCTCCACCCTCCCCTGCTAGTCCTCCCCAATCTATGTCTATCCCTCATCAGGAGGTCCTTCTCTTTTGCTGCTGTCTCTGACTAGAATTTCCTCCCTTCCCACATCCTGACTAGTCCCTTTCTTTCTCTATTCAAGTCCAATCTGCATGCCTCTCTCACAGCCTCTCCCTTCTGCTCCTGCTTCCACTGAAGCTCTTAACTTCCCCTACCTCACATGAACACTAACCCCTACCCCCTTCCCTCTCTCCCTCCTTAATCAGTCACTAATAATTGATGGCCCTCCTCTTCCCCTTCTCTTCGTGCTCAAATGTGACATCAATTGCCTATGTATAGTCTATTCCTGATGTGTATAGAATTTATAGGCATGTAGATATTGTGTTCGTGACTAGCTCTACATTATTGTATCCACTATACAATGTATGTCAAGTTTGATACTGTACTGCACTGACTCTCTGTACAATTGTTAAGCTTTACTGTACCTTTTACAACCCTGGGTCAATCTTGAAAAAGGGATTGTAATTGTCTCAGCGGTCATACCCAGTCACCAAAACTCAAATAAATAAAATAAATTAAACTGCAGAAAAAAGAATTCCTCAGAACTGTTATTCCACAGTTCATGTGTATTATTCCATAGTTTAGCCAAAAAATTCCTTGGAACAGGGTGAAAATCTGCCAAACACATTTGGAAGATTCCAATCTCACTAAAGGCAGAAGTTTGGAAAATTCTATGAAAATTCGGAATTTCTAGGTGTAACTTGTTGTCTATTTTGTTCAACAAACTGATTATGGAAAACTATATCCTGAAAAGTTGGAAAGATATTATTATTTCAATACATAAAAAAGGCAGCTTAACATCCCCAGAAAATTATAGGCCAATAAGCCTTACAGATAGTATAAGCAGAATTTTCACTAAAACTATATTACATAGGTTGGATATTTGTTTGGAAGACACAAATTTATTTAATAGATTTCAAGCTGGCTTCAGAAGAGGTTTCTCAATCATTGACCAGATATTTGTTTTACATCATATCATTGAGAAATATTACATTAAGAAAAAGATCCCTATTTACAGTATATCTCCTTTATTGATTTTAAATGGGCTTTTGATAAAATCAATAGAAACCTCCTGTGGGAAACATTATATAAGTTACATATGCATCCAGCGATCTTAAGAATTATGATGAATCCATATACCGATAACTAGACTAAAATTAGATATAATTAACAAGGGAATTTAACCAAGCCTTTTAGTTCTAACCTAATAGTTAAGCAAGACTGTATCCTAGCACCATTATTATTTAATTTGTTCATAAATGATTTACCGGATCAATTTACTAAAATGAATACACAGTCTCCAGCAGTTAATGGTGTGGCTATCCCCTAACTGCTTTATGCAGATGATTTACCCTAATTTCAATCTTGCCTACTGGCTTAAAAAAATCTGCAGGTGTTGCAAGAATATTCTATAAGGAATTAAATGGTAATTAATATCTTCAAAACAAAAAATATGACTACTGGAAAATGAATAAATAAGACAATTTAGAAAATAGATAATACTATTGAAATAGTAAAGACATTCTGCTATTTTAAGATATCATTCCTCATATAATACTAAAAGTAATATTCATTTAATGTCTGTGGAAAAAAATGATGCAATCTAAAAATGCACTACTGAGGTTTAACTCCTAGTATGGTGGATTTTCTGCATTACTTATGTTATGAGCTATTGAAGAAAAATGTCTCCAGCTGCGTTATATGGTAGTGGAGTTTGATATACTAAAAAATTTGAAACTCTTGAGAGACATTTCTTATATTTATCTAGAACTATATTACAAGTTCCAAAAAATATATCAGCTAGTATCATTAGATCAGAATTGGGAAGAATCCAAATAGATTATCCTGTGAAGGCAGCTAAAGTCATGTAATGGATTAAATTATTAGGGCAAACTGATTTAAAATTGACAACTATGATCTTAAAAGAAAAAACAGAGTGGTATAATAAGGGATACATTTCATCTTGTCTTGATGATCTTCTAGATGTTTTGAATAAAACTAATACTATGCACCTTTGGACTGACTCATTAAGAGGTATTAAAATCTCACAAGATTATGCAAAAGTAGTGAAAAATAAAATTAAGCTTCTATCAATTTCAGATAATTTGGCTGCAATAAAAAAATCAAAACTACATACATGGGGCCAGATATTCAAAGGTTAGTGCCGGGTGCAAATCCATTGTGCTGGACTAGCACCAAATTTGCACCCGACTACAATATTCAAAGGACATTTAGTGCCGGCTCTAGGTGTTAGCACTGACGCTAAAGTATAATGTATGCAGGGGAGGGACTGAGGGGAGGGGCTCTGAATGCTGGCACACTGGCAGACATGTGGAGATAGTTTTTGTCTGCTTGTAACTCCTTAAAATACTCTGCATTTTCACTGTTCTGCTGGGTTACCTTAATTGTTAAAATTGATTTAGCTGCAGCTAGCATTAATTTAACCTCTGCCTTGCTGCGCTGTACAAGGGGCTTAAAGCAGTCACTACAAGTTCTCAACTCACAAGCTGTGCAGTAAAGAAAGGTATAAAGTGCATAATATAGCTGCTTATGGCACCTCTGAGCCCCCGATCTAAGTGAAGTTGAATCTGTTTAAATTACCAGCTGCTTTCAGGCACCTCTGAGCAGCCTTTCCCCAATCTAAGTGTAGTTGAATCTGTTTAAATTACCAGCTGCTTTCAGGCACCTCTGAGCAGCATTTCAAGAAAGGTTCAATTATTTAGATTTCCCCAGCTGCAGTAAGGCTCCTCTGAGCCCCAACTCCCTTTGTTAAAAGCATAATTAAGTTTGTACCAAGCCCCTCCCTCCATCCCTCTTACCTATTTAAACTCGGTCTTTACCATAGCTTTTGGGGCAATCTTCAGGTCATGAGGGCAGCGTGGAAGCCCTCCTAGGATCCGGAGTGCAGACCTACCCCCCCAATGGCAAACTCAGGCAGTGCAAAGATATGGCTCATCTGCTGCTGCTACGCAGTTTGAACAAGCTAGAGCCCCGCGTGCGTCAGCTCCCCACCACCACCCTTGGCAGTCACTCCCTTATGTAGCTGAAGTCACATGCTAGTTTTAACCAATCAACCTGCTTTCCCATTTGCAGGTTATACCAGCCATCCACTAGAGGCCACTACACCAAGGTTTTGCAATTACATTCAAAACCCTTGCTCTTTTAGCCTCCCCATTATGCCACAACTTTACTTATTAATCTTCTTTATCATCACCCCTTAGATGTCCCTCCCACCATCAATTTACCCTATGCTCCCAGATCACATCACATCTTGTGACAGGCTGCTAACAAATATTCCTACCTCCACTATCACAGCTGAATTGGACCATGCCCACCTCTATCATACTCTATCCACCAGCCCCGGGCTAATCCCAGCTACCTTCTGAATCAGCCTTCTAGTCCTTCTACTACAAATCTGGAGACCAAAAGCTGACTTGGCCACACATCATACCACCTCCAGAAAACTTCAGTGGATAGCTCATCACACCAAACTAATGGTTACCCTGCTACTTCTCCTTGCAGGGGATATCGAACTTAACCCAGGACCAACCCATCCCCACACCCAAAACCTTTCTGTCCCACTCCAAATCCCCTCGGGCCTCAAACTAATACACATAAATATATGCAGTCTCTTGCACAAAATAACCTTGTTACAAGCCCTCACCATGTCTCTCATCCCAGACATTCTTATTATCTCCGAAACTTGGCTAAAATCACATAACACCGATGCAGAATTTGCCATACCCGGCTACACACTTCTCCGCCATGACTGGGCCGGCAGAAAAGGAAGTGGCATAGCTATGTACATTGCCTCCACCATCAAATTCACCACGGTTGCCCTATCCCTACCATTGGACTCCATTAATGCCTTAATGGTAAAACTCTCCAGCCCCCACTCAATCCCAATCTACATAGCAGGCACATACTGCACTCCAGGCACCACCTCACCTTCCATACCGGACTACCTGGGCTACTTAAACTCCCTTGCAGCAGGAGGTGAGATCCACATATTAGGGGATTTTAACCAGAACTGGCTTGCTGAGTCCCTTTCCAAATTCTGTGACAAGGTAACGGCCCTTATCCTAACACAACTAATCACTAAACCTACTCGGGCAAACCACAAAACACAGAACCATACGCTGCTAGATTGGTCCCTCACATCTCACCCACACAGAATTATAGCCTCAGGACTCCTTCCGGATGTCCTTAGTGACCACCATGGGATCTACACCATACGCAAGATTCACAAACCTAAAGCTGCCCCTCCCAGAATCTTACTTTCAAGATCCTACAAATCCCTAGACCTCCCCTCATTATTAAATGAATTGGACAACTATGACTGATCATGCATTGGTCATTTCACCTCGACAGATGAGGCACTGTCATTCTTTAAGTTCAAGTTCATCACCATCTGGGACCACTACGCCCCACTCAGATGGTCCAGAGTCTGAGGTGCTCATCTACCTTGGATCTCTCCCAATATCCTAGCCCACCTCCGAATCCAAGACAAGGCCTGGAAAACCTTTAAGACTTCTAAATCCCAGGCCAACCTCCAGACCTACAGAGTGCTCCACAATTCTAGTACCAAAATAATCTGCCAAGCAAAGACCAACTATTTCATATGCACATTCAATTCCTCCTCCCATCTCCCATCTCATTTCTGGAAGGTGGTCAAATCGCTTCTCTGCCCACCATCTCAACCACCAACCCTGTCCCTGCAGGTTGGTGGTCTCACCATCACTGACCCCTCAGCAGTTGCAGCCTTGTTTAACACTGTCTTCACTACCAGCCATGCTACTCCCAGGACCACCCCGCACCCGGCTCAGCATGCCCCCACTGACACCCCATCTTGTGGCGCTGCAGCTCAGCCTTTCTCCTTTCTGCAAGTCATCCCTGATGAGGTATACAATGCTCTGGTTGCCCTTAACCCTGAAAAGGACAAATGTCACACAGGGTTGGACTCCAAAATGCTCCACCTGTCAGCCCTGCCATAGCTCAACCCCAGCCTCCATTTTTAACTTATCATTCGTCCTAGCAGAAGTCCCCACTGAGTGAAAACATGCCACAGTAATCCCACTTCCAAAGTGGTGATGCCTCAAACCCAAGCAACTACCGGCCCATCTCCCTCCTACTGACCCTTGCCAAGATACAAGAATGCCTGGTTCTCTCTCTCGCCTATCCACCTATCTGGACTCCTCTTCCTTTTTTCCCCCTACCAGTCTGGCTTTAGGAAATCCCACTCCACTACCACCTCCCTTCTCAGGATTACTGACTCCATCCTGACAGGGATGGATGCTGGCCACTTCACTGCTGCCATCTTTATTGACCTGGCTAAGGCTTTCGATATGGTGATTCACTCTCATCTCCTGACAAAACTTGCCAAGGCTGGCCTATCTGACTGGCCCACATCTTGGTTCCACTCCTACCTCACTGGCAGATCCCAAGCTGTCCATATCAGATTGTCCATGCCGGACCCCCTCCCAATCACATCTGGAGTGCCTCAAGGATCAGTCCTAGGCCCCCTTCTATTCTTAGTCTTTCTAAATGATCTGCCATCCACCTGCACACACTCCACCATCCACATGTATGCAGATGACATGGTGCTATATGCATCCGGCCCCTTGCCCTCTGAAGTTGCGTCCAGACTTCAGCACGACTTCATCTCAGTCCAGCACTGGCTCCGCTCAAATAACCTCCTCTTAAATGCTAACAAAACAGTCTCCTTAACCTTTGGGAAGAGGCAGAAAATTTCTAGGCTCCCTTCACCATTAGTTTTTCACACCCTGGAAGGGTCCCCTCTGGAGTCCTGCACCACCTTCAGATACCTTGGTGTCTGGCTTGACCAGCATCTCAACTTTTTTGCACATATTGACTCCTTACTTAAGAAGCTGCACCCTAGGCTTGGTGCACTTTACCGGAATCATGACAACATACCCCTTCGAGCCAGGAAGGACATTGTAAAAAAAATGATCCTCCCAGTCCTCGACTATGGGGACGTAGTCTATAGCGCCGGCCCTAAGACCACATTAGCTGGGCTGGACCCTTTCTTCAACTCTTTTTTCCCTTTCACCCTGAACAGCCCCTACTCCACACACCACTGTGCCCTAGATCAAGCAATGAACCTCACCTCACCTCACTCGACTATCACAGACTAACCCACTGCACAAAAATTATGGCCAAGTATTGGACTTAGCGGCTCCCTTCCTACCTCTCTGATATCTTAACAAACCCTAGCACACAAGCATACACACTCAGAAACTCAGACTCCAGGTCCCTAGCTGTCCCATACCGGTCTACCTCTACAGGGCAATCAGGGTTCAGCTACCACATTCCCTTGCTATGGAACTCCCTCCCAGCTATCATTCATCACTTCACCTCCCTTTCCCACCTAAACTCCATGCTCTAAGATAATTTCATCCCTATCTGTGCTTGTGTCTAGGCGTCTACCAACTACTAGGCAACTCACTGGGAATGTCAGCACTTGGCAAATTTGTAATTCATCAGTGTCTAACTATTGTCCTCTCGCCTTACACTGTCTGCCATGTGGCTCAAAACTTAATTTTGTTGTACATTTGCTGTATGTAACTGTGTTACCAACTGACACACTCAATCCTGTATGAACGTGGTTTTCAGAACCAAATGTTAGTGATCTTCCACAATGTATTCACCTGTCCATCCTGACTTCAAGTGTTATCTCATACCGTACGTACTGTGGTTACCAATTGTCTCTCTCAAGCTGCTACTGACTTGTAATCAGATCCAATTGTTAGTATTTCTCCCACTATGTATTTTCTTGTCTATACTGTGAAAACTATCTTCCTATGTTCTCCCTTCCCCCAGGATGCATCTGTAATCGAGCAATACTCTGCTCAGTATGCCTTCTGGTAAAATGCTTAAATAAATAAATAAATAAATAAATATTTGAAAGTATAGCACCACACTACAGGCATTAGCATGACCAGTAGCACGGCGCTGAATACTGCTGAGAAAAGGTCAGTGGTAATGCGGTGGCGGTGTACCCCCTCAAGCACAATTCCTGATCCCCAGTATTCACCCTATAAAGTCATTTCCCTGGTAATCTAGTGGTACCCCCACCCCCAGCATGTATCCTGACCCCCATTCCAAATAAATATAAATTTGTTTCCCTGGTAGTCTAGTGGTCCCCACACTCCCCAGAATGTATCCCAACCCCCATTTTGAATAAACAGAGATTCAATTCCCTTGGTAGTCAATTGGTCCCCCCACCTCCCAGAATGTATCCTGACCCCTGTTTTGAATAAATTGAGATTCAAGTCCCTGGTAGTCTAGTGGTCCCCCACTCCCCAGCACATATCCTGACCCCATTTCAAATAAATAGTGATTCAATTCCCTGGTAGACTAGTGTTCCCCCCACACCCCAGCATGTATCCCAACCCCCATATTGAAGAAATAGAGATTCAATTACCTTTTAGTCTAGTGCTCTACCCACCCCGTGCATGCATCCTGACCCCCATTTTGAATAAATAGAGATTTGATTCCCTAGGAGTATAGTGGTCCCACCACCCCCAGCACATATCCTGACCCCCATTTTGAATAAATATAAATGTGTTTCCCTGGAAGTATAGTGGTCTCCCCACCCAGCAGTGACATCCCGCTCAGTCCAATAATGTCCCAGAATGGAGATGGTTACTGGCTCAGCCCTCCTCCCACCACCATGACTGGCCACCAGCACCTGTTAATGTTTTACAGATGAAACAACTGTAAGGCACCTCCGTGCGACTAGGGATACCTATGCTATACATTTAAAGGCAGTAGCACCATGCAGAACGCTATGCGCAAAATGTTAAATGTGTCACACAGTAGTTCCACAGTGAATTAATTTTCAAACATGTAAACAGCATAATTCACTTCTCCAGGACATCCACTCAACACCCTCCAAATTGCATGTGAAAAAACCAAACCGTTCCAGAGATATTCACTTTATATGTTTCTGTACCTTTAAGAAGTCTTCCACCACAAAATGGTGGAAATTGCAGCTGAAAATGCACTAAAATTGCGGACCTGGCAGCTGAAAAATCAGTAACTGTGAAACAGGCCAACTTCAAATGACATTGTTTCACCAAACAAAAACTGCCATGTTCCTTGAACAAAGGTCTTTCTACCTGCCAATTTCAGACATATCAACCACACACTGGCTGTGCTATGTGTCGTGGAAGATAGTGCAGAAAAAATAGCAAAAATATAATGTTTTGCACTGCACTACACAAACGCTCAAAAACACAAATGGTAATGTTAATGCAAATGGTGATGGAAACAGTGAGGTAAAATAAAATAGTAATGATAACAGTAACGCAAATGCAAACGCAAACAGTAACACACATGATGACGCAAACATAAATGATAATGCAAACTGTAAGAGAAACGCAAGCTCAAACATTAATAAAAGCAGAAATGATAACACAAACTAACGCAAACACTAACGGCAACAGAAATGTAAATGGTAACGCCAACGCTAACAGAAATACAAACGGTAACGAAAATGGTAACAAAAATGCAAATGCTAACACAAATGCAAATAAAAATGAAACAGTAACGGTGACACAGAAGGAAACAGTAACACACTCGACAAACAGAAATGCTACCGAAAACACAAACGCTAAGGCCAACAGAAATGCAAATGCAAATGGTAATGAATACGCAAACAGTAATGGTAATGTAATTGGAAACACAAACGGTTACGATAACACCAATGATGATGCCAAAGGAAACAGTAAAAAAAATGAAAAGCAAGTGTGTACACAAACGCAAATGGCAACACACACACAAATGCAACAGGAAACACAAACAAAAACAGTAACAGAAACACAAAGGGTAACAGTAATGCAAATGCAAGCACAAATGCAAAGGGTAACCCACATGTTGATGTAAACAGAAATGCTAACTCAACCCTAACTATAGTGGGACTACTGTGCCACTATCATATATATATTAGAGTCAAAAAACTCCATTTAATGCATCAGTTAGGGTTGTTCCACAGTGACAAAAGTGAGGAAATTCGATGTTAGAGTTGAAACCACCTTTGCACCCCTCCAGCCCACCCCCGACTGGAATCAGAGTGCGCGTTGGGGTCATCAGCCATAACTATCACCCCATCACATGTGGAAAGAAGCTGAGGAATAGGAGAATGGGGTGAGAGTTAGGACCGATGACCCTAATGTGCAGCCCAATTCTGGTTGGGGGGGTGGACTGGAGGGGTGCAAAGGAGGTTTCAACCTTAACATCGAATTTCCTCACTTTTGTCACTGTGGAACAACCCTAACTGATGCATTAAATGGAGTTTTTTGCCTCTAATTTCTCTTCTTTCTGAGAATGATAATGAGAAATAGTGAAGGTAATGCGGCAGCAGAAGTGCAGGGCCTTTCGGGCCCCATGCTCCTGCCACCTAATGCGGTGGTGGGAGAGCGGGGCCCTGCGGACCCCGCGCTCCTGACACATGATGTCTTGTCACATAGTAACATTGTGCCTGCAAACGCAAATCATAATGTGCATGGTGATGCAAAGCAAAACAGAAATAAAAACAGTACTGTAGACAGAATTGTTAAAAACAACACAAATGCAACCACAAATGAAAACGCAAAGGGTAATGCACATGGTGGCATAGACGTGAATGGTAAGTGAAATGGGTATGGAACTGCAAGAGGAAACAGTAAGGGTAACAGTAATGTAAGCACACAGGCTGATTTTCCCCAAAAGGTGCATAGAGAAAGACAGTGAGTACAAAGAATGTATGCAAAATAATGACTCTCGGAACAGAAAATGAGGACTTGGAATAGTAAATTGCTTATATCTCAGGAACCGTACGACATAGAAAAAAAGTTTAAAAGTCATATGAATTATGAATTTCCTGGCTAGTTTTGTACTTAGCCCCTGTGAGGGGGGCTAAATGATATTCCAACAAAAAGTCAGTATCTCGCACCGTTTCTGAGATACGGACCCTGAAAGGCGCGGCAAACACAGTAATGTTATCCTATGGGGAAAAAATGGAAGTTTGGAGTGCCATAAATTTTCCTCCCTGTACTATTTTTTTACCAAACCACTGAAAGACACATCTGTGGGATGTTGGCTGTCTTCCCTGAAAATTTCAGACCAAAAGACCAAACCGTTATTTTGCAGCAGGGCACCAAACGATTGCTGCAATGCGCTGTACGCCATAATGTTATCCTATGGGAAAAAGTGTCAACTTTGGAGTTCCGTAACTTTGCTGCTTTGTAATATTTTTTCAACAAAATACTGAAAGGCACATCTGTGGGATGTCGACTGCATTCCCTCCAAATCTCAGCCCAAAACCCCAAACTGTTCTTTTGCAGCGGGGTGCCAAAGAATTGCTGTCAATTTCCCGCAGCCTAGAAAAGTACTGTCGCAATTTGCGAAAGCTTTCACAAATTCATTCGACAGTGTCGCGAGTGCGAAAGTACTTTGCAAAAGTACTTTTTCCAGAAATGTGAAAAACATATTTCTGGGGTGTTTTACCCCAAAATAAAGACATGACTAGCATCCTCAGGGTCTGACTAGGTGAATATGAAAAGAATTAGGTTGCTAGAGGGTCCCAAATTTAAATGCCAAGCATTTTTATGATCACCAACTGAAAACAAAATGGTGGATTTGCGACAGTAAAAGGGCCATTTGTGAAAGTAAAATCTGCATTTGTGACACTGTCAAACTTTTTGTTAACTTTTAACATTGACTTATAATGGGAACTTGTTTTTTGAATAACTTTTGAACCGTTTAATATTTTTTCATGAAATCTTCGAAAGGCACATTGGGGACCACGGTCACACGTTCCCTGAAGATTTCGGAGTGGTTGCACAAATGTGCAACCTTTAGGCATGACCGTAGAAGTCCAAAAAAGTGTAAATGCATGCGCAGATCATGCTTAATAACTCCGCAGCTGTATATCTGATTGGTACGAAACTTGGCAGATCCCAAGGCGTATGGGTCTTGATCGTGTTTTCCAAATTTCAGGCAAATCCATCAAACAGTTGCAAAGTTAGTAAGGTGAAATATTTGGGGTTTAATATGTAAATGGCTCCTCAACCCTAACTATAGTGGCACTACCGTGCCACTATAATATAGATATATGTATATATATATATTATATATATATAGATATATATATAGATAGATAGATAGATAGATAGATAGATATAGATACAAGTGTATATAAATGTGTATATATATATATATATATTAGAGGCAAAAAACTCAGTTTAATGCATCAGTTAGGGTTGTTCCACAGCGACAAAAGCGAGGAAATTCGATGTTAGGGTTGAAACCCCTTTATGCCTCTCCGCCTACCCCCAACGAATCGGGTGTTGCGTTAGGGTGTCGGCCTAACTTTCACCCCATCACATGTGGAAAGAAGCTGAGAATAGGAGAATGGGGTGAGATTGGGACCGATGACCCCAATGTGCCCGATTCAGTTGGAGGGGTGGGCTGGAAGGGTGCAAAGAGTTTTCAACCTAACACTGAATTTCCTCACTTGTCACTGTGGAACAACCTAACTGATGCATTTGCTCTTATTTCCCTTCTTTTTGAGAATGATAACGAACGAGAAATAGTGAATGTAATGCGGCAGCTCTCGCCATGTGATGTCTTGTCACATAGTAACATTGTACACCCAAACACAAATCGTAATGCTCATGGTGACGCAAAGCGAAACAGAAAGAGAAACAGTACTGTAGACAGAAATGTTAAAAACAATGCAAATGCAACTGCAAATGAAAACGCAAAGGGTAACACACATGGTGGCGTAAACGTGAGCAGTAAGTGAAACGGGTATGGAACCGCAAGCTGAAACGGTAATGGTAACAGTAATGTAAGCGCACAGGCTGGTTTTCCACAAAAACTGCATACAGAAAGACAGTGAGTACAAAGAATGTATGCAAAATAATGACTCTCGGAACAGAAAATGAGGACTTGGAATAGTAAATTGCTTATATCTCAGGAACCGTACGACATAGAAAAAAATGTAAAAGTCATATAAATTATCACTTTTATGGCTAGTTTTGCACTTAGATCCTGTGAGGGGGCTAATGGTTTTTCCGACGAAAAGTCCATATCTCGCACCATTTCCGAGATACAGGCCCTGAAAGGTGCGGCGAACACCGTAATGTTATCCTATGGGAAAAAAACAGAAGTTCGGAGTGCCATAACCTTGCCCCCCTGTAATATTTTTTCACCAAACCACTGAAAGGCGCATCTGTGGGATGTTGACTGTGTCCCCTGCAAATTTCAGCCCAAAAGACCAAACCGTTATTTTTCAGCAGGGCGCCAAACGATTGCTGCAATGTGTCGTACGCCATAATGTTATCCTATGGGAAAAAACGTCAACTTTGGAGTACCGTAACTTTGCCGCTGTGTAATATTTTTTCAACAAAACACTGAAAGGCACATCTGTGAGATGTCGGCTGCGTTCCTTCCAAATTTCAGCCCAAAACTCCAAACCTTTCTTTTGCAGTGGGGTGCCAAAGAATTGCTGTCATTTTCCCACAGCCTAGAAAAGTACTGTTGCAATTTGGGAAAGCTTTCACAAATTCATTCGACAGTGTCATGCATGAGAAAGTACTTTGCAAAAGTACTTTTACCAGAAATATGAAAAACATATTTCTGGGGTGTTTTACCCCAAAATAAAGACATGGCTAGCATCTATAGGGTCTGACTTGGTGAATACAAAAATAATTAGTTTGCTAGAGGGTCCCAAATTTAAATGGCAAGCATTTTTCTGATCACCAACTGAAAACAAAATGGCGGATTTGTGACAGTAAAAGGGCCATTTGCGAAAATAAAAACTGCATTTGCGACACTGTCGAACTTTTATTAACCTTTCTCATTGACTTATAATTGGAACTTGTTTTTTGAATAACTTTTGAACCATTTAATATGTTTTCACGAAATCTTTGAAAGGGCACATTGGGAACCCTGGCTACATATTCCCTGAAGATTTCAGGCCAGTCGCACAAACTGTGCGACCTGTAGGTGTGACCGTAGAATTCCAAAAAAAGCATAAATGCACGCGCAGATCACATTTAATAACTCCACACCCATATATCCGACCAGTAAAAAACTTGGCAGATCCCAAGGTGTATGGGTCTTGATCGTGTATTCCAAATTTAAGAGCAAATCTGTTGAATGGTTGCAAAGTTATTAAGGTGCAAAATTTGTGTTTAACATGTAAATGGCTCTCAACCTAACTATGGTAGCACTACTATGCTACCATAACATATATATATATATATATATATATATATATATATATATATATATATATATATCTCGAAGAAAACTCCATTTAATGCATCAGGTAGGTTGTTCCACAGTGACAAAAGCGAGGAAATTCGATGTTAGGGCTCAACCCCCCCTTGCACCCCTCCAGCCCCCCCAACCGGCATCGGGGTGCATGTGGGGGTCATCGGCCCTAACACTCACCCCATCACATGTGGTTGGGGGCTTGAAGGGGTGCAAGGGGGTTTCAACCCTAACATCGAATTTCCTTGCTTTAGTCGTTGTTTAACAACCCTAACTGATGCACTAAATGGAGTTTTTGGCCTCTAATTTCCCTTCTTTTTGAGAATGATAATGAGAAATAGTGAATGTAATGCGGCGGCGGGAGCACGGGGCCCCCCGCCACGTAATGTCTTGTCACATAGTAACATGGTGCCCGCAAACACAAATGGTAATGCGCATGGTGATGCAAAGTGAAACAGAAAGAGAAACAGTATTGTAGACACAAATGGTAAAAATAATGCAAACACAAGCGCAAATGAAAATGCAAAGGGTAACGCACATGGTGGCGTAGATGGGAACGGTAAGTGAAACGGGTACGGAACTGCAAGTGGAAGTGGTAAGGGTAACAGTAATGTAAGCGCACAGGCTGGTTTTCCCCAAAAGCTGCATAGGGAAAGACAGGGGGCTGGATATTCAAACTGCACTATTCTGTGGTGCAAGCCCTTGTGCTGCACAAAATAGTTGTGCAGGGGTGTGGCCCGGGCAATATTCAACGGAGTTGCACTATTTAGCAACTCGTTTGAATATCACCCCCCGGCCACAGCGACTGTGCATGGCGCAGTGGAACTTGCTCCACTGCAAGTGGTCAGAGTGGAGCATTCAAGATGCGGTGGCGCAAGTACCATTGCACCATGTGCAAATTTCCCATATTCAAAAGGTGACTTGCAAATGGGGTCATAATTTATGCAAGGCACAGGGGGCATTTGCATCTATTTATGGCCCCATTTGCATGCCATTAGCATGCAGGTGCGCCGATCCCCGAGGACTTGCACCTGGTGCCCTGCCAGGCAGCAGCCATCGGGGACCGACGCCCCCTGCAGCCCGATCGCAGGCAAAAGTTTAAACAGCCCCCAACCCCCCAACTGGCCTGACTGCAGCAAAAGTTTAAACATCCTCCCACCCCCGACTGGCCCGATCGCGGGCAAAAGTGAAAAATAAAACCCACCACCCACCAGCCTGATCGCGGGCAGCAAAGAATCCAACCCCCAGAACATATCCCTGGTGGTCAGTGGACCTTGAAGCCCAACGCGGCAGCAAAGGTTCAATCCCCAAGGGCCTATCCTGGCGGTCCAGTGGACCTCGAAGCCTGATTGTGGCAAAGGTCCAACCCCCAAGAACATATCCCTGGTGGTCCAGTGGACCTCGAAGCCTGATCATGGGCATGCAGTATTCAAACCCCCCAGGACCACCTACCTGGTGATCTAGGTGTTTCTCATCCATTTCCATTTCCATGAAGCCCTCATTTCACCCTGCTCCCCTGCCAACCAGCCGGTGGCAGCATCTCATTTCGGCCATTTGCGTGCTGATTGATCAGCCTGGTAAGGTACGCAGGCGAAGAGGCTAATGGGCATGTAGTCAGTATAAGGGTAGTCCAGATATGTGAATGGAATCTTATCTGATATCTGACTGGCCTTGTACGGTATGGCTGCATGGCCATTGGCTCTTGCTCTGCACCATGGGCATGCAGCCCTACCAGGCAGTCAGTCAGCAGGCAGGGGGCAGGCGGTGGATGCTGCCACCGCCAGCTGACGGGGGAGGTGGTGGGGCTCATGGGTGGGTGGGGAGCTACTAGATCACCAGGGTAGGTGGTCCTTGGGGGTTGAACACTTTGCTGCCCGCGATCGGGCTTCGAGGTCCACTGGACCACCAGGGATATGTTCTGGGGAGGTTGGACCTTTGCTGCCACGATCAGGCTTCGAGGTCCACTGGACCACCAGGATGTGTTCTTAGGGGGTTGACTCTTTGCTGCCACAATCGGGCTGGTGGGGTGGGTTTTATTTTTCACTTTTGCCCGCAGATTGGGCCAGTCGGGGTGGGGGGGCTGTTTAAACTTTGCCCATGATTGGGCCAGTCGGGGTGAGGGGTTACTATATGCCTGCGATTGGGCTGCAGGGGCTGGGGAGTACGTTGAGGCCACCCACAGGTGGCAGCTGCTGTGTTGTGCCCTGCAATGCGGCAGCTCACCTGTGGGTGGCCCTCAACTTACTTTTTTTTGGCTCGAAGTTGTGCAGGTGCAGGTTGGGAGCTGCACCTGCACAACTCTGCACAGCCCGCTGAATATTGGGCTGTGCAGTTTATGCATGGTTCCTCCCCCTCCAGTTCAGCATGCCTTCATTAGCATTGCGCTGTTGCTCAGCTTGACTTGGGGGGCGCAACTGCCTCCTGTTGAATATGGCAGAATGGTGCAATTTTGGACTTGCTCAGGTGCAACCCTATTGGGCATGGTGCAACCCTTTTGAATATCCAGCCCAGTGAGTACAAAGAATGTATGCATAATAATGGGCCTCGGAGCAGAAAATGAGGAGTTGCAATACTAAATTGCTTATATCTCAGGAACCGTCTGACGTGAAAAAAAATTTAAAAGTCATATGATTTATGACTTTCCTAGCTGAATTTGCACTTAGGGGCTAAGCATTTTTCTGATGAAAAGTCCGTATCTCGCACCGTTTCCGAGATACGGGCCCTGAAAGGCGCGGCGAACGCCGTAATGTTATCCTACGGGGAAAAAAAGTTTGGAGTGCCATAACTTTGCTTCCCTGTAATATTTTTTCACCAAACTACAAAAAGGCACATCTGTGGGATGTTGGCTTTCTTCCCTCCAAATTTCAGTGTAAAATACCAAACCGTTATTTTGCAGCATGGTGGCAAAGAATTCCTGTCATGCAGCGGACGCCACAATGTTAGTCTACGGGAAAAAGTGTCAACTTCGGTGTACCGTAACTTTGCATCCATGCAATGTTTTGTCACCAAACCACAAAAAAGGCACAACTGTGAGATGTTGGCTGCCTTCCCTCCAAATTTCAGCCCAAAAGACCAAACCATTCATTTGCAGCAGGGTGGCAAAGAATTCCTGTTATTTTGGGCATAGTGTCGCAAAGTAGTGTTGTGATTTGCGAACGCTTTCACAAAAATTTGTGACACTTTCATGAATGCAACACTACTTTGCGACACTACTTTTTCCAGAAATTGGAAAAACATATTTTAAGGGTGTTTAACCTCAAAATAAAGACATGCCTAGCATCCTCAGGGTCCGACTAGGTAAACACAAAAAAGAATTGTGTTGCTAGAGGGCCCCAAATTTTAATGCCAAGCATTTTTCTGATCACCAACTGAAAACAAAATGGTGGATCTGCGACACTACTAGGGCCATTTGCGACACTAAAAAGTGCATTTGCGATACAGTCGAACTTTTTAACTTTTCCCATTGACTTATAATGGGAAATTCTTTTTTGAATAACGTTTGAACCATTTAATATTTTTTCACGAAATCTTCAAAAGGCACATTGGGGATCCTAGCTGCACATTCCCTAAAGTTTTCAGACCAGTCGTGCAAACTGTGTGACCTATAGGGATGAGCAAAGAATTTAAAAAAGCATAAATGAGCGCAGATCGCGCTTAATAACTCCGCAGCCGTATACCCGAACAGTACAAAAGTTGGCAGATCCCAAGATGTATGGTTCATGATCTTATATTCCAAATTTCAGGCAAATCCATTGAACAGTTGCAAAGTTATTAAGGTGCAACCTTTTAGGTTTGACATGTAAAAGGGTCCTCTACCATAATACATATATATATATATATATATATCTATATATATATATATAGATATATATATATATATATATATATAGATATATATATATATATTTATATATATATATATATATATATATATATATAGATATATATATATAACACACACACACACACACACACACAGTGGGGTGAGGGTAAATGAGTGTGATAAATTATGTTATTTTCACCAGGATGTGATAAATATAAGACATGCCATTTATCACACCCACGCAAAGCCACTAAATGAAACATTTTGCAACAATGAGGCCCCCATTGTATATATCGGACACATGATGGGTGCTCGTGTGATATGGAAATATGTTCAGTCCTGGTAGTGACCTTGAAACCTCACTCGTGCGCCTTTCGTGAGTTCAGAGGTCACTCTAGAGGAGTGAAATATTTTCATATCACACTCGTCTATAATGTATCCCATATATATATATATATATATATATATATATATATATATATATCTGTATATATATATATATATATATATATATATATATATATATATATATATCTCCATGCCATGCTGATAAGTACATGATCATGTTACAGGAATAACTAATAAAGGGACAAGAAAGAAATGTCCCACAAAGAAGTGGTCCTGTGATTTGATGGTACGGCAAACTGATCTAAAATTGACAACTATGATCTTAAAAGAAAAAGCAGAGTGGTATAATAAGGGATACATTTCATCTTGGCTTGTTGATCTTCTAGATGGTTTGAATAAAACTAATACTATGCACCTTTGGACTGACTCATTAAGAGTTATTAAAATCTCACAAGATTACGCAAACGTAGTGAAAAATAAAATTAAGCTTCTATCAAATTCAGATGATTTGGCTGCAATAAAAAAATCAAAACTACATACATAGGGCCAGATATTCAAAGGTTAGTGCCTGGCGCAAATCCATTGTGCTGGACTAGCGCCACATTTGCACCCGACTGCAATATTCAAAGGGACATTTAGCGCCGGTGCTAGGTGTTAGCACCAACTCTAAAGTATAATGTATACAGGGGAGGGACTGAGGGGAGGGGCCCTGAATGCTGGCACACTGGCATATTTGAAAGTATAGAGCTGCACTACAGGCATTAGTATGACATGTAGCATGGCACTGAATACCACTTAGAAAAGGCCGGCAGTAATGCAGTGGTGGCACAACCCCCAAGCATGATTCTTGATCCCCAGTATCCACCCTATGAAGTAATTTCCCTGGTAGTCTAGTGGTACCCCCCAGCACGTTTCTCGACCCCCATTCCAAATAAATATAAATTTGTTTCCCTGGTAGTCTAGTGGTCCCCCACACTCCCCCAGAATGTATCCCGACCCCCATTTTGAATAAATAGAGATTTGATTCCTTGGTAGTCTAGTGGTCCACCCACCCCCCAACACATATCCCAACCCCAATTTTGAATAAATTGAGATTCGATCCTGGTAGTCTAATGGTCCTCCACCCCCAGCATGTATCCAAACCCCATTTCAAATAAATAGTAATTTGATTCCCTGGTAGTCTCGTGGTCCCCCCCACCATGTATCCTGACCCCATTTCCAATAAATAAAGATTCAGTTCTCTGGTAGTCTAGTGGTCCCCACCCCCTGCATGTATCCCGACCCCCATTTTGAATAAATAGAGATTCGATTCCAGGAGTCTAGTGGTTCCCAACCCCCAGCACATATCCTGACCCCCATTTTGAATAAAATATAAATGTGTTTCCCTGGCAGTCTAGTGGTCCCTCCACCCAGCAGTGACACCCTGCTCAGTCCAATAACTTCCCAGAATGGAGCCAGTTACTGGCTCAGCCCTCCTCCCACCACCACAGCCAGTCACCAGCACCTGTCAATGTTTTACACATGAAACCACTGTAAAGCACCTCCATGCCACTAGGGATACTTATGCTATAAATTTAAAGGCAGTAGCACCATGCAGAACGCTATGTGCAAAATGTTACCTGTGTCACGCAGTATCTCCACAATGAATTATTTTTCAAACATGTAAACAGCATAATTCACTTCTCCAGGACATCCACTCAACACCCTCTAAATTGCATGTGAAAAGACCAAACTGTTCCAGAGATACTCAATTTATATGTTTTGTACCTTTAAGAAGTCTTCCACCACAAAATGGTGGAAATCGTGGCCGAAAATGCACTAAAATGGTGGACCTGGCAGCCAAAATATCAGTAACTGCTAAGCGGGGCAACTTTAAATGTCCATAACTCTGGACTGGAACAACATTTTTTCACCAAACAAAAACTGCCATGTTCCTTGAACAAATGTCTTTCTACCTGCCAATTTCAGACATATCAACCACACACTGGCTGTGCTATGTGTCGCAGAAGATAGTGCAGAAAAAATAGCAAAAACAATGTTTTTCACTGCACTACGCAAACGCAAAAACACAAACGGTAATGTTAATGCAAGCGGTGATGGAAACATTGAGGCAAAATAAAATAGTAACACTAACGGTAACGCAAACGCAAGCGCGAACAGTAATGCACATGGTGACGTAAACATAAATGATAACACAAATGGTAAGAGAAACGTAAGTGCAAACGTTAATGAAAACAGAAATGGTGACACAAACAGTAATGCAAATGCTAACGGCAACAGAAATGCAAACGGTAATGCCGACGCTAACGGAAATGCAAATGGTAATGAAAACAGTAACAAAAATGCAAATGCTAACACAAACGCAAATAAAACTGAAATGGTAATGGCAACACAGAAGGAAACAGTAACACATTTGACAATGGAAGCACTACCGAAAATGCAAATGCTAAGGCTAATAGAAATGCAAATGCAAATGCAAATGGTAATGAACATGCAAACGGTAACAGTAATGTAATTGGAAATGCAAATGGTTACGGTAACACCAATGATGTCAAAAGAAACAGTAACTCAAACAGAAAAGCAAGCATATACACAAATGCAAATGCAAAAGGAAACAAACAAAAACAGTAATGGAAATGCAAAGTGTAGCAGTAACTCAAATGAAGTGCAAACTCAAAGGGTAACCCACACGCTGATGTAAATAGAAATGCTAGCTCAACCCTAACTATAGTGACACTACTGATGCCACTATTATATATATATATATATATATATATATATATATATATATATATATATATATATATATATATATATATATATGTATATGTGTGTGTATATATATATATATATATATATATATATGTAGCAGCATGGTAGTGCTACCATAGTTAGGGTTGAGTAACACTTTTAAAGTTAAAGGGTCAAATTTTGCACCTTAATAATGTTGCCACCATTCAATGGATTTGTCTGAAATTAGGTATGCACAATTGGGCTTCATAGATCTTGGGATCTGCCAAGTTTTGTACCAGTCAGATATACAGCTGCGGAGTTATTAAGCGACAACCAATTGCGCAATTGCACTTTTTTGTGATTTCTTTGCTCTCACCTACAGGTTGCACGGTTTGTGTGACCAGTCCAAAAACTTCAGGGAATGTGCGGCCAAGGTCCCCGATGTGTCTTTTGAAGAATTCATGAAAAAATATTGAACGGTTCAAAAGGTATTCAAAAAACAAGTTCCCATTGTAAGTCAATAGGGAAAGTTAAAATATTCAACACTTTCACAAATGCACTTTTTAGTGTTGCAAATGGCTCTAGTAGTGTCGCAAATCCACCATTTTGTTTTCAGTTGGTGATCAGAAAAATGCTTGGCATTTAAATTTGGGACCCTATAGGAACACAATTCCTTTTGTGTTCACCTAGTCGGACCCTGAGGATGCTAGCCATGTCTTTATTTTGGAGTAAAACACCCCAGAAATATATTTTTCAAATTTCTGGAAACAGTAGTGTCTCAAAGTAGTGTCGCAAGCATGACACTTTCACAACATTTTGCGAAAATTGCCGCAAATTGCGACACTACTTTTTCAGACTTGGCCAAAATGACAGGAATTCTTTGCCACCCTGCTGCGAAAAGAACCGGTTTGGTTTTTTGAGCTGAAATTTGGAGGGAAGGCAGCCAACATCTCACAGATGTGCCTTTTAGTGGCTTGGTGAAAAAATATTGCATGGCTGCCAAGTTACGGTACTCTGAATTTGACATTTTTTCCCATAGATTAACATGGTGGCGTCTGCCGCGCCTTTCGGGGCTCATATCTTGAAAACGGTGCGAGATACAGATTTTTTGTTGCGAGTTGCATAGTATGTAATAGCAAAAACCTAGCCAGGAAAGTCAAAGATTTTTATGAAATTAAAATTTTTTTTCCTACGTCGTGCGGTTGCTGAGATATTAGCAAATAACTACTTCCAATGCTCATTTTAAGCTTCGATCCCATTACAGTGCATACATTCTTTGTACACACTGTGTTTCTGTATGCACCTGTTTGGCAAAAACAGGGTATGCACTTCTGTTACTGTTACAGTTATTGTTTCCACTTGCGTTTATGTCCCCATTTGCGTTACTGTTCCCGTGTATGCCACCGTGTGCGTTACCCTTTGCATTGTCATTCGCACTTGTGTTTTTGTTACTGTTACCATTTGCGTTTTCACTACTATTTCTGTTTGCGTTTTTGTTTGTGTCACTGTGCTCATTGCCATTTGTGTTTCCAGCAGCCCTTTCGTTTGCATTTCTGTTTCTCTTTTGTTTTGCGTCTTCATTGCTGTTACTGTTACCATTTGCATTTGCAATTGAGTTACTGTGCCATGTGCATTATGGTTTGTGTTTCCATATGTGCTTGCATTTCCTTTTGCGCTTCTGTTTCCTTTGCTGTTATTGTTGCTGTTACCGTTACTATTTGAGTTTACAATTGCGGTACTGTGCCCATGCGCATTTCGGTTTGCGTTTCTGTACATGCTTCTGTTCCTGTTTCTGTTTCTCTTTCCTTTGGTGTTATTCTTCATGTTAACTTTACCATTTGCATTTACAATTGTGGTACCATGCCTGTGTGTGTTACAGTTTACATTTATGTGCGCGCTTCTGTTCGCGTTTCCATTTCTGTTCCCTTTCACGTTCTTTTTGCTGTGACGCTTAATATTTCCATTTAAAATACCACTGCCATCACTGTTCACATTACCAGTTGTGTTTTTGTATGCGCTTCAATGCCCGTTTCCATCACTGTTCACTTCGGCGTCACTTTGCGCTTGCGTTTCTAATAACGTTTCCTTTACCATTTACGTTTGCATTACCATGTGTGCCACTGTTCACACTTCTGTTTGCATTGCTGTTCCTGTTACTATGTCACATGACATCACGTGGCGGGAGCCCTGCTGCCACATTACATCCACTATTTCTCGTCATCATTCTCAAAAGGAAGGCAAATTAGAGGCAAAAAACTCCATTTAATGCATTAGCTAGGGTTGTTCCACAGCGACAAAAGCAAGGAAATTTGGTGTTAGGGTTGAAAGCCCCCCTTGGACCCCCAGCCCATCCTGCCAACCAACATCAGGGTGCGTGTTGGGGTCATTGAGTCCTAACTCTCACCCCATTCTCCTATGCCTCTGCTTCTTCACACATGTGACGGCATAAGAGTTAGGGCAGATGACCCCAGTGCGCACCATGATGCCAGTTGGAGGGTGGGCTGGGGGGTCCAAGGGGGGCTTTCAACCCTAACACTGAATTTCCTCACTTTGTTGCTGTGGAACAACCCTAACTAATGCATTAAACAGTTTTGTGCCTCTAATATATATATATATATATATATATATATATAATATATATATATATATATTTCTCCATGCCATGCTGATAAAGACATGATCATGTTACAGGAATAACTAATAAAGGGACAAAAAAGAAATTACCCATAAAGAAGTGGTCCTGTGACAGTGCATTACCACTTCAAAACACAACATAATGCACCCACAGCCACCCCCACCCCCGCAGCAATTAGTGGATGTATCAGAAACTGTGCACATCATGTTTTCATTTTAAAGATTCTTGATTTTTTTTTTTATTCAGTTACCCTGCTTATTCTAATAATGAGGTGGGAGGGTATGTGTCCTTGACAATTCATTTCTTGACATGGAATGCTGACACCAAGTATATATTTAACATCTTTGCTGCTGTTACTGTAGGGGACTAAATATAGCCAAGGAAATTCTCAAAGTGCTGAAAAGGATGATTGGGGTGTCAAAGTTATTTCATTTAAGTTCCAAGCCTAAATGTTCTGGACACTAGTCGGGGAAGGCTTGCTAAATTTGTTTTTGTTATAGCATGAAAAATACAGGACCACCTACTTAGTCTTGCTTTCATACATTTATTACAAAAATACTCCTTTATTATTTCTTACTAATGATTTAGACCTGTCACGTTTGTGGGAGTGTGAAGTTGAGAGGGTAACTAAAGAATTTGACAACTCAACCATACTCCAGGTTGCAAAAAAAAAAAAAAACAAGGGTTACAAAAACAGCTTTTATATCTAGCAAATGCTATACATAGCTTGTAACTGCATTCAGACCAATTTAGCCAGATATAGTGCTCATTAATGGTAATACTGATTGTACAAATACTGATCTAATCCTTTGGCTTGCTCAGTTTTCTATTAGAGCTGCTTTTGAAATCCAAATTTGTCAGTGAATTGTGATTTGGAAGACATGCCTAGTGAGCAATATATCCTGCTCTCACAACCCACTCTCCTTCCCCCAAAATACATGCTCACAATAGTGTGCATGGATTGCAGAATGTAAGTGATTCTCAAAGTTATCATCAGATGTGGCAGTGTTGGCTAACTCCTTGAGAGGCAGCATCCTGAAGCAGCCATCAGCATTTATGGCCAAAAAAGAAACAAACAAAATAATAGTTATTCAAAGGCAGTGCTGGAGCCAACACTCAAGTATAAACCTCACTGTGTAATCAGGGCTCTCATCCCCAATCAGAGAAACAGAAAGTAATAAATACATCATATGGTTAAGACCATATTGTGAAAATCAACTAAAACTTTAATTGATAAACTTGTATTTCTTTTAATATAACAAATAGCTCAGCCATAAAAGACAGGACACAACTGAGTATTTATACATCATCTTATATTTCCTGTTCTCTTTAAAATAAAAATAAAATGAGGTTGTCCTGTGGAAAAAAACCCACCTCAGATTCATATAGTACATATAATAGACATGCTGACTTTTTACTGCTCAAGCAATGAGTGAGATGCTCTAATATCCAATCTCAGTATGTTCTTATATCTTGGTTGAAGCATAAACTTTGTACTGCCACAGAGACTGAAACAATAGGTGTGAGAAAAGGTACAAATTGCCCCATTCAGCTAAAAGGAACATCACTTGCTTTGAATGGTAGGGTATATTTTCCTTACTTTCATTCTGAATTGATTTTGAGTCTCCTGTGTAAGGAGTTTGGATGGCCCTGCTAATTATAAACATGAATGTGCTTCTGAGGGTATTGATTACAGTGATCCTTATACTTGTAAATCTGCCACAACTACATGCTCAAAATAGAAAGCTTACAAAAAAGAATTCTGAAAACGTACAGATAAACAGGTTCCTTCCCACCTTAAACTATTATGTAACTCTGTCATGTTTACTTGTCTGTGAAAGATTGAGAGTGGGTGTGAAAGTGGGTATAAGTTTGAATGATGAGGTTGGTTGTTGGCAGTTGCCATGTGTGACAGTGCAAGTGAGGCAGTTGTGTGTGTGTGTGTGTGTGTGTGTGTGTGTGTGTGTGTGTGTGATAGTGAGTCTGGGTATGAGCACATGTGGGTGTTGATTATGAGGGTAAAATGTGAGTGTTACTGAGAGGCATTAGGAGAAATTAATCATTTTTCATTTTAGTATATTTAAAAGCAGCCCTAGCCTGTATGTTTACAAGTACACAATGACTGAATTTACTTTTGCACTTTCATTAGAGTCATTGCATTATTTTCCACACTGAGAACCAGGTTTTGAAGTGCTTGGATCTGGCTGGCCTCCTTGAAATTGGAAGTCATGTAGGTGGACTAATGTTTCTTCTGAAAGGCAGGATGTGTGCATTTAGTTTATTGGGGGAGGGGTGATTTCTTTTGTTCTTTAATTCTTTAAGCATGGCTGTCCTAATGAAAGTAGGCAGTATAGCGCAGTGGTCTAAGGCTGTGAGCTGCAAATCTGGTGACATCCAGCAGACCAGACCTGGGTTTGAATCCCATAGCTTCCACTTGCATACTGTGTGACCCTGAGCAAGTCACTTAACCTCCTTGTGCTCCCAGGTCGCTCCTGTAAAAAAGCTTTCAGCTTAGTGTGCTATACCTGGTTAAACAACTAAATAAAAAAAGTATCAATTGAGCTGTGGGAGGATGGGTGGGGTAGGGGTTCAGGGTGTCTGAATCACTAATCCCTTCAGACACTGTGCAGCCTTCTTTCAGATGATGGACTGAATAAAGGGCATAGTAAAAATTGCTTAAATTATCTTGTTAAACTAATTTATACTTGGCAGGTTTAACAGTAAATAGTCATATTTGAGTTATACTATGTCTTATACTAGGTATTGTAGACAGACAGAAGGCTTTATAGGCCTATTTTAGCCTGCCACCCCTGAGGGGTATTAGTTTCCCTTATTTAGGAGATATCTATCTAACCTTGATTTAAAAATATTTAATGTTTCTAAATTTACCACTTCTCTGGGAAGTCCATTCCATACTGAGATAATTCTCTGTGTACAAAAATTACTCCTCATTATACTCTTGGGGTAGGTTAAGCACAACTGAGTACCATGACTTCTCAGATTTATAGTCCTAGATGCTATATGTAGATTTAAATCTGACATCAGATGTGTATCTCTAATAATTTTATACATGAGCAACAAATCTCCATGTGCTCTCCTTAATTCCACAGAATATAGATCTAAATTAGCCAATCTCTCCTCATATGGCAGTTGGGTCAAGCCGCAAATCATCTTGGTCATCCTTCGCTGCACCATTTCAAGTATATCAACATTCTTCCTCAGATATGGCCTCCATACCATACTACAATAATCCCAATAAAGGCCTTATGAGATTTCTGTATAGAGGCAAAACACAAGCATGATAACTTGTTACAAAAGTTCTCCTGATTGCCCCATAACCCTGTTGCCTTCTTCACCACTTCATTACAATGATTCCTAGCACTGAGGTCATTTGTTATTAAAACTCCTATGTCCCTCTCCCTGTCTACAACCTTTAGGATACTCTCACCTAAAGTGTATGTTAGACACCTATTTTTTGTTCCCAAGTGCATCACAACACACTTTTCCAGATTAAATGTCATCTTATTCATTAGAGCCCATTTCTCCAACTTGATAAGATCATTCTGCATAACTCCTGCTTGTGCCCCATCTGTAGTATCCATACAAATGTTAGTGTCATCTGCGAACTTGTTTGCATAACTGTTTAACCTGGTATGGAGATCAGAAATGAATAAGGCAAAAAGCGAGGGTCCCAACACGGAGCCCTGAGGGACCCCCACATGTCACCTGTCCCATATGTGATAGATAACCTCTTTTCCTTACTCTTTGTTTTCTGTCCCACAACCAATTTTTTATCCATCGGATTATAGTACCATTTATGCACATCCTAGCGAGTTGCTCAATTAAGACATCATGAGGGACCTTATCAAAGGCATGTCTGAAATCCAGATAGACAACATCGACTGATCTACCTGAGTCCAATAGGCCACAGATTTTGTCATAGATTGTTAGTAAGTTGGTTTCAATTGACTTGCATTTCCTGAACAAATGTTGTGTCTCATCAGTGAACCCCAAAATATGTAGGTCAGATCCTAACTTTTCTCTTATAATTGATTCAATTGTTTTACCCAATATAGAGGCCAGGCTTATTGACCTATAATTACCCAATTCCTCTCTACTTCCCTTCTTAAACAGTGGCATCACAACTGCAGCCCTCCAATCATCAGGAACCACTCCTGTACTTAGAGAGAGGTTATATAGACAAAGCGGAGGTTCCACCAACTATTCTTTAATTTCTAGCAGAAGCCTGGGATGTAAATTATCAGGTCCAGGTGATTTGTTAATTTCTAATTTATTTAATTTTTCTAATATCTCCTCTTTATTTATATAAAGACTGTCCTCACATGAAAAAAAACAGTATGAACTGAATAACCAGATGGGCTATACATGGAACAGAAATAGGAATTGAATGCTTCAGTCATCTCAGCAGGTTTATTTGAAATTGTGTTATTAACCATGATTGGACCAACAGTCCTATTGACAGATCTTTTATTAATGAAAGAGGAAAAACGTCTTCCCCCATCCTGTAAATGTGCCATCCTAAATTCAGCTGCCTTTTTACTATCCCTAATCATTCTTTTGTTTTTTGCCAACTGCTTTTTGTACATATAGTTATTGTAGTCAGTTTCATCATGTTTCATTTGCCTATAAGCTCTTTCTTTCAACTTTACCCCTACCATTATATAAGTTTCATGTGGGGACACATTTCTCTTCTAATGCACTCAACCTATTTTTAATTCTCATCCACAATGCATTTACATCTTCTGTTTCAATGTGCCATTCCCATTGTTGGAGTTCTTCTATGAGACCAGGAAAGTTTGGCCTTGCATAATCTTTAATAACAGTCTTCCCATAAGGATTTGAGGTACAATTATTGAGTTCATATAATGTAACATTGTGGTCACATCCAAGTAGGGGTTCAAGCACCTATGCATTACTTATATTCTCACCCATATTTGTTAATATTAAATACAACAGATTGTTTTGCCTAGTTTGGCTATCAATAAGTTGTGATAAATTATTACTTAAACTGGTGTCCAAGAGATCTTGCTCTTGCTTACTTTTAGCATTTAGTAGAAACCAATTTCTACCGAGAGTATTGAAATCACCCATTAAGATGACATTGTTATGTCCAGCACTCTTGTTTATACTTTCCAGCAGGACTAAGTTATCATTAACATTTGTATCATGTGGTCTGTATATTGTCCCAAAGACAACTTTTTTATTTATCCTGGTTTCCAACTCTGCCCACACACAGTCTATAGATGTTAGATGTTAGTACATTACTGCTGAGGCATAATTGATTACTTATGATACAATCCCTGATGTACATTACTACTCTGCCACCAACTCTTCCTTTTCTATTTTTATGTAGTAACTTATACGCTTCAACCTTCTGTCCTGTAGTTGGCAAACCAGACCACCATGACTCAAAAATACAATAATAGTAGGGGTATCACTATCCTTTTCCCTCATTATCATTTCTAACTCAACATTTTAATTGAGATTAAGCTCTTGGCATATGCCAGAAGAATATTCCACTTATGCTTTTCAATCTTATTTCTTCTTGGCCTATCTTGTAGATTTTCTCAATATTTATAATCACCCCCCTTTTGCCCCTTGACTATAGTTTTTTGGATTTTCCTTATTATCATTTACCACCTATCGAACAAGGTACCCAGTTTCCTTGTTCCTTTTTTACTGAGGTGCAAACCATCATAACTAAAAAGATCTCCATGACCATCAAACTCCTCATATGTTGTTAAGCATCCAATACTGTTTTGTAGTGTCCACGTTCTTAACCAGTTATTGCAAGTCTTAATTCACTTTACCCTAGCCGGCCCTGCTCTGGGTCCTGGCAAAACTTCTGATACAATACACTCAGCCTTGTCATCCTGTATTACTCTGCATAATTTTTGTATTCTTCTACTGTGCCATTTCCCAAATTTCCCAAGTTGACTCTTAAAAGACAGTCTCTGTCAGACAGTCTATAAAAGAATAAAAGAAGTGAGAAAAACAACAAGTTATCAAGATAACTCTTACTGAAAAAGAAGTTTGAGCTCTCTGCATAGATATTTACTGTTTTTATCTGTCAGACAGTGAGTCTGATACAATGTTTCTATTACATTATGTGTTTGGGTGATTTGTTACTACATATTGAGACATTATTACATATTGAGACATTGTTAATGGGCTTAAAAGCACATAACCAAATGTATCAGTTTGTAGCAAAAGTAATTTTTGTAAACTGACTTTGAACATTTTGCCTAGTTTGCCTGTGGTGACCATCCAAGTATTTAAAATCCAAACCAATAAACTGTGAGTTGCCAAGCGTGATACCTCTTGACAGAAAAAAAAATTAGAAAGGTCAGAATGTCAGAAACTGTACAACAGCATAACAATGGAATTATTTGTGTTATTAAGCTTGAATGTATTTTCTGTTCTTTCACATCCAGTTAGGACAGCATTTTTTCTCTGTGCAACCAACTTTATAAAAAGAACAGTTTCTTTGAATTTCTGTCTGCTGTTGTTCACAGAAAACCCAGTGCACTGTGTTCGAGGGACCATAAAAGCAACAATTTAACTGTAAACATGGAAGTGGGGTTATTATTGTAGTTCTGTTGGTACATTATTCTGCTTCTGATCTAGTAATCCTGCATGAAAGTTTAATGAATAAATATAATCTACTCTATTAATATATAATGAAGTTCATGTGGTTGTTTATTTGACTGATTTGCTTCTGTTAAAAGGTTATAAGATTTACTTGAATAGTTGATAAAATATAATGTTCTTTTCTGACTGCTGATTTTATAATACAAGCCAGCATTTTACTGTATTTTTTATATTGACTTGTATTTGAACTACATTTAAACAAAGCACACTAACATTATATACTGTGGTATTTATAATGCAGTCCTTAATTTCTTTACAGGCTTTAAAACAACTTTAAATCTATTTAGCAATTTATGAATTTGTTAGAACAGGTTGATTTTTTTACAACATCATGTGTTTCTTAGAAAGCAAAAACACAAGGTTATAATGGATTCTTTTATCCAAAGTCCATTTTCAGACATGTTTCCCTGGTGGTAGAAAATAAGGTTGACCGTGCCAGACACCCCACTCCCACAAAAAAAAAAACACTTTAAAAATCAGTACTGTGATTCAGATGGCAACTACAGTATACAGTACATATTTACAAGTGAAGCCTATTAAAGATATGTGCTATATTCAGCAAAAAGAACATAGTATATGGAATCTGCTTCTGGTTCAATGCAGAGATAATAGTCCAGCTTCCAATTATTTTCCACTGTAACATTAGCAGCTTGTAACCACCGTGGTTGACACTCTTTATTTTACAGCATTATGTCTATGAGTAAAGCAATAGTATCCCCTGCAATAAAATTGTCAGATGAGGTCAGCTCAGTATCTCTGTTTTTCCTTTAGCACATCATAACTGACAATCTCTAAAAATACCACCAACAGCTTAATCTGGTTCAAGGTCAGTTGGCATTCATCTGTATCCCCTTCCCCCAGGTCATGCCTGAAAATAGGCAAGATTTGTCTAGTGCACTTACCCGGTCAACAAAAACTAAATAAATAAATAAAATCTGCCTTCAACAAAAAAATATGTTCTTTCTGCTTATATTACAGATTATACTGTACATGTAAACTGTAAGCTAGAGAGACACTTTCAGAGGCATGAGGTTGAAAATGTTGGCTATAAATGTAACCAAGAGCCATACAACTTAATAACAAAATGAACTTGTCATTTTTTTAATGGTCCCTGGTCAGGTCACATGACCTCCCTGTGCTACTGTGATGTACCAGGAAATGAGCAACAAAGAAAAATGGCATATTTTAGTTTTAGTTTAACTAGATTAACTGTGAAGCAGCTTAGCTCCACAGGTACCAAATCACTGGAAATAACACCAATGTTGTGTTGTAGGAAAAATAATCTTTATTAAGGTAAACAAAGCAGCAGCTCTGAGGCTACCTGCACAAAGGCCATTCCCTTTCACACCAAATGTTGCATTCTCATGGCTGACATCAACCATATGAGCTACTCATGAAAAGCTCCTAATTTAAAATGACACTTTGATCTTCTGAGAATGAATGAATGACATTTTTGCTTACAGTAAAACCTGACAATGTATGCTGCACTTGCAATTCTGAAAATCAGGTTTTTAAAATCCTGCACTCTAGGACCTCTTTGGGTCAAAGATCTTTTGCTTATCATGCCCCATGCTGGCTGAACTCTCTTCACCCTGGCATCTCCTCTGTCACCTCACTTGACTCTTTTAAAAGAAATCTGAGACAGCAGCTAGTTCTGAGTTCCAGCTATGACTGTTATACTTAACCATAGTTCTCAAATATCTCACTCCTTCCTCCATCTTGACTGCTCTTAGCCTTCTTTCCCTATGAGTCTGCTCGCACCAGTCTTGCATGCCCTCCCTACCTCATACCCCCTCCTCTTTATCCCCTTTTCACCCCTACCTATCCACCACACCCTCTCTATCATGATTTCTACCAGTCTGGGATTTTCCATTACCCCTCCAACTCCTTTGACTCATGCCTCCTTCTTTAATCTCTTAACAACTGGACGAAGCCTCTGGCTGATGTGCTAGCTCAGGAAGTGTGTGTTTGTCATCTGTTGTCTCTCAACCTTTAGCTGTCAATATTTGCGTTTCTGACTTGGATGCCCTCCTCAGCTTGTACTAATGTAGTCTAGCCTTACTTGCACGTTCCTTTTACTCTCTCCATGTTATACAATAATAGCCAAAGACATAGTCATATATTTCCAGATATTTTGTGAAATTTCTAAAGAATTTCTCTCTGCTGCACCTACTGTGGAACAGCAGAAAGCAGAAGATTTCTCTAGAAATATCACAGAAGTTTCAGAAAGTAGCTGTTCATGTCTTTGGCTGTAACTGTAGCTCTGTTTTGTATTTTTGATTAGTAGATATACTTATTTCAATTGCATTGCTTATTTTTGTATAATTTGCATTGTTTATTTTTTGTATAACCTCTGATTTAGAACCTATGTAATGAGCTTGTTCTCAAAGATGTTAATCCAAGATTATAAATCAATGAATGAATAAATAAATAAATAAATAAATAAAAGATGATTAGCTGGGTCTCTGCTAGTCAAGTTTTATTATAGGCAAAATGGCATCCATTCACTCCACCTGATACTAGCCAATGAGAGAGGACATCTGATTTGTGATCCATGTTCAGAACACCCCAATGATAGTTATTTAATAAGCTGCAAAGCATGTGATATGTAACTGATAGGTAGTACAATTGTTGTCTATTAAAAGGTACAACACAATTGATGTTTTCCTTTTTCATGTCTTCTGTTACTGTCAGTACTGGCATTTTGTCACTTGATTAAAATGCAGTGTGGTAAATCTGCTTTATGGAGCTCTACTACCATGCCCCACCCCCAACACAGGCATGCACAGGACAGTTACTGTAAATATCAGTATCACTATTCTACATACAGTATATTAAAATATATTTTGTTAGATTTTGATGTCTCAAAATGAAATCTGACTCTCTTCGCCACACAGTGTTAACTATGGTTTTATTAGTAATTTAACATTGCTAAGGTGTGGGGAGAGACTGCATGAGTGTTTTCAAACAACACTACCACATCTTTGCTACAACAACACTATTGCTACTCTGTTTAGAATAATGGGCCATGGGGAGGGAGGGAGGACTGAGGAGGAAGTGAAGTGCAGCAACCAACTGAAAGGGATAGATGAGTACCATATCACCAATACCACAATGCTAAAGTTACCTGATTGCTCCAGACCACTGTAATCTCATTTACTCTAGAGTCCACTAACTCACATATACTGTACAAGTAAATGGGACAAACACAAAATTGATTAACAAAGGTGCAATTATTAGGCCACATTTACTGGTGATTTTTATATTGCAACATATAGCAATATGGTATTGCTAATTAATTAACTGAATAGTGTCCTTAATGTTACAGTGTTGCACTTTCCAGTTATCAGCACAATCTCCTCAGGATTACCATCTTTTCCATTACTGAAATGCAGCTCTTTAGATGAGCCATTGCAGTTTCCATTAAATATTTTATGGACTACACGTTTTTCCTCTGTTCAGATCATGGGCTCATTATAGCTGTTATAGATGTGGTCTGAGCTTCAGGTGAAAGTTTATTCATAAGGCAGTCCCAGTTTTTGTGAATGAACATGTCATTTTTGTAATTGCCCCTGTTTTATGCATTTTTTTACCCATCCATTTGTATTATTTCATTATGTACTCTGTACTCTCTATGTGGCATTGTCACTGGGTCCAGACAGTGATTTGTGACAGCGTTGTTAGTGCTTCCATTGAACTGAAGGGCTCCTTTCTAAAACATTATACAGTACCTAGGCACTGTGGAGACTGTAAAAAAATATATTTTGTACAGGTGTAGTTCAGAACAAGGTTCTCTTATTTATTTACTTATTTATTTATTTGTGTGTTTGTTCAATTGTTTGTTTTCTGTTTATGCTCAATAAAAACATTGGTGGTAAAATTACACAAGTAATATCCCAAGGTACTGTAGAACTAAACAGTTTACCTTCTTAATAATTATTTTTCTAACACCATAGTACAGCTCAGACTCATTGCAAGAATAAAATAAGCACAATTCACCCTTTCCTGATCATCTACAGTCAGAAATAGACTATGAGTGGGGCCAACAATAACACATTAGGTGGATAACTGGCTATGGAAAACATGAATGAAGCCAATAAAGCCAGTGTGTGTGTGTGTGTGTGTCCATGAAAGAAAGAACCTTTGTACCGTACCTCAGACTATATGCTTGTTAGCCACACACCATCCAACAGCATTCTTACATCTTGTGACACTGTGGTCAGTAATGATCTGCAACTTTTACTCTCTATACAGCACATACTAGCTACTGTAAATATAGCAAACTGCATTTAATTCCTACAACCTCCACTTGCATGCTGTGTGCCCCTGGTCAAGTCACATAACCTCCCTGTGCTACTGTGATGTATCTGGAAATGAGCAACACATAAAAATAGCATATTTTAGGTTTTTTTGTAATAGATTAACTCTTAAATAGCTTGGCTCCACAGGTACCAAATCACTGGAAATACCACCAATGTTGTGATGCAGGATAAATAATCTTTATTAAATTAAACATAGCAGCAACTCTGATGCTCCTTCCATAAAGACCATACCTTTTCGTCCTTTTCAATGAGAATGAATGAATGAATGACATGTTTGCGTATAGTAAAACCTGATTGGCTGGCACTCAGCCAGTCAAGTATTACTTTAGGCAAAATTACATCAATTCACTCCACTTAATACTAGTCAATGAGAGTGGACATCTGATTTGTGACCCATGTTCAGAATGCCTCAGTGACAATTATTTAATAAGCTGCAAGACACGTCCTAAGTAACTGATAGGTAATGAAAAAAATTTATTTTACTCGAAGGTGCAACAGTTTTGCTGCTTTCCTTTTTCCTTCTCTGTTACTGTCAGGGCTGGCATTTTGCCACTTGAATAAAATGCGGTGTGGTAAACCTTTTTTATGGAGCTCTGCTACCATGACCCACCCCAACACAGGCATGCACAGGACAGTTACTGTAAATGTCAGTATCACTATACCACATACGGTATAATAAAATATATTTCATTAGATGTCGATGTCTCAAAATTAAATCTGACTCTCTTCACCACACAGTGTTAACTGTGGTTGCATTGGTAATTTAACATTGCTAAGGTCTGGGGAGAGACTGTGTGAGTGTTTTCAAACAGCACTACCACATCTTTGCTACAACAAAACTATTGCTACTCTCTTTTTAAAAAATGGGCCTCAGGGAGGGAGGGAAGTGCAGCAACCATCTGAAAGGGATAGAATAGTACCATAGCACCAATACAACAATGATAAAGTCATATGATTGCTCCAGACCACTGTAATCTAATTTACTGTCAGGTCCCCTAAGTCACATATACTGTACAGATAAATGGGAGAAACTCAAGATCGATTAATAAAGGTGCAATTACTAGGCCACATTTATTGGTGATTTATATATTGCAATATATTGCAATACAGTACTGCTAATTAATTAACTGATTAGTGTCCTTAATGTTATAGTGTTGCACTTTCCAGTTATCAGCACATTCTCCTCAGGATTACCATCTTTTTATATTACTGAAACTCAGATCTTTAGATGAACCTTTGCAATTTCCATTACATATTATATGGATTTAAAGATTTCTCTCTGTTCAGATCCTGGGCTTATTATAGCTGTTATAGATGTGGTCTGAGCATCGGGTGAAAGTTTATTCATAAGACAGTCCATGTTTTTGTGAATGAACTTTTTGGGTTTTTTAATGGTACTCTGTTTTATGCATTTTTTGTTTGCCCATCCATTTGTATTATTTCATTATGGACTCTGTGCACTCTGTGTGGCATTGTCACTGTGTCCAGTCAGTGATTTGTGACAGCAGTGTTAGTGCTGCCATTGAACTGAAGGGCTCCTTTCTAAAATGGAATACAGTTCCTAGGCACTGTGGCAATAGTAAAAAAAATACATTTTGTACAGGTGTAGCCCAGAATAAGGTTATTTTATTTATTTATTTATTTATTTATTTATTTATGTCTTTGTTAGTTTCCTATTTATTTTCTCAAAAAATATATTGGCGGCAAAATTACACCACAAGTAATATTCTGAGGTGCTGCAGAATTAAACAGTTTACCTTCTGAGTAATTGTTTTTCAAACACTGTAGTACAGCTCAGACTCAATACAGGAATAAGGTGACCACAATTTGCCCTTTGTCGGGTCATCTACAGGCAGAAATAAACTATGAGTTGGGCCAAAAATAACACATTGGGTGGAGAATTGGCTATGGAAAACATAAATGAAGCCAGTAAAGCCAGCGTGTGTGTGTGTGCATGAAAGAAAGAACCCTTGTACTGTACCTTGGTTTATATGCTTGCTAGCCACACACCATCCAACAGTGTTCTTTGCTTATACCCTGTGACACTGTGGTCAGTAATGATCTGTAACTTTCACTCTCTATACAGCACATACTAGATACTGTAAATACAGTGATCTGCATTTAATTCCTACAACCTCAACTTGCATACTGTGTGCCCCTGGCCAAGTCACATACCCTCCCTGTGCTACTGCAATGTACCTGGTAATGAGCAATAGATAAACATGGCATATTTTAGTTTTAGTTTTACTAGATCAACTCTGAAGCAGCTCAGCTCCACAGGTACCAAATCACTGGAAATACCACCAATGTTGTGATGTAGGATAAAGAATCTTTATTAAAGTAAACCCAGCAGCAGCTCTGATGCTCCCTCCACAAAGGCTATACCTTTTCACACTAACTGATACATTCTCATGGCTGACATCAAAAATATGAGCAACTCATGAAAAGCTCCAAATTTAAAATGAAAATGTGATATTTTGAGAATGAATGAATGAATGAATCAATCAATTAATCACATTTCTGCGTATAGTAAAAACCTGATTGGCTGGGCCTCTGCCAGTCAGATTTTACTATAGGCAAAATGACATCCATTAAATCATGCATTTATTTATTCATTCATTCATTCACCTGATACTTGCCAATGAGAAAGGACTTCTGATTTGTGACCCATATTCAGTATGCCCCAATGATACCTAAGCCTAAATTGAAGGCCAATGTGAGGAGATTTGAGGGGGTACAGAGGCATGCAACTAAGATGATAGAGGGGGTCGAGGACATGACCTATGAAGCAAGACTACAAGAACTTGATTTGTTCTCACTGTGATATAGAGGATATAGGGGAGATATGTGCCTGGTGTATAAGGCCAGTAGAGAACTGGATCTCTGGGAATATATAGGTTTAGAGAAAATATCTAATTTAATTACAAATTGTGGCCATCGGTACCAATTAAAGGGTGAGAACTACAAGAAAAATCAAAAAGGGGTCTGGTTCTTTCAATGTGTAGTGGCACAGTGGAATGCACTGCCAGAATCTGTGGTATCCTGTGACATCATGAACCAGTTTAAATCAGCACTAGATAAAAATAGTGAAGGAAATTGTTACCAGCTTAGAACATAAACTGTGCAGGTCAAAAATGGACATATGGCTAAAGTACATGATACTTTCTTATGATTCTCATGATATGATAGTTATTTAATAAACTGCAAGGTATGTGATATGAAAGTGATATGTAATACACATTTTCTTTTTACTGGAAGGTACGATGCATTTGCTGCTTTCTTTTTTCATTTGTTTCTTTTCTGTTACTGTCAGGGCTGGCATTTGGTCAGTTTAATAAAATGCAGTGTGGTAAATCTACTTTATGGAGCTCTGATACCACAACACACACCCCCAACACAGGCACACATAGACAGTTACTGTAAATGTCAGTGGCACTACATTACATACAGTATATTTTGTTAGATTTCAATGTCCCAAAAAGAAATCTGATTCACTTCATCGCACACTATTAATTATGGCTTTAATAGTAATTTAACATTGCTAAGGTGTGGGGAGAGACTGTGTGAGTGTTTTAAAACAGCACTACCACGTCTTTGCTACAACAAAACTACCACTACTCTCCTTAAAAAAATGGGCCATGGGGAGGGAGGACTGAGAAGGGAGGGAAGTGCAGTGACCATCTGAAATAGATGGATGAATGCAGTCAGACATAAAAAATCAGTAACGAATAAACATACTAGCAGTGGCAGGTAGAAGGACTCGGTGATAGATATGTGGATGTGTCGAGGTGTTGGGATGGAAAACAGAGGAGGATGGATATAATGAGTGGGACATTTGTGAAATTCAACTATTTTACAATCATATGACTGCTAGATAGCTGCTGGAGGGAGCATCTAATGACATCCAGATCTGGGTATGCTGACTGGGTATCGGTCACATAGAGTGACCGGCAGGCGTCATTCTACCAAATTGAGTTGTCAGTGCGGTGGCTTGAAAAAGGAATGTGTTGACATTACAAAAGCAACTATGTAGTGACTGTACAGTATTTAGCGAAGGGGGCTGAATAAATATGTCATGGCACAGTGAAAATCCAATGGTGACACAGGGAGAACATACTGGATAATGAACATGATTCATTTATAGCCATAGTGACTTTATAGCTCCTGATATGAATTGTGAACTATGGGGACACCTACCAGAAAACAGACACCATTGACTTAACTTAAACAGAAAACAGCACCACCTGGTGCATTTAAGCCTCTGCTGATGCCAGTTCCATCAATTCAACCAATGTGAAACTCAGCAGCTGCTTACCACATCACTGAGCAGTAACAAGGTATTGCTTGGTACCGATCAGTGTAATATTCGGTTTGTCGTGCCCACTGAGAAATACTGCATTACCGGTAAACTTATCTGTAGCAAGAACCATATATATATATATATATATATATATATATACATATATATATATATATATAAGAAATACAAAATCACACATGCCCCCATAATGCAAAGCATTATGGGCTGCATATGCAAATCACCACAGAATATTATGCTGGTTCAACTTTAAGCAGAAATGCATGGTGCTGATAGGCTTCTCACACAGTTTACAAAGAGTGCCAACAGAAGACACAGACATGTATTTCATCCTACCAGGACTCATCAGTGTGCCTCGTCTGTTTGACACCCCAGTGGAATGAACCAGCTACCCAAAGATGGTCTATCTGGGTTATATTGTGATTAACCCAATTAAAACAAAAAACAAGTTAAAAGACAAAGAACCTCAGCACGCAAGCAGAGGCATGGTCACCATTATGTTCCACAATGAAAGTGTCCACGTAGGAGACATCAACCACTGGTTAGAACAGAAATGCGAGGTCCTCAGTTCCCCTTAAGTGGTGCTGGATGAGGAACAATTCTGGACAGGGGGATGGAGGTTTAAGGTTAAGTTAAAACAGTCTGAAGATGGTATTGTTCACATACCTAACTGCTTTTTTCTTGGTAGAGACAGGGGGGTCTGTTTCTACCCAGGGCAACCAAAGGCATGTTACTGCTGCGGTTCATGGACACATCTGTCAAGGGTTTGTGACAAGCTTCACTGAGGAATTTGTGCAGAAGTGGGTCATCCCAGTTACCAATGTACCAATACTAAGAGATGCAACCTGTGAGGAATCTGAACATTGATATCAGGACTGCCCATGGGCTTCAATGAACACAACTCAGAAATTGGATACAGAGGATTCAATTAATAAATCTCAAACAACTCCCCCCCCCAGATTCTGAAGTCTTGATTTCACCCATTTCACAGCCTCCACCGACTAGTATTGTCACCACTAAAGCGGAACACCCTTCTAAAATAGTCATCTCTAAGACAGACTCAGGCCCTATGCTCCCTCCAGAGCAAGTTATTCCTTCCTCCACTCTCCTGAACCCAGTATGTTACACAGATAATATTGTCTTGATGGCTATGATAGGTGTACCAGAGAGTGTACTCATGCCCTCAAACTCCTCCACCTCTGCATAGAAGATCTTCATGTAGATTTAAAAAAGAAGAGGTGATGATTCCTGGTCCCACAGATAATTCTTTTGAAGTGTTGGCCCCCTTAAATTAGGGAGACTCTGAAATGGAAGAAGACTCCAAGAATTAATGGAAGTGGAGGCTGTTCCCCCAAAACCCCCAGAAACTCCTTAAGTAGGAAAAAAGAAAAGAAAGAAAAAGAAGATGGCATAAACATCCTTGATGGTCCTGGACTCTTTATTGGCGGCCTCATTGAATTGCCACAGTTTACTGAACTCCAGGAAAGGACTGGCTATCTTTTCATTGTTGTATGATTTACAGTTGGATCCTATCTCCTTACAGGAGAGATGGATGGGTTACCTCTCCCAAACCACTCAATTTCAGGCTGATTGGCCCTAGGATCCTTCCTTTTGGTCCTTCAGGGTAGATAGGGCAGATGGTATGGGCATTTTGGATTTGGGGAATACAGTAGGTTTTCTTTGCTTAGGCTGTTAGACCTTGTATCGGGGAGATCTCTGATGTTAGATGGGTATTGGGACGGCATTCCATGCTGGTTTATTATGATATACGCACCCCAAACAAAGGCAGTTAGAGTATCCTTATTTGAAACAGTACAGCCCTTCCTGGCTACATCAAAGTTACTTATTGTAGGGGGGGATATTAACTGTAGCCTACAGATCCTAAGAGGGCTTGCTTGAGTCCCAAAAGTATATTATGACTCTCTTGCACTAAAAAATTGTGGTTTGGTTGCTGACCTTTTGAACTGTAATGATTACATCACATCCCCATCTTACTTTACATATAAAAGGGCACAATATACCACTATAATAGATTATGTATTTGTTTCAAAGCATCTGAGGATCAGAGACACGGTTGTTTGACCAATCGAGTTCTCGGACCATCAGATGGTATGGACATCTTTGTGATCAGATCCAAATTTTTCTGTTTCCAAGTCCAGCTGGAGGCTGAACATTGATTGTCTGGTTGACCCACAAGTACAACTCTTGGTTAGATGGATACTAGCTACTAGGGCATCAGTTATTGATCTATATAATGATATTGGTGAATGGTGGGAACAAACTAAAACTGACATAAGGACATATTTACAACAATTTCGGAAATGGAAATTCTGATCTCAGTATTTTAAGTATTTATCCTTATGGAGACAACTTCAACATCTTTTTTCTTTACTAGTCACATCACACAATACAATAGCATCTCAAATACAGATCGTACAATCTGATATGAGACAGCTACAATACGATAGAGCAGCTTCTCTACAAGCTGAATTGACATACGGTACTCAAAATACTCAATTTTCTGACCCCTGTGTGGCTTGAAAACTAGACTTCTTAATACATCACTAGGTTCTCTGCAAAATGAAAATGGTGAGGTTGTCTCCTCTTTTAGAGACCTTGTGAAAAAATCACCAATACTTGGCAGACCAAACATTTGTCAGACATAGCTGACATTCATAGTACACAATACCTGGCATCTTTGTACAAGCATAGCTTGGCTAAAGATGAGATTTCCAGACTGAATTCCCTTATCTATCTCTACAGGAAATCACTGATGTGATCCATACTAGAAAACAAGGAGAGGCCCCAGCTTGGATGGATTCCCTTTTGAATTTTATGAAACTTTCCAAAGTGAATTGTCTTTATGTCTGGTAATGGTATTTGGGTTTTTCTTTTCAACAAAATTTGGTTCCCCATAGTTTCTCCAAAAGTCTGGTAATTTATTTATTTAAATCAGGCAATTGGACTCTTTTTCAGAATTGGAGACCTATCAGTCTCTTGAATACGGATTTTAAAATCCTGTCCCAAATCCTTCATATCCGTCTATGACAGACTGCTTCTCAAATCATCTCCCCTCTACAGTTCTGTAGTTTACCCCAGAGATTGATTCCACACCCTCTCATTGTTTTATGGGAAATATGGGAATATTATTTAAGAACACAGAAATCAGGGTGGGTCATTTCTTTTAACCAAGAAAAAGCTTTTGACAGGGTTGACCATGCATTTTTATTTGCAGTCTTACAGACTTATGGGATACCTCACCAGTTCATTGCTAAAATTAAAATGTTATACCATCAAGCATTGTTTTGTCCTTTGATTTTAGGAATGATAGGCCCGGAGTACCCTATCAGAGAGGGAGTCCATCAGGGTTGCCCTCTGAGTCCCTTATTGCATATCATTTTTTTGAATCCCTTGCTAGAACGTGTCATAGACAATCCTCAAATTCGAAGGGTGTCAGGAGCTGTGAAGGGGATGGAGTGAAGCTATTAGCATATGCTGATGATACATGCTTAACCCTGGCAGATACATATAATGTTTTGGAAGCAAGGAGAGAATTCCAAATCTTCTCACAAGTTTCTGCAGCAAAATTGAATTTACATAAATGTGCAGCACTTCAGCTTGGTAGTACTAGAGAATCCCCTCCCCTCACAATGGACAAGATTGGAGATATCCCAGTGGTCTTAGGCCCAGCGAAAATATTGGGGATCCTTTTTGGGACTCAAGATTTAGGACTTCTTAAATTGGGAAGGAGCTTTAATGAAATATGAAGCAAAGGTTCAAATTTGGAAAGGATGTAAGCTTTCAAAGAAAAAAGGGTCCATATTATAAAACAGTTTTTAATCCTGAGTTTAATTTATGTTGGTACAGGGTTCCCATTACATGTCTGTTTTGAGACTCAGATATACAGTATTTTCTTTGGAATGCTCTGGGGTTGCCATTTAAACCCGGTGAAAAGAGGTTTCACTTATTTACCCAAAAGAAAAAGGAGGTTTGGGGATGATTGATCCTGTGTTTTTTTTTCATTCCTTTTTTTTTCATTCCATTAAAACACCAGACCACCTGTTAAACTCCATGGTGAATGCTTGGTTTCAGGATAATTGGCATACTTATTTGTTAAAATGGGAGACAGATCCTCCAAAAGTTTCACACCATTTATTAATACCAGGCTCCATGAAATCTTCTGTTGAAAAACTTTTTAAATGGAAAATTCAGTTGTACTGACATATCTTAAATACTACTGGCCCCTCCCAACCAGATTTTAAAGGTTGTAGACCCCAGAAAGTAGAACTAATCTAAGCACTCTTAAATGAAACATGCATACCAGAGTACCTGTGGGAAGTACTTTGGCTGAGTGTATATGGGAAATTGAATGTCTGAGGGAATAGTATACATAAGCCAATGGAGGAAAGATCATGTTCTTTCACAGGCTGTGATGCCCCTGAAGAGACCATGGAATGTTTAGTTCTTTTATGTCCATTCTCTCAGGACCTATGGAAGTTTCTAGCCAGGGTATAGCAACTTCCATGGCTACAAACTTTGTCTTACGAAGCTCTGATATGGGGGGATTATTCGGGAAGGCTGAAACATTATCATACAGGAATGTTGCTTGTTTTGTTTGCAGTTCTTAAGTTTCATTTATGGAATGATTGAATACAGTGGGTTCTACAGAAGCAATGGATGGTTCATACTGTGTTTAAAGTTATCTGTTAGAATGCACTTTGGAAGATTTATAAATCTGAACTAGCATTGTTTGATGTGTCACTTATTAAGTCTCATTGGAAAGGCCTTTCTTTTTTTTTATTAAATTTAAATGAAAGTTCATGTATTAAGACTATAACTGTGTAGTACTTGGTCTTAATAGAGGTTGAGGAGTCTCCTCCCTCTTTCTTTGTGTCCCCAAGTGATTTGGGAGTGCCCCCGTCTCTGTGGGGTCTCTCTGAAATAAATTTTGGATTGTGTTCTTTTTCTTCACCCCCTCCCTTTTTTTGTTGAGTACAATTTTGGTGGTTTTTATTTTTCTTATGCACCTTACAGGAGATGATTTTGTTCTTTCTATTCTTGATTACATTTTTTTTGGAAATGTGTTACTTACTGTTTATTTTGGTTGACTCTGTATTTTGTATTTTGAAGATGGTATGATTCCCTTCAATAAAAAATTCCCCTACTCTTGGGTAGGGGGGGCACCACAACTTCCTGTGTAGGCCCACTTTCCAAGTTGGAGGATCCAGAGTTGATGGAAGAAGGAGCTCTGCAGCAGGCTGGGGTGCAATCCTCTCGCCCAGTCATGGCAAACTAAGAGGATGAAAACTTTTGCTTAGATACTGGTAGCAGTGACGAATCCATGGAGGATGACTTGTTATTTGCTACCCCAAATATGGTGGAAGAAACAACAGAACAGACTGTAAAAATAGATATTATGGCAACAGCTGCACAACTGGAAAAAGAGATTGAGAAGCGAAGAACTGTACTATTCAACATGCTGGCTGATGATGAGGAGAGATGTGAAAAATGGAAAATAGCATTAAAACAGAGGGCTAAAAATCTGGGGCAAGGACCAGAAAATTGGTCAGAAATTTCTCTTACCCCATACAATTGTTAAGACACATAAGACTGTGGATAAAATGTTAACAGTGCAAGAATATATTAAGCAAAACTTTGGGGTTAACACAGTACATGTGGAAAATGCTGACTGGTCTCCATAGAAAGCTTTTAGAGGAGCCAGCTGGACAGCGGCATCAGATGGGTCATGGGCCCCAGACCCTTATTGGGATGATTCACAAGTATTAGAGCCTGTTACAGAAAAAGATGTAATACATGATATGGTTGCTGTACATCAGAATCCCACAGCAACACAGGAGGCCCGGGACAGAGAGCTGCTCACTATTCTAGTGCCAGTAAATCCCACTCCACTAGAACATGAAATAACACAAGATGAGGTAAATCCTGATGGTATAAATGAAGGATTAATTATTCAGGACATGGTTTTGACTCAGAAGAAACCTTTGGGGAAATGACAAGGGTATAGTAAATAGGCCAAAAACAAACTCCATTGAGAGTACAGGCTTCCGGGTCATGACTCCAACTGAAAAAGCCCAGGTTGCCCAGAACATGAATGAACAGATACCATTAGACTCCCCAAAAGAAATTATGCAAACACCACACAGGGTTTTGGATGAAAATTTAACTACAAACAGGCCTAGCTCTTAGACTGAGCATGTGGGGCATGGTAAGACTTATATACTGAATTCTCCTGCTTCTGAATTCATTACTACACAACCTTTGAAGAATAATGGAAATGAGGAGATGCCATCTACAGATACTACTCATGGCCTCAGCAGCAAGAGCAGGTCCCCCCACAGCAGGGTTGGGAGTCAGGGCCCCCCTACCCAAGATTTGTGGTCTTGTTTAACAAAACTGAGCCAGCCCCTCAAAGAAATGCAGTTTGTCTGTGATATAAAGGGAGAATAGAGATGCACCCAGACAGATTCTTTGTGGGGAAAAACTGTTAAAGGACTCTCTAAAATTCACAGCAAAATAACAACAAAAAGTTGATCAGGAAATTGGTGGAGCTCGGAGTTGGGGAAAAGATGGCCAGATGGGTGGAAAACTAGCTGAGGGACAGAACTGAGAGGGTGGTTGTGAGGGGAGAGTTATCTGGTACTAGAGATGTAACCAGTGGTGTTCTACAGGGAACAGTGCTAGTGCCCGTGTTGTTCAATGTTTTTATTAATGACATTGGTGATGGCATTAAGGGCAAAATGTGCCTATTCACAGATAACACCAAGCTCTGTGGGAGAGTGGACACATCTGAAGGGATACATGACCTACAGGAGATCTGGAAAAGCTAGGGAGGTGGTGGTCTGGGTCTGGCAGCTTGGCTTCAATGCCAAGAAATGCAAAACTATGCATATTGGAGCCAAGAATCCCAGAACAAAGTACTACCTGGATGGAGTCCGAGTATCTGCATCAGAGGAGGAGAAGGACCTGGGAGTTATGATCACTAGTGACCTGAAGCACTCCACACAGTGCAAGAAAGCAGCAACAAAGGCAAACAAGATGCTGGGATGCATATATAGGGGGATCAGTAGTAGGAGAAAAGAGGTTATACCACCGTTGTACAGGTCACTGGCAAGGTCACATCTAGAGTATGGAGTTTAGTACCAGTGCCCACATCTCAAAAAGGACATTAACCTGCTGGAGAAGGTCCAGAGGAGGGCTATAAAGATGATAGCTGGTCAGCAGGGTAAGGCATATGAGGAGAGGTTGTAAGCACTGAACATGTACTCCCTGGAAGACAGGAGAGAGAGAGGGGGGGACATGATTGGGACCTACAAGTACTTGAAAGGGATAAAAAAGGTTGATTAGGAGAGTCTCTTTAAGCTGAATGGCAACCATAACATGAGGGGGCACAGTCTTAATCTGGAGGGTGGGAGGTTTAGGAAGGAGGTCAGGAAGCACTTTTTCACAGAGAGGGTGGTGGACACTTGGAATGCACTGCCAGAAGAGGTCATCTTGTTTAAGACAGTGGGCAGCTTTAAGAGAGGCTGGGATAGGGATGGGGAAGGTAAAGATCATGGGTAGGGAGGATGGGAGGGTGGGGAGGGAGGGAGGGAGGGAGGGCAGGACATGAGCTCAAGTTGTGGACCCTGCAATATGAGCAGACTTGATAGACCAAATATCCTTCTTCTGCTGGCTTCTTCATATGTTCATATGTTTATGCTTTGATCCACATGTTGGGTGAAGACAATTTTGATATTAGTTTCTTTTCCCCAGCAGGCTTGGACAGATTCAGGATGCTGTATAACCAAGTGAAATTTGCACCCCTGTGGACCCCCTTTTATGCCATTCCATTTTCCAAACCACTTATCAAAACTGTGACAGTTATGTTTAAATGAGAATATTCATGTGTGTGATATACATTATTGGCTTTGGAATCACTGCAAAGTCCTCATCACACCAGAAGCAATTTTAGACTCAGAAGAAATCTGGATTGGAGGGTGAAAATTTAAACTGAGGCTGTGACAAATGGAGGATGGAATTCTCCATATACCAAACAGTTTCTTTCTGGGCAAGGACAGGGAGTTCTGTTTCTACTTGGACCAGCCCAAAGCCTTTATAAATGCAGAGCCAGGACACACTTATCCAATGTCTGTGACAAGTTAAGATGAGGGATTTGTGGGGAATTCAATCACATAAGCTCTCAGTGCAATATCCATTCTAAGTGCAATTTATGTGATGAGTACAGACATTTATTCAAGGACTGCCCCTAGGCAGTGCACAATAAAGCCTGTACTGTAGACCCAGATGAACTTATTAGAAAGGCACAAGCAACATCCTATATGTCCAAGGTACCTAGACCAGACTTCCAGACTCTGACAGAAACAAACACAGGGCACCCCGCAAATACACAGGACTCTGATAATGCAAATATTATTTCAGAGGAAAATGATCTGGAGGTCCCCCACCCTGAAGCAGGGAATGAAGCCTTCACAATTACAGACTGCTGATTTACAAGAGATGGAACCAACAGCCAAAGAGTTTAACAGAACTATAGATCTTTCAAAGACAGAAATGCCTCCTCCACAGAGCAATTAGTCTAAGCCTGGCACAAGATGAAGCTCCAGGCTAAATAACCGGGCTGGGAGAGGTTCTAGAAACTGAAAACCAGTTTGAAGTCTTGGCTTCCAATGAAGGGGAGTTATCAGAGCAAGATGAATTAGGTTTGGATACCTCTTTTTAACCTGGAAATATGGATGTGGAGATACAGAAACCTGAAATGAAGAAGAAAAAAAGAAACAAAAAAAAACTTATTAGATATATCTGTTAGGGTAGATATTAATGGAGAACATGCTTTTAACTCATGTCTTACCTTTCTTTAGCCTTGCTTAATGTACATAGCATTTGTAACACTAGGAAGCAAATAGTGGTGTTTTCTTTATTACATGATCATAGCATAAATATTATATTTCTGCAGGAAACATGGCTATGCACCAATTCATCATTACAAATGGCTAAAAACAGCTGGGTTTGGGTACCATCATATTGGTCCATGGGGCAAGATAGGGCAGATGGAGTAGGTATTTTGTTTTCAGGATATATGTTCAAACTGTCAAAAATAGTAGACATATTACCAGGTAGGGTGCTATTGGTAGATGGAATATGGTCTAACAATTCAAGTCGATTCATAATGATGTATGCCTCACAAAAAAATGATGAAAGGGTTGGAATATTTGAACTGAGACAACCCTTTTTAGCTATGGCAAAAACAGTGCATTTTGCTTGGGACTACAATTGTACAAAAGATATTAAAAACAGACAGAGAATAGGGAAAAACAATGTATTTTGATTCAACAGCAATACTGAATCTAATAGAGACAGTGGAGCTAAAGGACTGCACTGGTGGGGTTTCCCCTAATAATACTCATACCTTTGTTAAAAATAAATTGACTTCAAAAATAGATCATATTTTTGTATTAAAGAAACTTTTTGTGACTACAACAAAATCTGTACCAAACTGAATTTTTGAATCACTTATTAATAAGAACTTGGTTGTCCTTAGATCCCACTTTTTCATGCATCATAACCAGATAGAGATTGAACACCTACATTTTTAAGGAAGCCGAGGTTACATTGCATGTCACCTCCATAATTATGGATAGGATATCAGTCATTGACCTATATGAGGATGTAAGCATATGGTGGTAGGTTACCAAACAAGATTTAACAGAATGTATCCAAAAATTTGGTAAACAAATAGCAAATATTAACTTTCTGGAATACATTAAGCTCAGAACACAACTGTTTAAATTGTTCTCATTAACTTATGTTAATTATTATTAAATATTAACTTAGTATAAGTTAATGAGAACAATTTAAACAAGATTGAATTATCTGAAACAAATCACAGTGCAAAAAGCACATATGTCAAACCTACAGTATGATAAATCTGCTTCTTTAAAAGTGGAAATGACATACGGTATACAGAAAACACCCAATAAGGACCCATGCAAGTCCAGTTTCACAAAAATAAGATTTCCAGGGTGGAAGATGGTGACCACTGAAAGGGAAATATGTCACACAGTAGAAAACTATGTAAAACAGATGTATATTCCTGAACAGGTATCAGACAGAGATATTCATGAATACTTAGCTGTAACTGCAGTAGATATGATAAAGGACACAGATAATGAGCTATTGACTCAGCTGGTTAGCTCTCAAGAAATCTTAGATGTGATACAATCTTTGAAGAATATTAAAGACAATTTATCTATTATATGAAATATTATAGAACACTGTTAGAGAACAAAACAAAATGAGTATGTTACTTCCCTAGATCAGCACAAGGTCTTCAACAAAGTTGGACATAAATTTTTGTTTCAGGTGTTATATCATTATAGTATCACAAACACATTCATTAATTGGCTACAAATGATATATTCTCAGGCTGAAGTAACTCCATTAACAGCAGGTAGAGAGGGGAGCTGGATTCCAGTATAAACTGAGGCTAGGCAGGGATGTCCCTTAAGCCCCCTGCTATACATTTTGCATTGGATCCCCTGATTAGAGGTATATTGCAAAATAAACATACACAATGAATTATAAGTACATTTCTTACTCATGAAACAAAACTAGTGGCTTACACTGATGATATTTGTTTATTAGTTAAAGATGAAAATTGTATTGCACACATGCTCAGGGAAATGGATGAATATGCTAAAGTGTCAGGTGCCAGTCTAAATATGAACAAATGCACAGGAATTAGGGTAGGAAACCAATTGACAGGACCAGAACAAATAGTGGGCATTTCTATTTCACAGATCCCATTAAAATTTTAAGGGTATACTTTGAGGAGAGAGATATGGCAAAAAAACAAACAAACTGGGAGGACAGCTTGCAAGTATGTGAGAATAAAGTATTATGGTAGAAAAATTGGAAATTATCCAAATTGAAAAGAGTTTTTATTATAAAACAATTTTTAATTTCACACTTACTGTATGTGAGATCAGTCTTTCAATTGCTCCTGCACTGTGAGACAAAGTTATTACAGCTGGTTTTTTTAAATGCTCTGGGGATCGAGACTGAACCCAGTTAAAAGAGAAATGACATACCTGCCAAAAAATAAGGGTGGATTGAATATGGTAAACCCAATAATTTTTTTTCACACAATATTTTGGGATAATTCTACACAATTAGTAGTACAAGGGCAAGATACTTTAACTACAACCTGATTAGAAAATAGCTTAACAGAATTTTTTTGAGAATGGAGAGAAGCCGCAATTAAACTTCACCCCAAATTAAAATTCCCGGACTTCATAAAACCCTCAATACAGAAATTGTATAAATGGACAGCAACAAGGTCAATTCTGATACATAAAGCTAGGAAAATACTTTATAAACATATGTTAGAGACAATGGGACCTGAGAAACCAGAATGTAAAGGTTGTCCAATCAACAGAACAGATGTGGTTATTACACAGTTGATGAATAAGAGAATTCCTCATAGAATGTGGGATATAGTATGGCTATGTGCACACGGGAGGTTGGGGATTAAAGGTAATTGTAAGCATAAAGCTGTTGAGGAATGTTGTTGTCCATATCCAGATTGCATAACCCAAACTGAAACTATGGAACACTTTTTAATATCATGTCCATATGCACAACAGCTATGGGGCTTTCAAGCTAGCAAATGAAAATGTCCATGGTTACATGTAATATTATATGAAAATATAGCAAATGGTGATTGTTCAAAGCTTATGCATAGTGGATGGGATAGCACTATAATAGTACTTTTTGCAATACTGACATTTTATTTATGGCAGGCAAGAAGCCAATGGGCATTCCAACAGAGCAGAATGTCCTATGTGTCTTCTAGTAATTTATGTGAAACTGCAATAAAAGAAGTTTAGGAGAAAGCTTTAATATTACTCTCATAAGCTAAAGTAATGATGTGGTGAAGAAGACTGCCTTGTTTTTCAAAAATGTGGTTAACAAAGAGACATTAAAAAGGTTTATAAATGTTTTTTTTTCCTCTGGCAGACTTGGAAGATCCTTCTTTTTTCTTTAGTTATCATTTTCTAGTGGGAAATATGCACTTTACTGGTGTACCGATCTCTGTAACTGGTTAATGTAAATAGTATATTGAGTTGATAAAAATGATTTTATTTTTAGAGACAACTCCTATAGTTTTAGTTATAGTTATTGGTAAGGTATTATGATTTATAAGAGCTAAGTACAGTTTTATTTGTGGTGGATTTTTTTTATTTCAGTGGGGACAAGTATACAGTAATACTTATTTTGCCTTAAGATGTGTTCCATTATTGTACACAGGATATGTCTCATGATTGTTTTGAAATTTGAATAAAAAATTCTCCTACTCTGTCAGGGGGATTGCTGGCCATTGACAAGATGGCCACTCGCTGTGTTCCTGAGATGGAGAAGGACCTGCTGGAGGCTGGGGAGCAGGTGTCCTCCTCAACCTTGTCTAAACCAGAGACTGAAGTTGGAAATGTTATTTCATTTTCACCTGCACTCACAAAGAGTTTGTGTACACATGAGAGAGGAGATGAAGATCTTGCATTTCAGCAGGATACAGATATCACTATGGAAATTGATGTTTCTAGAGATGTCATGACACAAGAGGAGAATATAGGTGCTGACAGCAAAGGAGAAATCCAGGGTGACTCACCACAGAGTGGCTCTAATTTATTATTGTTGATGGAGGAGGACTCTGTAATTGATGAAGAAACCCTGACATTGGTGCTGGAGGAGAATAAAAGGGATTTACTGCAGCAGGTAGCAGATGAGGATTAAAAGTTTTGTATTGCTGCAGGACTGTTGCACACAGTGGTAAAACTCAACCAATGGAGCTTGCAGGGTGTGGTAATCCAGGAGACCACACCCGGCTGTGCTGCACCGAGTGTGTCAAAATTGGGTGGAGATGTGGCAGATGGGCTACAGGGTCTGCACAGAGAACAACCTTGGTAGTACAGGCATGGAGGGGAAGCAGTAAAAAAATCAGGTACAAGTAAAAGGCAACAAAATGATCCTGAGCAGACAGCTGCATCAGCTCTGAAGAGTGCGGGTGGGATAGAGTATCCAGAGGGCATTTGGACACCAAACCCAGAAGACCCAGAGGTGGCTCAGTTTGAGGAGGTGGAGGTTAGTGCTACAGGTAAAATTATTTATTCACCAAAACATAAGTGCAAGAACCATCAGGGTCAAAACAAATTGTACCATTAATTGTAGAGCATGTGGCACTACAAAATACTAAGCTAGAGGGGGAATGGAACAGAAAGGAGAATGTAATAAATATTGATGAACTGGTAGTAAAAGAAAGAGCCAAGGGGGAAAAAACTGGACAGAATCAGCCTGTGCATGTTAGGCTGATAGCTTCTACTTCAGGAACTAGTAGAAATGTTAATAGCTGCCAAATGGAAAATGACACTTTAAAACCAATAGATAAAGATAATATAGTTATGACAAGCTCTGATGAGAAACTGGATGAATCCAAGTTATCTATTGGTACTGGGGTACAAAAACTGCAAGACCCTACACAGCAAAAGTTCCATAAACTCATGCTAAGGATGGCAGACTTGTTTAAAAACAAATTCGAACTGCCACCCCCCAAAAATGTAATATGTTTATTGTACAAAGGCAGACTAGAAAATTCACCTGACAGAGTGTATATTGGAAAAACTTTATTGAAAAATTCTTTGAGATTTCATGCTTCAGAAGTTTTTGCTTTAATTTATATGGATGAATTCATCTACAACATCAGCTTTAAAACAGTGGAATATCTGGACAGATTTTTGTCAAAATACAGTTCATTAAAGGACACACTCTTATGGATGCCATTTTGGCAATATCGATTGCAAAGCCTGCTGTTCAAACATGGACTATTTTGTATAAAAATGAAAGTGTAAATATTGAAGACATTTTATTTTGGTTGAAAAAAAGATGTGAAGTGTTGGAAAATCCTACTCCAGTTATAGACTGAACAATTTTGGACAGAGGGATGGAGGGTTAAATGCAAATAAATAATGTCAAACAATGGTACTATTCATCTATCAAACTGTTTGTTTCTAGGTTGGGATAGAGGCTACTTATTTTATCCTGGACAGCCTAAGTCCTGTCATAGATGTGGTTCATGGCTGCACTTGAAGTAACACTCATGATACACCAAGGTGTACACATTGTCTAGAATCAAGGCATTTAGCAGCTACATGTGTTAAGCTATTCTGGTGTAACCTGTGTGAGGAGAAAGGTCGTTCATATGTAAGGTGTCCATGGGTATCTCATAACACCTCATGAGGCATTAATAACACAGACCCCCCCAAAAAAGAGTGTATTCAAGCCTCAGAGGCAAGAATGCAGACTATTTGGAAGCAGAAAGAAATATAGAAAGCTGAGCAGGAAATGAGAATAGGGCAGCCAGAAAATCAAAGTGCAAGCATTGAACAAGGGAATGGAAATACAGAGATGGAACAAGGAAAACAACACGCATATATTTCCCATAGGTTACAGGCACAGGTCCCCCCCCCCCCCCCAAGAGATTGTTCACAGAGAGCAGAAAGGAGAGGAAACAGAGCAAAGTATTTCCTTTCAAAAGCCTGAGGAACAGATTTCAGAGACCAAACCGATGCAGGATCAGGACACAATGCCCCCCCCACTCACACATGCAAGTCAAGAAACAATTTAATTCCTGTAAAATATAAAAAAAGACCCAGAAACAGAGCAGGGAATTAGACAGGATAAAAGGGGTAGGAAGGGAAAATCCTTCCAGGGAAAGGGAAGGCAGTAGCAGAAAATAGATGCAGAGTTCTCCTGGTAGAAAAAAATTGGGGGGACACAGAGGAGGAAGATGAAGAGTCAGACTCTTCACTATTTCTTCATCCACTATTGAACACTCCTAGGGACAGAAGCTGGGGAAAGTGAGACAATGTGAAAAATAAATGGAATACTATACCTAAATAAGGATGATGTAGAAAATGGTGGCTTTCTTTCTTTCTTTTATTCATGTTTTCCTTACAGTTACTGACTATTAACTGCAACAGTATAAAAATTGGGAAAACACATTTAACAATTTTGGCTGATCTTGCATCATGTAAGGCAGACATCATTTGCATTCAGGATACCAGACTTAAAACTTTTTGTGAAATAGCTCAAGCCACCAAAGTATGGGGAAAAGGAGCAACCTTTTGGTCTCAAGGAAATTATACTGTATGTGTAATGGGTTAGATATTCTTTTTACAGTAAGTTAAAAGTAATCAGATTGATAGGTCTGGAACCTGGCAGAACTATAATATTAGATAATCTGTATGGGGACACAAGATTAAGATTAAACAATACATAAGCATCTCAGATAAAAACCCAAAAAATATATCTGTTTAAAAACATAGAGCCCTACCTACATACAGCCAGATTAATAGTGTGGTGTGGAGATTTTAATTGCACCATGAATTTGAAAGACAGAGGCTGTAAAATGTGTAAATTATTTTGCGACTCAAACACTTTAAAAGACATGTGCAAACTCCAGATTTACAGGATGCATATAGAACCACACATAGTGAAGGGGGTAACACTTATTTTAGACACACAATCGCTACACAGATAGATTATGTTTTTATGTCCAAGGTATTAAAGATTCAAAATATTGTTACCAGAGAAATATTTTATTCAGACCATAAGGATATATAATTATGTTTTGCATGGGGTGATGTACTAAGGTGTACAAAGAGCCCCTGGAAACTTAATGCAGCCTTATTAGTGGAAAAGGAAATACAAACAGAATGGGAAAAACTATGGGTTGCTAGACTGTCAGTTCAATGCATGCATGACTCTATTACAGAATGGTGGGAAGACAAAACATATTTTAAATCTACGTTTTGGAAGATGGCAGGGAAAAAAGACTAAAAACATATTTAGACTATTTACAGTTAAGAAAGCAATTAAATGTACTAATTTCAAAAACAGAAACTGTAAAAATAGATTATAACAAACAGTTAACAAATACAAATAAGGAAATGTATTTAACACAACACAACACAATACAATACAGCAAAGACCTTTCAGCAGGAGGTAAGATTTGCAACTGAATGCAAGAAACAGACATCTAATGCTTTTGAAGACTGTCAAAAATGCACTGAGAACAAATAATGTTGAATTTAGTAGATGACCTAAGAAATTTACATTCGAATCAAACTGAAATCATAAACAAAACAGTAAAACAATCCTGTTGCATTGCTCCAGAAGTAATTATTCAGAGACATTTACATTAGAGATACCAGAGTTATCAAAAATACAACAAAAACAGTTAACTGACCCAATAACAGCAGAAGAAATTAAAATAATACTTGCATCATTAAAAAATAATACTACACCAGGGAATGATGGTTTAACAATAGTGTTTTACAAACACTTGCAGATAGATTAGTACCTGAACTAGCATAGACTATATAATGACATTTTTTGAAATAATAGCTTACCTGACACTATGGCACAGACTGACTTAGTATTTCTGTACAAAAAAAAAGTAATAAAGGAAACCTGAATAACTAGCGGCATATCAGCCTCCTTAATATGGATTTTAAAATTCTTAATAAGATATTGGCTGAAAGATTAGCACAGGCTTCAGAGCAGCTTTTAAGTACAGCACAGTCTTGTTCAATACCCAAAAGGGGCATACAAGATAACTTGATTATTCTAAGGGAATTATTCTAAGGAAACTATTTCAGAGACACCAGGTGGGAACTGAGACAGGGATACTATTAAGCCTGGGTCAACAGAAGGCTTTTGAGTCTATATCACATGAATTTTTGTCAATGGTCTTAAAGTGTTATATGTTACTGAACCCCTTTATACAATGGATAAAGTGTATGTATCATTCAGCAACAGTGACACCCAGGGTAAATGGGTGGGTGGGGGACAGTGAGTTTAAAAAGGGAGTTAGGCAGGGGTGTCCCCTTAGCCCCCTGCTATACATATACTGTATAGACCCTTTTTATGTAATATTCAGATTTCAGTACAAATTGATGGTATTCAACTGACACAAGGAGGAGTACCAATTAAAACTTTGGCTTATGCTAATGATGTGGTGGTTATTGTAGGGAAACACAGAAGAAGATACTATAAAGGATCAGTTGGTAGTATATTTCAAAATTTCAGGTTCAAGAGTAAATGTGGATAAGAATACAGGAGTTAGTTTGGGTAAGACTACTGGGTACAGCAGGAGAACATAGAGTGTGCTTCTATAAAACTGACAGAAGAACCCATCCAGATACTAGGGATTTGGTTTGGGCAAGGTGATCTGGCCCTTGAATTGGGAGAGTAAGTTAGTGAAGGCAGATGGCATGTCTGTCAGTTGGAGACATAGACAACTTGCAAAAAGGAAGCAGATATTATTAATCAAGAACCTTGCATTGCCTATATTTTTATATGTTAGTTGTCTTTTTCCTCCCCCACTTCAGATAGAGACCAGATTCTTTAGTACATTCTTTCAAGCTTTGCGGGGAAGCAAATTAAACCCCATAAAATGAGAAATCACATATAGATCAGTGCAAGAAGGAAAGGTGGGAATGATCAACCCACTGGCATTGTATTATAGTATTTTTTGTTCTATAATGTATTTTGCAACCATAGTACAAATGGTAAACATTGGATGACAGCAGTAAAGGAATGGGTAGACATTGGAATACAAGCCTGGGCAACATACAAAAGTACTCTGTTATCTAGAACACAGATTATTCCAAGTTATGCCAAGAACATGTTCCAAAAACTAATCAGATGGAAGGTACCATACCAATGAAATATAAGGGGTTCTAGATAAGGGATATATGATGACATAATAACAGCTACCAGACAAGAGATTTTAATTATCCCTGACTGCCCTCAAAACTAGAATCAGGAAGCCCTATCAGAGTTAAATAATGCAAGATTGACGGCTTTTGCCTTGGACATGTTTTGGCTAAGTATCCGTGGGAGACTGAATGTAAAAAATAACAGTAAACACAAGCTCAGAAGATTATTGCCCAAGTGCTACATGCCAGTTGGTGTTAGAAACACAAAGGCATCTATTTTTAGAATGTACATATGTTCAGGAGCTATGGGAAATAGTAGTTAGAGAATGGAATTGCCTGAGATTCAGAAACCTTTCATATTCTGAGTTAGTGCTGGCCAGCGACCAAAACAGGTGGCAGGCCTTTGATAAGGGTACCCTACAGATAGTATTTGCTATGTTAAAATACTATATATGGAAAGCACATTGCAAATGGATTCTCTGACAGGTAGTGTCCCCTGAACTACTTCTTAAAAATGTATATATATCTCTCTACGAAAGTTTTATGAAGCTGATGAGAAAAAAGTTTCACACTGAAAATTTAAAAAGTTATGGAAATCTTTTGAAAAAATGTTGGTCTTCCAGTAAAAAAAAAAGAGGAAAAACATGAAGGGAAATTGTGATAGGAAGACAACCTAGTAAGATTCTAGGGATAGAAGAATGTAATAACAGTGTTTGTAAATAGTGTAAATATAAATAAGATGTGGTGGTATGCATAAAGAATGGAGTACACATTGTTTGTAATAGTGTAACTAAAAGGATGCTATAATGGTGGGTATAAATGATTTGATGTTATGATTTGAATTTTACACCCTTTTCCCCCCAATAAAATTCCCCTACTCTTTTCGATAAATGCCATGGGATCTTTAACATCCACCTGAACTACCACTAGAACAGGCAGATGGGACCTCGGATTAATGTCTCATCTGAAAGATGGCACCTCAGAAGTACAGAACACCCCAAATGCTGCACTACAGTGTCAGGATTGGGATTTAACCCAAGTACCTGGTGTGGAGATAGAACCCACAGCCTTCTGATCTTCTGGCATCAGAGGCAAGTGTGAAACCTGCTGAGCCACTGACACATGATAACTAGGTATTTGATTAATTTCTGTAAACAAGTATGAAAATTAAAATTTTAATCATCATGTGTACTATAGGGGCATGACCACACTCCTACTATAAAGGGCATTTAGCCGGGAAGCTAAGTTTCAAAGAAATACAAAATCACACACATGCCCCCACAATGCAAAGCATCATGGGCTGCATATGCAAATCACCACAGAATATTATGCTGGTTCAACTTTAAGCAGAAATGCATGGTGCCGAAAGGCCTCTCACACAGTTTGCAAAGGGGTGCCAACAGAATATATGTTCATTTAGAAAATTGCTTTATTGCACCAGTCAGGGTTCAATCTACCAACACAAAAGTAGGGAAATGTGGTGGTATGGTGTCCAATCCTATCTGCCCATCCCACCAAACAGCAAGAGAACAAGACCACACAAGCAACTATAGACAGCCATCATAAGGTAACACAAACATTATGCAACTGTTCCCAGATGACACATGGAAACATGTAAACATAGAATACATGTAAATATCTACATAAGTACCTGTGGTTACAGAAGCACTGGCCTCATATGGTCCTGTACTGCAACTGTCAAAATAACTAGATAGAAACAGAATTTATAGGCAGATAAGTACCACTTGGCCCATCCAGTCTACCCATGTCTCCTTATTTACACTATTACCACAGACTGTGCCCAATCTGTCTCTTTCACCCTCCTCCCTTCCTTTTTACTATGACTCCCTTGTGCTTATTCCATATATTCTTGAACCCGCACTATCTGTGCCCTCACCATCTGTGCAGGAAGAATGTTCCAGGAATCCACTACTCTTTCTGTGAACAAGTACTTACTGGATTTACTGGATTTGTATGGGACAAAAGAAAACCCAAAGCCCATCATGATTGTCCTCCTCAGTAATGGATCATTTTGTTTTGTGTAGATTTAACCATATGTCAAGCTTTGATTTAAATGTGTCAAAGTTAGTTAGATTAATTAATTCCTGTGGTAGTGAATTCCATTGCTTGGATGCTCTTATACAAAAGTATTTATCATGCTTGTTGATGTTTGCCCATTCAGCTAGAAGCTGTTTATTATGGCATCTGCCTACTGTGCATTTGTTGGATAATATTAGTCTGCATTGCTTCATTTGTATAGGTGATTTTAATATTTTAAACATGGAAAGAATGTCCTCCCTGAGTCTTCTTAAGTGAAGTGGGTAGAGTCCTTTTTCCTTAAGACACATATCATAAGGTTTATTTTTGAGTCTTGGTATCATTTTAGTAAGCTATCTCTGAGTTTGTTCTAGCCAGTTTATATCTCTTTTAAGGTATGGATTTCAAAAGGGGAATCCATAGTCTAGATGTGATCTAATGTATGCCCTGTATAGTGGGACTAAGCACTGTTCGGATTTATTAATGAAAGTTTTATTAATTTGTTTTAGAATTATATTAGTTTTTCTGGCCACCTTGTTGCAGTGTGAGGTGGAGGATAAGTTATTATTAACTGAGATGCCCAAATCTCTTTCACAATTTGATTTTTTAAGAAGGACATTATTTAAATAGTAACTTGTTTGAGGATTTTTTATTCTGAAGTGGAGGACCATACATTTTTCAGTATTGAAGGTCATGAGCTTTGTGTTAGCCCATAATTCAGTATTTTTAAGGTCCTGTTTTAATAAAGAGATATTTAATATTCTGTCCACTCTACCACCAATTTCTGTATCATCGGCAAATGTTGAAATATGATTAGATGAAGAAAGAGTTAAATCACTTATGAAGATGTTAAAGAGCATGGGCCCCAAAACCGAGCCCTGAGGTATACCACTAGTCACTTGGCCTTGATCGGAGAGTACACTATTTATTTTTACCATTTGTGTCCTATTACTGAATGTAACCAGCGTTATACCCAATAAATTAGGTATTGAGAAAAAAAAAGTTTATGCAATTTCTTAATAAGTGGGGCATGAGACACTTTGTCAAATACCTTAATATAATCCAAAAGGATAATGTCCAAAGAAATATGGTTATCCATGTATCTGGTAATGTTATTATAAAAAGAGACTAAGTTTGTTGTACAGGAAAGTCCTGGTTTAAAACCATGTTGTGATATATCCTGAATACCTAACTGTTGCATTTCAGTCTCAACTAGTGATTTGACTAATCATTCCATAACCTTCCCTATAATGGATGTCAAACTGATAGGTCTATAATTCTGGATGCTTGATTTATTGCATTTTTTTGAAGATAGGGATAACTATGGCTTGGCACCAATCACCTGGTATATCATTTTCAATAAGGGATTTATTAAAAAGTAATGTAAGTGATAAGACCAGAGAATCAAATGTTTCTATCAAAAAATCTTGATTGACTATTATCTGGTCCAGGACTGGTAGATTTTTTAAGAAATGATAAGGCCTTTCTAACCTCTGAACATTCAAGTTTGGGAGAGATTGATCCATTTTTATACACCGGGGGAACTAAATCTAATTTATCAAAGACAGAGCAGAAATATTTTTTGAAACAGTTTGCTGATTCATGATCATTTGTAATAATAGTCCCATCTTCTAATAATGGACCAATTGTCCTAATATTACTCTTTTTACTGTTAATATATGAAAAAATATATTTATGATTCAATTTAGTATGAGCCAATTTAAATTCAAGTTTAAGTTTTGCTTGTTAGATTATTTTTTTTTACATGTTAGACATGCTTTGATTTTTTTTAGGCTTTTTAAATAAGCTTTCCTTTCTTTTTATTTGTTTATGAATGGATTTGGTGAACCAGATAGGAATTTTACCTTTTTTGTTATATTTTATTTTTGTTGGAATGTGTTTTTCTTTCAAGTAAAGAATAAATTGTTTAAATTCTTTCCATGCACAATCAATGGATTTGTCCTTAAATTTGTCTTCCTAATTAACTTTGATTAAGTTAGAATTTATCAGATTGAAACTGGCTTTATTATAATCTTTATGGTGGGTGCTTACAGTAAGTTTGGGGGGTTTTGGTAATCAGACTAAGTCAAATCAAGTTATGGTCACTACTACCTATTGGGGCAATGATGTTTGTATCTGAGAATTTGATTTCCACATTTGTGATAATGAGATCAAGTATATTGGTTCCCCTAGTGGGTTGACTCACTAACTGTTCAAGGCCAAAATCTATGCATAATGTCCTCACATCTCTCCTGAATCTACCCCCCTTCAGCTTCAAAACATGTCCCCTTTCTCTTGAGATCCTTTTCTTATGAAATAATAGAGCCACTTGGTTCATGAGTCGCATTGATCCAGAAATGTATTATTCTTAAGTGGCTTTTTGGCATGAATGTAATTTGACCAAGGTGAACCCTTACCAATGCGCTAGCAGCTGAAATAGGTAATCCTAAAGTTTTCTTGTATAGTATATTGATAATAGATTCTAAATTATGTAAACAAGAAACTCCCCAGTTTTCAATAGCATATAGCCCTTGGTTTATTAGTTTACTATCTATAGCCCTAATAATTGGCTCTATTGTCTTACCGCCTTATGTTCTGTTAAATTGAAGAAGGGCAGAATATATGATCTTCATTTGTGTCACTACAGTCCTAATGTGCTTATTCCAAGAGATTGCATTCAATATTGTAATCCCTAAACAAAAATATTGATTATTTTTATTTATTTATTTTATTTATTTGTACATCGGTTTACAACCTTTGGGCCAGAGGCTCATTTCCAAAGGTACCTCATCACAAAGAGGACAAATACAGTACAACATTTAGTTACATCATTGTAGTTACAGTTTTTACATCATTGCAGTCACAGTTTTGGTAGATAAATGCAGTTATTTCTTTGTTACAATATGAGTGTTACAGGTTTGGTATTCACAGGTTATTACAGTTATTTGGGTAAAGATTGAGAGATAAAGCATACATTGGTAAAGCAGACAACTAGCCTTGAGCAGATACTGCTAGAGGTAAGTAAAAACAGGTGGCTATGGGACATGGTAGGTGATAAGTTTGGGAGACGAGCCACTCAGGGAGATTTGTCAGTTTTATTGAGGAGCTACTCAGAGAGTTTAGTCAGGTACAGTGAGCTAGATCAGGCAGATTAGGCAGTATAGCGCAGTGGTCTAAGGCTCTGAGCTGCAAATCTGGTGACATCCAGCAGACCAAACCTGGGTTTGAATCCCACAGCTTCCACTTGCATACTGTGTGACCCTGAGCAAGTCACTTAACCTCCTTGTGCTCCCAGATCGCTCCTGTAAAAAAGCTCTCAGCTTAGTGTGCTATACCTGGTTAAACAAACAACTAAATAAATAAGATCACCTATGGACAAGCACAAGCAGGGCTTCGCATGTTAAATAGCTGACTTCAAAGCACAGTTTTGAAGCAGGAGATTGTAGGGGTATCAGTGATGGAGTGGGGGAGAGTGTTGTACCAGGAGGGAGCTCTGTAACAGAAGGACCATTGACCATGTGTAGTCCTGGTCCTAGAGACTAGCAGGGTGGCCTTGGAGGAGGTATGAGTTTGGACTAAGGGTTGTGCAAGGTGGATAGAGGCTGTCAGTCTGGGCGGGGATAGTCCAAGGAGTGTTTTTTTTAGTTATGAGGCAGGTTTGGTATCTGAGCCATTCGTCCAGGTTAAGCAGCCTAGCCAAGTCATATAGCTGGCAGGTATGGGTTAGCCTAGGGGCTCCCATAATTAATCTACAGGACTTATTCAAGGTAAGTCAGATTTTATTGAGGGCGGTTGTGTCCGCGGCACCATAGACTGGCAGGCAATAGTCCACAAGGGAAATTATTGAGGAGGTGACTGCTAGTAGGAGGGCATTGGGGGGAGGCAGTGCTTGTTGCGGTAGAGGATACCTAGCCGTGCGTTTGTAGCTGAGGCTTGAGTATCAATGTGGTCGTGGAATGTGAGGGCTGAGTCAAAGAAGACCCCGAGGTACTTGTACAGGTGAACTTGATTGAGACGATGCTTGGAGCCAGGGAGGATGCAGAGTGGAAAATTACTGGATTTGTTTTGGGGATGGGCAAAGAGCATAGCTTTGTTTTTTTTTTTAGATTGATTACAAGTCTGTGTTCTTTGAACCAGGCTTCAGCATCATTGAAGGCTAGTTGTAAGGTGTCTTTAAGGGAGATGGGGTTTCAGTGGGTGACGAAGATGATGGCATCATCTGTGTACAGCAGGATTTTACCCATGCAGGCTCTGGGCATGGTGTTGAGGTAGAGTGAGAAGAGAAGGGGACCAAGGATGGAACCCTGGGGGACACTGGATCAGATAGGACATGTATTGGAGAGAGTCCCATTAATTTTAACATGTTGAGAGCAGTCAGACAAGTAGCTGGAGCACCAGGAGACCAGGCCAATGGCAAAGCCGGTGCGGCTGAGGGCATACAACAGGAGGGGGTGGGAGACAGTGTGAAAGCCTTTGAGAGGTCCATAAACACTGCCCCCACTAGTGAGCCAGAGTCCAAGGAGGAATGAAGAAAATTTGTAAACCCAATAAGGGCAGTGGTGGTACTGTGACCTGCATGGAATCCATGTTGTTCATGGCAGAGGATGTTGTATTTGATCAGGTGATCTGTAATTTGGGTAGCCACCAGTTTTTCTAGGGCTTTGGAGAGGGGTGTGAGGATGGAGATTGGCTGGTAATTCCTGGCTGAGAACCTGTCACCTCCTTTGTGTATGGGCGTAACTGTGGCTGTTTTCCAGGCTGAGGGGAATTGCCCCAGGCAGAGGGACTTATTGAGTGGGGTAGTTAGTGGGGCAAGGACCTGGTCCAGGACCCGGCAGAGGATACTGGGGTCCAGGGAGTCACTGCCAGTATTATTGCTCTTTAGAGCTTTAAGCAGGTGTGGTCTGGCCTCCTGGGGAGTCACCCTGTGTAAGTGGAAACTAGGATATTGAATGACTGGGGCAGGTAGGGAGGAAGGAGGGTCAAAGAAGTCTCTAGGGAGGACCGACCTAAGGTCAGTGAAGGATGTGTTGAGGAAGTTGGCTATGCAGACAGAGTCAGTGGAGATAGAGCCTTCAATGGTGATCTGTGAGGGGGTGGGGAGCGCAGGCTCCCATTTAGTTGTTTAATGTTGTCTCAGAAAGTTCTGGCACTCCCCCAGGAGGAGGTAAGTGTGGCCTGATAGTGATCGGCTTTTGCTTTCCTGATGGCCCATGTGCACTTGTTTCTAGCGGCATTGTAGGCCTGTCTGTCCACTGCATGGCCTGTTTCAGAGGCCAGGTGCCAAAGGTTATCCCTGTGTTTGAGCAGTTGCAGCAGGAACGGGGTAACCCAAGGAGCATTATGAACTTCGGTTCGGACTGCTGTAATGGGAGCGAAAATGTCACAGGCTTTGTTGAAGGCTTGGTAGAAGAAGGTAAGGGCAGTATCTATATCAGGGGCATGGTATATGGGAGACCAGTTAATTTGGGCAAGAAGTTGCTTAAGGCCTTTTAGTCCGCCTGGTCTGAGGTGCCGACATAGAGTGGGATGAGCTGTCTGTTTGGGAGTGGGGGTGGCCCAGTGGAAAAGGATAGGGGATTGGTCACTAAGCAAGTCCAGAAGGACCCGGGTATCATGGATTTGTTGAGGGCGGTTGGTGATGACCACATTTAGCAGGGTGCTGATACCTTTCTTTGTGTTAACTCTGGTGGGTTGGGAAACTAGTTGGGACATGTCTATGGCTGCGAAAGAGTCATGGGTGGTATTGACAGATGAGCTGAGCCAGTTTACATTCAGGTCACCCACAAGGATTTGGTCTGCTGTGTGTGGTAGGGTTGAAAGATAATCAGTTAGCGAAACCAGAGCCAGAGTTTGTTTTATAGGGGGAATGTAGGCAGTGGTGAGATAGAGGGGACCCCTGGAGGGATCAGGAGTCAGTTTGAGGGTTAGAGCCTGGGCCCCGTAGGTGAGAGCAGGGGCAAGGAGTGTCTGTCCAGTGAGAGAGTCCCTGGTGTATTTCGCACAACCCTCCCCTCTTCTACCTACACAGTCCTCCCGGTAGAGGGAGTACCCTGGAATAGAGACAAAGGAGTCTGGAGTGGATTTTGATAGCCAGGTTTCCACCAGTGTAATGACATCTGGCCTATGCAAAGAGACCCAACATTGGAGGGAATCACATTTTTTCATCAGGCTGCATATATTCATAGATGCAATGCAGAGCCCGGGTGACCCTGTAGGAGGGTTAGAGTGAGCTGGGCCAGGGTTCGGATGTATATTTCCTGTCAGGAGTAGTAGTATAACCACAGCCCTGGCCAGGGGATGGTAGAAGGTGAGCTTTTGATAAGTATGTTGTGGGGAGGAGGGGTGCTTTTGGGCACAGGGGGTGGGCAGGGTTTTCCAGGCTGTGAAAGTGAGGATGATAAGTCTCCAGTGTGCGCCTGAGGAAGTAGTAGGGAGAAGACCGGGGGAGAGTGTTGTCGGCTGGGGCAGAAGATGAGAGTAGGGTGGGATTGGACTAGCTCCGGAACAATAGCAGGATCAGGTGCCAGTGTGCCTGGGGGGGTATCAGGTTGGTGGGACAGTGGTGCCAGGGTGAGGATGAGAGGGAGGCATTTTAGTAAGAGGGCTAACATATTGCTAGCGGTTGCAGCCGGGTGGTAGGTTGAAGTTGTTTTGTGTCCCTCAGCAAGTGTGGATGCCACTTTGGAAAAGTGGTAGTGACACTGACTCTGGTAGACAGGGTACCAGATTCAAGACCAACTCAGGGCAGTTGGTCAAGGGACCTAGGTGAGAGCCATGCTCCACATTCTGGGGCCAGGACGCAGGGTATGCTTAGGACCAAAAAGGGGTGTGTAATAGCGACTCCTAGTGGCCGCTCGGTGTAGGCTCAGCGGTGATGGCAGGAGGTCCAAGCAAGGGTTTACTACAGGGTCGGGTGTGGGAGGGGGAGTAGGCAGGGTATCTGTAGTTGAGGAAGACGGGAAGAGGGATAGGTAGTTTGGAGGAAGCCAGGAAAGGAGGTCACCCAGCATGGGCTTGGGGGTGAGAGGCAGGGGATCCAAGAGTGGGCTAGTTTAAGGGTTGGGTGTGGGAGATGGTGTGGGCAGGGTAGCTGGGGGAGAAGGGAAGGGGATAGGTAGTTAGTGGGGTCCAGGAATAATGGGGGAGGCTTTCTGAGAATAGAAGAGCTATAGGCAGGATCTAAGGGTCCCTCTAGTGGCTGGCAGGTATAACCTGCAAATAGGAAAATGGGGACTTAGTATTTCCAACAGCAGGAAGTGATGTCATCAGGCAGGGCCTATAAAACAAGGAACAGCCCTGGGTGGGTGAGTGGCTGGGGCAGGGGGGCAGTCGACTGCAAGCAGTTGGTTAGCCAAAAACAGACTTCTATATGTCTTTCTAGAACCCATAACCATAACTGTTGTTTTTGATTTAAGTGTAAATTTCAATGCAGTGCAAACAGCTTGTAATTTCAGAGACTTCTTTGTAGTTCCAATCTTGATGTTGCAATGAGCACGAGATTGTCTGCATATGCTAAAACCAGAATACAATGTTTGAAAACTTTGGGCATGTAATGTGAGGGGTTGATTAATTCAATCAAAATATGATTTATATAAAGACTGAATAATGTCGGCACCAGCACACACCCTTGGCAGACACCAACATTAGTAAACATTTTGTCTGAAAGACCACCATTATTATTATATCTTGTCTTAATCCAAGTTTCACTATAAAGTCTTTTTATTCAATTTATTAGATTTGAATCTACACCTACAGCCTCCACAGTTACCCATAATAAATCTCTATAAATTGAGTCAAAATGTGACATAAAGTCAACAAAAGCAATAAACAAAGGTTGCCCTTTAACTTTACAACACTTTTCAATAATACGTAGAAATATAAAAATCTGTTTAGTGATCCCATTATTTTTTTAAAAACCTGCCTGTAGAGGAAATATTATCTTACTGCACTGTACCAATATTTGTAACTGATTTAATAAGATTTTAGAGTAAATTTTAGCCATGTTATCTATTAAACTTATTGGACGGTAATTCACAGGATTGTTTCTTGAAAATTAGACAACATAGCTACCCTTCCAGAAATCTGGGGCAAAACCATACATTATGAACTTGTTATACAAGTCTGTAAGATTAATTGCCCACCACTCTGGAGCAGCTTTATAAAAAGCAATTGATATTTGATCTGGACCTGGTGATTTATTTGACTTGCTGCAATGAATAGCAAGAAGGGTTTCTTCAGTTGTAATCCAAATATTTTCATCATTAATCAGACTCATGTGATAAATGAATGTTTCACTAGATTTGTACAAGACATTCCTGTAATAATTCACACATGCTGATACTGCAATAGAAGCCTCACAATTATTTTTGTAATTATTTGTTCCAGTGGCAACTAACTTCCAAAAGGCTCTATTATTTTTTTCGCTATATAGCAAGTAACATTTTCTTCCACAAGTTTGATGATTTAGTTTTTGTTTCTGAACATGTTTGCTGTCTAATTTCCTACTTTTGTCATGCTTCTTAATGTTCTCACATGTTGGATTATTTCTTACAAGTCTAACCTGGTTATGTAACTGCTTATTCTGCTCACAACAGGTTTTATAAAGCCAATTATGATATCTTAACTTGTCTGGTTTGCAAGTTGTTCTATATTCATCTAAAAGACAATCATACTGCTGAACTATTCCACAATGAATAATCTCAGGGTCAGGGTCAGTTGAGATCAAGTCATCAATTATTTTGGAAAAATGTTTTATTTTATTTTGCAATCTATCCTTTGGACTCTGATTCCATAAAATAATTTTCCTATTCTTATAAATTCCACCTGATCTGTTTTATTTCTACTCAACCTGCCACCGAGCTCCCTGCTTTTGCAAAGAGGCAAATGATCACTCAGACCAAGAGTTTATTTTAAGGTCAAAATATTTGTAGTAGTTATACGGAGAGACAAAAACATAATCTATTCTAGAAATAGCTATTATGAGTGAAACATGTAAAGTCACCTAGCCTATCCAAAGGTAATCTACCATTCAGAACAATTAAGTTTAATGAATGTAAGAATGTAATTCAATAATTATTAGACTCTGTGTTTCTAGGGTCTTGCGGGTTCCTCAGATCAATACCATAAATCTCCTATTGTAATTGAATCAGTGAGTTATCTAATTTACTGTCCTGACCTAGTCTAATATTAAGATCTCCCATAACTATTATTTCTAGATCATTATACTGGTTATGTATCTCTTCTATGGCCTCTGTCAATTTGGTCAGCAAATTGTCATCACAAAGAGGTGAGTTTTTTATCAGGTTACAGAGGTTCACAAATAGGACCATCTCATTCCAGATTTTCACCATTATCAAAAGGAAATGTTGGGTCAAAACAGTATTCCTAATAAGTATATGCTCATGAATCTTAATATAAGGTGGTCGTAATCTGACTCCACCTTTGTGAATACCCGCCTCTGCGGGTAACCTGTGGATCAGCAAGTCGCAACTGACTTGCACCGAGGTTTACCCACAGCTGTGGGTATTTCTCGAGTTTCATGAATCCTGCCCAAAATGTTTAACATGTCCAAGGTATGCCAAGACTCCTGCAAGTTAATTACATCATGCTTCTTGATGTAATTCATACATTCAGAATCTGAAAATTTTGTTGCAAACTCTGATATATTCAATGAGACAATAAATAGTATGTTTTCTTTGGCCAGAAATAAATTACTAGTCTGCTCTGAAACAGAGTCCAATGTATCATAGGGGGGTTAAATTTAAAACTGTGGGTTCAAAATAATGAACCTGTAGTTAGTTATTACAGTCAGTTAGGACCCCAAAATTGTTTACTAAGGATACTGAAGTGTCAACTAGCCTTATATGATCCAATGTCTGCTTTAGATGATGTGGCCTAGAGACCTCACTTGAGATTGAATTATTAATAAGATTATCAGCTTCAAAAATATTGCTTAGCTTTACTAACAGCAAACCCAAGGTATCCAGTATTCTGCTTTTCAGTAGTAAATTCTCAGCAATCAGAGTTCTTAACCCATATATCAATCTGAGAACTATTTTCATGTCTGGTCACCTTTAGAATACCTCTCATACAACTGTACCTTCAAAAAGTTCCAAAACAAATTATGAAGAGACCCTTGTAGTTTGTAATTGTATTCTCTAGGCATATTCTCAAGGCCAAACATGATCAGAAGTATGGGAGACTTCCACAAATCTTTACTAGGCACATTACACGCATTAAAAGCCGACCTGTTGAGGAATAATAGAAATATTCCTTTGTTAGTAAATTTCTCTACATTATACCACAAGTGACTGGCTACAAATGGAGAATATAGTTAATTTAATAGTATTAATTCTGCCATCAGTACTTTTGCACACGTCACACACATCAGTGTCAATAAGTTTCAGCTGTACAGTAGTTCTCTGTTAACAAAATCAATCAGAAAAATGTTAAGATTGTCATCAGAAATATTAGGCCATCCTTTCTCAGCTGTCAAATGTAATAAGGGTGCTTCCTTAAATCTGTAGTCAGAAAATGGCCTAACCTCACTTGATAACACACACTCATAAGTAGAAGATTTCAAATGAGTATTATGACTCAAGAGGGTCCCTTCTGGTTTTGTTTAACTTTTTGTTAAACTTGACAAAGTAAGTCTGATTGCTTGTGAAAACAGAGATCCCATCTACATCCCTAGGGACTTAATCTCATTCTCCAACAGCTTCAACTGCTCCCCTAGAGCATTTTTCCCTTTAAAGGTTTCAGAAGTAGGGGTCTCATCCAGTTGTTGAACATTATTAATGTTAGGATAATGCTCTGCTCTCTTATCTGAATTATCAATTGTAGATGCTGTTAAAATGGCTGACTGGGAGTTAAACTATGTGGTAACTGATCAACCATTTCAAGGGGCACTGGTGGTTTAACACTTGTTTCTTCTAAAGTTTTTTTCCCTGAACTTTTTCCTTTTGTTTCTTTCTCTTTTTCTTGTCTTGTCCAATAGCAGAATCTGGAATAGTTACAGAGCTAAAGTCTGGTTGTTCTTTTGATGTGCATGACACGACACTTGTATGTGGCACAATAGAGTCAGAATGCTTGGGGGGAATATTTCATCCAATTTAAATAGAATTGTATCAAGTGTTTTAGCATTAATTGCTATATTGAATCTAGAAGCTTCAATTTCATTCTTGAGTACTATCATTTGCTCCATTATAAGTAGATTAGCATCATATTTGTTTTTTAGTGACATTATAAGATTGTCACTTAAACTAGTAGGTAAGTGCCTCATTTGCTCAGACACAACTTACTGCAGTGATGTATTTTTTTATCAGAGATTGAAATATTTGTCCCTTCATATTCAGGCTGACTTCCTGTAATAATATACTGGATTTATCAGTTTACTATGTTTCTCCCTAGAGGGGGACAAACTGAGTCATATATAGATTCCAGAGATTTAATTCCTTCAATTGTCTGTTGCAGCATGACAGACATTTCTCTGTGCTGCTCCCCGGAAAAATAACTTTATCAGGTAAGGTCCTAGTTAAAGTGATATTTATAGGGTAATGAATGAATGAAATCTTTATTAATAAAGCACCTTTCTAAAACCAAGACACTGTACATAAATCAAATAAAATCAGAATATGTCAGGCTTAGTATTCAATTTAGAGACTAATCTGGATATGCTACGTTAAATAAGTATGTTTTAAGTGCCATCTTGAAACTCTGGATGGTCAAGCAATCTCTTATCTGACAAGGTAGAGAATTCCTCAGGTTCAGGCTGTAAAAGCAAAGGATTGGGCCCTTGATGTCTTTAAATGAACCCTGGGAATCACTAGCAATCCCTCATTGGCAGATCAGAGAGGACAGAGGGGGTAGAAAGGGTGAAGGAGATCTTGCAGGTAACAGAGTCCCTGGTCATGTAGGGCTTCATAGGTCAGTAACCCAACCTTGAAGGTGATCTGCCACTGTATTGGCAGCCAGTGCAGTCTGCAAAGCACAAGTGTTATATGACTGGCCCTAGAAGTACCAGTCAATAACCTGGCTGCTGCATTCTGCAGTAGCTGCAAGCGGTGGATATCAACCCCTGGTAGCCCTAGGTAAAGGTCATTGCAGTAGTCAAGACGGGAGGTTACGAAGGCATGGACCAATGTTGGAAGATCAACAGGAGAATTCAGATGCTTCACCCATGCGATAGTTCTCAGATGTTAAAAAGAGGATTTGATGACGACTGACCCCTGAGATTTAAGGGGCAGGTTATCATCAAAAATAGCACCCAGGTTCTGCACCTGATCTGAGGTAGTCAGCTTAACACCACCAAAACAAAGCTCAAAAGGTTGTCCTGCCAATAAATCCAACTCCCAATAATCTGGATCCACAACCAACACCTCAGTTACAGCCAGGTTCAACCATGCCTCACTGGCACTCATCCAGTCCTGGATCTCAGACAAACAGTTGTTAAATATCGAGAGGATCACATCTTGTCCGGGCACATAGGACATATACAGCTGAGTATCATCTGCATAGTGGTGAAAACTCAGACTGTACCACCTAGTGATCTCTCTGAATGTCAGCATATACACTGTGAACAGCATGGGTGACAAGATGGAGCCCTGTGGTATCCTGTAGGGTAGGGAGAGAGGGGCAGAAGAATGAATTCTAGACACCACTCTCTGAGTCCTACCCTTGAGGAAAGATTGAAATCATCTGAGGACTATTCCAGATAGTCCACAGATGAACAGCAGGCATTCCAACAGCACACCATGGTCCACAGTGTCAAATGCTGCAGGGAGATCAAGAAGGACCGAGATGGAATGAGTCCTCCCGAGCTCTCAATATTAGGAGGTCATTAAGCACCCAAACAAGGGCCATCTTGGTACTATGCCTCTTCCTAAATTCCAACTGGAGAGAATCATAGATATCATGCCTGGATAAATGATCATCCAGCTGCAGCTCAACCACCTTCTCAATAACCTTACCCAAGAAGGGTAGGTTAGAGACCGGTCTGTAGTTAGCCAGACAGTCAGGATCAAGGGATGTTTTTTTAAGGAGGGGTTGAACAACCACCTCCCTTAGTGGATCCAGAAATACCCCCCTCTCCAATGACCTCCAGACTATCTCAGTGAGGACTGGGCAGATTTCATCTACACACCATACAAGAAGACATGTAGGGCCAGGGTCCAAACTACAGCTGGTTGGCCATAAATTCTGGACAACCCTCATGATATCCATAATTTCTGGCTAATTGAAGTCAGACCAGGCAAACTGGGCATCCACCACCTCCTGCTGACCTCCACAATTTCCACTAGAGGAGTACAGACAGATCCCAGTGCTGATGGTAACAACCTTATCTGTGAAGAACTGACCAAACATGTCACACTTTTCTTATGAGAAAGCTCTGCCAGACTGAAGACAGATTTGATTGCAAAAACTGTCGGTGGTCTGGAAGAGCTGAGCTAGTCAGTTCTACGTAGTGGCAGTCTCCTTGGACAGGAACTCTGCCTTCTTACTATTAATTACTGATTGATAGACCATGTAATGGTCCATCAATTTAAGCCTGTCACACTCTAGGCCCAATTTCCACCAGCCCCTCAGATCAGATGACTCCCTGAAGACATTGTCAGTTGGTAAACTCAGATAACTATTTTCATTAGAGACTTCATTTTCTTCTGTATTGATTAACAAATTACTGGATTTAGAGATTTCATTAGTAGAATAAAGTATAGGATCTGGAGTTTTTTGAAGACTGTTATCCAAACATGTTTTACTCAAGGGGTCATATAGGAGAGGTAGTGAAGCTGACAACCTCCCTTTAGGGGATGAAGCTTGTTCCCCCATTAGAGGATTTTTAGAGAGTAAATGACATTTGCTTGGTTAATTTACACCTTTTTTTTGGTATTACTTAGCACAGGGAGAGCAATCACCCTACAGTTCTCTTTGTTGTCTTGTAATAACCATCATTTTTTGTCTGTGTTACAAAAATAATGATACATAAATACAATACTGACAGAGGAAGAAAAAAAGACATAAATACATAAAATAACAATTCCTTTATCCAAGAGTATTCAGGGTACTGCTATGTCCTGCACATTCCTGTAAACCATACAACACCCTTAAAATAAGCTTTAATCTTTAGACCTTACAGGTTCAGATGCACTGCCCCATAAGCTGCTTCCAAACTTCAAGTGTCCTTCAAAGTGACTAAAAACTTCAGGGATATATATGCTGGTGTTTTCAGAAACTGACCATCTCTCTTCCCAGTCAGTCAAGGAGTCAAATAGGTAATGCACTTCAAATGTTGTCACTGCCAAATAAGCATACAAGATATTACAAAATCATCACTCTATATAGGAACATTTATACTGACAATATATACAAATTTAAATGTAGAACATAATTTCCTTAATTAAAACTTGATTCCACAATACAGTGGCTTGATACATTAAGAACAATGCACTTACTAAAAACCCATTAAAAGCTATTGCAGACTTGAGAAACCTCCTTGGGAAATAAATTATACAGTAACTGCCTGTTAATTCCTGCTCACTTATAAACTTTTCTCAGTTCTCTTCACTTCACTTCATTATACTAAGCACACATTTTACTAATCACCAAGGCCACTGATTTACGGTGATTAAAACAATGAAATTCCGTTTTCAAGACTTTAGATTCTGGAATTACACTGATGATTGTTATTCTAATTTCTGGATTTTACCAGGATTCTGTTATCATTCTTTTAGTATGTGCATAATCAGAATTAAAGAAGGCTTAATATACAGAGCATTAGATAGAGCAAATTGAAAATAGTACAGGAAGGAATTAAAAGAAAAACACAAGTTTTGTAGATTTACTGATCTGATATAAAATGCCAGATTCCATGAAATCTTTGTTTTTACTGGTCTTCAGGCAGCCCTAATTCTGGAATTTTAGCAGATTTTCCAGTAAAAACTGAAAAACAGTGGCCTTGCTAATCACATATTCGCTACTTGAATCTATACTTAGAACAGAGCAATTCAATGAGTGCTATAGTAAGTTTTAAACAAAATACCGTGTACTGCACATGTAAAATACTCAGTACTATTTACTCATGTGCAGCATAAGCACACAGCACAACATGAAATAAGGAAACAAGGCTTGTAAATAACCCTTTTCACTGCACATGTTGGAACACTTGGCCAAATAATGCAGTCCCTGAACAGCTATTTTTTTAAAAGCTGGTCTTGAAAAGGACTAAATGGCCTCTTGCAGAACTTTACTGGGTTGCTGGCTGACCACAGCCTGAGAGAATGGCAGTTAAACAGATATTGGCTTTGCTGTACTCCACCACACAACTGCAATTATGCAGAAAAAAAATGGCTCACCCGGGTGATCACTGGTTAAACATAGTAAAAGTGCAGTTAAAATCAATTTAAAAAAGAAAACCTTTGGAGCAAGAGTGCAGCTTTAGAAGCAAACTGATATCAGTAATGGTGTCCTGTAGTGCTGAGATGCCAGTACCTCATGCAAGTGCTTTATGAGGAGGGGTCACATGGTCAACAACTGTATGAAAAACCCAGGCAGTTAGTTTGAAAAAAATATTAAAAATAATTATAAATGTGAGCTGAAATAAAACAAATAAAACAAATGCTAGGATTTACAACATTCCTATTGCAATATACTAGTTGTCTTCTATCAGGGCAACTTCAGCTATAAGTATTTTCTCTGCTCCCCAACTCACACAAAAGCACAATAAGTGCAGAGCAAGGGAACCCCTTCCTTTTCAAAAACAAAATGCAAAAAACAACAAAAACACAAAATGTAACTCAAATACACAAGGATCGATTCTATTTTGTCCTCAAGTCATATCAGAGTGTGAATAAACTTCTCTCTGGCTCTCTGACTTTTCAGCTTCCTAGTTTCTCAGTTTCTCAGCTCTAGCTCTTCACACCATGCTCCTCTTTTTCCTCTCCTTGCTCGGGAGCAAAAGAAAAGTCGTGAAAAGAGTAACACCAAAACATCACTTTCCACTTCTTGCCCCTTGGTTCTCAGGTCTCAGGGTCTGAGGTCTCAGTTTTTTTCCCAGTCATATCCATGCATAGTAAGGCAGCCCATTCTCCATCCTTGCTCCTTGATTGGTTTCTCAATGGGTCTGTCCTGTTCTTGTCCGGTCCCAGAAGCAGAGGTTCCTACCATTCACCAAAACTTTTCTAGGCAGAAAGAAGGCATATAAACATGTAAAATATGTATAGAATATATAGAAAAAGTGATCATTGCAGTCCCCAATCCCGATACACAGTCAGATACAGAACCAGAAGAAGAAAACCCTACTAGTTCGGCCAAAGAAATTCTTACTTGGTTAGGGAAAAATGAATTATGGGCTACAAACAATAGACATAGTAGAAAAGAAAATTGACACTTTACAACTTTTTGTACTTTGTACTTTGTAAGATTTGGGATGGAATAAGCCATAGGCCTATCAAGTCCATCCCCCCATGTCAAGTGGGGTATGCTTCAGTAACCCAAATAATTATTTAATGCTTTTTTAAATGTATCAAAGTCTTCAATATCTACAATATATTTGGGAAGTTTATTCCATACAGCTATTGTTCTTACTGTGAAAAAGTTATCCTGTCATTTTGTATTAGTTTTGGGTAACTCAAACTGATTGTTATGAGATCTTAAATTTAAATTCCTGTTGATGGAGGTAATGCCACATTCATGCATTAATGACTGACCTTTAAGAATGTTATAGAAAAAAAGACAGTCTACGCTACATCTCCTTAACTCTAGTGCCATTAAATTTAGACACTGGAGCCTAGCAGGATAAGGCAACCTAGATAAACTGGGTATAAATTTTGTAGCCCTTCATAGAATCATAAACATAGAAACATAGAATATGACGGCAGATAAGGACCGCTTGGCCCACCTAGTCTGCCCATTTCCCTACCTGATGGATAAGCTACAGATTCTAGTTAATCAACAGCTTACTTCCTCCTACCCCCACTAGAATGCCTTATGTCTGTCCCATGCATTCTTGAATTCTGCCACTGTTCCTGACTCTACAACATCCTCAGGAAGGCTGTTCCATGAATCCACAACACTCTCTGTGAAAAATACTTTCTAACATTACCTCTGAGCCATCGCCCCTCTATCTTCAAATTGTGCCCCCTTGTTCTTGCACATCTCTTCTTCTGAAAGATACTGCCCTCTTGTACTTTGTTAATTCCCTTGAGATATTTGAAAGTCTCTTGTCCCCCCTCTCCCTCCTTTCCTCAAGGGTATACATTTTAAGCTGCTTTAGTCTCTCCTCGTATGTCTTCTGCTGCAGACCCTTCACCATTTTGGTTGCCCTCCTCTGAATGGCCTCCACTCTGTCTATGTCTTTGCTGAGATGGGGTCTCCAGAATTGCACGCAGTACTCCAGATGGGGTCTCACTAACTGTCTGTACACAGGGATAACAACTTCCTATTTTCTACTGTAGATGCCTCTCCCTATGCATCCCAGTATCCCCCCAGCCCTCCTTACTGCCTTTTCACATTGCTTGCCCACCTTTAGGTCATCTGATATAATTACTCCTAGGTCTCTTTTGATTTTTGTTGTTGTTATTAACTCACCCCCCATTGTGTACTCTTCTCCTGGGTTTTTGTTTCCCAGATGCATTACCTTGCAATTCTTTGCATTGAATCTGAGCTGCCACATATTTGACCATTCCTTCAACCTTACCAAGTCACTTTTCATTCTTTCCACCCTACCTTGCGTATCAACCCTGTTGCAGATATTTGTGTCATCTGTAAAGAGACATACATTTCCTTCCAGGTGCTCTCCAATGTCACTTATAAAGACATTAAAGAGGACTGGTTCCAGTACCGAACCCTGCAATACCCTGCTAGTTACCCTCCTTTCTTCACTGTGGACTCTGTTTACTATTACCCTTTGCATCCTGTTATCAAGCCAGTTTTTTCAGGCTACCACCTTGGGACCCACTCCAAGGCTGGCTAACTTGTATATTAATCTTTTGTGTGAGACTATGTCAAATGCCTTGCTAAAATTTAGGTAGGCCATATCCACAGTCCCTCCCTGGTCTACTACTTTGGTCACCCAGTCAAAGAAATCTATTATGTTCATCTGACATGACCTTCCTGCAGTGAAACCATGATGCCTTGGGTCCTGTGCCCCACTGGCCTCTAGGTACTCAACAATTCTTTACTTCAGAAGAGATTCCTTCTCTGAACTCTCTCTATTAAGTCAATTTCTTGTTTGTAATATGGTGCCCAAAATGGTGAGGCATAATCCAAATGTGGGTACACATAATTACTGTATAGATTTAAAATGGCATGCTTGTCAGAGGTTATAAATGATCTTTTAATGATGTTGATGATTTTATTAGCCTTTTGGACCATATACCTAATATGAATTTTATGTTTGAATGAACTATCAATCATTACACCAAGATCCTTCTCATTATCTACTGTGCATAAGTCTACTGAGTCCAGAGTAAACATAGTGGGGATTATTTTTACCAAGGTGTATAACAGGGTACTTATTTAGGTTTAACTCCATTTAGTTGTCTCTGCACCATCTGTATATCATGTCAAGACTGTTTTGAAGAGATTTATGTTGGGACGGTGTACTGACCTCGTTGGATAGCTCAGTATCTTCAGCAAATTTGTTGATTTTTGAAGTTACACCTTTTATGTAGATCTGAAACAAAACAGTTGACTAGGAATGACCCAAAGACCGATCTCTGAGGCACACCACTTGTGACACCAATGAAAGTCGATAATGTACCTTGAACTCTAACCTCTTGGGTCCTATCTTGTAGCCAAGTATTGACCCATGATATAAGGTGGTCACTAAACTTCATATTTTGAAGTTTATTGATGCAAAAGTTGTGAGATACTTTATCAAATGTCTTTTTAAAGTCAATTAATATACTATCACATGGTTTTCCTTCATCCAGACTGTGGCTAACTGATTCATAAAAAACAGTTAGGTTTGTGAGACATGATCTTCTTTTGTAAATCCAAGTTGTATATTATCCATAATTCCCAATTGTATGGTTTCATCTTCAAATCTTTTTTTAAAGGTGTTTCTAGGATTTTACAGGGGACTGAGGTTAAACTTGTTGGGTAATAGTTTTCAGGAAGGAGCTTATTTCCTTTTTTTAAATATAGGACAAATAACAGCTGGTTTCCAATCAGAAGGTAATACTCCTTGCTTTATAGATTTATTAAAGAGAATGGTAAATGGTACAGCAACACTGGTTGAAAGATATTTTAAGTATTTAGGATTAATTCCATCACTTCCTAGTGAGGCATTTGATTTCAATTTTTTTTATTTATTTAGTTTTTGTTGACCGGGTAAGTGCACTAGACAAATCCTGCCTATTTTCTGGCACGACCTGAGGGAGGGGGATACAGATGAATGCCAACAGACTTTAAACCAGATTAAGCTGTTGGTGACATTTATAGTGAATGAGGGAAATTTGGCCAGGACACCGGGGAAATTCCCCTACTCTTTTCAATAAGTGCCATGGGATCTTTAACATCCACCTGAACTACCACCAATCCAAGCAGATGGGACCTCGGTTTAACATCTCATCTGAAAGATGGCACCTAAGAAGTGCAGCACCCCTCTCATGCTGCACTACAGTGTCAGTACTGGGGTATTAACCCAAGTTCCAGATGTGGGAACTGAACCCACAGCCCTATGATCTCCCGGCCTCAGAGGTGAGTGTGCTACCTACTGAGCCACTTGCACTATTTATCCATAAACTCCTTGATTTCAGTGGTGTTAAAATTAAGTGGTTCTTCTGAACCAATGACTGAGTTAGAGTTCAAGGTATCTTTTTTTATTGAAAACAGAAGAAAAATATTTATATAAGACTGAGGCTATTTCCAAAGGTCATTTGTGACTTCCCCATTTGATAATAAAGATTGCATTGTATTGTTTCCCTTGTTTAATTGATTAACATAGGAGAAGAAAGCTTTACTATTCCCCTTATTCATAGCTATTCTAAATTCTAAGTTTCTTCTTTCAATCTTGATCAACTGTTTAGTTTTCCTAAGTGCTTGTCTATATTTGGAATATGTTGGTCAGTCTTATTCCTTTTGTATTTTGTATATGTTTTTTCCTTTTTTTTTAATTTTTATTTTTAGTTTATTAGACATCCATGGTGGCACTGTTCCTTTTTTTCCTTTTTATTTGCTTAAGTGGAATGAACCAATCATCAGTTTTTTGTATTATATAAATAATGGTTAACCAACATTCATATACTGAAAGATTAGAATTGATATGATCCCAATTGATTGATTCCATTATATGATTGATAGCTGAATAATTTGCTTTATTATAGTCTTTGATGATATTGCAGTATTATTAATTATTCTAGTGACTTATGTGGTGCAGAGTATGGTACTGTGGACACTATTCCCCACTGGTGCATTAACTGTGATATCAGTGAATAGATTAGGTAAATTAGTCAGAACAAGGTCTAAGACATTGTCAACCCTAGTTGGCATATCTACAAATTGATCTAGGCCTATGGAGATTATAGAATTCAGAAGTAATTTTTCATGGTTATTTGTAGCTGTATTCATATTCCAGTTAATGCCAGGATAATTAAAGTCACCCATAACAGTAACATTATTTATCTCAATTATCTCAATAATCTCATTTATTAGTTGATTATTGTATTCAAGTGAGCTTGATGGTGACCTGTAATAGGATCCTATCAAAATATTATGGGTCAGTGATATCGTGACTTTTACCCAAATTGCTTCAATGATATCACTAACAGTGAATGCATTGATAGCAGAGAACTCACAGATGAAACTAAGTATAACAACACTTCAAGTGAGAGTCTCAAGCTTGGAAGATGATACTTCACCTCTACAGACACAGATAAGAGATATTGAATACCTAAATCAGGAATTTAAAAATAAACTAACCGCCTTCGAGGCACGGGCAAGAAGAAAAAATATTTAGGTGTTAGGAGTACTGGAAAGCTGGGATGCAATAAGACCAGTAAAGGAATCTCTAAAACAGATTTTTGTGTGAACTTGGGAACTGACATGAACAATATTCAAATGGATATAGACAGAGTGCATAGAACATTCTGTGCTAACAAGGATTCTTCTACATAACTGCCCCAGCACAATTATTGTGACTTTTTTTTTTTAATGGAAGATAGAGACTTTAATGTCTCAGGTCTATAAAAAAATGTATTTAATTGGAGCTGCTATATCTATATTTAATGACTACCCAGCAGAGATCCACCAAGAAAGGAAACAATTTGTGTTTTTTTAGACACAAACTTTAGATTAAAGACCATAAAGCCACAATGATCTTTCCAGCTAGATTGAAAGTAGTAGTAGAGGGAGTACAGTTAACTTACAATGAAGTTAAAGAAGTGTAAAATGACTTAAAAAACACCACACTTGTATGACTAAAAGGTTAAGAAGAGACAGAAATACACTTTTTCTTGCATTCACAATGTTGGGGATACGGTGTCTAGTTTGTATTTGTGTGGGGGTAATGAAATCATGAACACTGCCAACTGACATGAAAGATTTTTCTTTTTCATCCACGGGCCTAGCCAAGAGGTGGGGGGACAACTTGCAACATAAGTAATGGGCTACAATGGGAATCCAGGTTGATTCTAAAGCAAAAGAGTAAGAAATAAAGGTAATAGATTAATTTAGGGGGTAAAGGTCAGGGGTGGATCAAAATTGGGAATCAGTAGGAATATAGAAAAAAAGATGATTTTACATTGGTTATGGTACATTTTTTTATTCACAATGAGATGCTTAAGTGTGCTTTCCTGAACATAAATGGCACCCATTCCCCATAAATAGGAAAAGGGTGCTGAGTTACTTTAAAAAAATGAACACCCATTATATAGCACTGCAGGAGACTCAGTTAGATAAACAAGAAATAATGAAGTTAAAACAAAATGGATCATTCATTTATTCTCTTCAGAGGGATCACATAAGAGTGCAGGAATAGCAATACTATTTAGGAAAAGCCTCCCAATTTCAATTCTGGACAAATTATCAGATATAAATGATATAATTTTATTGGTAAAAGTAAAAGTCAATAACTTCATTATAACGGTAGGATCTATTTATGCTCCCTTTATTCAGTACAGGTCCTTTTTAGCTGAAATTACTGGAGCTCTTACTTCAATCCAGGCACAGAATACTGTTTAATGGGGGATTTCAATACATTATTTAACCCAGTTATTGATAAAACATCAAAAACAATACCTTCTAACAAGTACCAAGCTAAATTAATGGTATATGTTTTGCAGACACATGAATTAGTGAATGTATGAAGACTGTGGCACCCAAAAGACTTGGAATATACACATTATGATAAGAAAATAAAGGGTTCTCCTGAATAGATTGCATTTTTATATCAAAGGGGTTATTGTCTAGTACACATAACTCAAAAATCAATTCAGTACTAATGTCAGATCATGCATTAATAGAATTAGATATAAAAATGCAGGATATAAACAGAACATACTCTAAGCACTGGCAGTTTAATAATGACCTATTAGGGGACCCTGAATTTAGTGAAAAATTAAAAACCATCATTAGGGAATATTGGTATTATAATTACAATGGCTCACAAACTATCTCATCCTTATGGGATGCTTTTAAAGCAGTCTTGAGGGCACTATAGTTTCCTATATATTCCTATAGCTTCTTTACTTATAACCAAATAAAAGCTGAGATCCAAGCAATACATGATAAATGAAAGGAACCTGATATATTAGTAATAACAGATTATGAAACAAATGCTGAAGACTGGTATAACTTGAAACTCAAAAAATTTGAAGAATTAAATAAAAAAGTAGAAAAAATGATAAAAAATAAAAGAAAAATATGTACAAGGGCACAAATCAGGCAGCATGTTGGCATTTTTGTTAAAAAACAAAGGGAGCAAACTAGAATTGCACATTTGGAAGATGAAACATGGAAATTACATTACAAAGATACATAAATGGGTGAAATTGTGAAAGAGACCTACAAAAAAAATCTATCAAAGGAGGTTAGATCCAGAATAAAACAAACAATAGATTATTTAAACACCATGGGCCCGATATTCAAAACTTTCCCCTAGGGCTAAATTAGCATTGCCTAGCATGCAAACATAGCCCAGAGGAAAAAGCAAGCTATATTCAAAAGGAATAGCCAGGGGCAAACAGCTTCTGAATATAGCATGGGAATGAGGCTGGGCAAACTGGGCTGGGAGTGCAGGGTAAACTTAGCCCTGGAATAAGACAGCTCTGAATATAGCAACCAGGAAGTGCAAACCACAACAGCAACACAGTGCACAGTGATGTGAAGGTAGGTAGAGGTGAACTATGTGGCCAATGTGTGTGCCAGCAAATGCATGGACCCAGTACAACTGCAGGCAGCAGCACATGTGAAAGTACAGTGTGCAAAACTGTATAATATTCCCCGAACTGTTAGCATAGCACTAACACATTTGAGCGGGTTTGGCATGGATCTAAGCCATTTGCCTGGTACAAACACATTTGCCTGCCACTAAACTTTGTCATATTCAAAAGTGACATGCAAATGAGCCTACATAGGCAGTCTCGAGGCAAACATCTAGATTAGCATCTCATTAATCCTTGATTTGCATGCAGTTTTCCCAGCATTACTGCAGGGTCCCACAGTGCCCACCTGTAGGTCAGTCTGGAAATACAGGGGCTGGACAGGTCTGCCTGCAGCACCACCTGTACATCAGTCTGGCAGTGCATGATGATAGCTGCAGGCTACATGTATACAGTACAGCATAGCATATTGTACCCCGGGGACAACACAGCATAGGCACAGATGGTGGTGATGCTGCATGCAACTGTCACACTGTAGGTCATGCTACAGTGCACAACAGACACTACAGTAGCAAGGGGACCAGTAGTGTGAGGGACAGAGCAATGCCTATGGTGTGTAGGGCAGTGATGACCACTGCACTGTACACAGTGACAGGCCCAACTTGCAGGTGTTTACTGACAGGGGACATTACTGTTACGCTGTTGTGTGATCCACAGATGCTTCACCTCTGGCATGGGATGCTCACAGTGATATATATGTGGCTGGCTATGTGTGCTGTAGCATTTGTACAACTGTGTGGTACATGGCTTGGGGGTGCACATATGATCAGACAGGCACACTGGTGTTGGGGTATTCCCAACACTGGCCCATGTGAACTGCATGATGTGTCCCAGCCTTGTGGCCACACCTGGTCTATAGCACAGCATGGCCACCTATAAACCCTCCCCTTAACATCCTCTATGCCCACACTTCTGCATGTGTGTGCTGGCATCTGTCCACAGAAGAGTGGTCTGCAGGTGTGTGCTGTATGGCCACACTGCCATGGTTTCCACTGGTGGCTGGGTCACCACTTACTGCCTGACATGGCTGGGACTGGTGGCAGATGATGGCATCATTGTGATGCCATCAGTGAGCAGCATGTTTTCTCTATGTCTAGCTTTGTCTGTGTGTCTTATTTATTTGTTAGGGTTGCAAAACAAAATGCAAATGCTGCGCAAACACTGCACAAAGCCAAAATGTCATGCAAAGCTGATTGCCCAGTGTTAAGACTACCTTTTCCAAGGTGGTAATTTTCACCACACTAGGTGTCATGCTAAGCTGCGCAAAACCACTTTGTGTGGTGCTAGTTGCTGAATATGGCATTGTGCCTGTATTCATGTACATGCCCCCTCAGTTTGCCCCTTACATACATTATGATTTTGCCCAGTGCTAATGCAGTTTGTGCATGCTATTTGGCCTTTTGAATATAGCAAACCTGCGCTAATCCCCCTCTAAACCTGTGCAAATGGTTTGACCCTAGTGCAAAGTTTTGAATATCTGGCCCCATATTTCTGCCACAGTTGGTATGCAATAATGAAAACTTTACAAAAGTAGAAATACAGGAAGTAATAAAAAATCTACCTATACATAAAAGTCCAGGCATGAATGGTTTTACTACTGAGTTCTACATAACCTTTACGGATGAACTTATGCCTTGGTTATATATTATTTTTCAGGAGTTAACCACAAAAGAAACTTTGTTACCACATGCAATGGAAGAAGCAAAAATCATTTTCATTTTAAAACAGGAAACAAACAGCTAAAATCAAAAACTATAGACCTATAGCATTACTGAACATTGATTATAAAATTCTGGCAAAATTAATAGTAAATAGAATTAAAACCAAACTGCCAGATAAAATACATGGAGCTCATGTTTGGGTTTATAAAGGGATGTACTATCTCACAAGCAACTAGAAGAGTCCAGTCTATTTCATATTTTGCACAAAACGATGGTATACAAACTTGTGCAGCAGCAATCGATGCTTCTAAAGCTTTTGACATACTATATAGCACTTTTATGTTGGAAGCTTTAAAACATTGGGGTATTTCAGGAAAGTTATTAAAGCTTAGATAATGGCTAAAGCAAAACTAGCATCCTGATTGGCTAAAACTGCCTGCCACCCGGGCCGTTATTTCTCAACAATGGCCCGCTGAAAAACAAGTTCCACTTGGCACTTCCCTATATCTAACACTATCCTTGTGCACCCCAAAATCAAAACCTGCCACCTGCCATTTTTTCCCTCGCTTGCTTAGCCAAACTGACTTCTCTACACACTGTTGCACCACACACCAAAATAAATGTATGACAATGCGAAACATTTTTTTCTTTCTTAATAACTTAAATGTCCTTACTAGTTTGCACTCCCTCTCAAGATACTTTTACACTGAGTTCCAGAGTCACGTGGTGCCACATTTCAGACCTCAAAAAACAAAAAATAAACAGGTACCTATCTTCAGATACATATAAACAGGCAATATAAAGTAAAATAAACACCTCTCATCTCTGTTTCTGTGTCTAACCGAGGAACAGGGGAGACACAAATCGAGGCAACAAGCTAAAGAAGCAGCTCTCCTATCTCACTGTGTGGAAACAGAAAGCAAAAGTACAAGCTCATGGCACACATAAAAACATGGCAGTGCCCTCCTGTGGTCATTCCATTACTGCAGGGATTACTTTACTTGAAGTTACTTTTTTGGTTTTTTATATAGTTTTCATATACAAATATTTATTGTTGTATAGTTTTCCAAAACATTACAGCTATAGCCCATTATCTAAGTGTAATAATACCCTCCAGTTTGGGTGTTATGGGATATAATGGACCTTCTAGGGGCTATAAGGCCCTCTGCCTGCATCATCGAGCCTCGTTACACCCCTGGGCAGTCCGTTATATCTCAATAATGCCCACCCTGTCGGGTATTATTACTTCCTTATCACCTTGTTATATAAAAGCACTACAGTCTGATTTATAGTCAACTCATATTTAAGACAACCTTTCATGATGTTGAATGGGGTAAAACAGGGGTAATCCCTTTCTCCAGTTCTTTTTATTCTATCTCCAGAACCTCTCTTAATGAAAATAAAGAGTAATCACTACATTAAATGTCGCAATATAAACAATCAACAAAATGTAATGTTTTTGCAGATGATATTCTCCTTGCACACAATATAAACATGTCAATACCCACTGTCAAGGAAGAAATTGAAAAATATGTTTTTTTAAGTGGGTTACTCTTTGAACAAACAAAAATCTACTATAATTGAAACATTTGGAGAAGAATATAACTTAAGTCCAGGCATTTTAAAGGAACTTAAGTTAAGTAATCAATGTAAGTATCTGGGTATTACTTTAACAAGCAAGCAAGAAGACATCATCTAAAGAAATTATGATTATGCAAAAAATAGAAGAAGGGTACTACTGGATAATTGGGAAAACCTGTCTCTTTCATTATGGGGCTGAATCAAAACAATTAAAAATGATGGCATTGCCACATTTAATTTATGTCATTTAAAATATTATAGGAGCCCTGACTGTATTATGCTTTAATGATGTAAGAGGAATCTTTAGAAAATTCTTATGGTGGGAGGAGCCAAGAATAGCATGGCAGGAATTAACATACTCAAGAAAAGAAGGTGGCTACCGTAGTCCAATCCAATAAAATATGAAGTGGCATTTCAACTCAAAATTCTATGGGAATGGGCATTTTTTTCCACAAGAAGAAGTTATGTGGGGAACAGGTTTTTGGGAAGATCTTAACTGGGCAGACTCAAACAACTGGTTGAATGAAATTGATAAAGGACTGAAGTTCCCACTAATATTGTATCCTTTAAAAAGTGAACTTGTTCAAGTGGACACAGTTGAAGAACAGTAAAATATTCCCATAGCTATTTTTGAACATATGGGGTAATACTAATGTTAAAAAGAGTAAAATTAAGAATAAGGTATCATTGTCCACCAGAGCCCCTCAAATAAAGACACTGACAAGATATGTGTGGGTGCTCAGTTTGGGCAATTAATTTACTTAACTAAAATTTTTATTTTCCATATACATATCCATTCCACTTTTACAATTTTACATCTCTCACACTTTTATTACACACATTGTTATTCATTTAAATACATTCATGTTAATACTTTTCTCATCTTCCTTCCTTCTTCTGCCCCTCAGATGTACATCATGGGGGGATGCCACTTCTTTTCCTCCATTCGAGCAAGGAGGGTAAGTGCGTTCACCCATACCCCCAGTTCTTGCTGGCTTGTCCTCTGTCACCTCTTTTTTGTTCTACCTTATTTTTCTCACCTTTTCCTATCCTCCTCCTCACTTATTTCCACTAGTCCACCTCCAGCCTGCGATGGATGGTGGAATTCCCCCTTTTTATTCTTCCTCCTTTATCCCTTTCTTACCACCTTCTATCCCACATCCAGGCCTCCTGACAAGTGTACCCCATCACCCCGTAAAATTCATCTACAAGTTCTAGAACCCCGTGATATATGACTAAGCCCCACAAACTCCCAAATAACCTGCCCACCATTGCATTCATCCTCTTCCAGGCCCTGTCCATTGCTTTGTGGCTATCCACCTGCTGCCAAACCCATCTTGGTGTAATGTCAGACCATGCCAGAGTAACCTCTGGCCACCATCCCTTTATTGTTTCCAAGTCCTGCTTGATTTGATAAATTATGTCCTTCCATGGCCTTGTCCCCAGATAATTTCGTGCCAGGTAAATGACGATGACATCTAGCTGGCTGTGGTCCTTTCTGGCTTCTCTTAGCATTGGAAACAAATGCACCCACCTCATACTCTTCAGGCCTCTCCATGTTAATCTTGTATCATTGATGTTCATGTGCAGCTGTTTCCCCCCTTGCCACCTGGATGCCCACTTTTCCACCCAGTGCACAAATGAGTGCCCACATATCTACGCCTCAAGTTTCCTTGTCCTCCCTGGGTCAGCATAAGCAGAAACATAATTAGTTCTGACACCATATGCTCCTTTTCCCCTCCTGCCCCCCACCTCCCCCTCCCCCGGTTATTCCCTGCACTCTAGGTGGTCATCTGGGTCTGCACCTGCTATGGGAGAAAGAAAATTAGCATTTTTCCTTGAGGTTGCAGATATATTTCTTGTAACTACCTGAAGCCCACCAGCCCTCCTCTTTAATGGTACTTGGCATATCACCCTGTACTGCCTTCATTGAGATTGCCCCTATCCTGAACGAGTGTGATGAGTACCTGCCTGGCTGTTCCCCAAAAAAGGTCATCCCTTTTTTTAATACTGCTGTCACTTGGTAGGCTGTTATTACTGTCCCATTTCCATGCAGAAATATCATTGGGTTCCCACCTTTTGGGTGCCCCATCATGTACATGTGTAAGGCCCCAGTTGGACATATGGCTGCATTTCCATGATGCCTCAGCCATACCCTGGCCCTCACCCTTGCTGGTCTGTCTTGGACCTCCTGATAAACACAGTTATGCCCTGCTCTGTCCATATTGTGTCATCCCAATGTATCCCAGCAGAAGAGTCCTTCCCCCCATGTCTTACCACCTCATTGACCCTAAACGCCCCACTGTACATTGTGGCATATAGCTCCCTGAGCATGATTGCTTCACTGCTTGAGGTGCAGATGTGCTGTAAGGCCCCTATCAGCTTCTCAATCAGCCCTTCCAACATCGGCCTTCTAGCGTCCTTGACCCTCTCAGCCCCCCCAGCCAACCCTTCATCATCCTTCATACTAAATTACATTTTGTGGGGACCGCCTACCCTTTTAACATGCACACTTGCCCTATGGCTGTTAAGTCCACTCCTATTGTTGCCTGGGCCATCTTTTGTCTCCATCCTGCCACTATGAATTTAGCTACTTGTTTCCTTGTAACTACACCACTTACCTGTCCACTGTTTTGACTCAGAAAATTTTGAAATGACGTCCAAGAGGCTTTATATGCCCTCAGAGTCCTAGGGAATCAGGAGTTGCAGAACAATAATTCAGCTCCCCCAGTCCAATCTTCCATACATAACCTGGGATATTGGGCTGGCTGGTTTCTGCTCCTGGTGCAATGGCTTAAAACTTGTCCATCTACAAGTGGGAGAGGCAGTCAGCTAACACATTGTCTATGCCATCGATGTGTATATGTCTAGCCCTAAAAGACATATTCAGTGTCAGACCTAACAGGACTAATTGCCTCAGTATCCTCATGACTCTATTGGACTTCATCCCCTTTTTGTTTAACACCTCAACCACAGCCATGTTGTCACTCCAGAATGTGACCTGCTTATTCCACAAGTCCTCTCCCCATGTCACCACCACTACCCATATGGGGAAAATCTCCAGGAAGGTGATGTCCCTAGTTACCCCTGCCTGTACCCACTCTCTTGGCCATGGTCCCATGAACCACTTTCCCCTGAAGTATGCCCCCATGCCTATCCCACGACAGCATCCTTGTAAAGCTGCAGGTCTGTATTAAACACCCAGTCATCCTGTCAGAACATCCTCCCATTGTAGCCTTCCAGGAAATGTTTCCAAACCTCCAGGTATTCCCTCAGACCCTTGGTAATGTTGACCCAATGGTGGGGCTGGGCTGCTCCTCACATGGCCCAGGCCAGACACCTTGTAAATATGCACCCTATGGCTATAGCCCTGCATGTGAAGTTCAGATGTCCCAACAGTTGCTGTATCTGTCTCAGCTGTACCATGTGTCTCCCTTTTACCTCTCCCAACAGGGCCCCCAGCTTTTTTACTTTCTGCTCTAGTAATCAAAATAGCTCCCCCACTGTGTCTATTTCAATACCCAGGAATTCCATCATCTGGCTGGGCCCCTCGGTCTTATCCTTGGCCAGCAGCACACAAAACTCTGGACACATATCCTTGAAGTCCCTCAAAATCCTTTCTGTCTCCCTTTGTCATTCCCCAATAAATAAAAAGTAGTCTAGGTAGTGAACCACTGTGTGGTACCCATACCTTTCTTTGTTTACCCATTGTAGCCATGTGCTGAACATCTCAAATGTAGCACATGTCACCAAGCATCCCATGGGCATGGCCTAATCAAAATAGTATCTTCCTCCCACCTTGAAGCCCAGGTGGTTCCAATCTGCTGGCTGGACTGGTAACAACTGAAAAGCCATCTCTTTTTCCATTTTTGCCAGCCAAGGCCCCCATGTCACCCTAATTAGCCTTACTGCTTCCTCCAGAGTGGTGTATGTCAACCTGCTGTCCTCTTCACCAGTGTAGTCATTGACAGAGTCCCCCTCCGGGTATAAGAAGTGATGTATCACTCGATACTCACCTGCTTGTTTCTTTGGTACCAGCCCCAGTGGAGAGATTCTCATATCTGGCAGAGGTGGTATCCCAAATGACCCCTCCACCCTGCCAATATCGATCTCCTTTTGAATTTTTTGTGCCAACAAGGCCTCTTTTCTTTGTATGGACTTCAAGTTCTTTGCTCAGGTCCCTTTCCTATTCCCTTGAGATTGCAAGCTAAACCCCCTTTGGAAACCCTCTACCAACCACTTGGCAGCCCTTTCTTTTGGAGCAATATTGTGAGATCCCGAGCCTGTGCCCCTGCTTACATACCCCACCCTCGGAGCCTGCCATGTCCAATCACAGGCTCCCACCTCACCCTTTCATGGCCCCTCCCCTTGTGTGACCTCACTTGACTCCTCCCTCCTTTGTGACCTCACCTCTGTCACTCTTTCTCCTTGCCCCCTCCCCATTTTCTGCCTTCTCCACACTCACTTGCCAGGCCTGGGGACAATGAGGTCTGCTGTTTTAGTTGGCAACCCTCTTTAGCAGAATTAAATATCACCCAAAAGAGGATGTAATTAATAGATGAGGAGGGTTTTATTCCCCTGGATTGTATTTACAACCTTTTCCTAGGGCAGAATAAACAAAACTGATTTCCTTATTATACTGTTAAAAGTATATTCAATAAACACATTTATAAAGGTAAAAAACAAGATTTGATGGTAAGAAGAGATAAACAGACAAGATTAATGGAGAAAAAGGCAGACAATATATTTCAAAGACTATACATGATACTGACAACAGATAAAAATGATCCACGTGAGAAACTAAATATTAAATGGAGTAAGGAAGCCGGGTTATTTTATACAAATCAACAATGGAGGAATTTCAGGATTAAAATGAACAAAGATTATATCTTTGCTAAAAATAAAACAATTCAAAAAAGATTATAGATTATGCATATTTTACACCTAAGATAATTGGAAATATATCTAAAGGTAGAAATAAACTCTGTTGGCATGAATGTGGGGTTACTGGAGATTTGTATCACTGTATTTGGGGCTGCAAGTTTCTACAAGAATAGTGGGGTGAAACCAATACAATTATTTTTAAAAAATGTTGGACCTAAACCTTCCACTACAATTTGACCTAATGATATTAAAGGGACACTGTCAACCCCGTTAGGCCTCAAAGTGTCCCTAGTTTAAATAACACATTTTATGATTGTTCACATTCTAGAGAGACAATTGATGCAGCTGGTAGTTTGATTCAGATCCCTTTTTTTCTTTTAAAAGTGAAAACTGGGGGTGTGTGGCTTGAACGCCGAGGAAGATGGACACTTAAACCTTTGGCTTATTTATTTATTTATTTGCTTTTGTTAACCGGGTAAGCACACTAGACAGCCAAGTGCCTATTTTCAGGTGCAACCCAGCTACTACAATCTGATGGAAAACATGGACATCCAGGGACTCTGACCCTCCTCAGGCAATAATATGTTGCCGTAGCCCTTTCTTGTTGCTCAGCATGGGTTATATTGCGACAAGCGAGCCAGCATATTGTCCTGTGGTGCCGGTCACTGTGCGACCCTCCGATGACCTGAGCAGGCCCCAAATCACTGACTTTGTGTGGTGGTCCCCTGGTATTGCTTAGCTAGTGGCGGTCTCTACAACACGTCTGTCCGCAATCAGCTGAATCTCCATGGGAGAACACGTACTAACAACTCCTGCCTCACCTTAACCTTTGGGAAACATTACTGCAACAGTCTAGGCATGACCTCTCCTAAACCTCCTACACATGGCCTGGGCATACCTCCTAAAGAAACATCCGTTGCCCCAGAGGATGTAAGTGCCTCACTGCAACACATCACTGCTAAGTTAGAGACTCTCTTAACAAGGATAGATACTATTTCAGCGACCTTGTCTGGTATGGTTGCTGAAGTGCAGGTGCTCAATGATAAGCTGAACATCTTGGAGCAATGCACAGATGATTTAGAAGTTGGTCAAGCCAAAATACTGCAGCAATTACAGGAGCAGGATGAGAAGCTGGCTACCCTGTGGTGATGGGCAGAGGACCAAGAGAACTGTGGATGATGCAACAATATTAGAATCCTCAGAATTCCTGAGGGTTCTGAAGGCCAGAGTACAGAGAGGTTCCCAAATGAAGAGATCCCCAAAATGCTTGGGGATAGATGGCATGGGCCAATTGAGGTGGAAAGGGCACATCACATACCCAGTGGCTTCTGATCTGAATGTGTCTCTCCTAGGCCAATTATCCCTTACATACTGCGATACTCCACCAAGGAAAAAGCGCTGAGGGAAGCTCAAGACAGGGATGAACTCATGTGGCATGGGGCTAAAGTGTCCTTTTTCAGAGATTTCTCTACGGAGGTAGCTGTTCGTAGGAAAGCTTTTATTCTTATCAAAAAATTGCTGGCAGCACAGGGGTTAAAATATGGCTTTAGGAACTTGGCCTACCTTTACATGTCCTGAGATGGCAGGGACATAGTAGCTGAGACACCTCAGGAGATTGAAACCTGGGCCCTCAAGTACTGGCTTCAGATGTCCCTTAGTACTGCAACTCCCAAAAGGCTATGGGCTCCAGGACCATGAACACGGGACAGGAGGAGCCAATTCCCAGGTGATGGTTACAGGGAGGAGTATAATTATGCCTGGACAGTGTCACCACTAAATGCCTGCCCCAGGTCCCCTCCTCTTCTGAAGCCATTGGGACAGAAAAGCAACCACAAAGCAGCCCTACAATGGCCAGCAGGTCAATCCTCTTCCTTTCTACCTCAGCGAGGACCACATCAAATGACCCAGATATGCCAATGCTCCTTGAGAGACCAGGGATCTTCTTTCAAGGGCCCAGGAACAGCACCACCCACAAAGCAGACCAAGGATGAACACCCTACTCCAGACCAACCCAACATGCAAGACATCTCTGATGAATTCATTATGGAGGTGGCTGATTCCTCATACTGGGTAGACTTTCCCTCAGATCTGGTGGACTGTCAGGACTTTTCCAACATCCAGTTAAACCTGGGTTGCTAATCTTCGCAGAAGCACCATCTGAGGATCCCACGCATCGTATAACATGACCTGCTGCCACTGGGGAGCAAGCCCCTAATGACTGAATGCATCATGTCTGTATTGTTTCCTTTTGGTTATCTACTCAGCCTCTCCCCTATTACAACAATGCCATTTAGTGACATCATCGGTGATGTCCGAAGTGGGAAGGACCACCCTCACCCACTGCAACGTGCTGGCAAATGCTGGCTAAATCTTCTGTGGGTGACTTTGGAGGGTGTCTAAACCCCAAATTCTAGAGTAATTTAACTAATGGATCCTGTACCTGGCCTGATAAGTGTACCTTTCCTAGCGGATCACTCTCCTGGTGGTACATGCCTCCCCCTCCAGTAGACAACTTGGCCCCACTCAAACTAATAGGCTCTGTTAGAACCCTCTGTCTCCTGCAGCAGTCACTGCTTAGCCCTGGGGGACCACTGAGGGCACTGTGCCTAGCCTCGGTCTACACACTGAGAGGAAAAATGTTAGCCTCATTGGCTATGTATATTTTGAACCTCCTCCATGCCTTAAAGTGACGAAGACCCTACCTTCCCTTCCCGGGTCTCTCCCTTTCCCCCTCATCTTGGGTTCCAACTTCCACCCCTCCACCCCATTCTGGTTGCCTTACCTTTTTATATTTCATGTGATAGCTGGGAACAGAGCAATGTGTTGTAGGTTGGTTACTCTCCACTTCTCCCCACATAGGTAAAAGGTCAGCGCAGCTGAGTGCTCCTCTCTGACAGAGTAGAGGACTGCACCCTCATGCATACACCAATTCATCTTTAGCTTTTTTCTTACCTAATCATTTATAGTTCTGAAATTTCTAGTGGATAATAGTTTTATTAATCTACCCTTTAGTGGGGAAACTGTTGCATTTACAGTAGCTTTAATTCTAATAGACGTTCACTTCATCCACATATCTAGTACTTTAACTCAATTGTTACTCTTGTACCAAGTTATTATTTCCATTGTACCTATTGAGCAGACTACCTTTTCTTATCACTCAGCTGACCCTCCCTCCCTTGTCTCAGGTAACCTGTTTACTCCTGCTTCTCTATCCCTATTGGACTTGGGTGGTGAGTACCTGTACTTTATTCATCCTTGGGAACTACAATGCAGAATTCCAATGCAGGTGTAACACTTATATCATGCAATGTGAAGGGCTTAAACCACCCAGTTAAGCGATCTATGGTCCTTAGACACTTAAACTCCTTGCAGATGGATATTGCACTTATCCAGGAGATGCACCTCACTGCAAGAACTGTATTGTGGCTGAAGAGGTCATGGGTAGGTAGTGTTATAGTGAGCTCAGTGTCAACTAAATCTAAAGGTGTGGCCATTTTGATTCAGAAATCATGCTCCTGGTCACAGGAGCAAGTGGCCTCAGATGCTCAAGACCGCTGGATAGTGGTTCAGTTCTCTCACCCCGGGGGGGGGGGACATGTTGTGCTAGCAAACATGTATGATCCAAATATGGACAAGCTAGAAACCCTGCTGGATTTCAACCAGGCCACAGAGTCCCTGGCTGCTGGTCACCCTCAGATTCCTATTATGATTGAAGGTGACTTTAATCTCACCTTAGATATCTTTCTGGATAAATCCAAGCCAACCCACCAAGTACACCCCAAAATGGCATTGGCCTTGCAGGGAATCATGATGGAGTGGGGAATGACTGATTTGTGGTGAAGAGATCACCCATCAGGGCAAGACTACTCCTTCTTTTCCTCTGTCCACACCACATATAGCTGGATTGATTTCTGACTAGCTAATGCCCCTGCTGCCCAAGATGTCACTTTCATTAGAATAAACAACATTCTCATCTCAGACTATGCCCCAGTCTCATGTCTCTATACTCCCTCTGGGCATAGCAGGTTGAGTACCAGATGGTGCTGCAGTCCTCTACTCCTTTGAGAACCCCAGTTTCAGTCTATGATATGGGAGACAGCCAGAGTTTACTTCTTTCTTAATCATGCCGTGGAAACATCCGCTGCTACAGTCTGGGAGGCCTTCAAGGCTGTTTTGAGAAGGCATATCATTGCCTATATGGCCCAACAAAATAAAGCCAGCAGGGTAGACCTAAATAACCTGCAATCTGAACTCTCAACATTGGAAGCCAGATTTAAGGCCTCCACTGCCCGCACACCCGATCCGGTGCTTCTTCGGGAGATAGTCGGACTAAAATACTGTATAAACACAATGCTGCAACAAAAGGCAGAATGGATGGTGGTTAGGTCTAAACACGCTCACTGGGAGGGAGGCGATAAAGGGGGAAACTTCTGGCCTTTCAATTAAGAAAGCAACAGACTGCCTTGCATATCCATGCCCTTAGAAGCTCAAGAGATCTTATGGTCACAGGCCCTAAACAGATCAATGAATGTATGCAGCACTTTTATCAGTGGCTGTATCAGTCACATGCAACCTTAGATCCAAATCAATTGGAGCACCATTTGGAAGACTTCTGCTCTGCCTCTAACACCCCTCAATTACCCGACAATATAAAGAAGGCTTTGGATAAGCCCTTCACAGAGACAGAGCTACTGAATGCCCTAAATCAACTGGCCAAAGGCAAGTCGCCCGGACCCGATGGTATGACTACAGAATTGTATCAAACCATGAGTACAGAAATTAGTACCTCCCTTCTCTCTGTATTACAAGAGGCTCATGTGACTGGCATTCTCCCCCTCCACTATACATGAAGCCGTGATCACACTCCTTCCAAATAAATCAGATTACCCCCTAAACTATGCCAATTACCACCCTATTTTCCTCATCTCAGTTGATAACAAAATCGCAGCCAAGATGCTCACCACTCAACTGATGGAAGCCATACCCTCTATCATACACCCATCCCAAGTGAGTTTTACTAAAGGATGGGCTGCAATCGATAATATCAGACTGTTCGTTAATCTTAAGTGGCTTGCAATGCTTTCCATTACTCCTATAGCAGCGATGGTGGTAGATTTTTCTAAAGCATTTGACTCTGTAGAATGGCCCTACCTCCATGAAATACTCCAGCTCTATGGGTTCAGTCCATACTTTAGACAATGGATCTGAGTACTGTATAATGCCCCCCTCACTAGAATTCTAACAAATAAGGACATCTCCCACTCCTTTCCCCTGCAGCGGGGTACATGGCAGGGCTGGCCCTTATCCCCCTACTATTCCTGGTGGCTCTAGACTTGCTTACATGGAAGTTACAGGCCACTGAATGTATTAAGTGCATACAGGTAGGTCTGCATACATACCTGACTGCCTTGTATGCAGATGACTTACTTCTAATATTAACCCGCCCAAAGGAATCCCTTCCCAGCATCTTAGAAACCTTGAGAGTTCACCCAGTTGTCTGGTCTGCAAATTAATCAGAAAAAAACTTGCAATTACCCCCCTTAATACAGCTTGCACAAATACCTGCCTGCAAGGATTAGACTTAACCTGAGCTCCACACAGCTTCTCATATCTAGGCATAAACATTTCTTTCAATTAGAAGCACCTAGAATATGGGAATTTTGGCCCTTTAATAACTCTGTTAATGATGGAAGTGAACCACTGGTGCCATCTTAACCTTTCCCTTCCAGGTAAGGTCACCATGATCCGAATGCTCCTCCTACCCAGAGTGGTATACCTTCTCAACAGTCTCCCCATTACCCTATCAGGCAGTGTTCCACCTTTTAGACAAACTGATATAATTTGTCCTCTGGGAGGGCAAGACACCAAGATGGAGCCACAGTAAAATGCAGGCTCATTGGTCTAAGGGGCGCATGGGATGTCCCTGGCTGCAGAGATACCATTGGTCCTATCTCTTCACCCAAGCTACCAAATGGTTCATTCCTTCTTCCTCCTCACCTACCCAATGGGTTCAGCAGGAATCTCGACTGTTGCAGAACACCCCCTTATGCCTGTTGCTAACAAATGCCCCTATTACTCCCAGCAAGCTCACCCCGGTCATGGCTGAGACCAGGAAGGTGTGGTTCAGACTCTTGGCAGCTTCTTATACTTTGATGACACCAAGCATCATACCATTCTGATATCTGGCTCTCTGGCTTAACCAACTTATCACGGTGGATAATAAGTCACTTCACTGACCGACATGGGAAAATAAGGGGATCTGAACTGTCCAAGACCTTTATATGCCCAACTCCTCCAAACACATGTCATTCAAGCAGCTCAAGACTCGCTATTCTCTTCAGTCTAATGACTTTTGGAGATACTTGCAACTGCATAGTGTGATTCAATCTCTTAGTTGGGCTCACCTTGCTGACCCCAAATGGCACTGGTTGGCCTCCTTACATCTAAAACCCTCTTCTCAAGGCATAGCAGGGCAATTCTACAGTACATGGTGTGAGGCACAACCTGTTCATACTGAGTCATGTAGGGTGGCCTGGAGTGCAGATCTCAATATGCCTATCACTCCAGAAACATGGTCTCGATGCCTACATCAAGTGCACTCCACATATAAGGATGTTAAGAGTCAACTAATTCAACTCAAAATTCTCCTCAGGTGTACAGCACCCCCGCTGTCCTTCACTCATGGGGCATTCTTCCCCATGCAAAGTGTTGGAGATGTCGGCATGATCTGGCAAATATCTTGAACCTTCTGTGGAACTGTCTGGACTTGACTCCTTTTTGGTCAGCCACAGCAAAGGACTGCTCTGGGGTACTGGGGCTACATATTGACATTTCCAATCCATTACTTCTACTGGGAGACTCTGCTCCTTTGGACCAACTGCCAATGCCACACAAAAACTGGCTCTTAGTAGCCCTCCTGGAGGCTAAAAGGCTCCTACTCCTGTCTTGGAGACAAGCGTCACCTCCATCTATCTCCCAGTGGCACTCCACCTTAGCTAGACTAGCCACCTTTGAAAGGCTCACTTGCACCAATAGAAGGCAGCTTCCTTTATACTATAGGAAATGGGGAGCATACCTCAATTCCTCTTTATGTAGGGCTCCGCTTCCCCCAGGCAATCCCCCCATTCAATAAGGCCTACTGACATGGAAGTCTCTCAGTCAGTTACACCCTTAGGAGCTAAATGTGACTGCCGCTGAGCAGCTATAACCTCTCCTGCTCAAATATGCTTCTCTTTACCTTTAAATCTTTTCCTTTATCTCACTGTTAATCTACCTTTCTGGATGCCTCTAAATGCTATTAACAAGAGTGACCTTGGGCTCTTAGATATATAGATTGTTGAGCTATTGTCTGTAAGAATTGTTGTTGGGCCTAGATCCTTATGCCTAAGCTATGTTGGCATGTAACACTTTCTGTTTAAGAATCTTAAAGGATGTCTGAATGTATATGGCTATGGACAGAAATATATGTGTAACTCCTTATGTCCTGGTAAGTTATGTATAACCTGGACTGTCTATTTTGAGAACTCCATACTATATTTCAAGGGTATGTACCTCTCCTTTGTTCACAACTATAATGAATAAATAAAAAACATTATATAATAAAAAAAAGTGAAAAACTGACTGCCCACCATACCGGTGTTACCACACCAAAACATGTTTGTTTACATTTCTTGACCAGCTCCCACTGCATCTTTCTTGGACTCTGGAACACCCCCAACACAATGCAGGCACTCATTATACAGTGGGAGCAAAGACTACTGTATCATGAGTGGCTGCACTATTTGAGAGTGCTTCTAATTTTCAGTAAATGTGCACTAAGAGTAGTTCAATGATTTGAAGCAATACAAAGCTGAGTATAGTCATACATTACCGTGCATTTCAGTTCTAATAAGCAAGGAGGCAGATGAAACAACCAGAAACATAAATGAATTTTAGAGAAAGTAAGCAATCATAAAATGTGGGTTTTTACCTAAAAATAATATGATGCAAAAAAGGCTGACAGTGTCTCTTCAAATAATACATCTAAACTTAAAATGAACAACAGTCACAGAAACTTGTTTTATTTCGGGACAATGATAACCAAAAGAATGATTCTTGAAAACTGGAATATGCCTTCTATAGGAAAATGTTATGCTACTAAATGGTGGTTTATGGTTAGGGAGGATGCTCAAATAGAATCACTATGGGAAGATATGGATAATTATGCAAGTAACAGGGAGCCAACCTGGAGAGAAATACCAGCCATGTTACCACCTTTGGTTAACTTACAAAAGATTGATTCTATAATGGAATATGTTCCTTTCTTTTATCCCAGAAAGAGGAAGGGGAAGGGGAGAGAATGATTAGTAAATGGAGCAATTCAAATTATATATATTGGAATGATTCTGATTATAAGCAAAAAGATTAACTTAAAGGATACCTAAACAACAGTTTGACAACAAACTATTCAAAAATCTGACTCCGTAGGTGACTAAAGGAAAGGCTGCTGTATTCTTTAATGTGAAAACTACATTTACATAATTTACCTAAATATGGTTCCAGAGCACTTGAAAATTGCAAAATCAACCTTCCAATTTAAAAAAAACTGTCTTACCTGCTTCCTATAATGGCCACCAAATGTGTTATGTGATGACATCATTGGAGCCAAAGTCAAAAAGATATATGGCTCTCTATAGTACTAACTAGTTCTTGTTTCCTTTGTATAGAATTATTTCACCCAAATGGTCAAAACCATGTGCATTATTTTGCATAATGCGCAAGTTAGGCTATGGTTCTGTTCATTTTGTTTACTTTAACATGCTGGAAATATGTTTTAATCCAACCGACTTTCTCTGTGACAAACCACAGTGCAGTACAAATCTTGAATAACTTGGTGGTCTAGTGGTTATGGTAGATCCAGGATGCTACAATGGGGGTGCTGGGGTGGTGTGCATACTTAATATGCATTTTTTAACATGTTTATTAAACCTTTATATTTTCTGCTGTTATTCTTTTCTAGTACATTTTTGACAGAACCTAGAAATGTAATCCATAGTTTGAATGTAAACATTTGTACAATCAATAAATCAGACTTCTTCAACAAAGTAAAATGCAGCAGCAGCAGCAAGCAAGCATATTACTATGTGGGGGGAAGGGTTGCAGCCACACCCTTCACCATCCCCTAGAGCCACCAATTGTTTGTAGCAAAGTTCTTGTGCAGTCCAATGTTAGAGTTCATACTTTCTCAAAACTCAAGTATATGCTTGTCTTGTCTTCTTTTTCCATGCAAAATAATAATAATAATAATAATAATTAGCAGAAGAAGAAGCATTTATATAGTGGTTTCCATACACATTGTATCCCAAAGTGCTTTACAAGCAATAGTAGACTGGTAGTGAACTGACTGAATGTGTTGTGGCAGCCATTTCATGCATTAATATCCACACACAGCCTTGGAAAATTGCATTAACTGGTTTTATGGGAAGGGGAATGTTGGCCAGGACAACAGGATTGGGTAGTGATCAAGGTGCTGTCAGACCCACATCTTATTTCTCACAGTAATCTGCTCAGATTTCTTTCCTTCTGTCTTCCCCTTCCCTGAATATATCAGTACCTTGCAAGAGTGGCCTTCTCAGTCCCCCTCTGGTATTCATTCTTCAAAGTTCCTCCTCATATCAAAAACAGGTGAGTTCATCACCCTTCTGCATCATGAATGCAAGTAGTACAGTCCCTGTTTTATTTTGACATATTAAATATAAACATATCTTTCCAGTAAGTCAGGCTCATAGCAGCAGGGAACAAGGGGAATGATGGGCTTTCCTATTCTTAAAAGATCTAGGCTACCTTTAATTAGGCACTGTTAAATGATGGGTGTGCACATCATTATGCACATCATTCAATAGTGCCTATTCATAGGTGGCTTAGATCTTATATGGGTAGGAAAGCCTATGTTTCCACTTGTGCCATGCTGCTATTAGTCTGTCTTACCAGAATATCATGTTTATTATTAATATGTAAATATAACACAGGAGACTGTACTAACTGCATTCATGATGCAGAAGGGTAGTGAATGCACCAGTTTTTGGTGTGGGGAGCTGGTGAGAAGAATGAATGCCAGAGAGGGACTGAAGAAGCCATTGCAGTTGGGTACTGCTATATTCAGGTTAGTTGAAGACATGAAGGAGGACACTGAGCTGATCACTGTGAGATCTGAAATGTGGGGCTACCAGCATCGTGATCACTACTGGACTGTGGATGAGAGTAGCCAGTGATGACAAATGTTCAGAGTGGCAGGGCTGCACCTAAACTGTTACTTGAATTCATTGTAGGGCAATTACCCTCGGGTGGGGGGATGTTGACATTTGTTAGGACAGTACTGTGGGAGTTGTGTATAGATCATTTAAGATTTGAAGGGGTGGTAGCCAGCCAACTCGCACTGTGGAGTAGAGCACAGAAAAGTACTGGAGAAGAATTGCTGGGAACTGTCCTGCAGGGTTCTGCAGATCACAGGTAAAGGAGTAGACTGACACTGGAAGTAAGGTGGATTTGCTCAAGGTATTAGTATGCTTCTCCTGCTAGTAATATTGTTATCCACTGTAAGTGCAGCCCTTATGAGGGCATGAACAGCAGTTTTTCTGGTGCATCATGATGCTTATTGCTTGGCCCTCCAGGAAGGTCCTGTTGTTGGTTAATGAGGTGGGGAAAAAACACAACAGGAACTGTACATACTACCTTCACTGTGCAGAAGGGTGGTGATCCACTCAGTGTTTACTGTAGGAGAAGTCAAACATTGAGAATGTGGACTGCAGAGTGATTTGGGAGGCATTTTTTAACAGTGACAGCTGATGATGCATATCAGTATTGGTGTGCACAACTCTCTGAGGTACAAGATTGCAATCTGAGGTGTGATAATTTTCTTCATGAGACTGCAAGCTCATATGCAGCCCCAGGCAGTACTAAGGACAGGGTATGGATGGTGGGATGTTCAACAGAAGGCAGGCTAGGTGCAGTGAGTTCACGTGGAAAAAGAAAGCCTTATTTGTGGATTAACAAGAGAGCATTAGCTTTGGAACTGAACAAGACTGGTACTTTGCTGTGTGACCCTGAGCAAGTCACTAAACTTCCTTGTGCTCCCAGGCCACACCTGTAAACAAGCTTTCAGTTTAGTGTCTCTCTCCTGGTCAATAAAAAACAAAATTCAGTGCATCGTACAAACACTGGATCATCAGGCATCTGAAGTGTTGTACTGTAATGCAATTTGCCAAAGAAAAAGTCATCTGGATTCAAAACATTTTCCGCAAGTTAAAGTAAACAAAATGAACAAAATCATAGCCTAATGTGTACTGATCAAAATAATCCATGAGGTAATACAAGGTGTTGATCATTCTGGTAAAACAATTCAAAATATAGAGGGAAAGAAGAACTAGTTAGCACTATAGAAATATATGTGGATCTCTGTCTCTAGCTCCGATGATGTCATCATGACTCATCACTTAACACACTTGGCAGACATCTTAGGGAGAAACCAAGGCTGTTTTTTGAAAGTAAAAGGCGGATGTTTACATTTTTCAAAAGCTATGAAACTACATTTATGTTATTTACATAAATGCAGTTTTAGCATAAATGTAAAAAGCAGCCTTTACTTTACCTCGTTATGAAGCCAGATTTTGGAATTTACAGTTTTAAAAAACTGCTTGTTTAGGTACCCTTTAATGATTACAATTTTTTCTTCTTATTTTTTTTTTCTTTCTTTATTTATGAAAAGGGTTAAGCAAATATTAACCAAGTTGAATAACTTACAGAATTCTAAAGAAGAAGAGGAATATGTGTTTCGTATCGATTTCCAATTGTACTATCTGTGTTTGAAAAAAAAAAGTAGAATCAACAGATTTCTTTGGCAAGATGAATGGTCCAGAAGCTCCTATAAGTGACCGGCAGGTCCTAAGCCCATGGGTGGCTTATGTGTAGTCAATTTTATGCTTTACTACTTTGCTTTACATGGGAGCGTATATTTTCACTGGTACGCTCCTCAAAACTTGGATTCTGATATGCATTATGAGCCACATTGGCTTTCTATTAAAGAAGAGCTGGCACAGAATTGTGACCTACAGCTCAGCTCACTTTTTTATATCCCCACAGCCGGAGTTCTCTCATCACGCTGCCATACATCCATTATGTCATCTGTTAGAACCCATGCTCAACTATGTAAATGATTGAGTTTGCATCTTTTAAAAGAGGGTACCCAGCCACTTTTTCTTAATCCCAATTTCCAAATCAGGGGCAGGATCTTGGACCCTAAACATTCGAATAATATTGACATCCCTGCAATAAATTGCTTTAAAATTAATAGTGCCTTCACTGCTTTTTAGACCTTTTTAGAATGCTCAGGGTCTTGTCCCATTTGCATATAAATATTTGTAGTTTAAACATTGCCTTTCATAATTTTTGGCCCCACCTCCATGGTCAGAAGCTGGAGGTTCCATAATTCAGTGTTTGGCAACTGACTGCACTCGACCATATCCTATTTCTAGATTATATAACCCCTGCCCCAGGCCACAGACCTATCCCATCCCCCTGCCGGCTGCAGTTTCTGGTCTAGAGAGTTAGACCTAACTATGGACGATGAGGACTGTCAGCAACTCTGGAAAAATCTTTATAAATATACTACACAAGATCGCTTCAGAATACAGCAGTATAAGATATTACATAATTTGTGTTACATAACAAGGAGGTTATATCAGATTCATAAATTAGATGTAGATACATGTCACAGATGAAAAAGTTAGGTTGGCACACTTTACCTTGGCCTATGGATGTGGACCATAGCACAACCATTCTGGCTGGAGATCCAGAGTAAATTAGACACTTTATTCAGTCTTCAAGATGCATTTACTCCAAGATAAGCCTTTTAAGCATATATGATGATACAGTGCTTGGCTCCCAGAGAAGACACATAACACTTATAGCTTTAGTCTCTAAATTGATTATTCTCTGGCATTGGATGGATGATGGCATTGCAACATATGTAGAATGGCACTGTGAAAGGCTATTTGTTCTTAATGCGTAGTGCACCATTGTAATTATTCACCACATATAAACATCCTTTCATAGGAAAAGGGAGGTGTTGCTATCCTTATTCACAATATAGTGGAGGTATCAAACTTGTTGTGTTACAAATGTATTAGCTTGTTTATCTAGATGCCCCCTTGACCTGTATTAGACCTCTCCTCTTATATCTATGGCCAATTTGACTGGCACATGAAGTATCACCTCTTATAAGAAAGTCTTGGACCAACATATGTACTTTATTTTTAGATAATTTGTGCCTCCAGGGAGTGGTTGTGTTGGGGAAGGGAGGTCAGGGATTTGATGTTTTTTCTCTTTTCAGGGTTTGTTAAGAGGTCTAGTGTTCGTTCCTATTATGTTTTGTCTATTTGTTTGTCTGGTTGTTCATATTTTGCTTTGCTTAATTCTCCTTTCCTTTGCTAATGTTATCTCTCTTTCTTACCTTTAAAATTTCAATAATATATACTTAATTAAAAAAAGAAGCAAGTTCCATTTGATTTAGGAACTCTGACTGAAATTACAAATGCTATCAAAGTACTTACTGCTCTTCAGCCTGACTCACCTTTGCAGCCCTCTGAGCACAATGCTCCACCTCTTGATGGGTGTGTCAGCCTCCTTCCACACAGAAAAAGGATTTCCCTTTGAAAACACAGTGGAATGAGATGGTAATGGAGTGATCTATTTCCAGAACAGCAGAAATATGTACAAATACAGTGGGGGTGAAATTTCTCAGTACTGTTTGAAATTTAAGGGATCTCAAGAAACTTGAATCAAGACCAAGGCAATGTTCTTCAAATAATTCTGAAATTATGATCACTATTAAACAGATTAAAAGGGATTAACCAAAACTAATGGAAAGTTTGCTTGTTATCAGTAAAGAAGAGTTTCAGAAGTTGGGATGCATTAAGGACCATGCTGAAAATGTGCTGAGTACAGCCCCGTACCCATTGCAGTTATGTGACAATGCTGAACCAGAAGGTTTAAACTCTATTATAATGAGTACAGGTACAAGGAGTTCTGGCATAGAGACTAATATTGAATATCAGATGCCTTTTTTGAATAAAGCTCCCATAGATTTTGAATCTGTTGATGGCTTTCAAAAATTGGATATTCAGAGCTCACAACACTCCAATAATTCAAAACTAAAGTTAATTACAGAGCAATTGATTTCTGATTCTGAACTTCAAATGACTGTCATTATTAAACAAATATATACTATTCAGGAAAATTAAATTCAAGCTGTCCAGGGTGAGGAAGTATTGATTCGGAAAGAGTATAAGTTAGAGCTGACAAACTTGAACCAGCCAGCTCCATTTCGCAGTTGATGGGAAGCAAAACCAGCAGTGTCCTGATCCCATGAATTTTGCCTTTGCTTGATAGCTTGGACAGTAAGCAAGTTGAGCAATTGAGAGAGAGGACAGAAAAGATGTCCACTGGGGAAGGAGAGCATAAAGGCTAACAAAGAATGGAGAGTCAGGTTCATAGCATGAACAAAGCTTTCCAGATGCTGGGGTGCTATGGGGGCCATGCTTATAACAGACTGACAATTAGAAGCAAATCACTACTTTAGAAACCCATTCTCTTTCAGATGGTTCAAGCAATGTCTTGGAGCATATGGAGAGTGAAAGTGAATATAATTAGGACTTGCTCCCTTCCCTCATGGGCCAAGCTAATATTAAATCATATCCAGCAAATAAATAGCAAGCTAGAAAAAATGGAAATTTTAGAGACAAAACTAAACAAATGCCAGATTGTCCTAGCTTAATTGATTACAGAAAAGAAAGATATTAAGAAATAACTTGCTATGGCTCAACAAAGAATTATCATCTTGGAAGAGGAAAGCAACCCATTAAAAAGACAATTGAAGTCATTAGAGCAGATGAATAAAGAATTTAAAGATAAATTGCTGGATTATTACGCCAGGTCTAGGAGGAAAACTGTCACTGTTCTCAGAGTACCAGAGTCATGGGATGATGGAAGTTCACTGAGAGAAACACTGAAGAAAATTATGGCAGCATCCCTTGATAAAGATATAGCGAATGCCAATTTTGAGATAGACAGAATTCATTGGACTTATAGAGCTAATCATGATTCGCAAGGTCCACCTTGGCCAATCATTGCAAACTTTTTCAAATCTGATGATAAGGACAAGTTATTGTCAGAGGTTTACAAGAAGAAAAAAAAATAAACTGATGGGGGCTTCCATATCAATTTTTAAAGATCTACCACTGAATCCCATTATAGAAAGGACAAATCTGGTGCTATAAGAAAAAGGTTATGGCACAATAATATTAAAGCTATGACTATTTATCTAACTAAGCTTAGAGTTATTCTTGATGGTGGCTGATTAACTTATGAATCACTACAAGAGGAACTATTTCAATGATTCTTGATGGTGTCTGATTCACTTACAAATCACCACAAGAGGTGAAAAAAGATTTACAGACAAGGGTGCCAAAACTATTTCAATAATTATGATGAATGAGTATAACCAACACTTTTTAATTGTTTAATATAAAAGGGCTTATGTAAGTTTTATATTGGTCCAAGCATATTTCTCTTCCAAGTTATGGAACATTAGGAGCAACTGGGAAAGGGGGGTATAGGAGCATGATAAAGGGCATGTTAGGCAGACTAGGTGGGCAGCATTTTGCATTTTATTTTACATTTCATTTCTAGTATTGTATTATGTTGATTTTTTTCACTGGTGTGGGAGTTGCAGGGAAAGTTTTTTGTTTTGTGGGATAGAGAACAGAAGATATATGGTTTACAGGATCCTAGTACCTGGGATCATAAAAAATGCTTTGTTTTCTCAGATACAAATGACTCAATTGCAGATGATTTTCCAGGCATTTCAGTTGCAAATACTATGAGTATTTATGCTATGACTATAACTAAAAGAATTGGGTTCTCCACCTATAATTTCATTGGGGTTCACTTGCCTGTTAAGCCTACTAGACTGTTGAATTATATAAATAAACCAAACGCTGATTGTATTTGCATTCAGTAAACACATTTAAATAAGGTAGAAATAAATAAACTAAAACAAAACTGTATATCCCATATTGTAAGTTCAGAAAGAATAAACAAGAAAGCAGGTGTTTCATGCATTCTTTGAAAATCTCTAAATGCATCAATTGAAGATGTGTTTGTAAATTTTGAGGGGAGAGTTATACTAATTAAATTATGACATTTAATAAACAGTTTACCATAGGATGTATTTATGTACCATTTTTTGCCTATGCAGATTTCTCAACGACTTTAACAGAGGGCTTAGTCAAAATACAAGCTAAGGATATTATCCTCCACAGGGAAGTTAATGCTTTATTAAGCTCCTATTTAGATAAATCCTCAAAAGTTTTACCAATTACTAAACAATCAACTTTGTTGCTAAATGTTTTGGAATTACATGATTTAATCAACTCCTGGACAATAAAGCTTCCAAATTCTAGAGAATTTACACATATTGAAAACAAAATCAAACTTTTACAAGAATTTACTATGTTTTTGTTTCAAAAACATTGATTTCTCTAGTTGAGAATCCATTAATTAAACAGTAATTATCTCAGATCATGCAATGACCCATTTAGATCTTATAGTTCAAGATACAGTTCGGATCTATAACCAGACTTGATCATTTCATTAATGACTTATTAAAAGATGCTAATTTGGGGGGAACCATTTGGCAGGTGATTACAGAATACTGGTTTTATAACTATGATGGGAGCACACCAGTGATTAAACTGTGGGATCCTGTCAAAGCAGTTTTAAGAGGTGCTATACTATATGTTCAGGCCTACAAGCACAAACCCAAACAATCTTACAGAAAGGAAACTGAATAACAAATTAAAGCAATCATGCTTTAATTGTCAAAGATTAAAATTCCCATCAACAAGAATGAAATAATCTGTAATTAAAAACAATGGAGACGGACAACAAAGAACATAGAAACATAGAAACATAGACTTTGACAGCAGATAAGGACAGCTTGGCTCACCTAGTCTGCCCATTTCCCCTACTTATAGGATAAGCTGCAGATCCTAGTTAACCAACAGCCTATTTCTTCCTACCCCCCCACAAGAATTGCATTATGTCTGTCCCATGTATTGTTGAATTCTCCCACAGTTTTATACCCCACAACCTCCTCAGGAAGGCTGTTCCATGCATCTATCACCCTCTCTGTGAAAAAATACTTCCTCACATTGCCCCTGAACCACCCCCCATCTTTAAATTGTGTCCCCCTTGTTCTTTGTACTTTGTTTGTTTGTTTGTACTTTAAGTGTTTATGTCACAAGACCTCCTTGTGAATGAGCTTGCTCAATGGAGTTTTCCTGCAATAAACTTGAACTTGAACTCTTGCACATCTCTTTTTATGAAAGATGCTACCCTCTTGGACTTTGTTGTCTCCACTGAGGAACTTAAAAGTTTCTATCATGTCCCCCTCTTCCTCCTTTCCTCAAGGATATACATATTAAGCTCCTTTAGTCTCTCCTCATATGGCTTCTCTTGCAGACCCTGCACCATTTTAGTTGCCCTCCTCTCAACTGCCTCTGTCCTGTCTATGTCCTTGCGGAGATGGGGTCTCCAGAACTGGATGCAGTACTCCAGATGGGGTATCACCAACTGTCTGTACAGAGGGATAACAACTTCCTGTTTTCTGCTGATGATGCATCTCCCTATACATCACAGTATACCCCAGCCTCCCTACTGCCTTCTCACATTGCTTGCTAACCTAAGGTTATCTGATGCGATTACCCCAAGGTCCCTTTCCATTTTTGTTGTTGTTACTACCCCCCCATTGTGTAATCTTCCCCTGGGTTTTTGTTTCCCAGGTGCATTATTTTGCACTTCTTGGCATTGAATCCAAGCTGCCATACTTCTGACCATTCCTCCAACCTTGCCAAGTCCCTTCTCATCCTTTCCATGCCTCCTTGTGTATCAACCCTGTTGCAGATTGTTGTGTCATCTGCAAAGAGGCATACTTTTCCTTCCAGTCCCTCTGCAATGTCACTTATAAAGACATTAAAAAGGATTGGACCCAGTTCTGAATCCTGCGGTACCCCACTAGTAACCCTTCTTTCTTCAGAGTGGACTCCATTTACAATTATCTTCTGTGTCCTGTTGTCCAGCCAATGTTTTACCCAGACTACCACCCTGGGACCCACTCCCAGGCTGGTTAATTTGACTATTAATCCTTTGTGTGGGACTGTGTCAAATGCTTTGCTAAGGTCTAGGTAGGCCATGTCCACAGACCCTCCCTGGTCTACTACTTTGGTCACCCAGTCAAAGAAATCAATTAGATTCATCTGACATGACCATCCCACTGTGAACCCATGCTGCCTTGGGTCCTGTGCCCTACTGGCATCTAGGTACTCAACAATTATTTCCTTCAGAGTGATTCCATCACTTTCCCTACCACAAAGGTCAAACTGACAGGTCTGTAGTTTCCTGCCTCTGTCTTGGTCCCACTTTTGTGAAGGAGAATCACATCTGCCTTCCTCCAGTCCTCAGGTACCACATCATCCTCCCATGATTTGTTAAAAAGTGTAGTCAGTGGTTTCACTAGTTCTCCCCTTAATTCTTTTAGAATTCTGGGGTGAATTCCATCAGGCCCCATTGCTTTGTCCACCTTCAATTTTAGGAGTTCTTTCAGAACCCTTTCTTCTGTGAAAGGACTGCGATCGACCCCCCCTATCAAAAGTGCTTCTGTTAATTGGATTAGGCACCTTCCCCTCCTCCTCTTTTGTGAATACTGAGCAGAAATGTTCATTTAGTATCCCTGCTTTTTCACTGTTACCCTCTGCCCACCCACCATCCATTCTATTCAGACTCACTATCCTTCCCTTTGTCTTTCTACACTCCCTGATGTACCTATAAAATGTTTTATCCCCTTCTTAACCGAGTTGGCTATCTTTTCCTCAGTATGGGCCTTTGCTATTCTGACTTCCCTCCCCTGCTTCCTTCTGCATTAACTGGCACAGCTCTCTGTCCTGCTCCTTCTGTGTTTTCTTATACTTCTTGAATGCTATCTTTTTCACCCTGACTTTCCCCGCCACTTCTTTTGAGAACCATAGTGGCTTTTTTTTTCATTTTGATTTGTTTATTTGCTTCACACAAAGGCTTGCTTCCTCTGTGATGGCAGTTTTGATGTTTCCCCATTGTTGCTCCACCCCTCCTTCTAGTCTGTTTGCTAGTGCTTTTCTAAAGCAATCTCCCATCTTGCCAAAGTCAGCCCTCCTGAAGTCCAGTACCCTCACTTTTTTATGGCTTGACTCTGTAGCTGAGTTTATCGTGAACCACACTGTTTGATGGTCACTTGTTCCCAGATGGCAACCCACTTCTAGATCTGAGATCCTCTCACTGTCCCCATGTGGAAGTATGAGGTCTAAGATTGCTCCCTCATGAGTGGGTTCTGAAAATAACTCTCTGAGGCATGCCACCTGTAGGGCATTGAGAATGGCCCTTCTCTTGGATATGGCTGCAGCAAATGTGCTCCAGTTAACATCTGGCATATTCAGGTCTCCCATCAACAGTATCTCCCCTTTCTCTGCCATCCTAAGAATGCCTTCTATCATATCCTTGTCTATTCCCTCCCCCCGACATGGGGGTCTGTATACAACCCCTGTGCAGATTGTGGTGCCATTTCCAGTATCTACAGTGACACACAGTGCCTCCACTCCTCCCTGTTTACTCTTTTGTTCAGTTGATTTTATCCCTTCCTTTACATAGAGAGCTACTCCTCCCCTTCTTCTCCCCTCCCTGTCTCTTCTATAGATTATGTACCCTGGTATGTTAACATCCCAGTCATGGTTCTCTGTGTACCATGTTAATGTGACTGCTATGATATCCAGGCATCCCTCTTCCATCAAGGCCACCAGTTCAGGGAGCTTATGAAAGAGACAGCTAAAAATATGAAGAAACTGAGATCAATTCTATGTCTCCAGGGAGATATGTCAGGAAAATATTTAGCCACATTACTTAAAAAACAGAAGCAACAGAATTTAATTATGGCCCTGCTAGATGACTCTAGAAACAAAGTATTTGATGAGCAACAAATGGAGACTCTAAATATAGATTACTACAAAACCATCTTACAAAAGGAATATCAAGTAAATAATATTTATTTAGACAATTCTTAAAAAAGCCAACATTCTTGAGTTAAATTGTAGTGATAAATTGTTAACTAGGAAAGAAATTCAAGAAAAAAATGTATTTCTGTCTAAAAGTAAAGCATCAGTCTTAGATGGCTTTATGGCAGAACTTTCCATTGCCTTAATGGATAATCTTCTTCCATGCATTGAACTAATGATTTCAGAACTGGTGGACAGCCTGGGGAGATCCCTATAACTATGGAAGAAGCTGAAATAATTCTGACACGGAAGAAGGGCAAAGATCCAGTAAAACTGGAGAGTTACAGACTGATAGCCATATTAAATACAGAATATAAAATGATTGCAAAATTGATTGTTAATATAATTAAAGAGGACCTTCCCAAGGTCATCTACCAAGATAAATATTTGTTTTCAGGGTAGAACATTTTTTCAAGCCACAAGAAGAGTCCAGTCCTTATTTCATTACATTAAAACTGAGAAAATAAGATATTATGTCATAGCCATTGATGCCACCAAAGACTTTGATGTTTTGGACACAAAGGCCCAGATATTCAAACTGTGCCCAAAATGAGCGCAACAGCAGGAGCAAGCACAAACCAGTTGTGCATATGCGCAACAGGTGCGATATTCAAACATGGAGCAGAACAAATTGCGCAAGCAACCAACGTCTGAATATCACACATACTGCACCATAGTGCAACCAGGAAGGAGAAGCTGAGCCGAAATGTTACGCTATGGCGCAACCAGGGCAGCCCAGCTGAGCATTCCAGAGGTGCCATAGCACAAGCAGAGCCCCCCCAGAGCAATGGAACTGCACATCCAGGGAGGCAGGCTGGGGCCCACCGCCAGCCATGCCACACATGTGCACAGGAACACACTGCAGAACCAACACCACACCTGCACACCCCAAGCACAGCATCACTGGGGGTGGGACGGATGATCTACTTGCCCATGGGGACAAGACAACAAAGCATAGCAGAGCCATGACACCCCAGCACAACCACTGGCAGGCTGGAAGTGCCACACACAGGGTTGACAACCACAGTGCACATCAGCCCCTCTTTAGCAGCACACCCTGCACCATGACCCCAAGACACCACCTATGTGCAGTGACTGGCACTGCAGGAAACCATGCATCCCCCCCAGCATACGTCAACCCCATGCAGCACAGAAGCCTACAAGCCAGACACACCCTGTGCACCCAGCAGTGGGTGGCAGCAGACGGCAAGACCAACCAAAAGTCACTGCCATGCTGGAGATACCTCCCCATGCACACACACGCACACACACGCACACACATACCCAGGACCATATCACCCCAGATGGCATGTACACCCCTGCAACTGAGCACCCATAGGCAGCTGCAAATCAGAGAACAACACATTATTCGTATAAAAATATAAAATGTATATTGAGATGAACAACAGGAACAAGAACAATAACAACTATTTACAAGGGGGGACGAGTACAAGGTAGGGGTGTTCAAGGGGTAGGGATGACAAACTTGGAGAGGGAAGGCAGGGTGGTAGGGATGGGAGAAGTGGGAAGGGAAGATAACTTATGGGCCGGCCGGCCGCCCGTCCTCTGACTGCTGTCGGCCAGTCCCATGCCGCCTCCTCCGAAGGCCATGGCGGTGTATCGACTGGAGGATGGCCTGGTCGTCAGTCATCAGCTGTCTGAGGGCCGGACATCTCTTGCAATGCGCTGGAGAACCTCGAGGCCTAGGAAAATGGGAACACAGTCAATGGCTGTGACTGACCACAACCCTGAACACCACCCAACCTGCAAGCCATATAGCCCAGTGTCCCGCACCTGTGATGGCATGCACCCACCCACAGTGAACATGCACATGGCCATCACAAACAGGCGGCACCAGCTATGCACACCACTGCACACACACACTGCCCATGTCCGTCACAGCACAAACAAGGCTGGCAAGTGACGTGGCAATGTGGTGCGATGCCAGTTACCCAGCTATGTGCCCAGTGCATGCATGGACCACCAGTGATGCATACACAGATGTGCTGTGAAACTGGACAGTGATGCATGTCACCTGTGTCGTGCCTACAGACATAGATACATAGACAGTGTCAGCAGATAAGGGCCTATGGCCAACCCAGTCTGTCCATTTGAGCCTGTAAGTTCACTTTGTTTACCTAGAAGTCTGTTGCCCCTTACCCCTGACCTCCAGAATTCTGTTATGTCTATCCCGTGCATTCTGAAATCCCGTGAGTGTGTCAGCCCCCCACCACTTCCTCTGGCAGGGTGTTCCACTTGTCCACCACCCGTTCTGTGAAGAAATTCTTGCTCATGTTTCCTCTGAATCGTCCTCCCTCCAACTGCATCCCATGCCCTGTAGTCCTGGAACATCTTTTGCACTTCAAAATAGCATTTCCCTGCACCCTGTTCCACCCTGTAAGATACTTGTATGTCTCTATCATATCCCCTCTCTCCCTCCTCTCCTCCAGGGAGTACATGTTCAGTTCCTTCAACCTGTCTCCATAGGAGTTGTGATGCAAGCCATGCACCATCTTTGTTGCCCTCCTCTGAACCTTCTCTGCCCACTCTACGTCTTACGTAGGTATGGTCTCCAGAAATGTACACTGTACTGCAGGTGGGGCCTCACTAGTGTCTTGTATAGTGGAATTATGACCTCCCCTTTCCTGCATGGTTGTATTGTGCAGGGCTACTGGACTCCCCCCCAGCATGCAATAGCATCCATGAAGTCATGATACTCACACTGGTCAAGCAGCTCTGTCTGCCGCTGTTGCTGCTGCTGTTGCTGCTGGTGGGGTGCAACCCCTGCTGGCACCGGGTCCCTGGCACGGCCCTCAGCAACGTGGGCCCACATCCTCACATCCTGGCCTGTGGGAGACATATGTTGAGACAAACATCAGTGTGACTCAAAAGCAGACTGCCCCCTGCCCCAGTGAGAGTGCCTGCCCACACAGCCATACCCATTCATCTCACAGCTGCACACACTGACACAGCCAACCGTGGCTGAGCCATCACCTATGCACAGCCACCAAAACACACACACCCCTACAGATAATACAGGTGCATAGATGGCACACCCACCTGGCCTAGGCACCACGCCCCACCTGGCATGTGAACTCAGCCGTGTCAACAGGTCTGGCTCCCTCCGGCGGAGGTCACTCTACTGGTGCCGGCACTGCTCAGCAGACCGGCACCATCCAGTGACCCCCACCAGGTCAGTGGCCACTTGCTGCCACACTTCAGTCCTTGCACTGGTGAGGGGCACCTCACCATAAAGTGCAGCATAGTGTGGCTCAACTAGGGCCACCAGGTTGGCCACTTCAAGCTGGCTTCATGACACAGCCCTCCTCCTAGCCATGGCACCAACTTTACAGCAGGCAATATGGTGCCCCACTGCGCCATAACCCCACGTGGAGATGTTGCGCAATAGACCACCACAGGCTCCAATCGCGCTGTTCAAACAGCGCCGTCACTCACGAGAGCTGTCATCAGACAGCGCAATAAGGCGATACACATGGCAGGCGGAACAGCGCCAGGGGGCAAAGGTCATACACAAGGTCATGGGCAATGACGCAAGGCTACGCAAAGCGCCATCTGACGTATAGGCATCCTGCGCGACCGACCAGCTGCGTACCAGTGCCACATTGGACTATTGCACAGTAGTGCCACAGCACCATATAGTGCCCATTCCTGTAGCACCACTGGCACAATGGTGGCCATGGCCTGAATTGCGATCGTGCTCAGCACATCAGCAGCACAACAGATGCCTGCGTAAGCTATCTGGGCATGCGCAGTGCAGTGTACCACACAGTCACAGATCTGTGCCATTGGCTCAGCTGACTCATCCGTATTGTGCAAAGCGCAGATTCGCGATATTCAGCCGACACATGCAAATCATCTGATCAGCCATTCAAAGGCGCAGTGGCGCGATTTGCATGTCATTATAGTTGCTCCACTCCTAATTTGCATGTATTGCACTATAAATGTGTGACATTGAGCTGCGCTGGCCAGATTCAGTTACTGCAGGTGAGAGGTGGGTTGCATGCTGTGTGATGTTCGGGACAATGGTCATGGGAAAATGCTGTAGACTGCACAGTGACAGGTGTCCACTTCCCCCCATACAGATCGCCATGACCGAGCAGAGCCAAGGTGAGGGTGAGGACGGTGGGTGTAGAAGGAGGCCCAACTTTACAGCAGCAGAGACAGAGGCCCTCTTCCAGGCCTACCTGGATGAGGAGCCAGTACTGAGTGGACGGAGGGGCACCCCTCAGTCCCGTGTGGCTGCATGGGAGGGGGTAGCTCGGGCCGTTAACCTGCACGGAAGCCACCAGCGCTCCATGCAGGAATGCAAGAAGAAGATGGGGACAGACCACAGGAGGTTGAAGGAGAAGGTGGCAGCCTTCAGGGCCGCATGTGCTGGCACTGGAGGGGGCCCACCAGTGGTGTTGGAGCTGACCCCAACTGAGGAGACACTGGTCACAGCCATGCAGCCGGCGCCATTGAGGGCGTACCAGAGGTGGATTCCAGACAGGTGGAAGCCCATCACTGCACGGTATGACATGGTGGTGGTGTTTGGGGAGGTTGTTCACATGCACTCACATGTACTCTCTTTCTGTTACAGATCCTGTTCATCTTCAGGAGATGGTGGTGGTGGGTCCAGGCAGTGATGATGACCTGCTGGACATGGAGGAGGGTCCATCCACCTCCATCACCAGCCAGCAGGCACTGCAGCAGCATGCACGCTGGGCCACCAACTCTGGTGTCAGTGATACGGGTGCGGGGGGTGCACAGCCTGTGTCTCAGCAGTCTGGCATGCAAGCATGCCAGCATGCTGAGACCATGGCTGTAGCACGTACCTGCACCATTGATGATACAAGGCCTGCAATGCGCAGTGATGGGTGTGTGTCTCATGACGGACACACGGCAGGTCAGCACATGCCCCTGGGCCTTTCTGGTTCCAACTTGTGTACCAGCATGCTGGCACAGTCCCAGGCTGTGCCTGTCAGCACCGGTGGGGCAGCACCGGTGGCTGTGCAGGTGTCTGGCACTGTTGCCAGCACAGCGGTGGAACAAGTGGACCCTGGGGCACAGCGGTTGGAGGGGCAGCAGCAGCAGTCACCCACCAGGTCTGGGAGTACAGTGTCAAGCAGTGGCACATGTCCGCTGCCATTTGATCCACCCATTCCTGGTCCTGGTGAACAGTGCCCACCCTCAAGGGATGTTGTGCATCAGGACCTTCCACACCCTGGGGGACAGGATGCCGTTGGGGCACAGTACCCATTGGAGGAGCACTCCCGCCTGCTGCAGGAATCAGTACAGCTGCAGAGGCAGGTTGCAATGTCCGTGGAGGCACTGTCTGTGTCTGTGGAGCGGCACAGCAGGGAGTGTGCTCTGGACCATGCCGAGCTGGTCCGTATGCAGACGGATGTGACTGCCGCCATTGACAGGCTGACCCAGGCAGTGGTCTCTGTCGTGGCTGCATTGGGCACACAGTCAGGTGCCCCTGTACTGCACACCCCACACAGTTCACTCTCCACTCCCCATTCCCGGCATCGTGTGACACCAGGCCTGTTGACGCTGGGTTCTGCTGTGGGCATCCCGAGCACCCCTGGTGCAGGTTTGTTCGGCATGCTGCAGACCCTTGTGCAGGCAAGGTCGCGTTCATGCAGTGGGACCCCTGGTGGTGCAACAGTGCCACCCCATGTGGCCCCTACTCAGCCTGCCAGTGCTGTTGGGTCACGGCAGGGCCGCCCATGCATCCGCGGTGGCCGTGGGACAGTGCTACATGACTGAGCTGTCTCCCAGTGCGGGCCCTGTCTGGTGCTGCCATGTGTGCAATGTGTGTCATGGTGGGCAGTGCACTGCTGGGTGCTCTGCTCACCACACCTACACATGGACCACCTGCACACTCTCCCAACTGCTGTCCACAGGTGCGTGTGCATGATGATGCCTGCATTGCACTGTACACCAAGGTGCAAGGGTTCCCAGCATCTGACACACATACTTGGACAGTACAGGTGGTGGGGGTGGTCGGTGGTGCTGTGTGTTAGCAATGTTGGTTCTGCAGTGCTGTGCATGTGCCCATGTATGCTCTGAGCCTGGTGTGTGTGCGTGTGTGTCCATATGAGTGCTCACCCTTCCCTGATGGTGTGTTTGTATGCCTGGACCGTTCCACTCCCCTGACCGTCATGCACCCCTGGTGTGTTCCCCTGTGTGCCTGTGGTTTGCGCATGGACAGTGTTGGTTGCACATGTCCCCTTGACTTACCTGTGTTGTGCGTAGTGCTCCTCTGTGATGGTGTACCGGTGCAGTTGTGCCTGCCGGATCAGTCGGGGGTCCCGCCATCCTAGGGGGGCTGCTCATCACCATCAACACCGGTGCCACTGGTGTCCCCATCACTGTCCTCCTCTTTGACCTGTACGGCTATCCCATGGTCTTTGGCCATGTAGTGCAGGATGCAACAGGCCAGGAATATCCCACAGGCCTTTTGGGGGCTGTACTGTAGGGCACTGCCGGAGGTGTCTAGGCATCGGAAGCATGCCTTGAGCATACCAAACACCCACTCTATGATGTTGCGTGTTGTGGCATGTGCCTCATTATAGCATTGCTGCGCTTGGGTCATGGGGGCGCCGGTACGGTGTGAGCAGCCAGGGACAGAGTGGGTATCAGCTGTCACCTGTGTGGAGATAGTGGAGATCAGTGTCATGTTCAGGTCCATATTGGCCATCTCCCTGTGTGCCACTACCATGGCACCTGTGGCATTCCCACCCTTGCCCCGAGTTTGCATTCCATACATGTGTACTCACCCACTAGATGTCCTGTGGGGATGTCCCCACTCTTGAATCGATGGCACAGTGCAGACTGATACCATATGAAGGCATCATGTGCTCCACCAGGGTGTGTGGCACAGACATTGATTATGCGCCCAGTGGCATCACACGCCACCTGGCAGTTGACACTAGGGAATCCCTTTCTGTTCCGATATGCCTGGCCATCGGGGCCAGGTGGCGTGCGAATGGCCACATGGGTGCAGTCTATGGCCCCTAGCACACCAGGCATATGTGCTATCCTGTGGAACTCCTGCATGTTTGCTGTACGCTCTGCCGCAGTGCTGGGGAAATGGATGTACTCCACAGCATGTGGCAGCAGTGTGCTGAGGAATTGGGTGAGGATGCGTGACGTGGCTGACTGTGTGATGCCTGTGGTGTCCCCTGTCAGCCTCTGGAAGGTGCCCGTGGTGAGCAGGCACATGCACGCTGTCACCTTGGTCTCCACCGACAGAGCGTGACTCCATCGTGAGGGTGCCTGCATCACATCACTGCACAGCTCACAGAGCCGTCTCAGTATTGTCCTGTTCAGGTGGTACCAGCCCACGATCTCTACATCTGTGTACAGCTCAAAGCTGATGCGGGCATGGTAACGCCTGTCGGGGCATACCACCGACGGGCCCTTCCACGGCCACGTCCCCTGCAGCTTGCATTCTCACCCCTCATTACAGCTTCCATGTGAAACTGGCACTGTTCATCTCCTGGCTTCTGACCCCCGGCTGGTGTTGCTGTGTTACCCCGCTGTCCTCTTCTGCTTCCATTGCCCGAGCAGCACCCGCTGGCTCTCTAAGACTATGGCCCACCTTTCCTTGCCTGCCCTTTGCTGTCTGTCTGTCTGTCTGTCTGTCTCTCTCTCTCTCCCCCACTTGGCAGCCTGGTAGCGTTCTTGCGCCAGCGTCCTTGAGCCTTTTATTTTGGCTCATTTCCGCTGATCTTGTAATTTCGGCTGTGCCACTCTTGCGCATCACGTAAGTCTTTGAATATCGCATTGCGGTCTTTATGCATGGATCCACCCCCTTCGGTTGCGCATGCCTTCATTTTCATAGCGCTGTTGCTCAGCATGTTTTCGGGGGCGCAACTGCCTCCTTCTGAATATTGCTAAATGGCGCATTTTTGGACTTGCGCATGCACAACCCTGTTGCACATGGCGCAACCCTTTTGAATATCTGGGCCAAAGTATATGTTGGAATGTTTGGGGAAATGGAAAATACCTACATTCCTTATAAGATTGATAAGTCAATTATATAGGAAAACATCTGTTAGATTCCTTATTAACTCATACTTAACACCTCTTATTGAAATGAGGACTGGAGTACACCAGCGATGCCTACTTTCACTTGTGATTTTTGCATTATGCTTAGAATCCTTTCTAACTTGTATCAGAGGTAACCAGAGGGTTTAGTGTGTTTAAGTTGTAAGGATTTAAATATTAAGATCAATGCTTTTGTGAAGGACATTTTTTTTTTAAATATACACACATCGCTGATAGCCTTCCTAGAGGAGGATGACACATTTTCAAGGGTCTCAGGTTATAGCCTGAACAAACAAAAATATATTATAATGAAATTATTTGATCAGTAGGATATGTTTGATCAATCATTACTAAAGACTTTAAATGGGCCAATAGTATCAAATATTTAGGTGTTACATTTGTCAGTAATAAAACAGATCTGGCTACAATAAACTCTGATCAGGCAAAAGAAAAAAATAAGACTATTTTAAATAACTGGCAGAATTTATCTCTTTCCTATAGGAAAGGATAACAATGTTAAAAATGATAAGTCTTCCTCATTTTATATTTGGTTTACAGATTGTTATGGGGTGCCTTCAACCTCCTGATTTGCTGACATTAGAAGGATATTCACTAAATGTTTGTGGAGATGAGGCAAAACATGAATGGTGTGAAATCAGTTGACTATTCCTAGATATTTGGGAGGATATGTTTGCCCGGATTTAGAAATACATATTCTGAGTTCTCAGTTTAAGAGTGTGTGGGAAAAGACATTTCATTTCAAGCCAGAGTTTATTTTGGCGCAAGTATTAATATTCCCAGAGGACAGAATTTAAATGAATTCTATTATTTTGGATTCTCAAAAGAATTTGTAAGATTTGCCCTGACCTATATATAGGAAACAATATAGCAGTGCAGTTTAAGGCACTGAGCTGCAAACATAGAGAACAGGGTTTAAACCCCACAGCCTCCACTTGCATACTTTGTGACCCTCAGCAAGTCACTTACCTTCCTTGTGCTCCCAGATCACACCTGAGAACAAGCTTTGACTTAGTGTGCCTTTCCTTGTTAAACAATTTCTCCTTCCCCTGTATGGTGCAATTTGGCCAATTGTTTCCCTGTATTAGTCTTTGTATCTGGGGCAGTAAAATAATTTGTCCAGAAGGGGTTAAGGAGAAATTTGATAAGCTAAGTAAATCAAAACTTCAGACATGGGATCAGTTTGTAATGGATAGAATGTTTTGTTCCATTATACAATTTAGCCATCATTTTCAGGGATTACAAATGTAAATGTTCTAACCTATATGATTCTAAAGGAAAAGTTTACCAATTTACTTAGGAAATTTAATGTGGATTCACACTTTTATTTGGAATCAATAGTGAGGAACCATAAAATTATATTAAAATAATGGAATCAGAAACTGTTACAAAGATTTTACAATTGGTTTATAACCATTAAAAATATCCTTGGAAGGAGGTCAATAAAAGATGGTACAGAGAATTGAACACTAATATTATGGAACAATAGCAGAAGTTCTTCAGACTGAGTTCTAACAAAAATTATATACAGTGATTGTTACAGTAAAGTTTCACAGTGATGTGGTATACCTTGGTGGATGCAGTACACCAAACGTTACTGAGTCATTACCTATCATTAATGTGTTATGCAGCACTGCAGTACTGCAGTAGGCCTTAATTAATTGAATCCTCTCTTAATCAGCTTAAATGTACCAGGTGGTGCTGTTCACAGAAACATTTCTCTCACCAAGTTTTAGTGTTCCAGCAGGTGTCCCCACAGTCCATGTCATGTTCTTGTCTTAGATGTTATAAAATGTCCTTAAAAAAGAAACTTGTGTACCTCAGGAGTGTGTACCTGTGTGGTGTTTATTTTACTTTTTTTTATTGTTATTATTTATTCTTTATTCCCAGTTGGAACTGAGGAAGAACATTTCAAATGAAATCATAGCATTAGTCCCTACACCAGTCTCTGATCACTGTTCCCATGCCAGCTTTTAAAGTAATTATTTTGCAATCTAAATTAATAGTGTTCTCTTCCCTTCAAAATTCATAGAGTAATTTGCTGTTTGTGGGAGTACGGATGCAATCTGCAGGTGACTGTTCTCTTTTTACTGGCTGTGACTAAAAATCTGACATCGAGGGACTGTTTTCATAATCTGAGTCTACACAATTACTTTCTACCTAAGCTATTCTATGGCAGTGTCAGTGACTCAGTAGGTTGCACACTCACCTCTGAGGCTGGAAGATCATATGGTTGTGGGTTCTAGCCCCACACCAGGCACTTGGGGTAAATTCCAATACTGACACTGTAGTGCATTATGAGGGGGATGCTGCACTCCTGAGGTGCTGTCTTTCAGATGAGACATTAAACTGAGGTACCATCTGCCTGTTCTGGTGGTTGTTCCAGTGGACTTTAAAGATCCCATGGCACTTCTTGAAAAGAGTAGGGGAAAATGTTTTTATTGAAAGTCATACAAACTATAACAATATATAACAAATATACAGAATAAAAACCCCACCAAAGTAATATAAATATAAATTTGTGGAAACAGAAAGTAAATAATAAACAGGTGAGTATTACTTCATAATGAACCCTGACAGATTTATTCAAAACACATGTATAGGTAATTTATGTAACATGAATGTCTGTGCTCATAATCAGGATTGTGGTATTTGTAAGCTGTTTGCCTGGGCTCATGGAAGATTTGTACACTTGCTTTCATTTGTTTTTACACCCGTTTTATACCCATTTGTATGCTTGTTCATATGTTCATTTGTGTGCTTGTTTTTAATTTGTTTTTATATCTTTTGTTACGCGTGGTGTTTGTTGTATGGACTCGCAATTCACAACTCATAACAAATCAAGGGAGCCTCACAATTTGCAACTTGTGACAAATTAAGGGAGCCTTTTGTGAGATTTAAAACTTTTGGTATATCATGGAATTCGTTCTTTTAGATTGCCTGGGATTATCTCTGGTGGGAGCAGAGGATCATTTAGACTCTGGACTATTTTCTAGTGGCTGCTGCAAATTTCACAGTTTTGGAACTGTGACTGAAGGAAGGATTGAACTTTGTTTGGTGCTGTGAGTAGTTGGATACGCTGCTGAAAATTGGGTACCCGGACCAGAATTGTGGAGGCGGTGTGTTTGGGTGTTGTGTTGAGGGGGTCTCCTCCATGTGCCTTGGGCTGAAAGCTGTCCGTGCTACCCACGACCAAGCGGGAACTACCTCCGGTGTTTCCAGGAAGCTGAAGCACTGAGGGGTTTTCCTAAATCCCTTGTGGGTCACTCCTTTTGGTCTGCCCCTTGGGGAAATGTAATTGTGGGTTGTGGGTGTAGGGGGGTGGTGAAGCCAGTAGAGTCTGTGAGTGCTGGTTCATTGGGGGGGGCTCCTTCTGTGGGAATTAGATTACATGCCCATCCTGCTGCTGTTTTGACTGCACCTGAAGTTTTTTTGGGAACTCCAGCTTGGCCTGGGGTTTTGGTATTTCAGTGTCCTTTCCTTGTACTCCCGGAATTAACATCTACTGATATATTTGTGTTCTGTTTGTGGAGGAAGGCTGTGAGAGAGCTCTCAAACTTTATTTGGATTCTAGACATATTTTTAACTGGGAGTGAGAGTCCTAGTTTCTTCAATTTCCTTTGGATTAACTGAGGTGGGAGGCTGTGAGACAACCTCCCAGATACAGATACAGACACTGGTTTTTATTTTGCTGGATTTGGCCTAATTGTAAAATTATTGGCCTTATTTTTATTATTGATTGGGATTGTTTTATAATTGATTTTTAAATATTGAGGGATATTCTAGGTTATAGGTACTGCAGGTGGGTGTATTTACTTTGATATTTCTGGGATTGGCAGGTATTTCTCCGGGGTTTAAGGAAGATCTTATTTATTTATTGTATTGTGTGGAATGTGTTGGATGCCTGCCTCTGCAGTCATGCACTATTCACCCTCTGCTCTTCTTGCTCTCCACCTTTTTTTTACTTCCCCCTTCCGTTTACAATTTACCAGTGCTGTACAGCACTGGGTATTGTGTGTAGAAGATGGAGGGTTGGGGGATTTTTAACAGTGGAGGGTGAATGAGGGTGGTCATCGTATTGGGGTGGTGAGATCAAGGAGACACTCTGGGGCAAAATGGAACCCAGAATGTGACTTGCCATGTCTGGTTTCCATACCCAAGGGCACTACCGATTGTGGTGGGCAGGTGGTTCAGGCAGCCTGGGAGGTTCATCCAACTTGGGTGGTGTTGTGCAATGCCAGGTCCATCAAGAGCAAGACTGCAACTATTGCAGATCTTGTTGAAACAGTGGACCTGGCATGCATCACCAAGACCTGGCTGGATGAGAGCTCTGGCCCCATTTTGGAGGCTGTAACTCCAGTGGGGAACTCAGTGATACACCCACTGAGATTGGACCACAGGGGGGGGTTGCAGTCTGTTTTAAGACTGAACTTAACCTCATAAGTGTACTAGTTGAGGAGGCTGAGTCATTTCAGTGTGCTGTAGCAGCAGGTGTACATTATCGGATCGCCCTCATTTATTGTTCACCCAGTAATGAGAAGTGATTCCTTAAGGAAGTGGCAGACATTGTCATCAACATGGTGTTTGAGTCACCCAGACTGATGGTTCTGGGTGACTTCAATGCCTGGGTCGATGACAAACTCTCACAATTTGGTCAGCATTTCCTCCAGTTGATGACATCTCTGGGTCTTACACAGGTGGTTACCACTGCTACTCATAAACACGGGAACTCCCTCGACTTAGTCTTCCTCATAGGGATTGAAACATCTGATTTGGGGGTGGAACCAGTTGGGTGGTCTGATCATTACACCATGGGGTTCAGTTTTAGCACCCCTCGTAGGCCTACTCCTGTGGAAATGGTTAGGTACAATCCTTTATGAGATATAAGTTCTCATAGCCCAGCTGCAGTGCATGACCTCTCATCCCTCTCATTGGCAAGTAGTGACCCAGAGACCCTTGTGACAGCCTATAATTTTGCTGTCTCAGTGGCTCTGGATTCTACTGCTCCAGTACGAGTTCATTCTCTTTCCCTTCACCCTCACTCTCCTTGGTTTGATGGAACTTTCAGGGAGATGCAGAGACTAGGACAAAGGTTAGAGCGTTGCTGGTGCAAGTCAGCCCTTGATACTGACCACCTTAGATTGATGGACCATTATCAAGTCTATCAATCTGCAATCACCTGTAAGAAGGCAGAATTCCTGTTCGGGGAGATTGCGGTAGCTCAGAATCGACCAACTCAGCTATTCCGAACTATGGACAGACTGTGCAACCCAGCTTGTCTACATGTTTGGAAAGCTTTTTTGCAATTAGAGTGCAATGAACTTACTTGATTCTTTGCCAAAAAGGTGGCTGATATCAGGGCGGTACTTCAACTGGCACACTCTGTGGGCATTGCTCTTGATCAGCATGAGGTCATTGCACCTCAGCTTTCTTGGAGTACCTTCAGCTGACTGGAGTTGATGGATGTCATGGGGATCATCCAGGGTGTGTGCCCTATGTGCTGTAGTTTGGACCCTGGAGCAACTTCTCTAATATTGGGGTGTATTGACAATATCGGTTCGGCCCTTGCATGGATAGTCTGGTGCTCCTTGGACTCTGAAGCATTCTCTAACTCCCTGAAAGAGGCAGTGGTGACACTGCTCTTGAAGAAAGTTACCTTGGACCCAGACTGCCATGCTAACTACAGACCTATCTCTAACCTTCCCTTTTAAGGGAAGGTGATTGAGAAAGTAGTGGCAGCACAACTGGTGGACCATTTGACCATCCATGACATCTATGAACTGCTCCAGTCCAGTTTTCAAAAGAGACATAGTACCGAGACAGTGCTGGGTCAGGTGCTCAATGATCTCCTGATGGCTAGAGATCAGAAGAGCCATTCCATCTTGGTTCTTCTGGATCTCTCATCAGAATTTGACACCATGGACCATGGAGTGTTGCTTGGTCACCTGAGGTACATCTGTGGACTGTCGGGTACAGTCCTCAGGAGGTTTACATCATTCCTCATGGGTAGAACACAGAGAGTGGTGTCTAGGATTTTTTTCTCAGACCCTATTTCTCTGTTGTGTGGGGTTCCTCAGGGTTCATTGCTATCACCTATGTTGTTTGCGGTGTATATGCTACCCCTCGGAGACACTGTAAGAAAGTATGGACTGAGGTTTCACTGCTATGCTGATGATACCCAGCTCTACATTTCTTTTGCACCTGACCAGGTTGGAGCTCTCTGGGTCTTTAACAACTGTCTGAAAGAAATCCAGGAGTGGATGGATTCCAGCTGCCTAAAGTTGAACTCAGAAAAGAATGAGGTGTTGGTTGTGGACCCAGGTCGCCGTATGAGGGGTTGAGGGTTGGATCGCCCTCTGGACTTTTTCTCAGTGGCATTTCACTCCCGACCTCTGAATGGGTGAATAACCTGGGGGTAATTTTTGATGAAGGGCTAACCCTGCATTCGCAGGTGTCGGCTATGTTCAAAACTTCCTTTTATCATCTTAGGAATATTGCCAGAGTTAATCATCTCGTTCTGTCTGGTGACCTTCCTACCTTGGTCCATGCCTTTGCATCCTCGTGCTTAGATTATTGCAACTTTCTTTACCTAGGGCTTCCTGGGGTAGAAATCCACTGCCTGCAGCTGGTGCAGAATGCGGCAGCCCGGCTTTTGATGGGATCTACTAGGTCCTGTCATATTATGCTGGTGCTGCGTGAACTGCACTGGCTGCCAGTACAGTGGTGGATTACATTTAAAGTTGGTTTACTGACTTTTAAAGCCCTACATGGACTGGGCCCAGATAACCTGAAAGAGATCCTTGTTCCTTACTGCTCTGGATGATCACTCCACTTGGCTGTTGAGGGGTTGCTACAGATTCCAAGGGTGTGTTTGAAATCTTCTGGAGCAAGAGCATTAATGTATGCAGCCCCCACCCTTTGGAATTCTCAACCCCATCGGTTAAGGGAGTGCACAACTGCGGAGGAATTCAAGCATGCTTTAAAACCTTTTTTGTGGCACCAGGCATTAATTGATTGATCTTCCAACTGATGAATAGTATACTGTTATTTTAATGTTAATGTATTGTTGTTTGTGTGAATTGTATTGAATTTTGACTTGTTTTAAAATTGTTAGCGCCTTGGCTATTAGATAAGGTACCTTATAAATAAAATGTATTACTATATTATTATTATTAGTAGTAGTATTATTTTCCATAACAAATTCCTCCATCTCTCACATATGTTCCTTTGTATAGTAGTTTTTGTTTCTGCGTAATGAATTTCTTTTAGTTCACAAGTTATTTTTGATAATAATTCCATATAATTTATATCCTTCTGTTGCAGGGTAAATAAACATCGGCTAACCCAAAAATATTTCAATACTGAAAAAATAATATTTAAAGTGCTACTATCCCATTTATCCCATTCTTTTTTATAGGTACCATCAATCAAAGTTTTGTAGTTTACAGAAGAAAAACAATTCTCCCTCCACTGTAAAGCTACAAAATCCCAGACATCTTGCACATATGATCATGTAACAATGTTCCATCATTTCTAATTGATGGATTCAACCTGGTCTAGAACAGATCCTTTCTTCCAGTTGTTTGTGCTTCTGATTGTCCTTAATATGTAGTTTTGCATGGCAACATAACCAATGAATGTCTCTTAACTTAGGTGAAATTCTCGTATCAATAATTAAGTGTTGTAATGATGTTAGACAGTTCGCAGGACATTTTAGGAAGGTAATGGGTTCTGTAAAGTAAGTTCTCTACACTTTCTCATAAACTTGTTTTTTGGTAAGTGTGATTATTGAGGAACCTGTAATACTCCTTGGTTTCATTTTCACAAATGGATCCCTTATATCAATTGTTTTTTCTGTACAATTTTAAGAGTTCCACTCTCCCATTTATGAAACCAGGTGGATATGGCTCTATATAAAATTTGTGACCATGATTTTCCTTTATGGATTAGAAGTGGCTTAATGGTGGTAAAACTAAATTGTCAGTAAAATAACAGTACTGGATTACCCATAATGAGGCCCCTTTTTTAACAGGAAGGTATAGACTATTTATTTTAATAGGGTTCATTTGGCTTCCCCAAACCGCCTGAAAAAATATACTTAAAATTGTGGTTCCCTTGATTTTGGGGGGGGGGGGTGTTGGGATATTACTGATAAATGTAAATATAGGGAGAAGATATTTTTTAATTCAGTAAATTCTTTTCTGTTCACTCAATTTCCAGTTGTTCCAGCTTTGCACAATTTTTTCCATCTTGATTTTTTTATACCAGTTTAGTAGGGCCATAGCTTCAGAACTAAAATCTATTCCCAATATTTTTATTGGATCTCCAGTTAGGGCTATCCCAGTGACTTGTGTCCTAAAGGATTGTTTTTTCCCAGATTATTTTCCTATACATTTATTCTGATTCAGTTTTGCTCCAGCTACTAAGCCATATGTTTTGAAAATTTGTATAACTTCTATAGCTGAAGATTCCATTGGTACCATCATAATAATATCATCTGCAGACACCACTGCAGAGTAACAAATGGTTGCATTTTTGACTTTGATTACTGGGAGAGTTTGGCTTACTATTCTAAGCAAGGGGTCTATACTAAATAAATATTAGAGAGGGCTGATTGGGCACCCTTGATGAACCCCTTTTTGTATTGGGACCAGAGACCATCTACCATTCACCTGTGGGGTCACTGTTGCTGTTTTTTATAGTATTTGAAGCCATTTTATGAAAGTAAATGGAATTACACAGTACTGCAAAGTTTGCCACAAAATGGTGTGGGTTACCGAATCAAAGGCTTTTTGCTGATCTAATGAGACAATGTACCCATCTAGTCCTGATATGTTATCCTGCTCGAATAATTCCATTAACAATATAAGTTGGTCTGACATTGACCTACAGTGCATGGTTGTGCCCATATGATAAGGTATGTGGCTACAGTTAGCAGTCATTTGTTTAAAATTATATTTAATAAACTAATGGGTGTCCAGTTTTCTAAATTATACTTTTCTCCTTTTTTGTATAAAATGATGGGAATGTATTCTGCCATGTCTAATGGCATTTCTGAGGTTTCCAAAATATAGTTAAACACTTGTGCCAGTTCATATGCAATCTCTGTATTTAATAATTTAAATAATTCTGGTGTAAATCCAGCTTTCCCTGGTAATTTCCCTGTGACTAGGGATGAGATGGCAATTTCTGCTTCTTCAGCTGTGATGAGTATAGTGAAATTTGCTAGCAGCTCTGCAGAGCAATCATTAAGTTGTATGGGGGTCTAAAAAAATCAGCTATTTTAACTTACAGGTAGATTCTTTTTGAAACAGTTTGACTGAGAATTTTGTGACCTCCTACAAAATATGATCTCGGTCAGTTTTTAAAACGTTATTTTGGTCTAGGACCACCTCCATTATTTTATTCCCCACTATTTCATGGCAGCTTAAGAAGGGGCAACTTATATCTGATTTCCCCTGTGTACCAAACGTTTGTTGCATTTTTAAGGTTTCTGTCTATTATGAAATTGTTGCATATCCTTTTTGACTATTTTTATTCTGAAAAGTTAGGTTGTGTTGACTGAGCTAAAGACATTACATGTTGTAATTGTTTCCATTACTGTAGATATTGAAAATAGTCTATTTCTGTATGCTTTGCTTATGGTCATCAAGAACTGTTTAATTTCTTGTTTTATAACAGAACACCATGTAATGGGGTCATCATGCATATCATAAACTGACTTCTTTATTGTAATAAGGTATTTTAAGTTCTGGATCACCTCCCCTTGAATTAGTGAAGATGAATTTAACTTCCAGAGGCCTAATCCATGATTAAAAGTTTGATGATGACCTGTTGCCATGTACAACTCACAATGGCCTGAATATGCTACTGGAAGAACCTGGACAGAAGGAATTGTCAGAGATCTGTTGATAAAAATGAAATCTATATGGGTAGCTAGTATCCCTTTATGGAAAGCTGGATCTGTTTTAACCATTTTGGCATTGTAAGAATCAACTAGGTTGGCTGTTTGTGTAATATTTCTCAAACAGGACATGTTACAAAAAACTTTCTTTGTGCAGGTATGTTTTTTCTATCTTTAGCTGATAATCCACAGTTAAAGTCCCCACTCCAGATAACATTCTGTGATGAAAATAAGCAGGGTTAGGTACATAGGTAAGGTTCTGAGGTCCAGTTAGCTACTAGAGCCATATAAGAGCCTGACACTGATTAGTGATCAAGAGTCCCATTTCCTTTCTCCCATATGTGCATCAAGCAATCCTTTAAAAGTAGTCAAACTACCAGCACTCACCACCTCTAAGGGGAGTGCGTTTCATACGTTCACCACCTGCTGATTAAACCATCTCCCTCTTTTTGTAATATTGTACCTCTCTCCACATAACTGCCAGTGGTGAGACCTGGATACTATCTGTGTCTTTTCTTTCCAACACAGTCCGGCAGATTTCCAAATTACACCATCCTTTAGAGCTTTATAGATATAACAGAGGTCACCTCTTGTCCTGCAGTAGGTCATGGAATACAGCTATAAAGATCGTAATCTGCTGGCCAGGTGGTGCTGAGGGTTGAGGCACTGGACGCCACACCTCGCACCATGCCAGTGACCCATGTTCGGGAACAGACATGGGTCACCGGGGGTTGGCAGGGGTGGGGAAGGATAGAGTGTCTGATGGACTGCTCTCCTTCCCCAGGGAGGGGGGTACTGCAGCTTTGGCACCTGAGTGCCATCTGGTGGAGGCTGGAAGGGCAAGGTGATGAGTGTTAGCATGGGGGGAGCTGAGTGCAGATGCTTCGAGGAGAATGCACACGGCAGGGTGCGTGTTCTTCCTTGGCTGGCGTCATTGCACGCACTTGGCTCCAGAGGGAGCATATAAAAAAAATCCACCTCGGCTGTTCTATGAAGCCGCCTCACCACCCCTTGATAGATCTCAGGCTGGTTCCCTTCAACCAGAACTGTGTCTGGGGCACCTTGGCCGTTGCCGCGGCCCTGCCCTGGGGGGCAAGCCAGGGGGCTAGGGAGAGCAGTCGATATGAGGGCAAGGGGTGACAGGACCATGACTGGGCTGATCCCTGGAGCCGGGATGCCAAAAAAAAATCATAATCTATCAAGATAGTTTAGGGGATGTACTCTCCTATCTTTTTTTGAGAACCGCCTCTGTACCTGCTCTAGCCTTTTAACTGTTCCAACTGTTTGGAAGGTACTAAAAGAGGCCCCATATTCAAGTATTGGTTTGACCAATACAGGGGTACCAGAACCTCATACCTCCAACTTTTAATGTTCCTGAGGATATTTCCTATTATTCTATGACTTCTCTTTACTGCCTCTTTGTTATGGTTATTGAAACTTAGGGTTTTGAATATTACTACCCCAGATCTTTTTCCTTATCCATACTGGAAATGAGTTTATTATTCAAGCTATATTGGGCTAGTTTGTTATTCATCCCAAAATGCATCACCTTGCATTTACTTTCATTGAACTTTAATTTGTGCTCAGTTGCCCACTTTTCCAAATTAAGTAATTGAGACTGAAGGTTTTGAACTGAGTAATCATCATTAGCTATTGGCCCTATTTTGATGCCATCTGCATACTTGCAGATCCATACCCCTTCAGACACCTGCATAGAGGAAACCAAGATATTAAACATCAGGGCCCCAGTAATGACCCTTGGGGTACACCACTTATAACCCTGACCCATTTTGACAAGTACCCCCTTATTTATACTCTTTGTTGTCTAACAACAATCCATGAAATTATCCATGCAAGGAGGTGGGTGTTTATACCATATTCCTGTAAGATCTTTAACAGGGTCCCATGGGAGGTGGTATCAAATGACTTGGTGTAATCTAGCTGTATCACATCTACAGGGAAACCTTGGTCCAAGGCCTGATTCACTGGCTCAAAAAAATGTATCAGGTTGCTGATGCATGATTTACCTCATGCAAAGCCATGTTGTGAAACATCTACTAGTTCTAAATGCTTTATGTTAACTTCTAAGAACTCTTTTGTAAAGCCTTCCATAAGTTTTCCAATGACTAAAGTGACACTAATACTGTAGGTTGATAATTTTCAGCATTTGCACTGTCCCCAGATTTGTGTATAGGTGTTATATAATGCCACCTTCCATTCCTCCAAAGCACTACCATTCCATAAGGATTTACTGAAGATGATGGCCAACGGCTCCACCAGTTCTGCACATACTTTAATCAAAAACACAGGGTAGAGGCCATCTGGTCTACCAAATTTATATTTGTTTAAATTCTTCAACTTGGTGTAAACCTGCTCAATGGTTATTTCAGGCAGCATGATAGGATCTGTTATTTCTTTGTTTAAATTAGGAGCATCTGCATCCTATGCTTGATATACACTTGCAAAATAATTATTAAAGGTGTTGACTATATTTTCTTCCTTATCCACCACAAAACCCCCAACCTTCAAATTGGTTATCTGATTCTGAGTTTTCCTTAAGCTACCAATATAGCTGTAGAAATGTTTACAGCTATCTTTTTGGTTAGTTGCCAACCCTAGTTTGGCTTTAGTTTTAGCCCTTCTGATTGCCTTTTTGCATTGATTTGCAATCCAGCCTTTCCTGAGTGGAGTTTTTCTTATATTTGTCATAGGCCTTACCCTTTCTGTTAACTAAGTTATGAATATGCTTATTGAACCAGCTCAGTATCCTACCATTGTTATCGTACTTTATTCTCTCGGGAACATAGTTTCTGATGCAGGACTATAAAACTGAATTTATCTTTACCCAGGTTTCTTCTAGGGTCACGTTCTCCAGTTCCCTCCTCCAAGCACTAACAGACAGGGCCTGTTTAATTTTGGAATAATCAGCCTTTGCCAATTTTTTTTATTTTCTTTTTACCAGCATAATTCAGTTTTTCCAAAGTGATAACACATTTGACCATATTGTGGTCACTTGTTCCCAGTGGCTTTTGGAATTCTACTTTTTTTTTTTCCGTCTTTATGCCGCCTTCCTAGCTGCCAGCCACCCGGTAGTATCGACCTGGTCATGGACCACGGCTTCCACCCCCCAAATTGGCCTCGGGCTCTCCGATACCCCGTGGCTTACCGCCTACGGTGGGGCTGCAGAAGCGGGCAAGGGAATGCCACCGCAGACACTGGGAATTGGTCGGAGAGCTGGCCTGGGGAGCTAATTGAAGCTGTGGTGGGCTTCATTGAGGGTGGCTGGCAGCCGTCCTTTTTCTGGTTTTCTCGGGGGAGGCGGGGTCATGCAATGATGTCAGACGTCCACCCCGCCTCCAAGCTGCCGCTTGCACTGGTAGCTGTGCAACTCCCGGCCCCTCCATTCAAAGTCGCTGCAGTGCTCCAGACGCCATCCGCCCTCCCCTGGAGAAGGAGGCAGTCCCTGGGATGCTCCATCCTTCTCCCCCGGCCCGGCCCTTCCAGTGACCTGAGTCTGTTCCCGAACCCAGGTCGCCGGCGTCGCATGTGGAAATCCAACCGCTGCGCCGACGGGCCAGCCCAGAATTCTACTTTTTTAATGGCACCCTCTATATTGCTCAGTACTATGTTCAAAATATTATCTCCCCTAGTGTTTTCTGTCACTAGCTGTTCTAACCCATGGTTCATACATATGTCCCTAAAAAGATTGTCCGCCTGATATTTACCACTTAAGGTTTCCAGAAATTATCAATGAAAGTATAGTCTTGGTATAGGGTTGAATGGCTTTAAAAGTTTCTGTTCTGTCTGTCTTGATCTTGGGGGGGGGCATAAATATTAATAAGTTTGTAGTGATCATGTTGTATAGATATATCCAACACCAAAACCCTACCTGAGATCAAATCTACTAATTTGATAAGGTGCACTGAAATACTGTCAATTAAGATGGCAATGCCAGAACAGGCATCCAAGCTCATTGACCAATACAGTATAACACCCCTGACCAATTCCTAGTTGCCTGTGAAATTTTGGTTATAATGTGGAGTCTTGTGGCTTGTAGAAAAAAAAATATCTGCTATATTGTGCCTTAGTTGTGAAAAAACTGCCTCTCTTTTACTGGAATTCTTTATACTATTTACATTAATAGTACAGAATGTTAGAGGCCTCTCCATGTTAATTCAGAGATTTAGCAGTAAACTTCATGATGGTTTCCTTTTAGGTTTTCTTGTTTTCCCTCCTGCTTTCTTTCTTCCTTCCTTCCCCTTTTTTCCCATTTTTTGTTATGTGTGTAGTGTCTTCTTCTTCACTCAGTTCTGTGTCAGATATGCTGTCTGTTCTTCCTGTACTTAGCAGTGATCCCTCTGAATAATTTTCTGAAGGTTCTTGTACTTTCTGCAGTGCCTAAAATCTGTTAGATGTGGGGGTCATCATAATTTTGGGAATTTTTTTTAACTTTCTCCTGGTCCCTGCCCTGAGGAAACCTTTCCATGGATCTTCTCGTCTGGGCCCCGACATAGTGTGGAACCAGCATCACTCCACACAGGACCACGAGATTTTTTGCCTTTAGTTTTCTCCCAGTCCTATCCCCCTGTGGGCACTGATGAAGAAGATTTTAGTCCAAACAGGTGGCATGCTTATGCATGTCATTGTCAAGCATCCATAGCATCCTCCCCACCCCTGGCTCCCTGTAAGGAGCCATTATGCCTCACTGCCTGTACTTCCACTGGCAGCAATGCATGTGGGCATCACTGCCCTGTAATTTGTCCACCTTGGAGGAGGGCAGCATCCATGGGAACACTGAATCCTGCCTCCCCCAGCTGACTCCTAGGCAATTTAAGTCCATTTCTGTACCCAGGTCACCAGTGCAGCATGAGGTGTGGCGTCCATGGCCTCAACCCTCAGCACCACTGAGCTGGATTATTTGGAGCATTTTTGATGTTTTTGATGTTGGCTGTGACCAGGCCTGTCTATGCCTTGTCATCATTTACTTGGTCTGCCTCTCTTGGGGTGGAGGGGGTGGGGCCATATCTATATCTGGCTGACTCAAAATCTCCTAACTGGGAGGTTCTGTGACCACCATAGCCATGTCCATGTTCTCTTCTGTGTTTGTTTGAGGAAGGTGGTGGGGGAGATGTCATCTTGAAGTATACCTGCAGTCCCCCGATTCCCTTGATGTTGCTGGTCTACTGTTTCCTCTGGATCTACTTGAGGCTGTGCCTGTTCCTGGTGTGTAGTGTAAGAGTGTCTAGCAATATTCACTTATAGATATTGTTCTGAATCCTAGGAACCCTGTTCTCTCTGTGCTGCTTTGGGACATGTGGAGCATGTGTGTCCTTTTTACCTGCACAAGTTACAGATAGCTACACTTCTACACTGTCCACTTGTGTGTTCCAGTCTATTACATAAAGTGCATGATAATCTGTCACACACACTACTAATGTGGCCTGGTGACCTGCACTTGTATCAGGTTTTGGGCTGGCCTGCATAGAACAAAACACACCTGTCCCTGCCCAGAAAAAAGCAATTGGGTAGATGTTGCAACCCTGTGTCATCTGACCTCAAAATAACTTTAATCCTCCATCCCCCATCCAGATGTCATCTGTATAAAATATAGCATCTAGTTACCCACCACAGTACACCTCTGCTTTAACCAGAAAACTAAATCTGTGACACTAATTCCTTCACTTCTGAAGAGAACTGTAATAAGTTTTTGCTCCGGTCTAGTCAATGGAATAACTTCAAATGGGGACCACAATGGTGTATTTTTAACTCCCCTGTATTTTGCCCAGAACTTTCAAGCCCACTATTAAGCTTAAAGCTTACATCAAATGAAGACTCCCCAGATGTATGTATTAAGGCATACATTTCTGAAACAAACAATTTCATATTCCCTTTCAGTAATGTTTTTGCCACAAATTTTCTGTCAGGGAACACTTCCATTCCCCCTTTTTACAGTATTCTGATTACATTGTGGCATTTAGCAGAATACAGAGAAGTCTGAAAAAAAGAGGAGTATGACCTAGAGTTCTGTCTAGCCCATTCTGAATTTCCACCTCATGGTGGAGCTTCTTGATGTCTGGAGTCAGATATATTTTCTACTGAATTAGACAGACTTTTTTTCCCCAATTCTTTTTCTGGCTACTCTTTGGTCCTGGGGAACTCTCTTGGGCATCCACTTACCCTCAGCTTACCTCTGGGCCTGAAACTCCTCTTCTCCTGGCACTAGCCTGTTGATGCCCTCATCTCTGAGCCCCTCAAGTTGGGGCCACCCTATCCACCCAGGGTGCTCTATCTAGAATTCGGGTCACAATAGGCTCGGCCCAGGAGTTGAGTGAGTCCAGCCAGTGAAGTGTGGCTGAGAGGGTGATGCCATTGCCTATCCCTGGGAGTGGGTATTTTCTTAGTTACATCCACTTCCTCCCACCCCAGCACAGCCTGGATGTGCAATGATGCCAGGCACATCTGCAGCAACTCTGCATCCCAATTAACTGTGCCCTGGGGATTGCAGTACCTCCAGTCACCACCGGGGGTGGGCCACTGCAGTGCTGGGCAGATGCCTGGATCCCCTGAGAGAGGAGAACAGTCCTCTGGATGCTTTATCCACTCTCTCCCCTGCCAAGCCCCAGTGGCCCAGGCTTGTTCCCGAACTCAGGTTGGCAGCATGGCATGAGGTGTGGTGTCCGGTGCCTCAACCCTCAGCGTACCTGTGCCAGCCTTAATTAGACAGACTTAATGCCTCACTTAATGAAGCCAATATTTCTTCTTCCCTCAGTGGGGGTGGGTTGGGGCGTACCTTTGTTGTTACCGGAATATTTAAAACTGGGTTCAGAGTTTGATTAAGTTCAGTTGTCAACTTTAAGGTTGAATTTGGTGTGTCATTGTGGTTCTCTTCTGTTGGAGCCCCAGCTTGCCACTTTTCTGTAATAAGCTCAGTCTCCTTGTCTGTCTGTCTGTCTGCCCAAATGATTTTCCATCTAAGTCAATATGAACAGTATTTTTTTCTTTAGAATGGGGCTTTACCATGCTTATTCCTGGAATCCATATCAGGGAGAAACCAGAGATTCACTCGCCTGACTTTTGTACCTGTGCCCATCCTGTCAATTTCAGTGCCTTTTCTATGCTCCATGGGGTGTTGTCCTGATGCTCCATTCTGTCTGCTTAGGATGCCTTCTCTGTGGGTTTAATAATTTTCCTCCCAGTGCTCTGCTCATTCCACACTGAAAAGGAGAAAACTGTAGCAGCTTGTTGATCATTATGCTCCATCTGGAAAATGATCCCCAATCTGTTCTGTCCTGTGAGCTTGGTTGCTCTGTACTCATTGTCATGGCCTGGTTGCTATGCAAGGCCAAGTCTGAAGAAATATTGGTAGCTGTTTCAGCTCCTGCCAATGCCTCTGAAAGTTCCTTTTTCCTTGTAGAAATTTCTTCTCCTCCTCCTCCCAAATAAGAGCTTTTAAGGACTGCACCCATAAATGTGATCCCTCTGATTCTGGTAAGTTTGCATCCTGTGCTTCTGTCTTGATCAATTCCTTTCCAGTTTGCACTGTCTTCTCCTGCCATGCTGCAGCCAAGTTTGCAGCTGCCTCAAAGAATTCATCTTCAGTCTCCTGCTGTAGCAATGCTGGGAAGGAGACCTGCTTCCCTACTGCCAACACATCCATTCCCTGTGGAGATTCTCCCAGAGTGGTCATCTCCAACTTGCTGGCAGGAAGCAAGGCCCCCTCTGCAGCCAGAGTAGGGGAATTTCCCCGGTGTCCTGGCCAATTTTCCCCATTCACTAGAAATACCACCAACAGCCTAATCTGGTTCAATTTCAGTGGTTTACCATCTGTATCCCCCCCATTGTCACCCCTGAAAAAGGGACTTCTAGTCTCAGTTGGCCTACCCAGTCAACAAAACATTCAATAAATAAATATTCTAGTGTCTGTTGAGGTCAGTGTGTGTCAGAAAGATACTTTAAATTAAGTTACTGCCTGCAAAATGCTTGATGATTTTATCATGATTAGACAAGAAGAGATGAGCTGAAACAACAGACATACAAAATGGAACTGCCTGTATTAATTAAAATAAATAGTGTCTATTAAAATTAGTAAAGTACTACATGAATCACAAAGAAATTTGTAACTACTGAGTGAATGATGATGTCAGGTTAAGAGATCAGTCATAAACCAAATGAGTGAAGCAGACAGAATAGAAGAGTGGACCAAACAGTAAATAAAAAATGTGTGTCATACTATTATCACAACTATGATCTCCAGCACTCAGGGGTAGAGATGTGCCAGGCTGAGGGGTACATACTGTATATATTATCCAGGGTTGCCCATTACAGTATGTGAGCCTGTAAGCTGGCACCATCTAATACCTGGAAGTAGACAGAGAAATTTTAACCACACACTGACATGGCTTACCTAGGTACAGTATGTCTGACTTTATCCACTTATTGTCCTCCAACACTAGATCCCTAAAAAAATCTATCACTTTCAAAGTGACACAGAAACAAGCATCTCAGCACAGCCCCTCTCTCTCCCTATCTCGATCTAAACTATGGTATTTTTTTCCTAGTGGTCTAATGAGCCCCCATTCCAGCAAGTATTATCCCTCCCTGCTCCCCATCCCAAAGCAGTGTGGGGTACCTGCTGTTTTACATCCCTAATATCCAAGTTCACCATACTGTACCTATGAAGGGAATACTTGATAACTGTCTGGCAAGAAATAAAAAATAAAAAAAGCAGTTATCGACAAGCTAGCAGAATAAATGCAGTGCTGCCAATACAAGGCTACTGTACACTTTAATCATAGAAAACACAAGAGTCTGGTGCACACAAGAATAGGTGCAAAAACATGAATTTATTATTTCAGCTCACACAGATACCATAAATTGGTGAAATAGCTGTAGCACCATCTGTGTGAGCTGAAGTAATACATTCATGTTTTAGCACCTATTCTTGTCTGTACTGGTCTCTTTTGTTTTCAAGTACTGTTATGCCCAATACTATATGAGTAAATGGGTATAGTATAAATTAAGACAAAATCAAAGTTGCTGCTGGCAGCAGTTTCATAGGCTTCTGGAAATTCAGTGTAGGTGTGTACTCAGTATGGCTCTGTCCCAGACCATCCTGCACAACAAAGTTCTGTCACAGATCCTGTCAACTGATATACCCTCTCTTCCAGACCCTCCTGCACAACAAACCTCTGTTTGTGTTATATAACATTGCATAACAAAAATGTCAGTTATCTTGACCCACTCACTATTCTTTGTAACAACTTCAAAAGGTGCTTGTGCATAAATAAAGATAAAGTGCTTTGTGCAAGAAAATGGACAATCTATCATGTGCAAGATGAATTGTTCTTTAAAGCTTGAAAGTGGATACCAGAAACGAGTTGCTTATGCTGAAATTATTTAAAATTTCAAAACTGGCTCCAAAGTGAGTGAATGCAAATGGACCAGAAGAAAGTGCTGTAACACTGGGACTGTGAAGCACAGGAGTGTTTGTGCTTACCACAAGTTCTTAGAAAAGTGTGTAACAAGATGGTGATAACATAAAAAGGCAAAGCACAATAAAATATATTTTTGCACCTGAATGAGTGATTTGGAGCCTGTTTTAAAATTTTCAATAATTTCAGCATAAGCAACTAATTTCTGGTATTCTCTTTCAAGCTTATGTTCATAACCCTGCTCCTTTGTCATATTCTGGGAAGTAGTTTAAGGAAACAGAGATGCTATCTTCTGTTTTCTACTGGAAGGTCTGGGACAGAGGTTTGCTGGGCAGGAGTGTCCAGAACAGAGGGTTTGTCAGTTGGGAGGGTCCTAGACAGAAGTCTCTTGGCAGGAGGGTCTAGAGCTGTACTGAGAGTACACACCTAAACTGAGTGTCCAGAAGTCCATGAAACCACTGCAAAAAGTGATAGTTGATTTGACTGTGCATTCTGGAGAACAAAATACACAAAACACCCCAGTGTGTCAAACCTAGACTGTTTTTCCAGGAGCAGCAGGACTGTATCAGAGGAGGTGCACTGGAGTTTTCTCTTTGTTCTGACTACAGTATATAAGAGGTATGTAAGTGCTGCAGCCTATTACATTTACTGTTAAGGGAAAAACATACCTTATAATGTTTAAAAAAGGGAAGTCAGAGGTGCTTAAAGATGAACAAAAGGGCTTGGAGAGCACCCCATTAAATGAATGAATGAATGAATGAGTGAATGATATTTTTGCTTATAGTAAAACCTGAGTGCATGTGTCTCAGCCAGTCAGGTTTTACTATAGGCAAAAATGACATTCATTCATTCATTCTTCTATTATTTCCTTCATTCATTCATTCACACCTGATAGTTACCAATTAGAAAGGAAATTTTTGGAACATGTCCCATACTTCCCATTTAGACTCACATATGACACATGTATTCTGATCCAACTTCTAACCTCACAACAGCATTTACAATGCTGAGAGCAGTTAGCACCTGATCAATGGTTGGTGTCTTCCACAACAACATGGTATGAAGCAGCAATTTATGGCTAGGAAAGGAACCACATCAAAAAGAGTAAAGAATTTGTCAACAGCCTTCATTCAGTTGGGGGAAGGGTGAGCGCCTCAGTAGCAACTTAAGATGCAGCAATCATCTTCTATGTAGTGAAAGAAATTTGCAGTCAGGGAATTTCTTTATAACAGGTCGGGGCAGGTGGTCCGGTGGTCAGGTGGGAGAGGGGCCACTAACCACCAGGATATACTATATACTGGCAAATGAAATGCCTGTTGCTATACACAGTTCAGTCACAAATGTCTTTAAAATAGAACTACTTTGGTAGCAAAATGCATGCGAGCTTGACAGATGTTTCTTTGTAGTGTTTTTGTCTGTAATGCATAGAATTTTCAAGCTGAAAAAGGAAAAAGCATTCCTAAAAACAATAAGAATAAAAAGAAATATTTTAAAACTGCCCAAAACATAAAGTTAAAAATAAAGAACAAAGACAGCTGGCACACAAACAGGAACGGAACTGATTTATTAAGAATGATGATTTATTAAGAAGGTAAAAAAAAATTAGTACATAAGAATGTAAGACCACCATTCTGTTCAGAAAACTGGGTGGCTGAAATACTGGGCATGAGGTGCAAATTTTTAATTTAATAAAACTGTAAAACATATGAATGGAAAGTGGAGGACTAATTATTTCACAAGTCTATCACTATTCTCTACCTAAAATTAGCTAGTAGATGCAGAAATATATTTTTCAGTTATAAGACAATGGAATACCCTAGGACTTCCATGACTGACAGTAAATGTGAACCTTGCAATTAGGATTGTGGGTCAGGGCTATTAAAATGTATAGCTCAATTAAAAGGCAGGGGGGTTGGGGCAGCTGCAAACTAGGGGTGTTGGCCGCACACTCAAGCAGGCTTAGATAGATCAGGTGGTCTATTTCTGCTGGCACAGTCGTATGTTTGTATGTTCATACAGTACATGGGTCATTGAAATTTAAGGGAAGATATGTTTTTAACTTGAATATTACATAATATGGTCATGCATTTGTAAGCACATCTGGATGTATTCATTTAAACAGGAGTACAATGGTCCTCTAGTACATCACATAAACTAACAAATAAAACTTCATGGTGGAGAAGTTTGTAATGTTCAATACAGAATTCATTAGGAACATTCTTGCCAAAATGAATTCTGAATTAAAAGTTATAGCTTCATGGCAAAATGAAGAGTGATCACCAATTGAACTACCATTGTGGCTCTTTTGTCTTGAATGGTTTTGACATTCAATAGTTCTGATGTTGTAGAGCTTTATTTCTGCAGTGTTGTATAATATTATTTTACATAACAGAACAACAGTTAAATGAAAACTACAATTATTTCTAGATACAACTCCATGTCCATTTAAATATTAACATTGAGAGGCACAGCTGAGTTGTTGTTGTTGTTAATATGATACTCATTTATACGCAGGGGGAAGGAACCTAACATTAATTTGCAGATGAGCTAAAAATATGACAATGTATGAAAACATCTACACATTCAAAATGTTTCTGCCTGATTACTTTCCCTTTTGAGACATCTAATAGGAAAGCTGTATTACTGATCAGTTAGTTTTAGTTATAATTTAAAAGCAATTTAGAGGTTCAATGAAGCTCTACTAAATAAAGTAATGGGGCATCTAGGATCAATCTACCTACGAGGTACTATTATGTATCTAGTATAAAATTTATATGGACTGCAACATGGACTGCACCTTTTCATAATAAACACCTGCCTAAGGGACTTCAGGAATGGACAGTGTTTTCCTTTGCAGGGACCAACTCATGTCATTGTATATTCTTTGGTGAATTCATGCATTTTTGTTGTTCTCTGTTATCTAAAGTGCAATGACATCATCTATTATAGACCAACAGCAGGACAGAGAGTATATAAAAAAATGATAAAGTTTAGTTTAGTTATTGATATGTATGTAAATATTAAAATTCATTGTATGGGAAATCATATTAACTGGCAGCTACCAAGAATAAATTTTAATCCCTTTTGAAAAGTTGAATAGTTTTTCAGTCTTTGATTAATAGCAAAGCTCTGAAGCTTTTTAAATTGCCACTGGTGAATTTTTATCATTACTTGGTATGCAAATTAAACACAGACAAATAGTGCACTTTTATTACAGATATACAAGCATTCTTAAACACACACACAACAAATGTATCTTTTACAAACAGACCACTAAAAACTTTGAACCCGGTATCCAACAGTGCAGTCAATTGTGTTTTGAAACCCTATCTCTTCATACCATTATTATGTGTATACTTATTTATTTGCATGCTGCATCTTGGAAAACCTAAAAGCCTGTTAGTAAGGAGTGTGGTTTGAGCTGCGTCCTAGAGAGACTGGTTCAGTAACAAATTAAAGGATTATACTGATGTGCTTGGTGTGGCTTATCAATATTACTGAGTTACAAACATTAGGAAGAGTCAGCTTATAAATGTAGTGGTAGGGATAAGATGGTGGGAACCTTGGTCTAGGAACAAAGTCTTGTAGAACACAATTGTGCTCAACTGTAGAGGACAAGTGTTGAGGTTTTCAACTGTATTTTATTTGTAACAACAAGTTTGCAAGTGAAATTGCTAAAATAACATTTCCTTAATATGGAAGCATATAACAAATGAAGAAAATAAGAGTGGAGCTTTTCTAAAAGCTGATTTTCATTAACCTGTATAGCTTCTAAAATGTTTCCAAAGTGTAATAGCCAAAGAACTAAGCCTTCACTGTACAGTATTCTAGAGCCCCTGTTATGTCGTCATTACATTTTGAAAACATTTTAGAAGCTATGGGTGGGGGGAGGGAGGCTTGTATTGAATACCAGCCAGTCACCATCCCCACTGCCACAAACCCATTCACATGATTGCTGCATCTTAAGTAGATAGAACTCTATAATCACTTCAGAGTCACTGAAGGACACTCCCTAAGTAAGATGCAGCAATCATGTGAGTGGTTTTGTCCATACAAGCTCCCCCTATCTTCTCTTTACTCAAATTTTCAGTCAGGATTAGAGTCCCTGAAGGGCACTACCTTGTATTGAGCACTGTATTGAAAATCGGTGTAGTCATAGTTACCTTTCCTTACTTTGTAAGGCTTTTTTCACTGAAAGCAAGGAATGTATTTACTTGAGGACATTAGGCAGTATGGGATTATTTACAGCAGACCATCACCAACATTATTTTCTATTTTTCTTGTCTTGTATAAATCTGAGTCTGTTTGCCATAAATAAATATTTTTACTGGTTTGTTTGAACTTTGCATCAAAACCTTATAGTGATGATTGCACTTTGAATCTGTACTTCATATGACTCCAAGAGTTGTGCAAATGAGAACCTACAACTTCTGCCAAAATACATTTTTCAGTTATCATTCAGACACACAGTACTACATCTCATTGACAGGCTGGTTAAAGGAGGCAGGAACATGTTCATATTGGAGAGGGGCCACTAGACTATGGTACAGTGTTTGTATTCATATGGCATGGGAAAGGGTGCTGGGTCAAGTTGGGTGGGTGGAAGGCATTAGTAACTTCACACACTCAAAAAAAGATCTACTCAAGATCCTGTTGGTGAACTGGAACAGCAGTGGTACACTGCAATATATAAAAATGTTTATTATTGTTTGATCAGCCAACAGGACCGGGGTAACCTTGGTGTGTAATTGTCAGTGCCACCTCAATGTTCTTGACATGGACAGTGTACATATATGTAACTGAATATCTAATTAAAATCAAAGAGATATATATGTTTACTCATTTGTGGTCAATTCCAGTGGTGTAGGAAAGATAATCTTGTCTACAGTGTTGTTTAATTCTATCTCCTTGTTTCTGTATTATGCCCGCTGTGTTTTTTGTATTTGGTTTTAGCTCCAGCCATACTTGTTCCATCGGTGTCTGAGCACCATGAAGCTGCATTTGCTACAGATCTTGCCAAATATACAGTAGTTTTATCATCACATGGAGATGACAACAATGAAGTAGTAATAAACTACCTTGCAAATATGCATTAAAATGGCAGACTTGTAATTTTAGCAAAATAAAAAGACAATAATAAGAACAACTTCCAGAAAAGTACAATTGTCCTCATTCTGGGATCAACCCTGGACCTTTTATGTCAAGGGCTGGTGACTATCCATCTAAACCATCATCTCTGGCTGATGAAGGTGAAGTAATGGTCCAGAAATTATTTATTGAGTGACAGGTATGGTCTACTAGTAAAAACAAAACAAACAGATACAAAACATAGACAAATAATTAAGAATGAGAGAAACAAATAAAGCTGGGTCATGAGGTGAATTTTCCTTAGCATAGGACACAGGAAAAACAGACTAAATAACACAACTGATCAGGTCTACTGGTGAATCTGCAAAAGTGTATCTAAAAAAATTGTAAAGCATCAAATATTCTGTTCAGCCTTCAACATGGGTTAGAGTGCATATGTGTGTGTGTGTGTGTATGTGTGTGTGTGCATGAGTGCATGCGTGTGTGCATGCATGTGTGTTTGGGGGGAGATATTTCTGGCTACTGCTTCACTAATATGAGAATTGCTTCTATAGTTAAGGGATTGAACAAGTACTGAGTGCTAAATATGTTCAAGCAGTACTGCAAACAATGCTAAATATGTAGTAATAAAATGTAATTCATTCTGATTACAGAACAGATTATGGACCTTAACTGATGATTAATGGTTAAAAATCATAATTATCACTAACATTCAGTAATGCTTAACATTAAAAAATAGTGTATCTCATACAGAAATAGACCAATATTAAAGAATACTGTCAGGAATACAGATGGCAAAATAGCAATTCAAAAGTTCAGTCAAATCAGAAATAGCTATACATCAACAATCAGTAATACTGTAACAATAAAAATAAAAATGGATAGTGGATATATTTATTATAAAGTGTGTGTGTGTCTCCTTATATAATGTAATGGCATTATACGCACACCAGTATTTTACTCTTAAAGATCAATGGCCACCATTTTACATATAGTAAAAAAAAAAGCCTGAATTCACGTCCCAGTGTCATAAGTAGTGTTTCCTGAAAGTTATATGCCATTTGGCTTTGTGGTTTGCTTTAAAACAGCATTTGTTAACAGTCAGGCTATTTCTGTCCCTCTAACTGAGCCTGGGAGAGTGATGACATCATATGGGACTAGGCTGCAGTTTCAGCAGTGTAAGTACCTGCTTGGCTGACGAGCTGTTAACTTCCCAATTAAAACAATCTGTGAGGTAATTGTTTGCTGTCCAGGGTTTTTACAAACTCAGTCTCTGGTGTTTGTTCAGATGAATTAGCTGAAAATCCACATGTTGTTCTTCTAAAGAGCTGATCATTTGAGTTTCAGTGCTCAATTGAAGTAGTATGCATTTGAGAAATCACCTTATCTGTATCACGGATACTGCCAATTCTTTCACATCAGAAACTCTGAGTTGTTTTCTAGCTATAATACTGAGTTGTTTATTTACTGGATTTTTTTTTATTTTAGTCTTTGGTAACCAGGTAAGGCCCACTAGGCACAAGTGCCTGTTTTCAGGGGTGACCTGGAAGCACTGGGTGGTTAAGTGGCTTGCTCAGAGTCACACAGTATGCAAGTGGAGGTTGTGAGAATCAAACTCAGGTTTGGTCTGCTGGATGTATCAAGCTCATTCACACCTTGTTCCTCTAACCTCTAGGCTATACTGCCAGCCCATATAAAATAAGTTTAACATGTGTTAGTTCATACAAGTAGTTTGTCTTTTTAATGTAGTCTCAAATAAAAAGGATCATGTAAGAACATTATTTTCCTCTCAGAGTGACAGACAGGTGCCTGTCACACTCTGCTATTTCAGGCAGATGTACTATATGAATTCACACATTTCAGTTCATTGATGGTTTATGAGTTACAATACATCATGCATGTGTATGACTAGATACACTACATGGGTTCCTGATGCCCCCATCTCATACCTACAGTTGAGGCAGCAGCACTCTGCTGCCCCATGTCATCTGCTCCACATGCCCCCTGTCTCCTGACCCAAATTTGAGGATGGTGCACCCTGTTGCCCACATTCTTGTCCCATAGAGTTAAGGCTGCTGCACCCTGTTGCCCCATGTCCTGCCTGAACAATCAGGGCCTCAGCACCCTGCTGCCCCCTGCCTGAACATTTGAGGGTACTGCACCCTGCTGTGGCCCTTTGTCCCCCACCCACTCAATCAGAGCTGCTGCACCATGTTCCCCTCTTACTGTCACCACAGTCAGGGCTGCTGTGCACTTCTACACCCTAGAATCCCATGCCCCTGCTTCCACATTTGGGGCTGCTGCACCATGGTGCCCATGCCACCAGAGGTGGGGCTTTTATTGCACCTTGCTACCTACATCCATTTTCCCAAATGGGCAGGGCTGCTACACGATGCACATCCCACCCCACAGTAAGGGCTGCTGTTGCCTGCTGCCCCCAATATTCTGCCCCACAATCAAGGCTTCTTCACCATGCTGTAGTCTGTCCCCTGCCACCATAGCCAGAGTTGCTGCACCCTGTTCCTGTGTACACAGTCAGGCCTGCTGTACCCTCTTGCATCCTACAGCCCAATTCCTCCACAGCCTCATGACTCCACAGTTAGGGTTGCTGCACCATGCTGCCCCCTGTGACCAATGTCAGATTGATTTTTTGTTGCATTGCCCAAAAGAAAAACACAGAAAAATGCTTTCATATTGTGTTATGGGGTGAAAGACACAGGGCATTAGGGTGCAGAAGTCCCAACCATTTCATCAGAAGACAAGGGAGGCTTTAGAGTACGCAGCCCAAACTGTGGGACAGGATGCAGCAACCACACCTGGGTGGAACTGACACAACTATGGAGGCAGAGAACAGGGGGCAACAAATGCCCTAACTCTTGTGGCAAGTGGCAACATGGTGCACCAACCCCAACAGTAGAGGCAAGGGGCTCTAGGGCACATCAGGCCACAGCATCCCTGCCTGAGTAGTCAGGAGCTAGGTGCAACAGCCCTGGCTGTGGTAGTAGGGGACTGTGGATAGCATGGTGCAGAAGCCTTGACTATGGGGCAGGACACAGGGGGCATCAGGGTACAGCAGCCCAGACTGTGGGATGAAGTGCTTATGGTGCAGCAGCCCTGCCCATTTGGGACATTGGATGTTGATAGTAGGGTGAAGCAAAAGCCCCACCTCTGGAGGCATGGGGCAGCATAGTGCAGCAACTCCAACTGTAGAAGCAAGATACAATGGACTCTAGGGTGTAGCAGAGCTAATCAGCCCTGACTGTGGAGATGGAAACAAGGGGAAACAGGATGTAATGTCCCCAACTGTGGGTTTGGGGACAGTGGATAGCAGGTTGCAACAACTCCAACTGTTCTGGCATGGAGAAGCATAGTACAGCAGACCTGACTGCTCATGCTGATGGTGGGTAACAGGGTGCAGCAACCCCAACTGTGTGGGAGAAGACAGTGGACAGCAGGGTGCAGTGGCCTCAAATGTGGATCAAGAGACAGATGGCTTGTGGGGGCAAAGGACAGGGCATCAGAGTGCAGCTGCCTCAACTATGGTGCAGGAGACAAGGGGCATCAGGATGCTATACACTGTTTCTAGTTATACATTATGTATTTTCACACAGAAACCATCAAAGAACTGACATTTTTGAGTGCGTATTGTGTGTGTGCCTGAAATAGCAGTATGGAAGGCACCTGTTTGTCAATCTAAGAGGAAAACAAATTGTTGGTACATGTACCTATTCACTGAGGCTACATCAAACTATTTGTATGAATTAACAAACTTCAGATTTATTTTATATTCATTAAACAACCCAGTGTTATACAGCTAGAAAAAAAACCACAAAGTTTTAATGAGAATTAACTGGCAGCAATTGTGATACAGATAAGGTGATTTCTCAAATGCATACCACTTCAATTCAGCACTGAAGCTCAAATGATCAGCTCTTTAGAAGAACAACATGTGGATTTTCAGCTAATTCATCTGAACAAACACCAGAGACTGAGTTTGTAAAAACCCTGGACAGCAAATAATTACTTCACATATTGTTCTAATTGGGAAGTTAACAGCTCATCAGTCAAGCAGGTACTTACATTGCTGAAGCTGTAGCCTAGTCCCATATGATGTTATCACTCTTCCAGGCTCAGTTAGAGGGACAGAAACAGCCTGACTGTTAACAAATGCTGATTTTAAGCAAACCACAAAACCAAATTGCATGTAACTTTCAGGAAACTCTACCTATGACACTGGGACCTGAATTCAGGCTTTTTAGGCTTTTGTTTCTACAATGTGTAAAATGGTTGCCATTGATCTTTGAGGCCCTGTCCACACTACGCCTCTGTAATGTTACGGAGGGTGTAAAATGTTACCATAACAGGTCGGCGTTTACACCTGTAGCGTTACAGGAGGCGTTGCAATCGCTTGTTGAAAACCACATGAGATGGTTTCAAGAACGGTTATGAAACCAGTCCCGCCCTGGTACCATTACCGGCGGTAGTGTGGACTGCCGCTAATGGTCCCCTGCAGGGCACAAAGTGCAGCGCGAGTTGCATTGTGGGATTGGGCGCCACTGTAACGGTCACCCGGATCCCGATGTGTGGACCAGCGGTGCCAGTCTCGTAACAGACGCCGCTGAGGTGTGGACGCACTGCACTGCTCCACGGTTGTAACGGATTGCATCTGTTACCAGGCACAAGCGGTGTAGTGTGGACAGGGCCTAAGAGACCTGCACTGCAAGGACATTTGGGTGAGACCAGAAGAGCACAACTCCCCCACAGTTGGCAGTACAGGAATGTTGGGGGAGTGTGGTTATAGGAATTTCAAGGACTGAAATCCACTCCCTGGCTCTTTTGTTGACTGTCTGACACGGGCAGCATTTTCAAAGTATACTATTCTGTACATGCCTCTCAACCTCTTGTATCATAAATCAGGGACAAAGCTTTAAAAACATCCCAAGTCAGGGACATATCTTAAAAATTGGTACTATTCCCTCAAAAAGCTAACAGAATAAGATAATTAGTGAAAGATGCATTTTCTGAAAAAGAACAAGTCTGTAATTTTAATGTTTGACATTATGTTGTGCTTACAGTCTCCACTGTTTATTCACAAAAACACAAATTTTATGAGGAACCAAGAAACATTTTGAGGCGAAATCAGGAACATGCCTGAAAATCAGAGACAGTTGAGAGGTATGATTCTGTGTGCAATTTGAAGACAAATAGCAGCAACAAACCTGGTTGTGAAAATGGTGGCACTCTAAAATAATGTATTTTAATACATTCAACTACAGCACTGACCGAATCCAGACAGTAAACATAAGGTAGCTACAAGTTAAGCACAAATGTAGTTAGCAGGAGCCTGGCAATGCATTGTTGCAAATGTTCACTTTGATCTTTGAAACACTGAAACATTTTTAGATACAGTACATGCAATGTTGCAAAGTGAACCCTTTGGTACAATGCATCATGTTACAACAGTAACAACTTATGATCTTACAGTATTACAACTAAAATCCAGTTCACTAGTTCTTTAAAGAAATAAGGTAAAGCACATTTAAGTAACTGAAGAACTGGTGATAAATCAAGCATTTCTTTTTATATGGAGCTGTAGAGTGTTATATTTACTGGTCACATTATTGGATTCCTATATTCACAGATGGGTGACCTTTGAGTGTAAGTATGTTTGGGAGGGTGCTTGCTGAAACAGACAGCAAATTCAGTAAAATATATCAGGAACATCCTCCCTCAGCTGACACCCAAAGCTCACCTGCCTGTAACAAAAATAAGTATACAAATTGGCAAACAATCAGTTGACAGATCTATGTGATAATGGCGATTGCCAATGGGCAATCGCTGTTAGGGTGAAGGCACATCGCCCAAAAAATATTTTGGCGATGTACTCCCACAGCAAAATGGCACTGGGGAGTTGGGATTTTCCACTTTACGTGGGGGTTGCACCCCCTGCACCCCCCCTACTTAAGAATTCTCAACTTCAGGGGTGCATGTTGGGGAGGGGTGCAAACATGGAAAAAATAAAAATTTGGGCTGGGCGCAACAAAGCATACCTGCACCCGGCCAGAACCCAGTGCCATTCTTACCCTAGCCCTGAACCCACTCACCACGTCATGGAAGCAGCTTGGCAGCTTGCAGCAGCATCACCCCCTACAAACCCTCTGTCCCCTCCCATCCCACTCTTAGCATGCTCACTCCCCCCCACATGCATATGCATGTAGTGACAGGATGTCACTATTTCAAACACCCCCATCTGGTCACCCACCTTACCTAGTCTCCCTGATGACAGGTGCTGCAACTGAGTCACCCTTTCTGTAGGCACCCAATCTCGGTCACCAAAGTCACAGGATACCTCAGTGGACCAGTAAGTGAAATGCACTGGGGCACTGTATTAAAATGATATTTTTATCACCATTCATACTGCCACTGTGCTTCCTCTTTCTTCTTTGGACTGAAATAACACAGATGATATAAAAAAAATATAAAGTTATTTTCCCCCAGTCATGAACACTGCTCTCTATTTTACCATTAGCCAAAATCTACAATGCAAGTTGTTTTGCCATATTTATTTTTGTTCTAGACTATTTTTAAACCATTCTTGGCCACTGTATTTCCTAGCATTGAAAATTAGATGTGGAGCTATTTTTCTCATGTCTTAAGATGTACAATGTAAAACTGCATCTACACACATGGTATGCCTTGCACCCCTCACCCCCCAAAAAGCACAGGGCTTGGGAGAAATCCACACATGCAGGAGCAGGGGATTGTAGTATTGTACAGGTTGACAGGGCAGACCATCACTAACTACAGCGATTGGCTGCAACTTCTTACTTTGTGAACAGTCTAAAAAATGTGGTATCTTCCACATGTAACACATCCTGGATCAGACTGGTCATTTTTTAATGCTGAGTGGAACTTATTTTCTGGTTTTTACCTTGTTTGTATATATTTTTTAATCATTCAGTTACGCTCTCTCTCTTAAATAGTTAATCCTACTAGACCAGCAACATATTTGGTAATGTCAATCTGTGTCATTAATGATAAGTGTCACCCTAACCAGAGGTTTGGAACTGAGGCAAGGACTTGAATGTATCAGAGGATTTAGTGACAGCAGAAATGAATGTATGAGAGGAAAATTATTATGCTATGTCTCACACACACACACTCGAATGAATGAATGAATGAATGATGTCATCACCTATAGTAATACCTGATTGGCCACTTGTCAGCCAATCTGGTCTTATCATAGGCAATGATGTCATCATTCATTCATTCTGGAATGATTGAGAAAACAGGGGAACGGTCTTGCTTGCAGGGGGACCACTAAACCACCAGGAGAAATATTCAATTTAAAAACAGGAGGATCAGGACTGCAGGCAGGGGATCCACTAAACTACCAGGGAAAATATTTTATTTGTACATGGGATATTTTATGGCTACTAAATATTTTTCAAGTATGATGTGTGCAAGCATTAGTTGCAGGATTGTTGGGAAAATGAAATGCGCTTTGGATTTTTTATGCTACCGTACAGCATGTCTCACACACACACTCAAATAAATGAATGATGTCATCACCTATAGTAATACCTGATTGGCCACTTGTCAGCCAGTCCCATCTTACCATAGGCAATAATGTCATTATTCATTCAACCTAGAATGCATGAGAAAAAAGGGAAGAGGCTTGGGGGTAGGGGGACCAGTAAACTACCAGGGGAAAATATTTAATTTAAAAACAGGGGGATTGGGGCTGCAGGCAGTGGATTCAATAACCTACCAGGAAAAATATTTTATTTGTACATGGGATATGTTTTGGCTACTAAATATTGTTCAAGTATGACAAGTTGGGGTTGGGGTGGGGTGTTCGCTGGACTATCATGGTCTTAGTTTTCTCATGTTTGGGTATGGTGATGGGAAAGGGGGACTGAGCGGGGATACCAGTAGTAGATTCACATTTCAAATACATTTTAAACAGAAAACCTGTGGTGTTGTCATCAGGACAATAAATATGTGAAAAAAACATGGATGAGGATGGGTGT